>JANHMN010000013.1:13569741-13630138 GCA_030674055.1 Rhabdomys pumilio
GTGTTTTAGCTGGGGCCTGGGGCAAGTTCCTTTTCATTAGTAAAGTGGGAGAGAGCTTTTGTATCGGCCTCACTCCTGCAGGAAAGGAGAAATCAAACTTGTCAAGTGTCTGACATGAGGTAGAGAACAGTATTGTATCTGTATGGGTCATCCTGGCTTATCCCTTAACCATTCAACTGAGAAGGCACGTGATCTTCCTGGCGACACAGACCATTGCCGTGTTGATGTGTGTACAACACCTGTGTCTCACATGTGCAACACCTGGCTTCTATTCCTGGATGCCCAGCACCGAAACACAACAACAACAACAACAACAACAACAACAACAACAAAAACCCAGTGAACTGAGAGGCACTAGCTTCCTGCCCTCCCACCTAGTGTCCTTGAGCACATTAGAGATGTCTCATTCAGATCTGAATTTCTGTCATCAGCCAGAAATACTGGAACTAAAATTCCTACCTTGCCCAACTAATTCCTAAAAGCTGAGGACAAGATGCTCCTGGAAGAAAACACCAGAACAGAGTAGCTGAGAACAGGTGGGGCTGAGAAAAGTGCTACGGGGTGAGGGAGTAGCCACCACAGCCCATAGCAACAGATTCAATACAGAGCTGGGGTTTCCAAATGCAGGGCCAGGCTGCAGCCTCGGCAGGCAGCAGGGACCTAACGGAATGGCTCATTGACTCTGGGGGCAGCTCTGGTTCCATTTCTTGATCTGGCATTTCTTTTATGAAAATATATCCAAACACTTGGAATTTGGGCACATTTTTGCGTGTGTTACATTTAAATAAAAAGTTTTCTCGGAGATGTCCGACTGAGAGAAGCTAAAAAGATGTTACAAAATCATCCCCTCGGCCGCAGACTCTCTATGTAATTTCGCTACAAAGTTAGCACAGAGCTGAAGAAAGTCATTTATACATAAACGCAAATAATAGTGTAAGATTTTAAAATACTCCTAAAGCCAGATTTAAGTGTCTCTCTTTCCAACCCAAGCTGCTATCTAAGTCGTGCTTACATAACCTTGGCTGGCTTTAATTCTCTTACGAGCCCACAGACTGACCAGGCTCCCTGACAGCTACAGTGGACCTGCCTGGGTCCTCACCTAGTTATGATAGTCTGCCCACCAGGGTGATGGCCCCAACTCCAGTGTAGCCAGTCCTCGTCCTGTCTTCCCAGGGTCCTCTCTCATGAGTCTCTCTTATCTCTTACCTTCCATCCCCTGCTGTGGTAACTTGTTCACGTCAGTCAGTTCAAGGGGAGAAACCTGCCCTTGACCCCACACTCCCCTCCAGCAACCAACCCCTTTACTGCACAACTCTATAGAGCCAGGACTGCAAAAAAGCAATCTCGTTACACGCTGTCTCCCTGAGTAGCTTCTGCCCCACCAAGCCAACAACGTAGAACCTCTCAAGGCCGACTACGTGCTAAACATCCATTATCTGCAAATCCAGTGTTCCAAATTCCTATACTTTTTGTATACCTACATGAAAATACAGATGGAAAATTCCACACTATGAGACTATTTCATGCACTAAATTATTTTAAATGCTATATAGAATTATCTTCAGGCTGTGCGTCTATATGGTATATATAAAACGTAAATGAATCTCATGTTTAGACTTGGGTCCCATGCCCAAGATAACTCATGGATATGAAATATTCAAAAATTGAGAGAAAAAAAAAATCAGATATCCAAAATACATTCAGTCCCAAGCAATTTGAAGAAGGGATGGGTAGTTACTTGTATTTACCAATGCCACGGGACTGTTCTGGCTTCAGCTCAACTGTCATTGGCTCAAAGGCAGCTGTGGATGACACATTTTACATTTTGGCCATCATCCTTGCCATTGTCATTACTGTTATTTGGAGACTCACTTCATAGCCTAGGCTGAAGTTGAACCAGCGACCCTTCTGCTTTACGCTCCTTAAGACAGCAGGCATGTGCCACCACGCCTCCTTATGGGTTAAATGTAAGTGAGTGAGCATGACTATTCCAGCATACTTTTTTACGGACTCTGAAATTTGAGTTTTGTATAATTTTTACGTTGTAGCCAAATACATTTTCCTCAGCCATTTAAAAGTGTGAAAGCCATTCTTAGCTCTGTAGAGCAAATGCCCATGTGAAAAGCAGAGTGCAGAAGGGCAATGGTGGACTGGGGTATTACTCCACGCACTGCTATGGGTATTTATTGGTAAAGTATATCTAAGGTCTAGATATATTTTGGAGTTGTCACTACTCAGGATTTCTGATGGTGGCTGGTGGGGAGAAGTTGAGATGCCTTAGAACATCCTATTCTGCATAAGAAAACACCACAGCAGAGTTATGTAATACAAATGTCTGTCGCCTACAGCTGAGTGCCCTGGTCTAAATGGCATCATTGGCTGAGGTCCTCTAGTACCCTGGAGGTTCCTCTATGCTAAGGACTTCCCTTTGCTTCTCCAGCCAGGATGGCTCCTTAGTTCCAGGCTTCACCAGATCTCCTCTATGGACAGCTTCAGTGGGAGGTTTGCTCAGGCTAGAGACCTGAGTGTGCATTCTCCCTGACTTTTCCCTCCTGGTTCCCAGATAATTCACTTCCCAACTGCCTGCCCCCCATGCAGACGAAAAGAAATAAAGTTGATCATTGTGTCTTCCTGAAACTAGTCTCCCTCCTAGTGACCCCTGAAGCACAAGTATAAACAAGCAGTGTGTGTACATACTCAGGGACGCAGCCTTAGATGGGCTCAAGGTGTACGGATCGCCTCAGGGCCAAGGGTGAACGGTGCAGTGTGGGAGACTTGACTAGAGGCCAGTAGAAGTGGAAGGATGAGCCGAGTGTTTCAGTCTTCTAAGAAAGGGTCAGCGAGGCACAAACCTAGCATGATCAACGTGAAGAAACCCAGCCTTCACAGATTCCAGAGGCTGGGAGAAACCAAATAGTTGCCTCTAGACCACGAATAGTGAGCTTCTTGCCAAGGACACTAGGAGAGCACTTGGGAAGACTTAAGGGAGCAGGGGGACGGGGAAGAAGAGAAGGACAGAAAAGGGCTGAGGAGGAGGAGGAGGAGGAGAGGAAGGTTGTGAGGTTGTCTTGAGTTATCTGAGAAGCAGAGCCAGGACAGAACAAGGTGTGGTCTACAGAGGGAGTGACGATTGGAAAGGCTAGTAAAGACAGGAAGGACAGCTCCATAGGCCTGTGGACAGATAAGCTTGGCCAGAAGGAGGTCTTGGAAAGGAGGGAGGACAAGGTAGGCCCTGGTGGAAGTGGGCCCGGGAGCAGAAATGCCAAACTAAGCACTTTATCTCCTCCTTGAGACACAGTCAGTTGAACATAGAAGGACGGCATGGAGAACAAGAATACTGGCCAAAGGATTATTCATCTGAAAAGGCGCTCCCAGCTGTGGTAGCACTGCACCGTTCTTACGTATCTACTCTACTAAGGGTTAGGCTCTAAAGCGAAACACATTTCCAGGTGCCAATTAAAGTCTCTTATCTCTAGGTCTCTGAGTCTTTGGCAGTCCTCACCAAATCCCTTCTGAGGTCCCCAAGTGGCCCTAGGCTCTTTTCTCAGCCCAGGCCTGTTCACCCTCCTGCTGGGTGCCTGACACTCTTGAGTACAATACTAATTATGCCTTCAGCATGGCCCTATTATTCTCTGAACAGTAACAGAGCATACTTGTCCCAGGCCCAGCCGTCCTGACCTGTTTGTCCTTGGTTCCTTCTAACCCATTAAGGAACCAGCTGAGTTTTGTCACCCAGGGGCAGCCCTCAGTCCAACTTCTGCAGTGTGGATTCTGCCACCTTACCCCTCCATCACAGGAAGGCCACACCCCTGACTAGGATCCAGGTAGCTATGGGCTCATGTTAATTCTTTTTTTGAGACAGGGTCTCTCTATGTAGCCCTGGCTGTCCTGGAGATTGAAGTATGGACCAGGCTACCCTCAAACTCACAGAAATCTACCTGCCTCTGCCCCCTGAGTGCTGAGATTAAAGACATGCCCCAGCTTTATGCATTTTTTTGTTCTGTTTTGTTGAGTTTTTGAGACAGGGTTTCTCTGTGTAGCCCTGGCTGTCTTGTTGTCCAGGCTGGCCTCAAACTCAGAAATTCACCTGCCTCTGTCTCCTGAGTGCTAGAACTAAAGACATTGCCACCACTGCCTGGCATTTCATGTTCATTCTCTTTCTGGTTTTTTGTTTTTTTTGTTTTTTTTAAGAATTGTTTTATATATATATACACACACACACACACACACACACACATACATACATACACACACACATACACACTATAGCTGTCTTCAGACACACCAGAAGAGGGCATCTGATCCCATTACAGATGGTTGTGAGCTACCATGTAGTTGCTGAGAATTGAACTCAGGACATCTAGAACAGTCGGTGCTCTTAACCACTGAGCCATCTCTCCAGCCCCTTATGCTCATTCTTAAATGCAGCCAGAGAATATTAATACTTGGGAGAGAATAGTTTAAACAAAGCGTCTTGGTTTTGCTTTATTTTTTTTTTAAAGTGGCATGCTTATCGACAGAAGAACGACTCAGCACATGACTATTTCTGTTCTCAAGATTCTTGCTGGTCACTCTTGCCCCGTCCTCCCAGAGTCTAAAATGGATTGTGACCCCTGACATTGGTGACCCCTGACTTGCTAGTGTTGATGGAGGCCTACTACAACGAATCTCTAAGGAGCTTCTTCCTGCTTGGGGAAAGGTGGATGGATTGACCCACCAGATTATCTTTGGGCCCTATCTTTAAGTGAGGGCCTCAAGGTGAAGGGAGCCACTTCCTCTGTAACATGGGTGAGGCTCCTTCGGATTAAGATACGAGAAGTCATCGCTCTATTGACAGCCACCTTTCCGCTGTCTCTAGCGATTAAATCTAATTGTCTGGTGTTGTGTAAGGGACCATCACACTCCTGAGGAAGCATCCCGCCTCTAAGCTACTTCGTGGTGACAGGGGAATGCAGGAAGGTGATGGGGGAATGCAGGAAGGGAGGAAGGGGCTCACAGAAGGTGTGCCTTGGCTGGCGCTCTTGAAACTCTAGACAGCAGCATAGCCACCCCTAGGAAGCTCACTCCATAAGAGGAAAGGACAGTTTCGCAAGTGTGGCTGAACCTGGGGAGCTGCCCATCGGGCCCTGGCACAGCGCTGGGCCTGTTAGGAAATCAGGGAGACATTGTGTCTCCCGGGCAGGCGCCGCTTCTCACTTGCCCCGGCCATGCTCACTTCAGGCGCTGGCTCCAGAGCCAGGCTGGCAGCTGGGCAGGTGGCTGGGTGCCCTCTTGCCACAGGCCTGGTGCCCAGGAAGCTACAGCTATGGCTTGGAAAGTGTCCCTCTTTTCGGCCCCATGGTAAGGCCTGGGGGCTGCGAGGGGCCATACGAGCAGGAGGTCAGCAGCGTGCTAGTTACAAAGAATTCCAGACTGTTTCCTCCAAAGATTGAGCGCCAACGCCCTCTTGTCCTTTCCTGTCAAGTAGGGATTCCTCTATATACACACACAAAAGAAAGCCCCACCTAAGATGCCCAGCTCCCTCCCACCCCGACTTGAAGGGGAAGGGCTGCCTCTGATTCCATAACTAGCTTCTTATCATCCCTAGAGCCATGAAGGTGCACAGAGCTAATATTTTAATATTGTATATCTGAGCTGGCAAAGGGGTCTGGGGCAGGAAAGAGGGCGTGTGCTATCTTAGGGGCTGCTCAATCAAATAAGATGATTCTAAGTAGAGACACAGCTGTGGGAATGGACCCCAAGGTCAATAATGAAGAGACTCTAGGTCCAAATGGGTGTGCAAGAGCTGACAGTAGGTGAGCCAGGAGGCTGTGGCTGAGGACGGGCACAGTATAGCTCCTGCTCACTTGGGGAGGAAGCCTGTGAGGTAGGCACGACTTTCTGAGGATCTTTCCTATTTCATAGGCTGTGCAAATACAGCCAGCATACAGCAGTGTAAAGCCCCTGAAGTTGTATGATCACCGGCTCCCAGAGGAGTGAACTGTGGGAGTTCACACTGTGAACACCAAGAGCACATCTAGCCTTGCAGCGTTCCCCTGCACCATAGCCCACCTCAAGATCAGCAGTCTACCCAAGTCATTCAGACTTGCTGCTCTGAGGGGTGGGGGTGGGGGGGTGGGGGGAGCTGTTCCTCGGAGGCAGAGGACTGGCCTGCTTGACTCCTCAAGGTCGTATTCCAACCGAGCAGTCCCTCACTCTACAGGCGAGTTGCTATGGGAACTGTAACCTTGAATTTCCTGGCTCTGGGGCTGTGAAAATCACAACCTGAACCTTCCGTTGAAGTGGGTTTTTCGATTAATTTCCTGTTTGATTGTTTACTTTAGAGAGCGGAAAATGCCTTTGCAGCAGCTAAGGTCCCTTTACCCAGAGGCTGTCACACCCTCCCTGCAAAACCAGCAAGGTCAAGTCCAGGCCTTAGGTGGGTGGAGGGACTGCAGGGAGAGCAAGGGCCAAGGCAGGGAGGAGGCCCAGTTAGGGGCAGAAGGCAGCCCGACCCCTTCTTCTGCCCTGATTTTCTCCTTGTTCTTTCCAGGGCCCCAGCATGGTGAGACAGACCTAGGAGTTCCCATTCTGGCCCTAGTTGGGGAGCCTGGCCACCCACCCAGAGCCCCAGGCCTGGCCCCCAGCCAGCCTTAACCCTCCCTGACTCAAGGAACTATTCGGTGCTGAGTCAGACACAGGCCACAGTTATTCCATTCCTTCAGAGGGTAATGTGAAGAGTGATTGTCAGGAATGGCCTCTGTGCCTGGGTCCCTAAGCTAAGCTGCCCCGAAGGCAGCTGGGAGAATGTCTGCCTTGTTATCTTTCTTTTATTTGCTGCGACAGAAAGCAGTATATGATATGTCAGCTGCTGAAACTCCATCCCAATTTCGCTCTCCTGTGTGTGGATGGGATGGGGTTGGGCAGGTTGGCAGGCAGGTTCAGGTGAGGCCCAAGTTACAGCCGTCCTCCTCCCTTTTGATGAAAGGCATCTTGTGATAGGGCCTTCCCCCCATCTGCATATTCACCCTCAAAGGGGCAGGAGTTAAGGGGGAGTGGGGAGCAGGAGCTCTGTGCCTGCTTTATTAGTGGAGATGCTGAACCCAGGGCAGAAGAGGAATTGCCTTGTCTTCAGGGCCCTGTAACGTAAACTGTCCAAAGTAGGGCAGCTTGACGAGAAGTCCTACTAATAGTTTCCAAATGACAGGTAAAAATTGAGAGTATGCCAGGCAAACCAGGTAAGCAGTCACCAACCCTTCCCAGGCCTGACTCTGCACAACTCATTGGGTAGCAGTAGCTAAACCACATTGACTTTGAACCCAGACTAGATCTAGGTTCAAATCCCATTTCCCCACTATTGAGTTCTCACCTGTTTCTGTTCTGCCCCCTGCCCCAGTGGGGGAAAATTATTATACTGTGGGGGGGGGGGGTGAAATGTACACAAAACACACCTAAAACAGGCATGGAAAATGTAAAGTAGGTAACTGGGGAGAAGCCCAGAGGTGCTGTCCAGCACTCAGGAGCCTCCTCTAAGGGGGAAAAAAAGGAGCGACCTCCAGTCTCTCCTGTCCACCGGTAAAGCAAGATGGGTAGCTGTTAGGGTAACTCAAAACAGAAAAGACAAGCAGCTTCTAGAAAGGACTGGGGTAGACTCTACAGGCAAAGCTGGAAGGTTTTGAAGGCAGACATGGCTGACCCGAAGGTCCTGGGAATTCACAGCTGCAGGGATTGTGAGCAGAACTCCCTCTTATCCGGGCCACTGACCAGGGTTTGACTCCCCAGAGGAACCACTGGCACTGTGGCCCCTGTCTCTGGTGTCTGCAGAAGGATTCAGTGTCTGCCGGGGGCCCCAGATGATATTTCCATTCCCCGGGGCCAGCTGTGGATGAAGCACTACCCCCATGTGACATTTAGTGTGGTCACTTTGTAGGTGAGGTTTGCAAGCTCAGCAAGAAGGAAACTAATTATCCCTACCGGTCCCGGTCCATGGCTAGGGTAATCTGCTCTAGCAGCCAGACCTCGGGCACAGGCTTGCACAGAATGCTAGGGCTGAAGCATGCACTTCCTTGACATCTGACCCTGGCCAACCTACCAGGACTCCTCGTTAGGCTAGTAGACAAGTGACATTAGGAGAAATTCCCCTCCTTGGGGTATCCGAACTGCAAGCAGCACAGACATTGTCTTAGATAATGCTAAGAAATTAACATGTGAGCACTCTGAACCCCGTAGCTTTACCCACAGGGTGGACAGCATGAGCGTCTGTGTAAGCATCTTCACAGCCCCTGCCTCCCGCTCAGAGGGAGAGAGCCCTTCTCTTATCCATGGCTGATCTGTGTATCTGATCCCCCTCTCTCCTGACTCTGCCCAATCTGGTTCAATCTGATCCTTTTAAGCAGGTTACAGATCCCCCTGCCTCCACACACATTCCTGTCAAACCAATGCCACTCTTTTCTCTTAGTGTCTTCTGTCCCATAGGCAAGGTCTGAAGAAAAACTAGAGAGTGTGGGGGAGAGAAGGAGGAAAAGACAGATATCAAAGAGGCTCCTAAGTAAAGGAAAGGAGTATGTTCTTCCCCTGTGTACTTCCTCCTTCACATTCTCCAGGCTGTGTCTCTAGCTTCTGCCTGCCTCTAGCACACACTGATGTCATCATGGCAAAGGTCACCCTCTTTCCTAACCACTAAATGCACTGTGGTCATTGTTCATCTTACTTGACCTCTGCAAGCATTTGACCTGCTGACCTTCTACTTCCTGGAAATCTTACCTTCCATGACGCTACTTCCTCTAGGTCCACTTAGATCTCTGACTGTCTTCCCCTTCCTCCCCTGGGTTTCATTCTCTCTTATCCAAGATCAGACCCCTCACCTTCTCTTTTTCTCATTCCGTGTGTTCTCCGGGTCACCTCATTCATACCGATGGCCTTGACTGCTCCTGGGTACTGAGCCTGGTAGCCACTCTCCCACTAGTCATACAGTGAACTCTCTCACTCCTGCTTTCCCAAACTGTTGGTGGCGTTGCCACATATGCCTCTGATTAAGCGTCAAGCCTGGGAACAACAGCCCGGCTTCTATGTCCCCCAACCCCATACTCACCATAAATCTATTCTCTCTCTTTGATGTGATCCTCCCTTTATACCTGCCTCAACCCAAGCCACCACAATTTCACATCACAGCCTCTCACTGGGCTTGCCGACTCCCAGGCTTCCTCATTCTAGTTTATTCTCCACTCTGTGAAAGAAAGGATCTTTCTTAAATGCAAATTATCATCTGCTAATCTCTCATTTGAAATCTTTCAGAGACTCTCCAGAACCTTGAGATTAAACACAAAATGAAACAACCAAAAAACAAAAACCAGCATTGAGCAGCACAGCATTTAAATCCACTTAGCATTTGTCCTTGGCCCTGTTTGTTATGCTACCTTCCCCTGCCCCGGCCTGTGTATTTCAGGTATCTTGGCACGCTGTTGGCATACTGGCTAGTGCATTGGTGAACTCTGCTTGCTCTCATAGCCATAGCTTGTGAACATTCTTCTTTGCAAAACTCCTGGAATATTCTCCACTACCACCACTGTTCTCCCCATACTCTAACCCCATATGCCTGGCAAAAGTCTCTCTCGTCTTTCCTACTAAGTTAGAAGTCTTATCATTATTCTATGATTACATTGTGCTTACCATATAGGACATTCCTTAAACATCGGTGTGTGGATGGATGGATGGATGGATGGATGGATGGATGGATGGATGGATGGACAGATGAGTCACTGTGTAGATAGAAGGGTAAGTGAGTGGGTAGGCCAGGGTAAGTGGGTAAGTGAATGAATGGATAAGCAGATGGATGAGGCGAACAGATGAATACGGTTGTCAGCAGCGCAATTAAAGAACAGGCAAGATCAATGCCATGTTGTAAAAGCCCAGGTTGGCCTTTACAGCCACCAGTTGGCAGAGTTAAGAATTATGAGTTCTGCTGGGCAGTGGTGGCGCACGCCTTTAATCCCAGCATGTGGGAGGCAGAGGCAGGCAGATTTCTGAGTTCGAGGCCAGCCTGGTCTACAGAGTGAGTTCCAGGACAGCCAGGGCTACACAGAGAAACCCTGTCTTGAAAAACCAAAAGAAAAAGAAAGAAAGAAAGAAAGAAAGAAAGAAAGAAAGAAAGAAAGAAAGAGAAAGAAAGGAAGGAAGAAAGGATGAATGAATGAATTACGAGTTCCAGCTATCACACTAAAAATTAGCTAGTCTGGGAGAAATGAACAGCGTTCTCTATGTCAGAGGATGCTGACCCAGGACTCTGAGCTTCGTCTAACTCGGCTCAGACTCTCTGTCTGCCTTATGCAAGCCATCTAACTACTGAGACTCAGTCTCTCTGTCTATTAAGTAGAGATAATAATGCCTGTGGCCTTTGCCTGTCTCCACAAGAGTGTCACGAGGGCACAAAATGTGTTGGAATCTGCAGGGAAGATATATGTTTATAAAGATACGTGTAATCATAATAATAACACCTTGCACGCGCTTGGATCGGGCTTTGCGCTTTTCAAAGTTCTTGCCTATATATTATCTCAGTTGACTCTCAAAACAGGGAGGCAGATATTATCCCCATTCTTGGATGAGGAAACTGAGGTGCAGCGTGATTAAGTGACATGCCCTGGGTGACTCTTGGTCAGTGGCAGATCTTGATTGTCAGCCTGCTGCACAGTTTTGATGATAGCCTTTTCTTGGATGGATTATCTGCCTCCCTGAACAGAGAGAAGCAGGCATAATTGACCCCCTTCTGAATGACTCAAGGTCATTACTATGAGTGTCAGTTCCTGTGTTGGCTTTTAGACTTAGCTGTGATGCAGACCCAGAGCCAGCAGACACATAGGATAGACAGGTGGCAACTGTGAAGTCCCCAACCCAACAACCTGTGATCCCAGGACCACGTGCTGGGGCTGTGTGCTCTCTCTCTCGCTTTTCTTTTTTTTCACTGTCAGTGTCTGTGCCCATCTCTGAGATGTTCTCATCCCCCAGTTCTTTGATCTCCTTTTTGATCTTTCTGACCTTCAGCTTCTTCCACGCTTTGATTTTATCCTTACAGGTCTTGGTCTTTCCATATATACAGCCAGCCAATCAGGATACTCTGATGGATCTCTGGTCTCTAGGAAGGTAGCAGGTGTCATCTACTGTGTAGACTTCTTTACCCTCTACCCACCTTGCTTCCTCCAGCCCACCTAGACCCTGTGCTACTGACAACAGGGTCAGAAAGAGCTCTGACTGTAGTGTGTGAGGCAGCTGCATCTGTTCTCCAAGACTGTACAGTGTGCCTGTGGAGAGCTGTGGAGGTCAGGAAGGGCTGGCCAGCATGCCTCAGGTTGACACAGTAGCCAGTGCATGAGACACAAAGCCGTGGTGGTCCCCTCGACCATCCCTACCAGCACATCAAGGCAGCCCCACATCTTCCATCCACACCTTCTTTCTCTCCCTGCTGGGTGGCATCCCAAGAGCCAGCCTGGTTCCATCCTGGGCACGCCTTGGGCAGCATGCCCATGCCCCATGGCCCTTCCCAGCGGGGACTCGGGGATGCTCTTTCTCTAGTTGCTGTGAGGCCTCCCACAGCCTGGCTGGAGCACCTCAGCTTCTTCTCCCTGAGGGAGGATGTGATGGGTGTACCCACAACAAGGCTCCGGCAGAGACAATAGCCCAGGAATGTGGTCGCTTCCTAACAAACACTGTGTGGGCTCGCACAATTGCCTTGGATTCTCGTCCAAGAAACACATTTCACGGTGCAAGGGTGCGGGTGGCTTGCCTGCCCCAGCCCGCCCACATCTCTCTTTATTCCAAAGACTTGGATGAGGGGTGGCCTCTTCCCCACCCAGACCTTCACCCAAACGTGGGCAACAATGGTCCTCCACTGGTGCAGCCCTTCTTAAGAGAAGACGCTCAGAAGGACAGTCTATTCTTCTAGAGGGTTTTGCTCTGATCACTGTCTTTTTTTTTTTTTTTTTTTTTTTAATATATAGCCAGTTATTTTTGTTGTGGTAAAATATACATGCCATAATATTTGCCATTCTAAATATACTTTCACAGTATTAAGGTCATTCACATTGCTTTATGATCAACCCTACCGCTACAGAGACTTTCTGTATTGCAAACCTGTCTCCATTGATTAACTCCCACCCCACCCCCCAGTTCCCATCAGCTACCATCTGCTTTCTGTCTCTATGAATCTGTCTGTCCTCAGAACCTCATGTAAGTAGACTCAGGCTGTGTTTGTTCTTTTGTGCCTGGCTACTCTCAGCAGGGTTTTGAAGGTTCATTGAAGTGAAAACACATCACAACTCCTGAATATTATTCAGCCCCAGTAGATGGATCATTCGTTTATCCTTTCCCCCAATGATGGGCACTTGGGTTGCTCTGCCTTCGTCTACTGCCAATCATATGGCCATGAAGAAGTATGAGAACGTTATGTCTGTTCAAGTGGCCACTCCTTTTGGAGACCAATCTTTGAGTTCAAGCAACTGTCTCTCCTGAGAAATCCCAAGTAGAACACACATAAATGAGAGAATGGCTTGGCCCTTCAATGTACAAACAGGGTTCTCTTACCCAAAAACCCAGCTGTCCTTTTGGGAACTAGACTCGGGGAATTGGAACACAGAACAGGGAATCTGGGTCAAGATGGAGGAATGGAAAAGTTCTGTACTTGGAAGGATGTCTAGGATATCCACAAAGGGAAAGTTCAGTAGCAAATACGAGGGAGCCAATGATGAGTCTGGGCAACCCGGGAGGATACACACAAAGGGAAGGAGCCCTCACTGAAGGAGGCAGATGAGCCCCTTGTTAGCACAAAAAGCAGAGGTGGAGACTTCCTGACCATCCACAGAGCAAAGCAAGGCACACAGAGGTCAGAGGAGGAAGTTGAAGGAACTACTCTATAGTCGATGCTAAAATGTCCTAGGGACTCCCTGTTCCACAGATAGAGGTGAGTCTGCATGTGCAAGGCGAGCAGGTCAGAGTCCAATGCCAGCTGTCTTCTTCCTTGTTGTTTGAGACAAGTTCTTCAAGTGAACCTGGGGCTAAGTAGTTAGGTAGACCAGTAGGCCCTTGAATCTCAGGGATCCTCCTGTCTCTGCTTCCTCAAGTCTGAGATTACAAGTGTGCCCCCTGACACGTGGGATTTTTGCACAGGTTCTAGAGATCCATCTCAGGTCCTCCTGCTTGCCAGACAAACATTTTACCAACTGAGCCATCTCCCCAGCCTTTCCTTCGTGTCCTCTCTGTACACAGCACCATTGACAACAGGAGAATGAAAGGAACAGCCCTCAGGAGCTTCCTTGAGAAAGCCTAGCAGGCCTGCACAACAAGGCCTGTCGCACAATGTGATTTTTGGCTTAGCCCAGACTTTCCCAACAGCCAAGTAAGAGATAAGGTTGGAAGAGGGAACCCTCCCACAGCTCTACTTGGGAGTCCTGAGCAGTCTTTTCTGTCCCAAGTGAGGAACACAGGCCCTACAAAGTAGGAGCAGTGGTACTTATCTGTGGAGAGCCTGGAATAGCACAGGGGTATGGGGAAAGAGTAGAGGACTAAAGGAAAGAACATGGACAGACAGCAGAGCCTCATCCTCTCAGGTTAGGCCTAAGAAAGGTAAGCAGGCCTTGGATGGTAGACGCAGGGAGGAGTTGTTGGCTCAGGGGTCAAAGCACTGTGCCGACAGGCCTCAGAGCTGCATGAGACTTTCCCTGCATCATTACCAGAAGTGAGAAAGCACATTCCACAGTAGCCATTGCTTCTCAGGCTCTGGATTTTTGAAGAATTTCCCATAGTATTACCTCACTTGTCAGAAACCGGGTAGACACTTGTGGGGAGATACTACAGGCCCAAAGACTGATCTCTGGACCATCGTGACCACCACACGTCACTGTGTGCTATAAGAAAGCCACCTTAAGTATCCAGTACCCTCCCCTGGACACCTCATCTTCTGCCTTCCTTGTCATTTCTGTAGCGTTTTATTTATTGGAATGTCTCCAGCAATTTGATTTGTGGTTTTTGTTTTGAGGTAGACTCTCACGATGGAGCCCAAACTGGCCTTAAACTCAACATCCCCCTGACATAGGAAGTCCTGATATTATAAATGTGCACCCTACTCCCAGCCAGCCATTTTTGGTTTAAGGATTTTCTCCTGCTAGCTGTTCCCCACCCCTGAGGAATGATGCAGAGGCAAAATAATAGCAGGAGTTCCAAAGCTAAACAGAGCTCACCTCATGCTAGCCTCACCTCCATCTTCCCTGGGGAGTAAGCAGAAGCAGACATATCTTTTGCTCCAGCTTCACCCACCAGGGTCACTAAACCCTTCCAGGCCTTGGGATCAGCTCCCAGAGTGAGCTGGGTAGAATGCTGGCCTCCTTGCAGGGTGAGATATACCCCTCCAACACTGTCCAGAACATGTTTTCTAATCTTCAACATGGTTTCCTGAGTCATCCAGATAAAAGGCCCATATGTGGCTCTTAGAGTTCCCCCGTTGGAAGCTTCCTGGGCTCTTCTTAAGAACTGACAACCCTGGGATAAGAGTCAAGAGAATGCCAGAAGCAGACACCACTGTGGAGGGAAGAGACAGCTGTACGCTACACAGAGACAGATGTCAGGGGCCATAGAGAGATGTCAGTGGAGCATGGGTAGGAGCATCAGTGACACACCAGGCTGCTAAGGGGAGGCCTATCTGAAGAGTCATGTGTGTATAGGGCTTCTGTAGGGTGAGACAGTGAGATCTGTGGTTATGGGGTGGCCCAGAGTCTCCAGGGACAAAAATACAGAGATTAGAACTAGAACTGTGATACATGTGAGACATGCCATTACATACTGAAAATGCTGTGAGTCAAATGTAGCATCTGGAATCTCAGCACTGGGGAGGCTGGGGTAAGAGAATTGTTGGTTCAAGACCAGCCTGTACCATGTATGAAACCATGTCCCAAATGGGGGGGAAAAAAGTCAAATAAAACCTAGTGGTGCACATTTCTAATCCCAAAACTTAGGCAGCGGGGACAGGGGCACCAGGAATTCAACTGTCAGTTACGTAGCAAATTTAAGGCTATCTTGGGCTACATGAGGCTGCTGTCCCAGACAAAGAAAAAAAAAGTGAATATTCTATTTGATGAGTTATGTCTCAGTTTCTGAAGAGAGATTAAAAAGACAGGGTGAATAGGTAGAGGAGACCTCGGTGGGATGTAGTCAAGGCAGCCTGGTCATGCCTTGGTTAATACGCGCTTTTTACAGAGGAGTCACAGTTGGCTTTGGGCTTGCGGCATTGCACCAGTGGAGAGCCATGTTTGATGGCTCAGCTCTCTCCTACAGCCAGGTCTGGACTCCTGACCTAGTGAAGACATTGATCACCAATAGAATCAAAGCTAGGACAGGAATGGGCAGGACGGTGGCCCACCTGCAGGGGCTAGCATCTGTGTACAGCCTGACCATTTTTTTTTCTCTGCCCTTCTCTTCCACAGCTCTTGCAGTCTCAGGATGTGAAGGAAGATGCCGTCCTCTGCTGTTCCATGGAGGTGAGCATTGGGCTCAAATGGCCTAATTCCAGACTCATATGTCCTTGGGCCTCACAGTTGAGGGAAACCAAAGTCATTGGATTTCTACAGAGCCAGGCATGTAAAGGATTGTTCTCTAGGGGAATCATTACAAGCTGGCACTGTCCATTTCTCAGTCCAAAGGCATGCCATACAGATGACTTAAGAGGTTGTAAGTGACCTGCTGCCCCCAAAGATCTCGCTTCACTTTTGTGGTATACAATTAGGAGAAGGTGCCAAGTGCTTGATTGAGCCTCCTACATTGGCTTCTGGGAGGCAAGTACTCCTGATCTCAAGATGTAGCCACTGAACACTGAGGCTTCTTCTGGAATCTTTCTTCCAAGGCTGGCTGCGTTCTTTGGGCAGATACTTGCCCTCTACAAATAGTCCAGAGACACTCAGGATGGCACAGAGAAAGATGATCTTGTAGCATGGGGACTCGTCCCAAGAACCTGTGCAGCAACCTTGGTTGGCTAGACGGTCATGAAGTTTGTTGGGGTTTGGCTGGGCACATGCATGGTGCTTGCCCAGATTAGAGGGAAAGATAGGTCAGGGTCTGTTCCTTCAGATAGCTTCAAGGCTGGCACATGTTCAGGGGCTGAGGAATATATAAGGAAAATGTGCATATATCCCTGGAAATCAGGGGAGGGAGGTCAGAGTGGGTCACAGATGTCAGGGAGGGGCATTGTGGGAAAGATGGAGCCTAGAAAAGCAGGTAGGACAAGCCAGGGTGTAGTGGCAAGAAGCATTTAGATTGTATAGGAAGAAGGGTCCTGCAGAAGCCCAGAAAGATTAGAGTTTCTCCTGGCCAGGGTTTTTTTTTTTTTTTTTTTTTCTCCAAAGATTGCTGGGTCTCCCAGTTGCCTGGCTGCCCTTCTATTTCAGTTCCTATTTCTCTGTTAGTTATCATCACAGATGTGGACGGGGTCAGTTCTGGGGTTAGAGGTATGTTTGGCCTTAGAAAGGAGACTCATCTCCCTTCGTGTGCCACACAGACACACGTAGGTACTGATCACTAATATGTTTCCAGAGCAATACCTGGCAAAATGGGAATTACCACAAAGATGCTTGATCACCCAGGGGAGCAGACCACGGGGTCAAGTGAGGGTCTAAGCATAGTCAGAGAAAGCTTCCTGCAGGAGGGGAAGCTCTGGGGTAGAAAGCACAAGGGATGAGTTCCTGGTGAGCTGCTGTCTGGCCTGGGCTTACCTGCTGGCAGATAGTTGTGAAATCTCACCTTTGGCTATTCCTGCCTGGATCTGCAAGATTCCTTCAATTTAGATCCTTTTGGCCCCTGCCTACTTAGCCAAGGATTAGGGAGGAGAGAGGGAAGGGGAGTGCATATTATGGGGTCCAGGTCCCCACCCTGACCATACTTTTCACCCACAGCTACAAAGCACAGGCCGGCTGCTGGAGGAGCAGCTACCAGAGATGATGACGGAGCTCCTAGCCAGCGCAAGAGATAAGATGCTGTGCCCCTCAGAGTCCATGCTAACCCGGTCCCTACTCCTGGAGGTCATCGAGCTCCACGCCAACAGCTGGAACCCTCTGACGCCCCCCATCACGCAGTACTACAACAGGACCATCCAGAAATTGACAGCCTGAAAGCCAAGGGGGCCTGGCGGGCAGCCCATGGGCAGCTGGGGCCCTGGTGCACAGGGCCAGATGGACACACGAAAGGACAGGGGTGGCCCTGGCGGAAAAGAGAACTGAATAGGGAGGCAGGTAGCAATGGTGGCCAGTCTGGAGCCAGCGGAGGAAGGGATTGGATCCCTCAGAAGGGCTCCCTGTGCAGTCCCCCCAGCCTGCATGTGAGCATGTGGCAGCTCACACCAAGGGAAGCATGTCTCCTTGTACTGGTGGTCGCCCGCCCTTGCTCTCTTCTCCTCAGCTCTAGTCCTCCCCGCCCCCTACCTTCCAGCCCATCCCCCATAGAGCTTTATGGGAGGAATCTCTGCCTCTCCTCACTGTCTACAGCTGCCTCTCAGCCTCCCACACCTCTGGCCACCACTTGGGTCAGCCAGGACTGCTGAAGGCTGAAAAAAGTGGGTCGAGACGGCTCTCATTGTTCCCACGTGCTGTCAGCCACGGTCGCCAACTGGCAGCAGGCAGCGTGCAGCAGATGTCTGGGAGGACAAAGGCAGGCACGGTCCCCACCAGCCGCCCATAATTGATGGCCTTTGTCAGCCCCAGCGGAGCTGGAGAGAGGCTTTTTTTTCTTCTCTAACCTTCGTGCTCCACCCTCCAACCCTCAGCCTCCAGCCCCAGGGCCCGCTGCTCCCCCAGGCAGAGAAGGGAGCCGGGGCTCACAGCTCAGCTTGAATCCTTTTATTTTGTTTTTCAAAAGTCGGTTGCTTTGAAGTCTCTTTTCCTCAATGAAAATGCCCTAGATTTTGTGATCACATAGTTATCCCTCAAGGATCCCCTGATTAGTGGGAGATCAAACCCTGGCCCCCTCTGGAAAGAATCTAGCCACTAGCAGCTTGCCAGTAGCCAGCTAGTAATTGGAAACTTCTGCCCCAATGGGGGTCCCCACTGGAATCCTGTGTTCCTGGGCCTCTGTCCTGCAGTGCCTCTGTTCTGTCCACTGCTAGCTTCCAAAGGGCTGATACTGTTCCCTGGACTGACTGCCTTAGGACCTGCCCTGGCCCCTGTTATGGTAAATGGGGCCAGAAACGAGGCTGGCAAATTAAAACCAAATGCAGGTTTTGTTCCAAGCAACTGTTGGGGGAAGAGCCCACTGCTGGCTCCACGGGTCTTGGAGCCTCTTTCATGATCCCTTGCCTCAGCCCAGGCAAGACCCACAAGCCCTACCTCCAAGGCTGCTGGGGAGAGGGGGAAATCATTGGGTCCTGATTGGGACAGTTTGGTAGGCGACCAGGCAGACAGCCAAATGAGGTTCTTCAGGCTAGAAACAAAGCTCTGGTTTTTTTTGGGAGACTCTGATCCCAGGGCAGTCCGAGAGGCTGGTCTTGCTGGGATGACTGCTGCCCCCTCCACCTCATCTCTGGGAAGCTAAAACCCACACTTTGATGATCCCCCAGAACAACATGTGTTCAAGCCCAGGGGCTTCCCAGTTCACTCCTTTCACCGGACCTGGTCCTACCTAGATCGTGGTGAAGGCTCTGAACCAATGGTTCTCAACCTATGGATAGTGACCCCTGTGGAGAATCGAGCAACCCTTTCACAAGGATACATATCAGATACCCTGCGAATCTGTTACGATTCATGACAGTAGCAAAGTTATAATTATGAAGTAGCAACGAAAATAATTTTGTGGTTGGGGGGTCACCATCGCATGAGGAACAGCAAGAGTGTTCAAGGGTCCCAGCATCGGGAAGGTTGAGAACCACTGCTCTCGGGAACGCCTACTTGAAGTCAGGCTGTCTAGAGTGAAATGGAAGGACACTTTCTCTTAGTGTCCCAAGTCTAGAAGAGTAGAGAGGGACTCAGGTCGGGAGGGAGAGGTCTTGAGTTCTCTCTGGCTGTCTCCAATTGAAGCGGTCAGGTCCCAAGATGGCGCCTCTGAGGGGGGCTGCCGGGAATGCAGTATAGAGGTCATGGTTACCCCAGCTTTGATCTCTTTCCTTTTCCTCTCCTCCTTCCTCTCCTTTTCTCTGCTTCTTGCTGCCTTGTCTCCCATCCCAGCCCCTAGGCTGAGCCTGGAGCCCAGGGATACCATAAGCCCCACAGGAGGTGTTGAGGGAAGAGCAGGGCAGGTGGAATGCACAGAGAAGACACCAGGGAAATCATGCTCATGAAGAGTTAGGCAGCCCAGGCCCACAGGCACCTGCTCCCTGCATCCTCAGGGAGCCACAGGTGTGCTTGCTTGGCCTG
This sequence comes from Rhabdomys pumilio, assembly GCA_030674055.1. Lineage (NCBI taxonomy): Eukaryota > Metazoa > Chordata > Mammalia > Rodentia > Muridae > Rhabdomys > Rhabdomys pumilio. The sequence continues at coordinate 13,589,094 of JANHMN010000013.1, forward strand.
CTTCCCAGGTGTCTCTTATAGGGTGGTGTGTGTGTGTGTGTGTGTGTGTGTGTGTGTACACATGTATGTGTATTCACATCTGCTAAGAGTGAAGCAGGGCCATGAGGAAGAAAGAGGCTGACTGTGAGGACTCAAGCCGCAGTAGAGAGGTCCCCTAGACTCCTCATTGGGCTAACAGAGTGGGCTCCACACAGGGGCTCCCAGACACTGTAGAGGGGCTAGTGTCCCCTAAAGAGGCAGAGACCATGGTTTTGTGGGCACCGTGGGCCTAATCAGCTCCTTCTTAATGTCCTATGGGGGGGGGATCGTGTCTCAAGAGCATCCCCTCCTAAGGGCCTTGAGGACCAGTATGAAGATGCAAGATATAAATATGTATACATATATAAATATATTTTTAATTACATGTTGTGTCCCAGTGGCTCCAGACTTGCAGTTTGCCTAGTGTATTCCATTGCTTGAAACCACTTCCTGATCCATCCTGATATGACACTTCCAGCCGTCTGTCTGTCTGTTTTAAATGAAGATCCCTGTTACTTTTTCAGACATGGAAAGAAAACTTTTTTTTATTATTATTATTTTATTGTTTAAAGAGACAACAGTAAAGCCTAAAATCCTTTTGGCCTTCCTGTGGGGGAACTACTCAAGCAGGAAGTAGGGGACTTGCAGGCACCCACAAACCCTGACCTCCCCAGGCCAGAGCTACTCCTGCTGCCAGAGGAACGGCCTATCAAAGCCTGCCTCTGATGAAAGAACAGGAGGCAAGGCATCTCTCAGACTTGTGTTGTCCTGTCCGGCCATGATGATCTATCTGATTCTGAGCCTTTTTTAGGCTCCCCTACCTGTCAGGACGAGTTGGTCTTTGTTCTCCACTCAAGTGACCTGCAGGTCACTGTCGTCCTCTTGAACTGGCCGTATTGCCTAACTAAGCTCTGGGACCACAGCTCCTGCCAGGCTCTCGACTTCCCCTGGACAAGGCCAGGACTCCCACCATCAACCACAGGGAACCTCTTCTCCTCCCCCCAAAACCACCTTCATCCATGCGTCCTTCTTCATCCAGTCTGTAAACCTCTACAGTTTGGGAATCATCTTGTCCATTTGTGTAAATGTAAATGTTGACCCAATTGGTATTTATTCTAATTTTTATTGTATTTTATTTTATTTTGTCTGGGGGTGGGAGGGTGGGAAGTATACCACGGGTTGCAACCAGGGCAGCTGCAGGGATGCAGCCCAGGAAGCAAGAGAAGCAGCTCCTTGGGGCCACTCTAGATGGCAGCCTCTGGGTAGCCACATCCTAGGCTGTTATCTGGAATCAGAAGCCAGACAGTGTTCCTTGTCCCATACTCTCAGGCCTGCCCATGGCGTGATGTTCCTCAGCTGCCTGGCACTGTGTTGGAAAACCTCTGACTGGGTCTTTGAGGAGGTGGGTTGGAGAGAATACGATTCTCCTCTGCTCAGGACACTTGCCCTAGAAGATGGATCTGGAGCCTCACCTGAGCCAGCCGGGAGCCTGAGAACAGGACCTACCTCCCTGCAGCAGGGTCTGGAGATTGCCGCCAAAGCTAAGGGCCAATCCTGCTCGCACCATCCCCTTCCCTTGTATATCCCTGCTTCCCAGCCGAACCCAAACTACAAGTGGGTTTAAAAAAAAAATAAATGATACCAAAAACCAAAAGTATGCCGAGTCTTTCTTCTCCGTATTGAGTTCAGCAATGGGAAGCTTTCCCCAAACCTCAGCTGGTATAGGCAGGTGTCTCAGAAGAGCCCAGCTAGGCTATGTGCTTACCTCTCCCCTGACTGCTGTCCAGGGCAAGAGCAGACTCTAGGGCAGGAGGAAGTTGGGAAAGAGTTCATGCAAGATAAGTGGGCAAAGGAATGAGACTTCTGTCTCTAAAAGCTGGGCTCTGAGGCCAAGTCAGGGTGGTGGAATTTCCTGAAGAAAATGGCTTTTGTGATAGCTTTGACTTGTTAGATTTAACCAGCCCCTAGATCTACCGAATCCTGGGAAATATCCCCATAGCATTTGGCAATGACTCTTTCTAAGAAGCCCAAGACTCTAGAAAAGTCTCAATCACAGACTTGGGCAGTCAAATGAGTTTTTCAGTCCAGTCTTGGGCAGTCAAATGAGTCTTTCATCGAGTCCTACATGAGGCCCATGAGGTGTATGTGATAGTGCACCCTCATCTCAGTTTCTTCTGTGGAGAAGCAGAACACCACCTCTTAGTAACAACCCTCCTTGTGTAGCGTTCACCTCCTCCCTAGGTGGGCACAGAGCATCCTGAAGAGGACAATAGTGATTCAGTCATTGCTCAGGACAGAGTCAAATACCTCACAAACAGCCTCAAGATAACCAAACGTACACAACTTGGGTAGAAAAAAAATGATGATTTAATTAAATGCCTGAGATCCTTGTGAGGCCGATGTACAAAATTTAGAAGGAGTAGGAGCAGAGATGGGGGGTGGGGGGCAAAGGAGAAGTGTTTGAAGATAACTCCCAGGGAGAAAGGGGTAGTCCAAACCTGAAACTCCATCCAAAGATGATTCCGGGTGACTTAGTTCCACTTAGAAGGGTATGGATTACTGAGTCCCGTGCAGCCTGTCATCCAAATATGAAGTGTTTCACCCATACTTCACCCCCATCTCTGCTATGTGAGTCCTCCGTCTTGTGAAGAGCGGGTTACATTTGTCCTAGATCTATAGAAAGGCAAAGGAGGAAAGCTTTGTTTTAAATGATCATCTAGATCACACCGCAGGACTGATAAAGGCCTTTTGAGTACCAAAGGTTGGAAACAGATTGAGAGTCAAGAGAAGGGTTCACTGGACAGGGAGACAGTGGTCCAGCCATTCATGCTCTCAGTCGGTCCAGTGAAGTAGGCAGACAAGTGGTATTTGGGTTGGACTTGCTTGGCTTTCTGTGTAAGGTTTTTAACTTTATGGTGTGTGTATGAGCTTTTGTCTGCGTGGTCTGTGCACACGTGTTCCCGGTACCTGCAGGGGTCAGAAGAAGGCATCAGCTCTTCTAGAACTACAGTTAGGAATGGTTGTAAGCCACCATGTGTGTGCTGGGAACTGAACCCTGGTCCTCTGCAAGAGCAACAAGTCCTCTTAACTGCTGAGCCATCTCTCCAGCCCCTTGTTTCTGTTTCGTTTTTTGTTGTCTGTGTGTCGGGGGGGGGGGGGGCTGTGTGGGTTTGTGTATGTGTTGCGTATATCTGTGTGTATCTGTGTGTGTATCTGTGTGTGTCTGTGTGTGCTTGCTACATTGCATATGTGGGTGAGCTTCCTAGGGAGCAGGTAAGTCACTCCTGTCCCCTATACTGCAACTCACGTCTTTTAAAAAGTATTTATTTATTAAAGATAAATCAAAGGATAGTTTTGTGGAGTCTGTCCTTTCCTCTTACCTTTACAAAGGTTCTGGGAATCAAACTCAGGCTACCAGGATTACACCAGAAGCACCTTTCCCCCCTGAGCCATCTTGCCAGCCCTGCTTTGACTTTTTTATGGTGTTGTATATGGAACCCAAAGCCTCATGAAGCTTTAGCACTGAGCTGGGCTCCATACCAGTTAAGTAGTTCTGACTCCCATTTTACAGATGAGCCAAGGACAAACAATGCAAGTGCCAGATCCAGCCAAGTATCTTTTACCCTAGCCCTGAAAGTTGGCCATCATTCTGCCCCAGCCCCTGTCCCCTGCAGTGGCCAGTCAGTTAGACAAAGGGGCAGCCAGCTGCCTGCTCAGAGGAGACCAGAGCAGCTCTCCAGCTTCCTTCCAAGCCGTGGAGATGGTGCATCTGGGCCTTCTGCAGGGGTGTGGGTGGAGCCTGCAAAGTTTGAGTTTATTGTACAGTGTGTCCCGCTGGGTCCCAGTTTCCAAAGGCGGGAGATAAGAGAGTCCCTGTGGGGTGACACTTCAAGGGCCAGGCCAATAAACAAATTGCTAGAAACTTTTTCTAACTGCTGATATAGGACACACCCACACAGCATAACTTCCAGAACCCTGACCTTAGAGAACCTCTTTTTCTCACTTAAGGGTAGTGGGTATGTCATACCTTGATTGGGGTATCAGACAAGGGGTTGAGGGCCACTCTCTGCCACCCTGGAGCACAGCATAACATTGACCATGAAGAACACTGATGGTCTTGTAGAGCTGGCACCTGTAGCAGGTCTGGTAGCTGTACTACAAGCTGCAGTACTGGGTTTGCCACTGGAGTGGGGGAGTGTCCAGTAAGACATTTGAGTTCAACAGAGTACATACCCTGATTCAAGGCTACTCTGTAGCACTCATGGGCCCTAAGTACTTTTGCTTTCTTAAGCTTGCCCTGCCCCCCCCTCTCTCTCTTTGTGTGTGTGTGTGTGTGTGTGTGTGTGTGTGTGTGTGTGTGTGTGTGTAAACTCAATTTCATGGTTTTTCATAGCTTTATTAGTATAGAGATAAATATATCAATAATTATTAAACATTTTCTTTAACCTAAAAGTTAAGATTTCATTCTAATTTTAATTCATTTTGTGGACCCCATGAGGGAGCCTATCTTCATCCATCCAAGTTACTATGACAAAGCACCCCAGAACTAAATGGCTTATGAATAACAGTCTATTTCTGGCAGTCTGGGGCAGAGGTGTCAGCATGGCAGGCTCCTAGGAGTGAGGACCCTTCTGGCTACAGACTGCCAACTTCTCGTTGCATCTATGGAGGCAGAAAAGGGGTTCACAAAGAGCTAGGTGTGGGCAGCTTTGGTAAGGACACCAACTCCATTCATAAGGGGCCCACTCTTGTGACACTCCGCTCCCAAAGATACACCTCTAAATGCTACCATACTACCATACTAGGGCTTAGAATTCCAACATGAATTTGAATCCAGTCTTTCAGTTCATAGCAGCATGCTGCTTAGCCTGACGGAACATCAGCCCTGTGTAGGTATCTTCCCTGAGCAAGGAGCCCTGCCTTTCCTGGCTGCCCACTTGGTTTCAGGTTGACTTAGGGCAGAGAGGGGGTTAACAGGGCAGCTCACAGAAGCCACATGAGCCAACCCAGTGTCTCCCACACATGGGGCTCCATCCCCATCAGTCCCTCATTTACTGAGCACTCCTGCATCCTAGGCATGGTCCTGAGCCCTCAGTCTTCTGTGATTCACAGGAGCATTCAGACTATGGGTATAATCAGCTCTAGGAACAGATGACTACAGCCAGAATCCCACAGCTGCCCCGATGTGTAGAGGGCTCTCTCTATGTGTGATGATCTTGGCCACCAAATTCCTACCTCTGAGATCTCTCACCTACCCCCCACCCCCACCCCACAGTGCTTTCCAATTACATTCCCTTGCACTGGAGGGCTTTAGGGAAATACATTCAGGAAAAAATACATTCAGAGAGCTAGGAGCAGCCTGCTGGGTCAGCCTCCCTGGCAGCAGAGGATCCCAGACCACAGCCGTCCACCCACAAGCCTAGCTCAATTGCTGGGTGTCCGGAACAAGGTTCTGACAGTGGCATGCCTCACTTAGGGCCTCGGGTAATATGCCAGGGCTTGCCCAATTTCATTCCCAGCTTCAGAAGAAAGGACAGCCCCTCCCTGTCAGGTGACAAGCTAGGGGGAACACCAGAACCCAAGTCTGCATGAGGAAAACTAGCTAAAAAAACCGAGAACAGACTTCTAGAGCCCTCCCACGTGTCACTGAGACACCTGGCAGCTGGGTTTTAAAGATGCTCGTTCACGTGCACAAAACCTTGTAGTCTGTCTTCCCTACAGACTTGCTTCTGGATGAGCCAATGGCGGTAGGCTCCATAGCAGAAACTCACACCTGCACAGTTTCAACAAAGGCCACATAGGTGTCAGTCCCACTAATCACCAACGCAATTTGGAGCCACTTCGGGGAAATGTCTAATTCGGTCTTCCTGCCTCAGCCTCCTGAGTGCTGGGGTTCCTTTCCACGTGTGCACCGCCATGCCTGGCTTCAGCATTTCTTAGTTGAATGGGGGACTGTGCACAGGGCCTCACAGGACCATCCTGCTGCTGAACTGAGTTGAAAGGAGGTTCCCAGCCTGTGATTCCTGTGATCTAGCAGAGTCTCTAAGAACTAGCAGGCGGCATTGTGCTTGGAGTTCTAGAAGCTTCCTTCAGTCCTTACTCCTCCCATTATGATACAAGACAGCCAAGCTCACTTCAGCCCCTCAGTTCCCAGGTCAGGGCTTTTGGTGATGCAATAGTCTTCTAGGGGCCACCAAGGTAAGTCCAAGGTGAACTAATGGGTGACTGAAGGGCTCAGAGCCCAATCAGGGCCAGGCATGCGCTCCAGGGCAGTCTCAGCCTAGAAGAAAACAGACGCCTGTGCCATTCTGAAGAGGCTGACAGAAGACACTATAGGCACAAAAACAGGCACTTGGGTTTTTCCTGGGTGACTTCTGCCATGGCACTCAAGGTGGTGAATGAGCAAGCTGAAAGTCCCAGGGTCTGTGTCACACATATCACTTTCGGTACCTCCAGGGCTGTGGACAGGGCAGAGTTTGGGCAACACTGGCTGGCTTGGGTCCACACTAGGCCGGTCTCCTCCTCCTCCATGATGACAAGGGGCAGAGTTCAGCATGTTTGAATCACAGTGACTAGTGGAGCAGAGTTTCACTTAGAAGTCACCTGTTCCAGGAAGTGTGCCCCAAGTGCCCTGCAAGTCAGGGTTACAAGTCCCCTCTGGGCCAAACTGATTGTTTGGACTGATTGTTCCCGTACTGGCCCAGAAGAAAACCCAGTTCAGGGATATGAAACTTCACATACTGCCAGGCAGAGGTGGCGCACGCCTTTAATCCCAGCATTTAGGAGGCAGGAGGATTTCTGAGTTCGAGGCCAGCCTGGTCTACAGAGTGAGTTCCAGAACAGCCAGGGCTACACAGAGAGACCCTGTCTCAAAAAACCAAAAAAAAAAAAAAAAAAAAAAGAAAGAAAGAAAGAAAGAAAGAAAGAAAGAAAGGAAAAGAAACTTCACACAGCATACTGGAGCAATTAAAAGGGAAAGAGGTGGTGAGAAGAAGCATCAGGGGACTAGTTAAGTCTCCAGGTAGGAGGCATTTTGATTGGGAAGGAGGATCCAGGCCCAGGAGTCTGCAGGTTCCGGTCTTCACACCAATTAGGTCTCTCCCTCCCAGACATCTGACATTGTACGCTGGGAGCTGATCATGTGACTAACATACCTCTTTAAACTATGAAGCTTTTTTTGTTTGTTCAGTTGGTTGATTTGGTTGGCTTTTTGAGACAGGGTTTCTCTTTGTAGCCCTTCCTGTCCTGGTACTCAAGAGTGGCCTTGAATTCAGAGATTTCCCCCTGCCTCTGCCTCCTAAGTACTGGTATTAGAGGTATGTACCACCACCACCTGGCCTTGGTTTTTGGTTTTGGTTTGGTTTGACTTGGTTGGTTGGTTGTTTGGTTGGTTGGTTGGTTGGTTGGTTGGTTGGTCGATCAATTTGGTTTGGTTTGGGGGTTTTGTTTGGTTGGTTGGTTGATTTGGTTTGGTTTGGTTTGATTAGTTGGTTGGTTGGTTGGTTTGGTTTGGTTTGATTAGTTGGTTGGTTGGTTGGTTTGGCCTGGTTTTTGGTTGAAATATCTTCATGAGGGTGTTTTGCATCCTGATTTCTGACATGGCGTATTTCACCCTTTCTTGGGGGTGAAATGGCCCAGGGTCATTTCCAAAGCACAAATTAATAGAGTGAACTGTAATCCAGGGTTAGCCCCAGAGATTCTCAAGGTATGCTCTCTGTGGGTTTAGTTCATCGCTGTGCCCATTCCTAAAGCTTTTCTCACCAATATCACTATCCTTGCTGTGGCCTGAGAAACTAAGCCACTTCTCCAAACTGTTTGTCTAGGAGCACACAGGCCCTCACTGAAGGCCCTGGAGCATTCTTGTCAGCAATGACCACGAGCTCTGGAGCGTAAGTAGTCGTCTTTTATCATAGTGATGGTTGTTTGAAGCAAGGTCTCACTCTTAGCCCATGCTAGCCTCAAATGCCAGGTTTTTCTGTCTCAGCTTCCCCAGTGCTGGGACTGAAGGCCAGTGCCACCACACCCTGCTTTATGAACTGAAGATTTTAATCTAATTTATCTATCTACCTAGGAACATTTTTGCCTGCATTCTGATCCCAAATGGTTTCCTAAAATATTGGCTCCATTAGACTGTAAAGTCTTTTCTCACCAGAATTAGAGTCATAGCATGAGTCTAATATCATGACTTGGAAGGCCACGAGTGGGGTGGATGGTCTGATCACACTGTTCCCAGGAGGAAGGTGAGACTCACAAGCCGGGCATGGACAAGGACCCATGCATCAAGATGGACTTGAGCCCCAGCCTCTCAGTCGCTCGAACTAACTGTCACTTCATCAGCGCATGAGCAAAAGGGCCCCTAGGGTCCCGGGGATGGATGCAAAGAGCACCGGGTTGTCAGCCAGCCGAACAGCATCTACCCCTGGCCCCATGCCAGTCAGTTAACTGATTGTGAGAAGGTGCTCCCTTTGGTTGGTTTGGAGGTTTTGCTTGCTTTCTTGGAGACTCGATCTTACAATGCAGCCCAAGTCGCCCTCAGACTTGCAAGGGTAAACTGCAGTTGCCTTCCTGAAATTGCAGGCTTGGGCCATCAGACTGGGTGGGAATTGCTTCCATAAGTTCCAGATTTCCAAATGTCAAAGCAGGTTAGAGCATTGCTTCTTAAGCTGTGTCCTGGGAGCCTTTAGTCACCTCTATTAACTCTGGGGGAGCAGTGGTATTAAAGGAGAGGGGTTCTATCCAAACCACTTTGACACTTCCCCACGTCCTCTCAAACCCCATCTGATCTCCCTTGGAGTGTCCTCTCAGTGCATAGGGTTTGTGCTTAACTGGCCCACCCACGACTTTTCAAGTCAGTTACCTAAGAGTCTCCAGCCCTTCAGGAAAAGGCTTGCTGACAAAAACAGCCTACAGAAGCATTGTTCTTCCCAGAGTAAAGAGTCCCAGGTACCTCTTGTCCTGCAGGTCCCTCTCAGAAGGAAATAGCTTAGCCAGGAGGGTACTATGCCAGGAGGGACCAACGGTATGGGTTCTAGAGAGCAGAATCTGGCTCATGTCTCCTCAGGTATGCTCACATAACTTCTACTGCCTTCTCTTCCCCACCTGGAAGTGGTTCCAGCTACATCCTGACATTCCTGTGCCAATCAGCTGAAGGCTTTTCCCCTGAGAGAGCCCAGGAGGGAAGGAAGGAAGGGCAAAGGTGGGAGGGACCCTCTACCTCACCGGGTGGATAAGCTACCCAGCTGATCCCACCTGCCTATGGAGCCTCCTCATTCTGGAACTGTGGAGGAGAGCACCCCCGCCCCAGTCTGCTGCCTGAAGCCTGGGACCCTCCTCTACCAGGACTCCACCAGGCTGGGCCCAGCTTGGCTGCCCGCCTGGGCTGCCGTATCGATTCTTTCGGCTCCTTTTTGCTGGGGATATCAATCTAGCGGGTTCCCGGGATGGCTGTGTTTTAACCTCTCACCCTGGTCTAGACTCTGTCGGCTCCTGCTGTCCCTCAGCCAGAAGGAGATGGAGGCCCCCCGAGCCTCTTGGGCAGGCTCTGGAGCCAGCGGATTTCCAGGAACCGAAGCTGGGATCGCCTGGCGGCTCCGCAGCCCGCCAACCTGCCTCTCTCCAAACCGGCCGGTGAATTATTAAAGATGCAATTTCCTCTCATCTTTCCAGTAAAATTGCTCCCTGTACCGTGCGTTGCTGTCTTCCTGTCACTGGCCAGCTGGGGTCTTGGCAGAACTGTCATTCACCCCAGACTAGGGCATAGGGAACTGGGGTCTTAGAATGTTGGTGCCTATTGGATTCACAGCACAAGTGAAGGAAGCCCAGAGAGATCCAGCAACCAGCCCCAGGGTAGCCCCGCAAGCTCCCGGCAGAGCTGGGCTGTGACCCTGTGTTCCAAACAAGGCTTCCTCTTCTGTGTACCAGCAAGGCCTGGAGAGTCCGCACACCGTTGCTCAGGACTCCTGGCACATACACTCCCTGGTGAGAGTTGGGTCAAGTTCCCTGTGTATCGATCTGGTCTCCAAGTGTGATTTACAGTCTTTCCTTGTTACTTACCGCCAGGTCCCCCACCGCAGCCGCTTAGCTAGGTAAAGCCGTCACTGTTTGTGCCCCCTTGTCTGGATTTATTGTTTTGGGTTTTGCTGTTTACTGCTGGTGGTCATAACAGGGGGGCTAAGAGCAGGAGCTCCATGTACGTTCTCTGTGACTACGTGGCCGTGTACCCAGCTGCTGCTCCTTAAAGCCTTGCTCTGGCTGGCTTTCTCTAGATGCCCCTTTCATTTGTGAGAGAGAATTCTGTGTGTGAGAAAGAATTCTGTAAGAGGGAAGTCTGTGAGGGAGAGAATTCTCTGAGTGAGAGAATTCCATGTGTGAGAGAGAATTCTGTGTGTAAGAGAATTTGTGTGTGAGAGACAATTCTGTATAAGGGGCAATTCTGTGTGTGTGAGAGGGGATTCTGTGTGTGTGAGAGACAATTTTGTGAGAGGAAGAGAATTCTGTGAGAGAGGATTCTGTGTGTGAGAAAGTTCTCTGTGTGAGAGACAATTCTGTGTGGGAGACAGGATTCTGTGTGTGAGAGAGAAAATTCTCTGTGTGAGAGACAGTTCAGTGTGAAAGAGAGACAGGATTCTGTGTGGGAGAATTCTCTGTGTGAGAGAAATTGTGTATGAAAGACAATTCTGGGTGAGAGAGACAATTCTCTATGTGAGAGACAGTTCTGTGTGTGAGAGAGAATTCTGTGAGAGTGAGAGGAAGAGAGAGAATTCTCTGTGTGAGAAACAATTCTGTGTGCGAGAGAGAGGGTTCTGTGTAAGAGAGAGAATTCTATGTGTGAGAGAATTTGTGTGAGAGAATTCTGTGTATGAGAGAAAGCATGGCTGTTGGTGGTGTGTTTAAGAAACAAAGACAACGGCGAGAATTTTATGGTAGAGAAACGAATAAGTTCATGAAAGCAATGTTCATGAACTCTGACACAATGCTCACGAGTAGCTGTCCCTTGCTGCAGGTCTGTTTTAAAGAGTGGGCATGCTGGCTCTGGACGAGCAGAGCTTCTCCTACAGTCCGAAGATGCAGAGAGAGACCCGGGCAGGCCTTGAAGGAGAAGGTCCCCCATAACTTCTATCTTTTGGGAGGGAAGTGTGGCTCCTTTGTCACTCATCATATCAAAGTGGTGGAGTGGGGCCTGAGAACTCTCACCTACTCACCTGCCACCAGGCTTGGCTTGAGAGTGTCTCTCAGAAGCAAGAGACTCAACAAATATACCACTCGCTAATAGGATGGCGTTCCTGTCAGCAGCTACTGAGAGGGCTGGCAGAGAGCCCTCTGACAGGTGACAGCCACCTAAACCTTAAAGCTCTGTGGAGAAGTCCTTGAAGAATTCTGGGCACTGGCCCCACCCTTGCTCAGAGTGGGCAAGAAGATGGTCTTCTCTCTAGATGCCCCCCAGAAATTGAGGAACCACTGTGTGGCAGGGGAATGTTGACAAACAGGCAGCAACCCACACACTCGGGCCTTTGGCCCTTTGCGGGGTCTTGGAGTGATTTGAGGAACTGGGGAAAGCCTGGGTCCTTTTTCCAAAATGGTTCCACCCTTCTAACCTTAGAAGCTTCATCGTCCCTTCATTCAGTGTGGGTCTCCAGGCCCCAGTGAAATACAACAGAGCCCTTGACACTAAGGTAGCCTGAGATAGCTTGCAAGGTCCCACCCCCCACCTCGGACAATGCAGAGTTCAGTTTACTGAAAACAAGGAAGAAGCATATGCCTGTAATCTCGGGAAGCAGATAGACAGGAGGGTAGAGAGCTAGAGGGCAACCCAGGCTACAAGGTGAGACTGTCTTTAAACAAACAAACCCAACAAGGGCTGAGAAACTTTTCAAAGGGCTCTGGGTTAGATTCTCTAGTACAAAAAAAAGAAAAGAAAAGAAAAAGAAAGAAAGAATCTGAGGAATAAGTGGATTGCCTCCCTGCTTGTGACATGATGATGGAGGTGGAAGTGGAGGTGGTGGTGGGAGATGGAGGCTGTGGTGGGGGAGGTGATGTAATGCATTTAATTGTCCTTAAAGAGCATATTGAGGGGGGGTGGTGCTGGAAGTAGAAGAAAGAGGATTAAATGTTTAAAGTCATCCTTGGCTACATACCAAGTTTGAGGCCAGCCTGGGCTACATGAAACACTATCTTGAAAAAAAAAATTACAAGTTAGAACTAGAGTTCACAAATATTTGGCAAGTTGGATTCAAGAGAGCTGATTCTACTCACGTTTCCCTCCCAAAAGAAGAGAGGTTTACCAGAGCAAACCTCTGGGTCATCCAGGTTCTCCGTGTCAGCAAAATGTGCCAGGTATACCAGGGAACAGAAGCATGGGAGTGAAACCAGGAAGAACAAAAATAGTAGCAACAGATATGAATATTTGGCATGTCCAGATATTGGTATTTAAAATAATTGTGATTCATATGTTAAAAGGGTATAGAAAATAAAGAATTTTAAAAGAACTGGAAACCAGCCAGGCATGGTGGTGACACCCTTTAATCCCAGCCCTTGGGAGGCAGAGGAAGGTGGATTTCTGAGTCGGAGGCCAGCCTGGTCAACAGAGCAAACATCAGGACAGCCAGGGCCACAAAGAGAAACCTTGTCTTGAAAACAATAAGTAAATAAATAAATAAATAAAATAAATAAATAAATTACTGGAACCTTCAAAGATATCAAATGGAACTATAGAAATAAAAACATAACCTTAATATAATGGATAGGTCACTCAGCAAATTAGATGAGGTTAAGTGAGGATTAGGAAACTGGAAAGCACGGTACTATAAACTATGAAGCACAGTAACACAATGGAAAATATGGGCACAACAGCATCGTAGTCACATTAGAAAAATCCCTAAACTTATCCCTGTACCGCCCTTAGAGTGTAGTCTATCTGTATACGACAAGCAATAATGTCCCTGTATAATCAAGAGTACAATGTACTTAAAGCCTTCTATCAGCTAAAAGCTAAAGAGCACAGGAGTCTCAGGTACTAAATGTGCTACTGCTATGGCTCCCTGGTGAATCAGACAGGGAGAGAGAACCAGCTTTAGACCAAGCTTGGTGGAACCCTGCGCCTGCCTCCTGGACTAAACCATGGGCTTCTCTGAAACTGTCTTGTCATCTTAGAAAAGAAAAATACTGCAGTTGTCATCATGAGGACCCAACAGGTGTGTGTTCCGGGTACCAGACGTTTGTCTAAGGGACAGTGAGGGACAACTAGTTAGACTCAGGAGAAGCAAGCTCTCTACCACAGAAGTGTTTCTGTTCCTGCTTTCAGGTCCTCCACCTCGCTTTAGTTAAGCCAAAACCTCCCCTTCATTCCCCCCGCCCCCGTGGGTGTTGGGTGATGTTTCCTGGGAAGATACAAACATCTTCTCACTACAAATAGGCCGCTAGAAAACAGACCAAAGAAATGATCCTACCCAAGTTCAGCCTGGTAATCTTTTAATTTATTTATTAGGTTTACTTAAAGGATCGTCCATGGCTCAAAGGAAACTGCATCACCAAAACAAAACAAACAAACAAAACCCAGCCTGATCTCGATGATTTTGGTTCTATAGGACAAAGTGGGGTTCTGGTTTTTCCAGGTCTCTAGAAGGAGATGGGGGAGGGTTCCATGTTCTCTAGCCTACATGCTAGAAGTCACAAGGCAGGAAGATACCAGATGTACTTCAAGGTTTTCTTAAGCCTGGGCATCAGAGGAACTGGGCTTTGTGCACAGCTGCAAAAGGGAGGGAGGGTACTCTGAGAACTGCAAGGTCACAGCAGCTCTCTGTCGCCAGCCTTGAGAGACTGTTCAGGGGAGGGCTTGGCCTGATGGGGGATGGGGGAAGAAGGCCAACTAGAAGATGTGTGATCTAACACCCATATCTTGCCTCTACTACTTAAAATAGTTTCTGTGGTGTCTTGCATATATCACCATCCCTGTCGATTTGAATCTAGAGGTAGCAATACTGTTGTGTTATCGTAGTGAAATGTCTCCCACAGACTCCTGGTTTGAAGACTTGGTCCTGACTTGGTGGCACTATATTTGAAGGTTTGGGAAACTTGGGAAGACAAGAGGACCTATCTGAAGGAAGTGGGTTCCTAGGGGTGTGTCATGGGGATCTGCTCTCCCAGAGCATTTCCCCTCCCACCATCATCTCAGCAACATCACCCTCCCCGAAAGGATGCACTGAATCCTTTGAAACTGTGAAGCAAAAGAATCTTTCCTTCTTTAGGTTGTCTATGCCCCACAATTTAGACACTGCAATGAAAAGGAAACTAATACAGACATCCTTCATAGAATGTTTTCTTTGTCCTTGTGCTGTCAGCAAAGGCTCTGAGGAAGACCAAGACTCCACCCTGGTAGATTTGGGAAGAGGTGTACAGTGGCAGGCACAAAACTTACCAGGGGTGCTGAGTGTACCCAGGATACATACAGAGGGTCAAAAGAGGACTATACTTCAGGAGAGGGCCCCTAAGACCCTTCTGTTAAAGTAACACACACAAAGCACTGAAGGAAAGGTGGCACCAGCCAGGAGGAGATAGATAGATAGATAGATAGATAGATAGATAGATAGATAGATAGATGGATGAATGGATAGATAGATATTCATATAAATTCAGGGGATGATCCTCTCAGAGCCCTTAAAAGAGAATTTATTACCCTTGGCAAAGCAGGAGATCATGTTTGTGTTTGTTTGGTTTCTAAAGCGAGTTGTCTCTTGTGATTTAATAACACAAACCAAGGCTTTAAACTGTGCATTCTGTGATCCACAGGCCTGCTTAGGAACTCAGCCCCTGGAAAAATAAGGTATACATGGATTTATGTATAAGAAAATTGATTAGGGAAAACTTTTTTTTTAAAAAAAAGGAAGATAAATGTTCAACAATGGGGAAATGGTTAAATTAAATTAAGGCCATCCATACTACTCAAAGGTGGATGACCTTATCAGCCTTTGGCCAAGGTCAGGAATAACATCCAAGCCAGGAAGTTGTGGTACACACCTTTGATCCCTGAGCATTCAAGGCGGCCAAATTCAAGGCCAACCTGGTCTAAAGAGTGAGTTCCAGGACAGCCAGAACTAGAGGACTGCCTTGTCTCCAAAAACCAAAGCAAATCAAACAAAGCATCATTTTGTAAAGGGAAACTATGTTGATGTGTAGAAAATATATAAATATCAAATCATAGACAGTAATTATTAATAAATGATGATATGGTTAACTGTTGGAAGTTTTTTAAGTTTTCTCAACATCTTTTAAATTTAAAAATTTTTAAATTATGTGGCTATTTGGGCGGGGGTGGTACACACATGATCGCAGGTGCCTGTGCAGGCCAGAGACACAAGTTCTCTGGGGTACAACTAATGTCTGCTACCTGATATTTCAGGGAGAATATCTTGTATATTGTATGGATGTATCACCTGTCAATTAAAAACCCTAACCCTATGGCATAGGCAGGAAATAGGCAGGACATCCGGGAGGAGAAAATTCTTGGAAAGAGAGTCACCAGAAAGATGTGACAAGACAGATGTATGGTACCTGAGCACAGGTAACCAGCCACGCGGCAGAATGTATGCTAGAGTAGATGAGATAGTTAAAGTTGTGTCTACTCAGAGCACAGCCTAGCTCTATGGCCAAGGTATTTGTAAATATAATTTGAGACTGAATCTTCTTTCTGGGAACATGGGACTGGGAGGAAGAACCAGTGCTTAACTTCTACATGATATAAATGCTAGGAACTGGACTCAAGTTCTCTGGTAGAGCAGCAAGGGCTCCTAACTGCTGAACCATCTCTCCAGGCCCTTAAAGGTTATTATTTATTTATTTATTTATTTATTTATTATCTATTTAATTAATTAATTTATTTTTATTGCATGTCTGTTGTCTAAGGCTTTTGTACTGAGTATATATGGTATTCATTTTTAACTTATGAATACTAGTCAAAGGTCCAGATGTTGGGGAGCTCTTTTAGTAAATTTAGCACACAGGAAGCAGGAGGAGCCAGAGTCCAAGGTCAGCATGGCCTATAGACCCAACTGTGTCTCAAAAACAAACACCAACAAAAAGTAATCAGTATACTTAACTCTTTCTCACAGTCACCTATGCAGGTAAGTAGGTCTTTGGCATCTACCTTGTGCTATAGCTGCTTCGATGGTAACTATCAGTAAGAAATCAACAGGTCACTTTCATGTTGGGAAAAGGGGAGAAAGAGACGGAGGGAGGGAGGAAGGGAGAGAGAGAGAGAGAGAGAGAGAGAGCTCGCATCAGCTCCACAAGAGTTGAGCCTTATGTCCTTAGAGGTCACCTAGGACAAAGATGAGCTTGTGGCTTATCCCGTGGAGACTTGGGAGATCTGCCCTGAGCTGCGGAACTCTGTCCTGTCCTCCCAAGAAGGTACCATGGTCCTGGGGGCCTTCTCCCCTCGAAGCAGGTACCACTGCCCCCATGCAGTCTGTGCTCAGGCCTGCATTGCGCCTGCACCCTCAGCACCAGGCCCCACGCGTAGGACCTCATGGCATGGCATTCTCCCTTCCCAAGCATTCCATTGTGCTTTAATGCAGCGCTGTACTTGTTAAAAGAGTAAATTTAGCTTTTATTGGGAGAAGCGGCAGGGTTTGGTCAGGGAGGATGAGGCGGGGCCTGAGATGCCATGGCAACCTCAGTGGGGTGGGGGCAGACTGGGAGGAGCCTGCTCCCGGACACCTCCTTCTTCCTCACCCGCTTCCACCTTCCCTGGTCCCCTCTCATTGTTGAGCAGGAGCTGAAGGTAGGAGAAGATGAGGGAGAGGAGACAACCGGACCACTAATCTGCTAGTTTCTCTCGGGCTTCATATGGGAAATGGGTGGAGTAGCCAACAATGGTTTCTCAGAGGTGGAAGAGAGGAAGCTGTCTCAAGGCTGACCAGAAATATTTGCCCGTTTATGTATCCTAAAGACTAGACTAGATAAAAGCAGAGGTCAGGTTCTCCGAGAGCAGTGGTTTTCAACATTCCTGATGCTGGGACCCTTTAATACAGTTCCTCATGTTGTGGTGACCACGCCCCCCTCAAGCCATAAAATAAGTTTTGCTGCTACTTCATAACTGTAATTTTGCTACTGTAGTGAGTCGTAATGTAAATATCTGTTTACCTTTGGTCTTTTGCAACCCCTGTGAAAGGGTCGTTCCATCCCTGGAAAGGGGGTCCTGCAATTCACAGGTTGAGAACCATTGTCCTAAAGAGCCCCCAACTTACAGAACTGTAGGGGAAAGACTTGAAGAGAGCACCAAGGAATGCCCTGAGCCATCTTTGTGCCTCTACCTAACAGATGTCTCAGGAGTGATAAGGAAACGGAAGAGCCTTGACTTCCCAGCTGTGCTGACACGATCCCCCAACGTCCCCATAAAGATACAGTATTGTTCCAGGCGTGGTGGCCCATGCCTTTAATCCCTACACTCCAGAGACAGAGGCAGGCGTATCTCTATTAATTCGGGGCCAGCCTGGTCTACAAAGCAAGTTCAGGATAGCCAGAAGTCTGATAACATTACACCTACAAGCATTTTGTCCAGGCACCGCATTAAGTCAGAGAAAAGGGAGGGAGGAACAAGACATGGGCTTGCAATCAGAGCTCTATGAGAAAAGGTTGGCTGCACTAGCCCTGTGTGAAATGAGAGACTGCATAGCCCAGGGCCTGCACTTGGTGCCCTAAGGGCTATGTCCTGTCTGTAGCAGGCAGGTGGTGGCACCCTCCTCAGAGGCATTCTGTGGGATATAGAGATGGCAGGACCGCTGACCTCAGCCAGAAGTCCGCACTTTCTGCCCAGATTCTGCTTTCTTCTCTCCTCAGCCTGTCCAGCTCTAGCTGAGTACCATGCCCTGTGCTGGGAGGGAAGCTGACTTTCTGGCAAATGTAACACCCAGCCCAGGCCTGGGAACCTCACCAAGCACATGCGAGGCAAATGTCTGCCCAATGAACTGCCTTTAGGAACTCCAAACAGACACAGCCCAGTATCAGCAGTGTTCTGAGGAGTATTGGGCTCAACACAGTTCTAGGCGCTGGCACTTAGGGCTGCTTCCTCTGCTTCTGAGATGATATCTTACCTGCCAAACTGTCCTATGGAGGAAACTTGAAGACAAGAAGGAATGGGAGCTTACCACCACATGCCCTTTAGGCTGGTATGCACCAATCCGTGCAGACACAGGACTAACGCCCCATCGGGCCCATCCCAACACTGCTCTGTGGGATGAAATCACTAAAGCACAACCCACCAGCAACCCCGCAGACTTGTTCACTCAAGAAAGACCTCTGCCCTATTGCTAAGGTCACCGACACCTCAGGTCGTGAACTACACCTTCCCCAACACCCCACCCCCACCCCAGGCAACTGTCCCACAATCTGACAAGCTGTGTATGCGTTTGTCTCCTCTCTGAAATTGGCTATATGTTTCTGATGGTGGTCTGGCCCTAGGAAACATTCACCGTCTCTGTCTACTTCTCCCTGGTGTGTGACCTTAGGCAAGAACCGTCTCTGCTCTACACAGGTATGGTGGGATTTGGAGACCCTGTGGGTTAGAAAGCCTTTCCAGATCTTTTCTCAGTTAAGGGAAGGTGACAGAAATGGAACCCTGCTTGTTATATGAATAAATCAGCCTGGCATATAGCCTAGGCACTCATAGAAAGATGCTACAATAATAAGCCCTTAGTCAAAGTAAGGGGCTTTCTCAGGGAGCTGAACGACCCAGGACTAAAGGAATTGAGATACTGTCGGGTCATGAAGTGGAGAAGAACCTGAGGTTGAGAGGAGGAAACACAACAGTTTCTGGTCCTAAAACCATCTCGTAGTGGGCCATGTAGACCATGCTAGCGGCAGAGAATGTCACCTATAGAACAATCCAGGGTGGTATCCCTGTCCTCAAAGGAAACTTAGGAAATGTCAGTCTTCCCTACTGCATTCCGTCAGTGTCTCCCACGGGATCCCTGTGGGCTAGGCCTTACCACACCCATTTGTCGATGAAGGCCCGAGGCTCAGACAATTCTAACTTGTTCCAAAGACCTTCCTTCCCTCATTGTCCCACACATAGTCATAGCCATGGTGCCTCCCTTTGACCCACAGTATGGTGTGTGGAAGTGACCGGAACCCAGGTGCTCATCATTTAACATCAGAAAGATCCAGGGACGTCATCAGTGGGATCTAGGCTTCCTGACTGGCATATAATGATCCGGGGTAGAAGATGGGAGACTAGAAGTGCCCAGATTATCCCAGCATGCAGAAACAAAAGCAGAGAAGAATTGGGCAGCTAAAGGCACAGAGATGAATGGCCAAGCCCAAAGAAGCGCTGCTGAAGCTTCACCAGAGCTTGCTGCAGGGTAGGTAGAGAGTCAGTCTATGGCAGAACTGACTTCAACACCATCTCTGAGGCACCTACTCCACTGGTTACAGCAGCCTTAACTTGTGAGTCCAGTTCTGGTCTTTTACTTCACGTTGGAACTGAATGGTTTAAAAAGATTTGCTAAGGGGTTAGAGACATGGGATGGTAGATAAAAGCTCTGTGCTGTTCCAGAGGACCCAGGTTCGATTCCCAGCTCCCACAGTGGGGACTCACAACTGTCTGTTAACTCCAGTCTGGTACCTGATGCCCTCTTCTGGCCTCTCTGGGTACTACTTACGTGTGATGCATAGACACCCATGCATGCAAAACACCCATACAAATAAAAAGTAAATAAGATTAAATAACATCATGAGCAGGAAGCATTTCGTGCTAGATCTGGCACGTGATAACTAGTCAGTAGAGGTCAACAGAGGATACAGCTGTGAAGCCAGAGCCAGCCAACCTTTAGGGGACCTGGAGATAGGGGCAGGCTAGCAGGCCCAGGGACTGTGTCCATGCAGGGACTGTTTCCATGCAGGGTGATGAGGAAGGGTCCATTGCAGAGGGCATGCTAGGAAGGCTGCCATTCTAAAAGGCTCTGTCCTAACCCCATGCTCCACTATTCTTCATGGGCTGGGGCTCTCTGTTTAGGAACATCCCATGGCCACACCTCCCAGGAAGATTCTGGGGAGAGGAGCTGAGAGACACCCATCTGCCCAGCAAGGAGGTGGGTCTGAGATTGCAGGCAAGTGCACCACCCCGTTCAAACAGTACACACTGACTGGGGAAGGTGCCAGCATGGTCCCAGTTGAGGGGAAGAACACACTTCCCCGAAGTTCTGCCAGCCGGCACCATGTTCCAGCTTGTTGACCGGGTGATGGCATAATTACAGTTTCAATCACAGATTAATAATAAGTCGTTTTTCCAAACGAGGAGGCAGGTCTGCACTGGAAAGGGCCCCAAAGGGCCGTCGCCTCTGCTATCTGCGGCTTCTGGCCGCCGTTTGATGTTTGGTTTTTGTTTTTTTGGTTTTTTTTTTTTTTTTTTTTTTTGCCGAGCTGAGATTTTTTTTTCCCCCTAAGGACATTTACGGCAACCACCACCACCCAGATAATAACATCTTTTCCTGCTCCACTGGCCTCAGATGACGATGGAACCAGCTTCAGAGAAGGCAGCTACCTGTGTGTATCTGTATGTGCATAAGAGTTACCTGTGTCTAGCAAGATATGGGTGAGCATGCATATGTGCTAATGTCTGTGTGTTCGATGTGCTCTTGTGTGACATCAGCATTACGAGGGAACCCCTCACAGAGAGATTACACTACGTAAGCACACGTCTCCACCGCCCCCACGGGGACAGTGCCAGACTGGGGAGGTCAGAGGCAGTTTGTGACTCCTCAAAGTGCTCCTGAAAACAGCCTTAGGGTGTAGCAAAGACCTGGCTCTAAGGTAGGGCTGAGAACCTGCCGGCTTGTAATGGCTGTGCTCCCAATGAGCTAGCAGGAAGTTGATATTAATAACCATGCAAGTGTATTCTGAATTTTCACATCCTTTTCTGTTCTCCTTTATCTGTCATAGCCTGATCCTCAAAATCTCTCTGAAGGACGGTAGGGCAGGCCTCATTGCTCTCCCTGACCTCACAGGGAAATAGGGACCACAGGGAAGGAGACCTGCTCGGGAGATACAGTTCTGGATGACAGGAGTCACTGTGGTTAGACACACCCTTTCCCCCCACACACCCCAGGTGTTCCCAAATGTCACATTTGGTCTTGGGCCCTGCTTCAGCATCACAGACTTCTAACAACCCCACATGCTTCCTATGGGGGCCTGGTCCCAAGGTCCTGGAGCAGTCAGTTTAACAGCCCCAACTCCCCTCAAAGACAAGGGAATTCCTGGGCTTTAGGGAGCTGCCATGTGACCATGTTGAGTGCCCAGATCTGCATCCCAGCATCACTGTGAACCAGCCACACCCATTTTGCCTGAACCCAGCTTCTCATAGGACCATAATTTGGTCTGCTCATTCCTCTCCACCAAGCTTGTTCAGTGATTTTTTTTTTTTTAAACAACACTGTGAGTGTGGCCCCACCCAGCAAACCCCAAAGGAGGCTAGGAGCCAAGATGGAGGTAAGAAGGAAGGGTTCGTGGGTTTGGCTTCCTGCTAGGTCCTGCCTGACCCTGCCTGCCCCTACTGCCTGCTCTGCCCCAAGGGCTCCTGGTTACCCAGTGTCTGGAGGGGCAGGCCCATCCTCCACCTCCCCTACCCCCCACCCCCGGGCTGAGAGGCCGCCATGCTGCTCCCCCAGCTGAGCTGTCTGACTGCCATGCAGTTCAAAGTGATTGGAGGTAACGTGTAATTATGTGCAGGTGGAGCATGTCTTGGAGGCGGGGTATGAGTCAGGGCCAGGGCCCTGTCTGAGCAGCCCCTCGGAGCCTCTGCTCCTGTCGTGCGGTGGAGCAGGAGGGAGGAGCAGGAACCTTGGCTGGGCCCTGCTTGAAGGAACCCCATCAAGAGCCCCTTCCTGTGGAGGCCTGTGGAGGTCAGTTAGTATGCGTGTCTAAGCTGACACTAAGTCTTTATAAACTGATCTAGAGCCATTCCCCACACCACCCCATACCTCTTTAGGGCTCCTCCCTGACCAGGATCCCTAGCCAATGTAATTGTCCCTCTTCTATCTAGCCAGGGCTGGGAGCTTTTAAGCCACCATTCCGCCTGTCTCTGAAGTCCTCTAGTGCACAGCAAGCCCTTGATGAGTGTTTTGCAAATGAACAAATGTGTGAGTTGGGCACACAGATGCCAGGCTGGTGAGCCCTTTCTTCGGATCCCTTGAGATATAATTTAAACTGAGGGAGCTCCCTGCTGAATGAAGACAGAGCCTCCGTCAGGCAGAGCTGGGGCTGGGCCTCCTTCCCATGTCTTCAGGCATTCTTTTTTTTTTTTTTCCTTGGTTTTTCGAGACAGGGTCTTTCTGTGTAGCCCTGACTGTCCTGGAACTCACTCTGTAGACCAGGCTGGCCTCGAACTCAGAAATCCGCCTGCCTCTGCCTCCCAAGTGCTGGGGTCTTCAGGCATTCTAATGTACCCCAGTATACTCACTGGGGGTTCAAAAGCACGCCGGAGGTCAGCAGATCCAATGATGGGGAAGAGTTGGTCAGAACAATGAGCGAATCTTATTTTCTGTCTTTCCTTTTGTTGTGATGGGGATCAAATCCAAGGCCTAGCACATGCTAGATATGAGCTCTAACCGCTGATCCACTCCTCTGACGGCATTTAACTTATTTTGTTTTTAATTAATGTGTACATAATGGGAGTGATATACATGACCGTGGCCCTTGGAAACTAGAGATATCAGATACCGCTAGATCTGAATGCTGGGAACCCAGCTCAGATCCTCTGAAAGAACACTCTATGCTCTTAATAACTAAGCCATTGATAACATTTTTTCAGAATAAATGTTCTTAGTCGGACAGTGGTGGCACACACCTTTAGTCCCAGTACTCAGGAAGCAGAGACAGGCAGATTTCTGAGTTCAAGGCCAACCTGATCTACAGAGAGAGTTCCTGGACAGCCAGGGCTACACAGAAAAACAAACCTTGTCTCAAAAAATAAACAACAAACAAACACAGGCTGTGGCTTAAATTCACACCTTTAATCTCAGCACTCAGGAGGAAGAGGCAGGGGAATCTCTGAGTCTGAGACCAGTCTAGTCTACAGAACAAGTTCCAGGACTATACAGAGTCCTGGAAAATAAATTAATAATAATAAAAAAGATGGGGTCCTTCTTCTTTCCCACAGATCCAACACTCTAGTCCTCAAGAATGTGAAGCCCGTTGTCTTGTCTTTGCTTTTGACCCTGTGGTAATAGTAGCTAAGTTGTTACCTCTGAGCGGGTGCCATTCTAGCAAACTGAATACATCGACTCATCCAAGCCAATGCTTGCCAATCAGAAACCACTTCTTGGGAACATCTGGAGACGTTCTGGGTCGTCACAACTGGAGGTAGAGAGCTGTTACTAGGGCTTAATGAGTGGAATCGAGGGTGCAGATGAACCGTCAAAAACAGAGCAGCCTTCTCTGGAAAAGGTCATCCAACTACGATTCCCAGCTGCCTCTAAGTTCTGGCCATCAGCACAACTGTCATTGGGAAAGTCAAGGCCCAGAGGAACCAAATCATCTTTCTGACATCACATGGTTGATTGGCAGACAGGTTTTTACCCCATCAGTCTCGGTTCTGCCCACCAAATTACTCTCCATCACTTTTTGAGATAGTCTCGTTTCAGCCTTGCTGTAGTCAGACTCCTCCTTGAGAGCAGCTGTTCTGTCTACCCATGGCACTAAAGACTCCTCCAAGTCACTAAGGAGTGTGTCCTACCAGGCAGGATTAGTCGCAGTCACTGTTTTGATACCTAGGGGTACACTGACCTCCCTTCTCAGAACTCGTCTGCAGCCCTAGGCAGAATGTCTATGCATCATAATACAGGGATCTGTATGGAGGACCAAAAGGAACCACAGTTCCTCCAGCATCCCCATCCCTCCTGCATCCCAGAAGGCTCACACTGAGTGCATCCTGACCTAGGCCATCCCTCTGAGACTTGGCCTGTGACATGGGGACAGTGGGTTCAGAGAGTCTGATACTGGAGAATGTGGACAACAGCCTTAGGGTCTCCAGGTTGCTCCCAGGTGCCACAGGATCTGAGCTGAAGAAGAAGCTACCGTTGAGATGAGGAACTGGACTTCCAGGCATGGGGGAGGGTGCAGTATCGAAAGAAGCTCTAGAGAAGGGAGAGAGACACACAGACTGGCACTGATTGTCTGGAGCCCTGGGCCCCCGATTGGCCAGACCATCAGCCACTGTCCTGCTTGCAAAACAGTTTGTTAGGGTGAGAGACCCAGGCCAAAGCAGTAACAGGAAAGAGATAGTTGGTACAGTGAGAAAGTGAGCCAAACTTAGGGCCCATTGCTTCTCATGTTCCCCACCTTCAAATGGACAGGGTCTGACACAGTGCCAGTCCCAAAAGGTCCTGCTGCCTGATTTGTCTTCTAGAGGATCATGGTAGAGGAGTGAGGGGACACTGGGATGGAGCCCCCCGGGTGGTGAAGGAAGTCCTACAAGGTCCTCCCGGCAGGATTCTTTAGCAGGGAGGACAGAGTCCACCTTCTCCCTTGGCCCTTCAGCTAGCCCTCAGGCCTCCTGGGAGTGGCTTCCTCCCCCTCCCTGGAGTGGCAGAGCTTGCTTTGGCTGTGGCCTCTGGCACAACCAGAATGGGCAGGTGTATTTCCCATGTAAATAGTCAGCTCCTTCAGCCAACTCTGCAGTCCTCGTTCTAACTCTGAAGGGCTGGCTCTTTTGACTCTGCAGGACACCCTCCTCTGTCGTGTTTCAAGGAAGGGGAAGTGTCAAGAAAAGCCAAAGGCCAAGGCCATTTGCCTCCCTTCCATACACGAGCTCTCTAAACCTCAAAGCTTGCCCCTGCTCTCTGCCCTCACAACACTGAGCACTGTACGCACTTGTTCAAAACTTAATGGACAAATCCGAAAGTAGAAATTATTTAAAAAAAAAAAAATGATGACAGCATCAGAAAGAACAAACTACTTCAAAATTTCACAAGAGAAGTTATGCACTGAAAACTAGAAAACATTCGGTGAAGGAAAAACTAAAGAATTGGAAAACTGTCTGAGTGGTAGTGGTACACACTTTTCATCCCATCACTCAGGAGTCAGAGACAAGCACATCTCTGTGAGTTCGAAGCCAGCCTGGTGGTCTGCATAGTGGGTTCATCCAAAGGTTGACACCCCAGACTGACCTGCCAATTTAGTGGGTTTACTGTCAAAATTCCAGCTGACTTATATACAGAGAAGCCAGCAAGACGATTAGAAAACTCTTGGAAGAAGCATAAGGACTGGAGAAATGGCTCAGCAGCTGACAGCACTCAGCGCTCTTGCAGAAAACCTGGCTTTGAGTCCCAACGCCCGCATGGTGGCTCACAATTGTTCGTGTAACTCCGGCACCAGGAGGCAACCGTAGGCAGTTGGTGCACTTACACACGTGTAGACCAAACACTCACTCACCTGAACTAAAAATAAACAAATAAGTTAAAAAAAAACCATCAATGCTCATAGCAAAAGAACGAGAGAAACAACACAACCAGAAATAGACAAGGAAGACTGAACAGATGGCTCAGTGAGGAAATATTTGTCATCCTCGCAAAACACCAGGGTTCAGTTCCCAGCACCACACAGTGACTCACAACACTGCAGCTCCAGTTCCAGGGGATCCAAAGCCCTTTCCTGGACTCCATAGACAATACACACATGTGGTACACATACATGCATGTAAAATACTCATACACATAAGATCAAATAATTTAAATTTTTCTCTTGAAAGAAAGAAAAAAGAAGGAGAGAAAGAGCCGGGCGGTGGTGGCCCATGTCTTTAATCCCAGCACTTGGGAGGCAGAGGCAGGCGGATTTCTGAGTTCGAGGCCAGCCTGGTCTACAGAGTGAGTTCCAAAACAGCAAGGAAAAAGAAAAAAAAGGAGAGAAAGAAAGGGAGAGAAGGAAAGAAAGAAGAAAACAAAGAAAGAAAAAGTCAGGCAACTGTGTTGCATGCCTTTAATCCCAACACTCGGGAGAGACGGAGGTGGTATATCTCTCTGAGGCCAGCCTGGTCTACATAGTGAGTTCTAGGACAGCCAAAGAAACCCTGCCTGAGAGAAAGAGAGAGAGAGAGAGAGAGAGAGAGAATCACCCAGTAACATAGCTTTACTGCAACCGTGACTAATACGCCAGACAAGGAAGCCCATGCCTAGAATGCTAGCACTCTGGAGGCCGAGGAGGAGTGTGAGGCCAGCCTGAGCTTCCCAGGGAACTTACCAGCTCGATGAGTTCCAGGCCAGTGTGATGGGAAGCCTGGGTGGAGGATGGCATGGGGGTGCGGGGAGGGATTGAGAGAGGAAGATGGGCGGTAGCTAATGCACACAAGACGGTTTGAGGAGTGACAAAGTCAGAGTGGCGACGGCTGCTCAGGAAACACCACTGAGTACACTCAAGGCCTTCGCGCTGTGTGCTTCAAGTGGGCAGTGTGTGCCGTGTGAACGGCATCTCAGTAAAGCCCATGAGAAAATCACACTGCTTCACTACGAAATAGAAATCTGTGTCAATATTAAAGCTCTGGCTTGCCCATTATAAGAAGGTAGTGGGCAGCCCTATGAGTAGACATTACTATGCCTTCACTTTATAGACACAGACACCCAAACACAAAGATTTAATTACCTGCTTGGAGTTACACAGCAGAGTCCAGTGTTTCCTGGCAGCTTGCTGTCTTCCTTTGGAGCACTCAGATTTTTTTATAATTTTTGTTCCCCATGATGAACTCCCTTGGAGGCAAGTGCCAGTCTCCTCTCTACCATTTATTTTAAACAAACACTCGGCTTTCTATAAGCCAGGTTGTGTATAAGAGTCAGGTAAGACTTGGCTTACAGGTACGTGTAGTTTTGATGGACAGATGGATAGGTGGGAAAGCACATGAGTGTGGAAGGGGTATGGATAATGAATGGATGGATGTGAAGCTAGGTAGATGAGTGTGAGCTAGTGGCTAGTTAGTACCCAGGTGAGCAGGTGAGTGGTGAGTGGGATGGATAGATCAATGGCTGCGTGGGTGGTGGATGCATACACAGATGGGTGTGTGGGTATGTATGGGTAGATGGGTTGGTCCATGAGTAGGTAGGTGTGTTGATGGGTGGATGGGTGCACAGATAGGTATGTGAATGAGTGTGGGGGAATAGGTAGACAGATGTGTGGATAAGGTGATGTCTGGGGTGGGTGGTAGATGGGAGAGTAGATATTTACATGTGTAGCTATGCAGGTGTGTGGGTATGCAGGTGTGTGGGTATGCAGGTGTGTGGGCATACAGGTGTGTGGGGATGCAGGTGTATGGGGCTGCAGGTGTGTGGGTATGCAAGTGTGTGAGTATGCAGGTGTGTGGGCATACAGGTGTGTGGGCATACAGGTGTGTGGACATATTAGTGTGTTGGGATGCATGTTTGTGGGGATGCAGGTGTGTAGGTATGCAGGTGTGTGGGGTATAGGGATGCAGGTGTGTGGGGTGCGGGGATGCAGCTGTGTGAGCATACAGGTGTGTGGGGTGTGGGGATGCAGCTGTGTGAGCATACAGGTGTGTGGGGATGCAGGTGTGTCGGTGGTATGTGGGTAGATGTGTGGATATGGAGGTGTATGGGGGAGGTGGATGGATAGAGTATATGGATTTGTGGGTGGCACTCGATTTGTGGATAGATGACTACGTAGCTAAGTGTATAGATGGATGGGTGAGTGGATGGGTGGGTAGGTAGGTGTGTGGACGAATATGTGGGTATGTAGACGGATAGGCACGTGTGTAGCAGTAGATGTGTATTGGGTCAGCTCCGTGGGTGCTGTGGACAGACAGGTAGGTGGATGTATTTGTAGGTGGGTCAAGAGTGGGGTTAAAGACAGACTTGGAATGAGCATGTGCAAAGCCACTGTGTTCCCTTCATTCCACTCCCTTCCACGTCCTGTTTTCAAATCCATCATCTCAGCTCCTGTGATGGTGCCCACCACGTGGCTCTTCCTCTGTGCAACCACCAGAGCTTCCATCCTTCCAGAAGTCCCACAAGTCAGCTATTGCATAGTAGCAACAAGCATCCCTTGCTAAAGCCAGTCACTCGGAAAGATGCTCTTGAACCAGACCCAGAGCTGGGGAAGAGCAGAGCTCCCTCTGCCTCAGCATTAGCGCCAGTCGGCAGCAGCCACAGAGAGAAGCTACTGCTATGGCGGCTTAAGGAGAATTCACAGCCTTCCCTTGGCAGAGAGAGAGGGCTGCTGAAGCATCACTGGAAGCACCAGTGCAAAGTCCCAACAGGGCCGGCTCCCGGGACACCATCAGGCCCAACTGGAGAAGGCTGGGCCAGAGCTTGAGCCTAGAGTCAGGCTGGGTTGAGCCGCAGGAGGACCTAGCAAGCTGAATGTAATACGGGCACCTCCCTCCCCTCCCAAGCCCAGGCCAACCAGCCCCCAGGCAGGCTGGAGGCTTGTTTTCCTTGGCTTGGGGCCAGGGCCGCCCCGCCAATGAGTAATGCGTGAGGACCGCTGGCTCCAGTTCAAGGGAAACGGACTGGAGACGGGGCCTCCTTGGCCTTCACGGGGCTCAGTTGAGGGGGGCTTTCCAGAAGGTGGCTGCCAACTGCCTCAGGGCCCTGCCTTCTGCTCGCCTTCCTCATCCCCTGGTCCTGGGCCTTTCTCACTCCCCTTTTTTAGCCTGCTCCTCAAAGACCAAGGAAAGATTAACTGAGTTTTCAGAGGATGAGACAGGGAGAAATAAAAACTAGGCATGGTCCAGGCCCCAAGGAGAAACATGGTACAGGGACCTCAATCCTCACCTCAGACCCCCTGATACAGTTAGCCACTCCCTCCTCCCACCAACCATGCTTTCTTCACATATTACTTGTGAAGATCGAGAGACAGGCTGTCAGGGAGGCAAAGGGTATCAGAGGTGTTGGGGGTGGCGTGGGGCGGGGCTGGGGCTACTCCAATAGGAAGCTTGAGTACAGGAAAAGACCTATCAGCTTCCTGCACACATTGAAGTATGTTGGGGAAGGACACTGAGCCTTGGGGACTAGGACTTACTCAAGCTCATAAGGGGTCAACGGCAGGAGAATAAGGAAAGGAAGAAATCGGGCTTCCCGGTCCAGCTGCTCTTAGCAGTGTTTGGAAGCAGCAGAGTCCTCATGAATGGGGCTTTTGCCTAGGATGGCTTTAGTCCAGGCTGGGTCCTCCTGAAATAGTCCCAGAGGCAGAAATAACTGTACCAATCTGTCGGTGCAGAGTGGCCTGTGTAGGAGGATGTCATGGTTACAACACCATGGTGAGGCACAGACAATCCCACCCACCCCACCCCCACCCTCCAGTCCCAAGGGGAATACCTTTTTAACCAACCTTATCCAGTACCCCAGTCCATCCCTAACTCTCGCCCTGGTCAGTCTTCCTGGAAGTAAAATGACATTATTATGGCTGAGTTAAGCACAGAAGAAAAAGTCACAAGGGACCCTAGGGAGTCACAGAAGCAAGTTACAAAGTTTCTCCATAGCAAAGATGACTGTCAAGTCATACCTCACTCTGACCTCTAAAGAACTATACTGACCTGTCACAGAACCTCAGGCGGCTTTTTTCTGCCCATGGACATCAGCAGTGGGCACTAAACTGATTCTGCTGTCATTCTGTGGTCCCTGCTGTCCCCCTTGAAGCGGTGTGTGGCTATTGCCCACAGCTGGAACGATTCTGCAGGATTGTGTTTCTGTTGCCAGATCCTGACTCTAAAATGTCAGGGGCATCTGATGGGACACTTGCTGGCCCCTGGGAAGCTGGGAAAGCAGGAATCTGATCTCTGCCCTTTCCAAAAAACCCAGCAAGGGAAAGTTTCCCAGGCAGAGCCCAGGCGACTGTGATCAGATTAACAAAAATACATGTCCTGTTGACTGCATCCTGGCCCACCTCGAAACACTCGCTGCTTCTATTTTGTCACCCAGACTAGAGTGAACAAATACAAGACAAATGCCACGTGTCCTTGCATTAAGCATGGAATCTACCTCAGGACGTGGGTTAGGCAGTGGTCCTCAGAGGGTTCCTGTCCATAAGCAGTAGGAAGGCAAAAGGCTGAGGTGAGGTGACAAGAGGCTGTGCTAGCTAAGGCAGCACCTAGCTAGCCTCTGCTACCTAATTCCTCTCTCTGCTCTTCCGTGGCAGACGAGAGTGTTGGTTAAAACAAAGACATTTGTGTAAGCCAATGAAAGAAGAGATCGATTTCATGAGACAGTGGAACATTGGGGAAGGAGAGCTAGGTGTTCCGTGTGCAGCTATGGACATGTAGGGCAGAGACAAAGTCACTCAGTTTACCGACAGAGAATATAAAGTTCAGTGGTAGAGCGGGCACGTAAAAAAACTCACACTCTGGGGCTAGAGAGAGTGCTAAGCCATTAAGAACACCGGTTGTTCTTCCAAAGAACCCAGACTCCATTCCCAGCAGCCATTTGGTGGCTCACAAGCATCTAGTGCTCCAGTTTCAGGGAATCTGACCTCCTCTTCTGACCTCCATGAGTACTGCATGCATGTAATACACGGATATACACGAAGGAAAACCAGCCAGCCACATACAATGAATGGCAAGAATTTAAATCACACTCTAGTATCACGTTATAACAAATATTCTCTCAAGAAGTTTCCTGTGAGCACCAAGCTTGTGGAGGGAATGTAAGAAGGACTGGAGAAAGGAACGAGGTGAGCTTCTAGGTGATGGCTGGGACTGGAGGTAAGATTTTGTCTGTTTCGAGGTTAAACTATTTCTCCTTTTCTTTTGGGAACTTGCCTTTGTGTTCTGGGGATTGGATCCAGAGCCCTGCATTCGCTCTCTCACTACATCCCCTGCCTCTATCTGATTTCTAAATAGTGAATTAAAATCAAATAAATGATAAACAAACGACCATTTTGAGCATCCTCCAAATAATAAATGAAACAGACCTGTAAGTTTGGTTGCACACCCAGTTATTCATCAACTGAGACACTGTGGGGCCACCACATCTTCTGTGTGTGCCAGGATCCCACAGTCCTCAAAAGAGCAAATGCCAATCAAAATTCAGTGTATCTATGTGTGTGTGTCTATGAGTGTGTCTGTGTGTGTGTGTCTATGTGAGCGTGTGTGTCTGTGTGTGTGAGTATGTCTGTGTGTGAGTGTGTCTGTGTGTGTGAATGTGTGTGTTTGTGATTGTGTCTGTGTGTGTTTATGAATGTGAATGTGTGTGTCTCTGTGTGTTTGTATGTCTGTATCTGTGTGTTTGTGAGTGTGTCTGTGTTTAAGAGTGTGTGTGTCTCTGTGTGTGAGTGTGTCTGTGTGTGTGAATGTATGTTTGTGTGTGTTTATGAATGTGAATGTATATGTCTATGTGTGTTTGTGAGTATGTCTGTATCTGTGTGTTTGTGAGTGTGTCTTGTGTGTTTATGAGTGTGAGTGAGTGTGTCTATGTGAGTGTGTGTGTGTCTATTGTAAGGGTGGAGGCTTCCTGTGTGCATGTGGTGCTCCAACAGGAACATGACTACCAGCTGGAATGCCTTGTGTTTAAAGGGGCAAGAGAGTGATACAAAGAAACAGGTTTTAACACAGGTAAGCACTCGCCACTTTTTAGCTGCTAGCAGCTGTCAATGACAATGTGTCTTTCCTTGTTTGTAATACTTGGGACTTGGAAGCTGCCATCTACAGAGCTGTGCACCCACAAGGACGTCTGTCAGTGCCCTCCAAAGTCATGTGAACAGTCAGCCCTGCTGTGTCTCTTCCTTTTCCTTGTCTTCTTCCTTCCCCACCCAGATGCACACTGTCTGCCTCGATAGCAAGGCTCCTTACCCTACCCTAGAAAGTCTGGGTCATTGCCCTCTCTCTCCCCTCAGAGGCTGGTCCCCAGGGCCCACAGAGTGTCAAACCAGAAGTGTCGGTATTGTTCTGTCCCTTCGCCACCTTGTAAATGAAGGGTGCAGCTGGCAAGGTGGGGGAAAAGAAGAGAAGCCAAGAGCTTAGGAAAATGGGACTGACTTTTTTTTGGAAGAGATTGAATAACTCCAGTTTTTAATTTTTTCCCCCATTTTTGTGTGTGTGTGTGTGTGTGTGTGTGTGTGTGTGTGTGTGTGTGCATGTTTACATGTGTGGAGGCACATGAATGTGGGTGTATGTGGAGGCCTGAAGTGGATGTCAGAATCATCGTCTAATCACGTTTCCACCTTATTCATTGAGACAGGGTCTCTCAATCAATCTCAGAGTGGCTAGTCCTGCATAGCCAGTTTGCCCTGGCAATCTCCAGGTCCTACCTTCTGAGGGCTAGAGTTATAAGCAGGCAGCCATATCCAGCCGACATTTCTGTGGCTCTAAGGATCCAAGCTCTGGTCCTTATGCTTGCACACTGCAAAGGTTTTAATCCCTAAGCGGGCTCCCTAGTCCTCTCTGCTGCTGTTGTGTAAAGAACAGACTAACTGAATTATTACATGTGTGTAGAAATGTACACAAATCATTTTTACAAACTGCACCATATGTGACCAACCCCGAAGCTCCCCTCTTGCCCCCTTCCTGCCGCCTAACAGCAGAAATTAGTTTCACCTGGTTTTGAACTTTACATAAATGAGACCATCCCATAGGAGGGGGTTGTTTTTGGTTTTTTGTTTCTCGTTTTCTCCTTTACTGCTCAGGATGTAACTCAGGAAACCTAGGGCATTGAGTACACTTGGCAAGCCTTCCACGGCTGACTGGCATCCCCAGCCTGGTGTGTGGCGTCTTTAACAGGGCATCGAGATTGTCAGAATCACCCTGGTGATTGAGTTTCCCTCCTTCTCAAAGTCTGATGCCTTCTCCACATCACCCATTGGGTAAGCACTGTGGTCACGGGTCCCTCATTCCCATTACTTCTTGGTGAGCATTATATGTAATACAACTGTTGTACTTTTGACGGGCATTTTAAGTCGCTCCGAGGTTAGGACTCCTTGGAACGGCGTTGCTATGAAGATACTTCTACTTGCCTTTTGAAAAATATGGAAATACATTTCAGATGCCAGTGTTATTTTAGCTTTGGCAGAGTCTGCCTGCCAAATGTTTTCCAAAAGCAGTTAAGCTAGGTCCGTGCCCACCACCATCACGAGAGAGTTCCCGGTTCACAGTGTCACTCCTAGTCGATACTAAGTGGCACTATCTTTTAAGTGAGCGCTGGCATCTTACATTTCGGCTCCAGCACTAGACAGCTAGGAAAATGAATGGCCTACCAAAAAATGACCGGGATGTGTCATTAGGGGACAAAAGCAGGTTGCAAGCCAAAACAACTCCACTTGTAAAACCCATGTCCGTACAGATTCATGAGCACGGGAGGAATTCAGAAAGGCAGGACTCAAAGGTCTCCAGTCCAGTCCCCCTCTGGAGAGCAATGATAGAGAGATGGCCTAAGTTGGGAGCCTCTGGGTCACTTTGACTTTTTGTTTTTCATTTTATACCTTTTGGGTATTGTTGTTGAAGACAGAGTCTTGTTCTATAGTCCTGGCTGTCTTGGACTCTAGCTTCTCCTGAATCCAGGCAATCAGAGACATTCGAGAACACACCTGGCTTGTTCTTCACTATTTTCAATGAAAAGAAAATGCCTAAGCAAACTAAAATCCTCCATTTCCCTCAGATGCCCTCCCATCTTCTAAGGCCAGTAGCCTGCCCAGTCCTTGTTATATCCCAGCATTCATCCCTGCTCTGGAATTACCTTGGGCAGGGCCTCTGGGACAAGTCTCCTGGGCACTGTAATTTCCCTGGCTGCAGTATGTCATTAGACTTGGTGCTGATGCCATGACGCCTGTGTGAAGCAAAGATTACAGCCCCTGCTGGGATGAGACAGGACAGTCTAGCAGGCCTTGCTGCAGCGCTCCTCCCCTCCTATGGCTCCTCCCCTCGCGTGGCTCCTTCCCTTCTGTGGCCACTGGCAGCCTCATGTTGGGGCTTAAGACCCACAACAAGGCATGGGATGCTATAGATGTGCACTCTCTTTCTGTGGGTCACTCATGAGCCTCCACATCCTCATCTGTAAAATGGGCCGTAAGAGCATTCCCTTCAAGACTACACAACACGACTTGCAGAATCTCTCTCACACACAGTGCTCTCTAAACACAAGCTGGGTTTGCTTTGTTTTTTATTACTACTGTCTGTGGGTCCATGATGTGGCAGACAGAGGATAGCTTTCTAGAACTTTCTAGAACTGATTCTATCTTTGCATGGGTTCTAGGATCAAATTCAGAGCATCAGGTTTGCTTGGTGTCCTAGGTGGGATTGCTATTGCTACGGTGAAACACCATGACCAAAGCAACTTGGGGAGTAGAGGACTTATTCGTCTTACTCGTCCATATCACAGTTTATCATTGAAGGAAGTCAGACCAGAACTTAAACAGGGCAGGAACCTGAAGACAGGAGCTGATGCAGAGGCCATGGAGGGTGCTGCTCACTGGCATGTCCTCATGGCTTCCTCAGCCTGCTTTCTTAGAGAACCCAGGAGCACCAGCCCACGGATGGCACCCTCCCCCATCATTCGATAATTAAGAAAATGTCCTATAGGTCTGCCTACAGCTTGATCTTATGGGGGCATGATTTTAATTGAGAGTTCATTCTCTCAAATTAGTAAAACTGATGTCAAGTTAGCATAAAAGTACTCAGCACAACTGATACCCTGTCGACCTGACGTACAAACACATCAATGTAAAGCCATAGCTTTTCCTTTCTTGTTCATCCCCCAAGATTGCACATAGAGCCACATGAGTGCAACAGCGACCAAACCAACAAACAAGCGAGAGACAACCAAACACATTTGATGTTGATACTGTGAAGAAAAATCTAGCAGGGTAAGACAGGAGAGGGGCTGGGACACCTGGTGACGAGTTCAATCATTGTGCTCAGTAGGGCCAGTGCTCTACTCATATTGGAAACCAAAGTGTCCACAGAAGAAGAGAAACTGGCAGATCTGAGGCCACCACTTACTGTAACTCTCAGAAACGAGGAAGCGTCCTCCATGTGTCTGGTATCCCTTCCGCCAAAGCTTCTATGCAAATGTCAGCCCCAGGTTTATCTTCAGTTTCTGGTGTTCATGAAAGAATGTCGAAGCTGGAGTCTGTGCTTCAAATACCCAGAATGACTGGTATGGACTCACTGGAAAGAGGCTCCTGGCTGAGTCTTTGTGGGTCTGACAGCCACTATATAGATCCCAAAGTGGGCCCAGCCTGTCCCCACAGAGGCAGAGGCCGTTTGCACTCCCCATCCCTCCCCACCCCTCCCCATCACTAAATCATCCCTGAATTAATCAAAGAGCATGCACTGGTCCGAACTCTCCAGAAGCCTCCTCCAGCGGCCACTTTGTGTTCAGTAGATTAATTGCAGCTGGGGGAGGGGAAGGAATCCATTTTTAGAAAATCATTACTTTCAGAAAGAGAGGGGGGCACTTCTGGCTGAGGGAAAAGTGCTGAGTTGGCAGCTCGAAGCCTGCTGCTCCAGCGCCAGGACTGTACTGTGCCGGCTGTTCCCTGAACAGCCTGAGTCCATACTGCCCGAAGGCAGGCCACCCTGGCTTTCAAGCCATGGCTTCTTTTGGCCTTGCCTCCTGCCTGACCTATGCACAGCAGTTTGATGGCATCCTAAAACAGAAGGGCTCAGCCCAGTGTTGCCCATCCCCCAACAATCCACTTCCCATGTTCTCTCAGT
The DNA here is from genome assembly GCA_030674055.1 of Rhabdomys pumilio. Taxonomy (NCBI): domain Eukaryota; kingdom Metazoa; phylum Chordata; class Mammalia; order Rodentia; family Muridae; genus Rhabdomys; species Rhabdomys pumilio. The sequence continues at coordinate 13,624,744 of JANHMN010000013.1, forward strand.
TCCCTTGCTGTGCATACCACCCTGAGGACGCTGTCAGCCCTGACTAGACGACGTCTAGACATGTCTAGAGAATGATGAAGGCTGGGGACCCCTAATCTCCACTCCCTCAAACTGATCATTTAATTGATTTTAGTGAATGAAATCATTGCATCTGTAGGTCAAAGTCAGCCACCCCACGTGGCTCAGCCAGCTCTTTGGGTGTATTTTCTCAATAATCTCTCTTCTGGCCCCCCGGGGCAGGTAGAATGCCTACTTATGTTCCATAAATAGAGGGTGGAAAGCGTTAGGTGACTTACCCAAGTGGGCGCTCCAACCCAACCGTGCCCGATTCCCAAGCCCATAACTGAGCCGTCTATTGCTTGCCATCCTAGGCATCCTACTTGCCGTCAACACACCTGGAATGGCAGCGGGCTTGAGGCCACTTTTTTTTTGAGAAGTCACATAACAACAAAGAGATTCCTGTCACCCTGGGCTGTGTCATCTGGGTGTGCACGAGCCTCAGCCACAAGATGTGTAGGGTAAGGTGTCTGGGGCAAGTCGTTTACCTTCTGAAGAACACTCTTTCAGGAATACCCGCCAGCACCCTCTGCAGTACAGTATGATCTTGGGAAGAGCCCTTGGTGTAAACAAACATTGCTAATACTAGGAACTGGGCTTAGAGGTCAAATGGCTTCTGTCCTCTCAAGCCAGAATTTACTTAAGAAAACACATGCACCTGCCATGCTCACCTTAACCCTGCCCTACCCAGAAATTAGATAGCTAAGTGATAAAAATCAGACCTAAACCTTCCTGCAGAGAAACCTCAAGAAATTGCCTGACCAGCAATGGGGGTGATGGCGTGTACCCACAAGGGAGGTCAATCATGGAGACCGTATGGACAATCCTCAAGAGAAACATCAGGACACTAGGAGGGTCAGAACCCAACCAAGTGTTATTTTCAGGCTATACTAAAGCTAACACAACTCTACCCTCCCCCCAACTAGCCCCCTCCCTCTTCAGAGCCAGCCAGTACCATCTAGGAAGACTGGAATAGATGTCTATGGTACAGGCCTGGGCACAGACAGTGGATGGTGACTTGTGCAGCCAAGTATCAGCTTCCACCTAAAGCCAGACTTCTAAGTGTTCTGACAGCCACCCCACCAGAACTCACACTCCATACCCAAACCCAGAGGTTCTGCTCCCACAGCAGGGCCAAAGAAGTGAACTATGGGACACAGGATTATAGCTCAGCAGTCATACTTGCCATTTGACTTCCTTGGCCTCCCAATGTCTCCATTCTTACACAGGGTCCTAAGAAAGATTTCCCTACATAGTATCACATGGAGAACTCAACTCGGTGAGGCCTTCAGGATGAAAGGGCTGGAGAGATGGCCCATCAGTTTAGAGCGTTTGTTGCTCTTACATAGGTTCAGGGTTGGATTCTTAGCTCCCACCCACGTGGCAGCTGTCTGGAACTCCAGTTCCAGGGGCTCTGACATCTTCTTCTGACTGTCTTGGGTACCAGGCACCCAAGTAGTATTTATATGTGTATAATGAACATAAATCTAAAATGTGGACGAAAAGTCTCAGCTCAGCTTATGCGGGCAGAGTACTTAAGAGGGACTTCACATAGAGTCCCAGGACGAGCTGCACCACAGGATTGGTGAACTTGTCAGTCATGAACATCCCAATAGAAAGACAAAGAACAAAGCCTGGACTTGGTCATCACTGGAGGGATAAGAAGGTGGAAGCCCCAACCCTCTGAGCACTCTGGGACAATTAACCTCCATTTCCCAGGGCTAACCCCGAGACACACACACACACACACACACACACACACACACACACACACACACACACAATGAATTGGAACTGTGTGGAAGGAACAAGACTCAATGGATCCTGTTTCTTGAGGATGTTTCTGCTCTTCCGTCCCTGATCCAATATTCTTCTGTCTCCCAGGGACACTTTTCTAACCCAATCGGCCAAAGGGCTGCCTCCAGTCACTTCCCAATATACAATTAGAAAACCTGGGCCACACCTAACAAAAGGGTATCTGGGTATGTGGGGAGGTGTCCGCTCCAGATCTAGGAACTAACCCAACGCCCTTATTTCCTGGCCCATTGACCTTTGTCTTCATTGATAAGCCTCCCAGCCTCCCTCCAAGCAAAGAAAAAAGCATCTGAACAACAACGGATGCAGTATACATTTTAAAAATTGTTTAATGGAACATAAACTCCTTTAGAAAAACATTCAGCTAGGTGATAACACCCATAGAAAAAAACACCAATCTTGTGTTTATCTTTTTTTTTTTTAATTTGGCATGTTATTTGCATTTATATTAAAGCAAAGTGCATCTTTTCTTTATTCTTCTTGTTTATACACATTGCACAATACATAAATAATGATGCTTATAAAACGTCTTTATATTTACAAGTAATAATATATTTATATATAACATAAAATACATTTTTCTTTAATAAATCTCAGCTTTTTTTTTTTTAAGGAGTCCTTTCCTCTCTCAAAGCACTACAATGCTAAATTTCCAATGAGAATGCTTCTCTTGTTCATTTAAACCTTTGTAGTTAGAAAAATAGCTTATGTTAAAGTCTAAACATGCTCATTGAGCTAAGAACAGTGTCAAAGTATCATACGAGTGTATGAGCTGAGAGAAGGACTGGCAGCCAGCCTAGGATGGTACCTTTGTTATGTCGGGGCTACACCCTTCTCAGCAGGAAGGGGGGGCACTGAGCAGGTCCCTCCCTGATGCCCCTCGCTGGTCTACAGAGCTCAGCACACAGGCTGGGGATGTGGGATACTGAGCTGACTTTCCACATCTGGGAGAAACCTGATGAAAAACCACGGCTGGGACCAGTGGAAGGGCCTGAGAGGGTACTGGGGTAGCAATACTGTGACTGGGGCTGTCCCGGCAGCCCTTGGGAAGCCCATCTCAAGAGAGAGATCCAGGAGCAGATGGCCAAAAAGACAGACTCGACAATGGCAGCGGGTGACAGGAGGCAGTAAGGCAGGGATGAAAACAATTGGTTCTGGTTCAGCCTTCTAGCAGGCTGGCTTCTCAGAAGCCTGTGGATAGGCCCGTGTCCTGTGGGGAAGGGGGTGGGGGCGAGGCAGCTTCGGCAGGCTGGAGCAGAGTTTGGCAGCTGCTAGGACACCTGCTGCCTGTCTGCCCAGGTACTGCCTCTGCCCCACCGAGCATGTCCAAAAGGCTCGAGAGACACACAGCTTGGAACTGCAAGCCTCTCAGCTGGGGACATCCATAAAGAACACAAAAAGCACGTCATTCCCCCATCTGTCGTTCACGTACACCCCTACACACTGACAACTGAAATGCTGATCCAAGGCAGTGCCGACTCTCGTTTCCCGTTTTCGTATTATTGGGGTGTCCTGCCAACCACACCCACCACCTCAAAACAAAACAAAACAAAACAAACAAAAAAAAAAAACCAAAAATCCGCATCATAAGCTAATTTCTCAAAGAACAAGACAAACAGGACACAAGTTAAGAATGACAAGAAAGGGAAAAAAACAGAACAAAACAAAACCAACAATGAATGGCAACAACAAAACCGACCAAAGAGTTTGCATGAAAAGCAATCACTCGGGAAAGGTTAGCAGCAAGTAGTTTGAACAGTGGCCTGCTCGGCTCACGCTCCGTCCTGTCCTCTTCTCCCCACACGACTACCGGCTGTTGAAGATGACCTCCAGCCAGCACGGGCAGCTGCTGATGAACTGACGGGTGTAACACTGGCCCCAGCCTTTCACGAAGCTAATCTGCACGGTGAAGCCCGTCCACGGCTGCTGCATGAATTCGTGATCATTGGGCCGCTGCAGGCTGTAGGCCTTCTCATAGTCAAAAGCCTTGATGGAGAAACCAGGGAACACCTTGTGCACCAACAGAGTCCTGGAGTCCGGGTTGTCCAGTGTGGCGGACTTGATGAAGATAGGATAACTGCTGCGGTTGTAAACCCACACGCCATCCACTTCCCTTGTCAGCTGGATGCCACAGCCAATCTTACTCCGCACCTTCTGTACCAGCTGACTCTTGTTGTCCGAATTGAGCTGTCCGAGGCAAAAGCCATTCCCCTGAGGTAGATCATAGAAGATATCCAGGGAGGGCTCTTGGACACAGTAGAGCCTCCCCACTCGAGTCTTCTCCTCCCAGTATGCCACCACGCACCAGTGTGACCGATCCCCAGGCTCCAGAAGAAGTTGGGAATCTACAAGACAAAATGGCGGACACCGTTGGTGGTGACAAGAGACCAAGTTCTTTTCTCCTTCTAGAATCAAAAGGCATACATACACAAGACACATTTGGATTCATACTCATGAGTCCTTATAAGCAGTATAAAAACAAAAGAGGGAGGAAGAGTAAACCTGGGCTAGCTGTAAGGTCAACAGTGCTAATGGAGGGAAGACATCTTAATCCACCTTTAAATACAGGGCTTACTGCTGTCATCCTCAGCATCAGCACCTGCGCCTACTTGTCTCTTAGAAGCAGACTTTGGGAGCACTGACAACCTGCTCTTGCTGTTTCAAGCTGGAAAAGGCCTTAGAAATTACTTAGAATTAGAGTTGCTTCCCATGGATGGAACCTAGAGGGACAGCTTCTCTACTCCCCAAAGACCTGCATGATAGATGCTGGCCTACTGGGTGGTGACCCAGTCAGACTGAGAAGCCAGGTGGCCTACACCCTCTGCAGCCTCAGTACTAGCTTGTCATCAGATGCTCACATCGGTGTCTTGCTCATAAGGGAATGTCAGCCAGTAAAAATAAAGATGAGGGTGACTCTGTGGGTGTTTTTTTTAAAAGCCATCTTCCTGACAGAAACCAACTCTCTCTCTGTATGACAGCAGCAGCAGCCTGTACAAAAAGTTATTAGTTCAAGGCCAATTGCCAAATTATAACGTGCAAGTGGACATCAGCCTAGACCATGGCCAGCCCAGACAGAAGATGCCACGCTAAAATAAACATGACCATCCTTGATGTCCTTCTGACAGTCTATCTCCCTGTCGTGGCCCCTTCTCCTCCAGTTTGAACCTGTACAACCCAATGTTCTTTGTGGCATTTCACTGACCTGTCCGAGACCTCCCAAGCCCTCTGCCATCCCACCCCCAATAACAGCCTGGAAGCCTGAGGTGACACTGGTAAGTTGGCTCTCCTAAACAAGAGTTCTGTGAACTTTAAAGGGGGGGGTGGTATGTGGAAGAAAGTCCTTCCCTCCTGCACAGGCAACCTACTACCTCCCTTAACTCTAGCCAAGAGAGAACAGGGCTCAGACTGAGGACTATAAATCTCCCAGCCCCGCCGGGCTGCAGGAACGCTGTGGTTTGTGGCGGCAGGGTGGAGAGCGGAAGTCTTGTATTTGCTAACAAAAATGGGGGAAGGCAAGAGGGGA
>JANHMN010000013.1:13643169-13668774 GCA_030674055.1 Rhabdomys pumilio
CACACACACACACACACACACACACACACACACACACACACACACACGCCCAGCACCGCCTCTGTATAAAAGGAGGCTTGGCCTTCCAGAAGGTATAAAACCTTCTGCCCAAGCTCATGAAACCACCTTTTGAGGGCATTCACGAGACAAAGAGTATAGGTAGTTTCTCTCTGTGCTTGTTCACCTCAACTCTAGATACCCCCAAACCATTGGCATCTACCCAAAAAGTTCTTCCTGCAACCAAATCCCAAGCACATTATTACTACACAGCTCCGACTACACACAGAGAGAAGAAAGCGCTCCAACTTCGAAGCCTTGGGAATTAGTAAACCAAGAGCTGAAATTCAAAACAAATGCTCTTTCATGTGGCGGCCTCCCCCGCCCAACCCCCCCCTTTTTTCCTTTTTGCAGTTTTCTTGTATCATGCCATCCCTTGCAAAGACACACTACTTCACCCTAGCAGAACCTCATCCGTCTAAGGGGCTGCGGTCACCCAGGGGGTCTGGGGAGTGGGGCACTAGAATGTTGCTTCCCGGCTTCTTTCTAGAACTGGATGGACTCTGGGAACTTTGGGAAACAAGGTTGGCTGACCAGGTCATGCTGCTTGCTTGGCTCCTTGGGCGGGGCGAGGAACTCTCAGGCCGGTGGTTCTCAGCCTGGTGTCGTCATTTCCTCCAGCAGAGGAGACAGACAAGATGTTATCAATAAGACAAACCTTCCGAAAAGCTCCACTTCCCTTGATTATTTTATGTGGTTTGGAGAAGCTGGGGCTCCTCCCTGCACACCCAGGGCTTAAAAAATGTAACAAGCCAAACAACATCCTGAGTGTGTTATTCTGTTCAGACTCTTCCTCTCTTGTTTCTTCTTTCCCTCAAGAACTCTCACCTCATTTCAGCCTTAGAAAGCAAAGACACAGAGCCTTCCCAGGGCATGCTGGCCCCCTCTCCTAGGCTGCTAGGGCCCACTCCCTCCTCCCCCTGGGGTCCTGCTTTTCCTGCTCAGTTCTCATTAGAAGCTTTGAGTAAACAATACCCTCAGTCTCAGATAACAGTCAGAGTACACTGCACTGAAATCAAAACAAACAGGGTCTCCCTACAGCCATTTCCCAGCAGGCCCCATTCCTGCAGGGGAGAGACTGGGATGTGAGTCCAGAATGAACTGTATCTCTCCAACACATAGGGGAAACTCTTCAACAGTCAGTCACGAGGAGCCACACGGCAACAGGTCTAAGGGTGGTCCCATAACTTCCACTAAGGAATGCTACACTAGGGCCTACAATGGCCCGAAGGCCAGCTATGCTGAGTGCCCAGAACTGTCCTGGAATTTCCCCACCCCAGGTTACTTTCTCTCTTGCTTTAACTAGTTCTTAGAAAATAATGATGACGAGGAAGGGTGAGAGGAAGGGAAGAAAACGTTCTTAGAAAAGAAAGAACAGTCTCCCAGAGCAACGTTGCCATATTACCCTCTTACCCTCTGGAACAATAATCCACAGGCTTTCCCCAGGGTACCTCCTCCAGCACCATCTCTCCAGGGCCCAGAGAAAGCCTGTCCAGCTGAGGATAGCTATGGTAACTATTTATCTACAGCAAGCCCTGCCCTGATGCTCCAGAACCCCACAGTCTGCTGAGATCCATCCAAGCAAACGTAGGTCTGTCTCCTTCAAGGCATGCATGCAAAGAGCAAAGAGTTTAAGCATGCGAGATTATGCCAACATTAACACATGGAAGAAACTTAAGTGGTGGTGGTGGTGGGGGGGGGTGCGTTGCTTTAAAAACCATGAGGGAGGGCGAGGTGGATCCCCTAGGAAACAGGAGCTCACAGGGTACAAGTGCCCACCACACCAAGCTTTCCGTGTGCTCAGTCCCTGAAGCCCACAAGGCGGAAAGAGAGAAACAACTCCCACAGGTTATCCTCTGACCTCATGTGAGGAATGACACACACACTCAACTTAAAAATGAAAACTAGCCCTGAACTCGTCACACAACACAGCTCCTAGCTGACTCCAGACTTCCCATTCCTGGGAAGGGCAAGGTCCTGGCACAAAAACAGACATCAGAATGGCAAGCTGAACGGCACCACTGTCACCGGATGTGTCCAGTTTAAAGCATATGTAAATGAGGACAATTCCAGACCAACTGCCACCCCCATTCCTTTAGCCTCCAGCAATCTCTAGGAAAAGAGAAAGTGTCTTACCTGAAAGCCCCCCAGGGGCCAGATAATTCGTTCCCCCGGTTTCAGCGGAGGAAGGTACAGCATCTGGACAGTCTGCTGGAGTCAGAAAAGAGAAAAGTAAATTCACAAATAAAAACATCAGCACTCACTCTGACGAACACTCTTGAGCAGCATGAAAGAAGAGACCACACATTCCAAAGGGCTGACTCGCAGCCACGATGCAGATTATTAATGGTCTACTCGGCTTCATGGTCCAGCCTAAGACAGACCACAGCACCTTGTCACCCGTCTAGGCTCCAGGCGGCCAGTTAATCATTAGTCAGGTCAGGCTCAATCACAGACTGCCTGGAATTTCTCTCCCATTATAAGTCTCCCATTGAGCTCAGGTAACTCCCAAGGTCAAGGAAGGTTCGAGGTGTACTTTCTCAACCCTGTTCACTCTTCTCCCATCAAGCACGAAGCCTCCTGCCTCCCACTCCTAGAGACAAAGGTCTCATCCTGGCCTTCAGAAAAACTATGTTCCCTTTTAACTGAGATTCAGCTAGTACAGAAATCACAAAGGCTCACTAATTTCTACCAGTTCCATCATGAATTCATGTGTGTAAGCCATCAGGTCAAGACTGACTTCTCAACAATGGAGGGAAATTTTCTACCTACTTCCAGGCTGGGTCCAAACCCATATTTGGAAACCCTACCCAGACACCTTCATTCTGCAAGGCTGCCTACCTCAGTACCTACACAATCTTTCTAGCACGATATCCTTCCATTTTCTTTACTAGATCTTAACCAGCAGATTCCATATCCTCTACCCCTCTCCCAACTCCCAGGTGCTTACAACAGTGACCTCAATGTTAACAAGGATAATGACAATTCCAGCTGGGAAATGAGACAGATTCTACAAACACCCTCCAAGCAACTGCAACAACAACAACAAAAAAAATAATAATAATGTCCAGGAACCACAACTAATCAATCCCCTGGAATGCAAACGCACAGGCCCCTGTAAGTTTCTTTTGCATACTGCCAACATCAAACTTCTTCCTAAGTGCCCACAGACAATTTGGATCTGAAAAGGCAAATGCACCCTTGGTTTGTACAGACTCCAGTCCTCCCACCCCAGCTACCAGGCATTAGTAGATGTCTCTTTGGCCACAATGGTAAATAGTTATTCAAAGCAAAGAGTAGCCTAGAGGCAAGCAGGACAGCCTAGGACAAAAGGCAGCCTGGAACAGCCCTCTAGTTCCATACCAAGGGAAGGTGACCTGCCCAGAAGTCTCTGCTGAGGATGTCTCCTCCTTGAGATTCCCTCCCCAAGGCTGCAGTGGGTTGGAAAAGGAGGTGGGGCTACTCAGGTATATACAGCACTTGACCAATGTGTGTGTTTAAAATTTTAACAAAAACCTCTTCTAAATGGGAGGGAGCATGACCAGCAGGGGAATAAGAGAAGAGCATACAATCTCATTTCTTCAATGGAGAGAATAATTCCTACCAGGAATAAACAGCTTTATAGGACACATGTTTAATCAAATGGAAAACAATGGGGGGGGGGTGGCAGGCACACAAAGGAGTTCCTTGGCGTGTGATGCAAGTCTGTACTTTCTAAATTACAATTCTGGCCCCACCATTTTCTACAGATTGGCTTCTCGTTCCCCTCCCCCATGTGCTCCCCCAAATGGAAGACACCCCATGGCCACTCCCCCCAGCTCTAGCTGGCTGCGTGCCAGGGGCAAGGTGTATTTCAAAGGCAATGCCTGGCCTCTCCAGGGCAGAGCCTGGAGACCTCAGTCAGCGTGTCAGCCTGTCTCACATCAAAGGTGAGCCAGCTCCAAGATGCAACCACAAGTGATTTTTATGAAATGTGCTCTGCCCTCTGCATCGTCTTTGATCTTAGGAGGGATTTACACACGTTAATTAGGCCTCCCTACCACCCCTGTGAGGCAGCAATGCATTTGAGAGGCACCCAGGTAAACTGAGGTGCCACTTGACTAGGCCAGGGGCCACCCAGGGAGCTGAAGCACCCCCAAGACCAGCTTCTATTCCAGGGCTTCCATTCCCAAACCTTCTTCCCTGGAGTTGGCCAGGCTGAGCCAGTCTCTGGTGTCTAGATTCTACCCAGCAAAGACTCTGCAAAGATAACTCTCAAGTCAAAATCTCTTCTGCTCCCCAGAGCCCAGCCTGGCAGACAGCAGAGCTGGACCGTTCCCGGCATACTTTCTACCACTGTACATTACCAAACACCTAATTAAGCCCTGGGTTCTGTGGAACAAAGACACACATCCCCTTCTCCCAGCCGTTCCAAGAGAAGTGCAACCCAGAGTCTGGGGGAACTTGTAAGGTGCTTTCCCACTTAGCTCTTCTGAGTTTCCCCAGTACTACTTTGTATGATGACTGATGGAAGCAGTAACCAAATAAATGAATGAATGACCTAATCATTCATTAAAGGGACTTGGAAAAAAAAAAGTTAAGAGACCTAAATTAAGAGGGCCAGATGGCAGATCAAGATGCCAGCCGTTCTGATAGGCTTTGAAGGTTGTACCACTGGCCATCCCTTCAGCCAGTCAGCAGATACAGAGCTAAGATGAAACAGAGCCCATCCAGGCTCTCCCTCCAGCATCTCTACAGGTGAGATACGGGAACACAAACAGCAAATCCTTTCTTCCTTGAGGGATGGCAAAGCGGCAGTACCTTCATGCCTTGCAAAAGCCACAGGTCACAGTCACGCCTGCCCTGAGGTCCTGGCAAGGCTCCTTGCACACAACTGCTTTGGGAAATAGAGAGCTAGGTAGACCTAGTGCAGGCCCTTCAAGAGGCTAGAGCCACCACAGATTTCCCAGTTCAACCTCCAAAGGATCCCTCAGTTCAACTATACCAGGCCCCAGAACCTTTCCCTGTGCCTCATCTAAAGCAGGAGATCTCGAAAAAGGGATTCCCTCAGTTGTACCGGCTCATTAAGATTTTAACAGTTGTCCACTGTAAAGCTCTATTTTCTGCTTCACCTACACCAACACCAAAGTCCTCAACCTCACGCTGGGAAAGAGTATCTAAATCCCCAGATAAACACTTTCCCACACACTAGGGGGTAAGGAGAAAAATGTAGGACTTGAGAAAGTCCCCTGAAACTCTAGCTACAACACCCCTGCCTGGGTCACCACAACCAGCAATTGGCCCTAGACCAGTCCCCTGAGCCCAGCCCTCCTGTCCTGACCACTCTTCCCTCAAGAGTGGGGACTTTTCCGATCCTTTCTCTGTGTTCTACATGGCAGTGCCTGAGTTTGGGTCCTTTTCTTGTTTTCTTTGAAGCAAAACATTTGGGGTGAGTAACCAGCTGCTTGGGTTTCCGATTGGCAGGTTAATCACTTCCTATTGGCTGATCTGGGGGAAGGTTGCTCCCCTCCTTGGAAATGGCACATTCCTGTCTTTGTGGCTTCTCTGTTTACACACATTTTGCTACCTAATGTCAACACTTGCTAATGAATAAATATATCACTCCGCTCCCCGAAAATGAGGTCCTGGCCTGCCAGAATGACTGCTGAAATCTTGTGAACAGATTTACCCAGTATCTTTTTGGCAAATCCAAGAACACATGGTCTTTCTTTGCTATGGAGTTTGGACTTTAGGGAAACCTCTACCAGAGCTGTCTTCACATCTGGAGCCACCAGGGCTTCCCTGTCTAAGGTTAACAGGCCACATATGAAAGACGAATGAGGAAACACAAAGAAGAACTGAGGTGGACCCCAGGAGAAGTGACCTCATGGAACAATTCTGGATTCTTTAAGCTGCAAACTCAAGACAAGTTATATCCCTCAGAGTTTGCTAATGCCAGTTAAAGTTTGCTGCAAATACAGAGAGCCGGTTATCTTGTCATTAATGACCATTTATCTGGTGTTTTGTAAATCGAAAGCAAAATATCAGACTCTGCAGGCCACCTATTAGACACCAGACAAGCAGCAACGCCTTCCCAACTTGAGGGAGCTGGTGAAGCATGTGGAAGGAGGGCTAGCCGGGGCTTTGCTTACACATTCATTAAGCATTTTAATTTATGACAAAGTCCCCGAAAAATGGGGGGTGGGGGGCTGTGTAACAGCCAAAGCTCATGAGGGAAAAGGTTCCAAGAGCTAAACGGTGGCCAGCCCTTCACTTTTCCCTCTCCTTGGCAAAGCAAAGACGTCACAAGTGTTGCCTTTTTTTTTTTTTTTTTTTAAGCACCACAGAGCAGACACAAAAGACAAAGCTAAAACCAGGACTTGTAAGCAAACCATTCTGTAATTCTTCCACTATAAGAAGGAAACGGGACTTGTCCCTGCAGCCACCCCCAATCTGTTTTGCTGACCCTGTCCCCTGGCACTGTCAGCTCTAAGGGATGGGCCCTAGGACTGCCAGCCAGAAGTTGAATGCAGACAACCACAACAGGGCTGGTGCCAGTCTCAAATGGGCTTCTGCCCTGGCCCTCTGCCATCCGGCGAGAAAGCAACAGGCAGGCAGAGCTGTACTGAAAACTTCCATGGTCTCTCTACCAGGAATTCTGAGAAAACCCCAGAAGAAAGCAGACTTGTGGGTCTGATCAGGGGTGACACAGTGCCCTCTAAACTTGTTTCACTTCTTAACCTAGTGTGTTACTCCAAACGGAAGCTTCTCTTCAGATCGCTCCTCATCCATTTAGCCATCCCTACCCACAGATCCTTCTGGCACTTACAAAGCTTCAGAATGTTTCCATCAACCTGTCCTATTTGGCTCCCAAGACACTCGGTGGATTAAAAGCCTCCATGTGTTAAAGCTGAACTAACTTCCTTCACACAGTTCAAATGCATAAAAAAAGGAACGAATTGTAAAACATATCTGGGGGTGGGGGGTGGGAACTATCTTTATGAGGGAAAAAAATCCAATCACAACAAGAGAAAAACCTACCAAACTTACAATAGAGGAAAATTTCCTTGAGTATCCAAAGCACCAGCCCAGGCCCCAACCTAAACACAAAAACCGGAGTTCTAAGTAAGGAAAGGCCATCTACTCACCAGTTGGTTTGAGAAAATCCATTGGGTATCTGGAGTAAGGAGGAGGGGGAGACTCTGAAATTAAAAAAGTAAAAGGATATATAAAGGCTGAGCCATGAGAAAACAGAGATAGAAACTTATGATAACTCAGGCATTCTTTCAGCCCAACTGTTTGTCTTAGTTGTGGGGGTTGGAGGCAGGGCCGCGAGGCGGTGATTGCCTTGATATTTAGCTGTCAGATAAACAAAAGAGGCCGCCTGGCGCCAGCCTCGGCGCTCAGCTCCTCCACGTCTGCGGCCGCCGCCGCCGCGCTCGGCGGGCCGGGCTGGAAACCACCGGCTGGGCCAGAGCTGCAGCGGCTGGGCCGCGCACGCAACAGTTCATAGGGTGGGGGGCGCCTGGGGCTGCTTAGTGTCCTACAACTACAGATTCCACTTTCCTCGGCCCTGCCCGCCTCTAGGAGCACAAGTCACCTCCGCCCCCGCTGCCGAGCTTGGCACCCACGCACTCAACTAGGGAATCCTACCCAGCCCACCTGAGAAAAAACACCCCTGGTTTTTCTGCTGGTGAACTTGGAAGAGGAGAATAGGGTATCCCCCCTCTACCCTGAGCACAAAGACAAGGAGCAAACAGAAGGCACGGAAAACCTAGCAGGATAACATGGGGAGGAACCTGCTCAGGGTTCCAGTCATAAAGCCCAGGCCAATTATGGAGCCGGGAGGGACATCACCGAAACGCAGGGGGTGGGGGTGTCGGACATGCTAAGGACCACTAACTGTATGCTTTTCTGTGCGAAATAAAGGTAAAAAGTAGAGGCCACCCAACTTCTCCAGGCAGTTTGTTCTTTCTCACCCTGAAGCTTGCACAGCTGAGAATGGACACCCAGTTCAGTCTCCATCCTAGCACGGCCCCCAAACTCCAAAGCTGTGATCAAGACAGTATCTGGGCCACTCGTGCCCCACGTGACTGTCCTTATTTACTAAACGAGAGACTTTCCAGCCTCTAAAGCTAGTTTCTCCCAGCCCTCCTTGGCGGGCTTGGGCCGAATCCAACTCGGCCACACACCTCAACGCCTTTCCGGGTGCGGGGGAAGCGTGATCCCCACTTCTGTATCCCCTTGCAGACCCGGAAATGAGAGTCATTTTCTGCAGCATGTCTGCTCAGTATAAGGATAAGCAGTAGTACTCCTGGGTCCCCTCCTCTGGAGGTTGGGGGTACGGTGCATTAAAGAAAATCTTGAAAGGGAACCCCCAAGGAATGTCAGAGCTCCCCCTCATCCCTTCTGATTTAGTTCCCTTGTCTCCTCCAGGAGGTTATACACACACCCTCGAGCATTCCTACCAGCATTTCCTCGCCAGAGGGAACGAAAGGTGGACTCAGAACAACTTCTTACCTAGTTCACAGAGTCGACTAAGGTGATGGGGGTTGCAGCACACCAGCTCGGGGTTGATCTTCCCGTAAGATTCACAGCAACACAGCCTCTTGACTTCCGAGGAATGCCTGAGATCCGGCCACCTGAACACTTTGCACAGCAGGAGGGGGAGCGAGTAGGACGAGGGCGACTGCGCGGGCTGCGCGCTGGCGGGCGCCCCCGGGCCCAGCCTGCAGTCCAGGCGGCCGGGCAGCAGGAGGCACGCGGTGCGCGTTCCGCCGCGGGACTCCACGGCCTGAAGCAGCAGCTCCAGCTGCCGCTCCTTGAGTTTCTTGAGCACCGAGTGCGTGAGCGCCTTCAGATCCGCCTCGGCGCCCCCGGCCGCCCCGGCACCCGAGGTTGGGGGATGGGGGTGGTGGTGACCTTTGGCACCTCGGACTGCCTTGCCCAGGCAGCAGCCAGCCCTGCCCGCACCGCCGCCACCAGCCCCATAAGCCCGGCCGTCCGTCGCCCCTTCTCCCCGCAGCTCGCCTCCTCCGCCGCCACCCCCCACGCCCTCCTCCTCGTCCTTGCCGCCGGGCGCACGGCTCCTCCAGAGACGCCGGACGAGCGCAGATCGTTTGGTCCTGAACATGCGGGGCGAGGAGGCGAGGAGAAAAGTCGTTTGCCGGCTAAGGAGCGAACATGACCTCCGCACACCATGAAGAAGTCGGGCGCCGAGTTGGGGCAGCAGGCGCAGGCGACAGCAGCAACAGCAGGGGCCCGGGCAGAAGCGGCGGCGGCCCGAGGGGCGCTCCGTGGCATGCGCCAGTCTCCCGGAGGCCGGGGCGCGCGCGGGGGCCCAGGGGCGCCCGCCGGGGATCGGGGGCCTGCGCTTCGGCTGCCCCACCCGGCGCGGCCCGCGCCCTGCGCGGCTCTCGGGCCCCGGCGTGCCCCGGAGGAACGCGACCGCCGCTTCCCTGGGGGCGGCCGAGGCAGCCCCGGTCGACTCCTCCCCCAAAAAAGGCCCCCCTACAGTGGCTCCCGAGTGTCGGGCTCGCCAGCCTCGGCTTCCTACATGGAAGATCCTCGGGGGCAAAAAAAAAAAAAAAAAAAAAAAAAAAAACGAAAGACGTTAGGCTGAGCTACTGAAGGGAGGAAAAAGCCTCTTTCCCCCTTGCTAAGCAACTTAATTTGGGGGTGGGGAGAAGCAGGCAATTAAAAAAAAAAAAGGCAGGCACACGATTTATTTTTTTTCTTCTATATCCTTAGTAACCGGATCTCCTCGAATTCTGTGCACGCGAAGACTTGAGGGAGGGGGCCGAGTAGACTTCACCCCTCGTGAGATGTCTGGAGGGTCTCTCAAAAACCCCCAAACCAAATATGCAAAGCCCCCAGTGGGAAAAAAAAATCACCACCTCCTCGCACCTCAGAGGTCTGGAGGGCACCGGATGGAGCCCGGGTTTAAAAAGAGAAAATGTTTACAAAGTAGAACAAGATGTTGGAAGGGTGGGGAAAAAAAAACGTATCCACGAGTTACATCCCCTTTTTTTTTTCCTTGCTGAACCCCGCCGGTCTTCCTTTCCTTTTCTTCTGCCAAAAAAAAAAAAAAAAATCGTATTTCTTTTAATCCACAGAAAGGTCTGGCTAGGCTGCTTCAATCTTGCGTATCTGGGTGTTTTAGAGTCTCTGGTCTTTCCTCCTGCGCTCCCGGGGGCCCAGGTCCTCGGTGGGGACTTCCTCCGCGCTGGGGAAGCAGGGACAGAAGATGCTGCTGCTGCGGCGGCGGCGGCGGCGGCGGCGGCTGCGCCCCGGGGGGCTGTCAGCGCGGGGGAGGGCGGCGCGGCGGCGGGCTCCGGCGGGTCGCAAGCTCTCGCCCCCGAGGGCACAGGCAGCAGGCTAGCTAGTGTGGGGGCCGCCGGTGCCCCTTCTCCTGGCCGCGGGTGGCCGCCGGGGCTGCTCGCATGAGCTGCTGGCCCCGACCCGACAGTGGCGGCAGGAGGCCCGGTGTCCTCTCGCAGCCTCTTCCTCCGAGACTCTCTTCGTCGCGCCCGGGAGCCTCCTCGTCCCCCGTCCGCCCTCTCCTGGCGCTCAAGTCCTTCTGCCGCCGCTGGGGGCTCGCCGCGCCGCACTCAGGGACTCCGGGGCCGAGCGCTCGGCGGCGTGGCGCCGGCTGGCTGGCTGCGTCTCAGGCAGCTCTCTCCGGCGCGGCGAGCGGACCGAGCGAGGCGCCCGGCTGGCTCTGCTGGCGCAGCTCGGGGACAAGATCCTCTGTACGCCGATCAGCGAGCGAATGTGCCCAGGGCTCGCCGCCTCCCGCAAGGCCTCCCGCCTCCGCCCCCTTCCCTCCCCCCTCTCCCCCTCCCTCCCCCGCCCCCAGCCGCCGCCGCCTCCTTCCCGCCCCCCCACCCGTCCCTCCGCTCGGCTGGTTCCACTGCGCAGTGGCGCGCCCGGCTCCGGCCTCGTCACGTGGCCGTCTAGACACCCTGTCGCTTTAAAAAAAAAAAAAGCGATTGTGTTTCGCAAACAACAGATCGGGTTTCTAAAAGCTATTTCAACCCCCCTCCCAGTTACCGCCACCCTCTCCCAGGTCTTCAGAGGGGTACCCACGGGCGGAGGGAGGTGGGAGATCGAGACAGCCCCGGGGGTCGGCGGAGACCCAGCGGGAGCAGGGGGAAGTCGGAAGAGCTGGGGGCATGGAGCGGGCGAGTTTGGAGCGGAATGAGCCGGTCAGTGGCCCGATTTAGACCTGCGGAGCTCGCCCGGGCGCTTCATTCATTCGTTTTGTTTTAAGGCCCTGGCGGCAGATCCCTTGGAAAGGGGAGGAGATCGCTGTCTGTTTCAAAGACATTTACACTGGCCAGGACAGAGGCCCTGGGAAGTGTGCGCTAGAGGGAACAGCCGGGCGACCGAGGGCGGAGAGGCGGCGCGAATGTGACCTCAGCGGCCGCCGCGTTCCCTCCCGCCCTCTCCCGCTCCGGGCTCGGGTTTCTAGGACTGCCTGGAGAAGTGTGTCTTGTGCACAGCTCTGGAATGCATTTGGCAGGCTGACGAGCAACGAGGGGCAGCATCCTGGAGGGAGGAGGGGTGCAAAGCTCGCTTGCGCGCCGCCGGCAGGTTTCCTCCCGGCCTGGAAGACCTCCGGCACCCGCCACCCGGCCTCCCGGCGCGCGAACGTTACCCAGCGAGCAGACCTGCTTAAAGCATTCAACCTCATGAGGGGCCTACTTAGGGTCAGAAAGTTTATCCCTTGACCTCAGGTTCCATAGAAGCCCAGCCACAGATGCAGGTGACTGCTTGAAAGTAGAAAAGGTATTTGTCAAGCAAAAGTCCCGGGTGCTGGTCAGACGATAGCACTAGAGTGCTATATGTTACTGAGACAACTAGTTGGCATGGTGATCCAACCTCACGTATTTACTAGGTTTTTGAAAAGTCTCTTGAAATTATAATACTAGGACAGTAATGAAACTCATGGGGGTGGGGTAAGGAATTTTTTAAAAAGTGTGGAATGTAATATTTAATTCTCCCCACTGGAATTATATCTTCTGGAAAACATAAATTGTAAATACCCTTTCTTTCCAGTAACTTTTGTTTCTAACCTGATAGATACTTGATACATATTTAGAGGGCTGCAAATATAATTCATTAGAGACCCTGGGTTCAGCTACTAGCAACACAAAGTAGGAATCAACACTTCGAATTAGGTTTTTGGACCATTCCCCTACCACACTAAAATCGTATGAACAAAAAAAAACCCCAACAAGTTCTGTTACATGATCCTCTCCCAGCTAGGGACCCTATGTCGTGGGAGAAAGACAACATGCCAACAGTATGGGACCATCAGCAGGACCAGGACGATAGTGGCACGTAGGCAGTTACTGGATAGCATAGTAATTTTGCTAAAAATTAAAATGCCCCTTATTGGAATTGTGTGTGAATACTTTAAAGCAACCTGGGAAGAAGACAGCAGTCAAGAAGACCAGAGAAGAAAAGGAGAAATGACTCCACTGCTACAGGCAGGGAATGACCAAAGACACAAAAATGCAGTCTAGGAAATGTGTCATTTTAGAAAAGAATAGGAAGGGGCTGGAGAGGTGGCTCAGAAGAGCTGTGGCTGCTCTTTCAGGGGACCTGAATTTGCCTCCTAACTCCTACTTCCGGAACCTCATAACTGCATGTAACTCAAGTTCCTGGAGATTCTGACACCCATTTCTGGTTTCCTTGGCACTGCATTCTCTCTCTCTTCCCCCACTTTTCTCTCTCTCTTTCTCTCTCTCTCTCTCTCTCTCTCTCTCTCTCTCTCTCTCTCTCACACACACACACACACACACACACACACACCTTAGAAAGATACAGGAAGCCTTTTTTGAAAAGTTACTTCATGGAGTTCTGCGGCTCACTGGGTAGACAACCTGTACTATCAGTGGTCCCCTGGTTAGATGCTACCTTCAGAGGCTTTCTAAGGCTTTCTAGAGAAGGGTCATGTTCTTGCAGGGTCCCATTTCTCTCAGTAGACAAGAGAGGCTAAACCAGGCTACAGGTGACAGGAAGAATTAAATAAACAGAAAGCAAATGTCACCCTTCTAATTACGCTTTGTGGCTACGTGGACAATCTGGAGAAGTCTGGAGACGTGAGTGGAGCTAATCCCCTTTGTAATGAAAGGCCTGGGTACACATGAGGCAAGTAGGTGTAATGGATATTTCAGGAGCTTGAATCTGATGTCACAGCTTGTCTGGATGGAACGTGCATCTACTTGCAGAGCTATGTTCCCATCTAGTGTAATTGTGGGTGTTTTAATTCAGGCGTCACCTCTATTTTGCCCTCTCTCCATGGCTTTCCTCCTTCATTTTACTACTCGAGGGAATAGTGGGTGGGATGCTGGACAAGTAGCTGCAATGGCCAATGCTTTATGGTTCCCTGGCATCCCCTGAATCTGTTAACATCCCAACCTTCTTGACAGCCAGCCCCACCCCATCACATTCTTACTCCTTCCCTTTCCAAGAAAGAAGCCAGAAGCCCGAAGCCAGCAGTAGAGCTCTGCCTGGCTGGTATGCCTAGAAAGGGAGGGTTCTTCTTTCAGCTCACGGTCACAAATGGGACCCATAGGCACCGATTTCAGACTATTCTGATCCTTTCGCAAAGAAAGTTAGGAATCCAGGCTATTGTGAATGAATTTGATTGTAATCGTTTTCTGGCAGAGAATATGGAATGAAATATCTCATTTGCAGTTGTTTATTTCCTGTTGTGGCTTCTATTTTCATCTTCCAGTCACTTTGGTGATAGTAATCAAACCCTAATCATGGTGCAGCCACAAGTCACAGAGACCAAAATAGCAGACTTATGACAGACAGACAAGGACAGAGACAGCTAAGGACCTGGCTATTAATCATCAGTCCCTTTGCTCACAGCCTATTGGCTAGGTGTCTGGAGAAGAGCTGAAACAGAGAGATATCAGCTTGTGCCTGAGGCCTCTGAGCAGTCAAGGCCCTTAAGTCCCAGAGCAGCAAAGTGAGCAGGAAGTGACCTCAAAGAAAGTAAGTTCTCTGCATGTGTTAAGGAGAGGTGGTTCACAGAAAGGCCTGATTTGAGCCAAATCAAGGCTGAGAAGAGTCTACCAAAACTTTTTTTTTGTTTTTTTGTTTGTTTGTTTGTTTGGTTTGGTTTGGTTTGGTTTGGTTTTTTTTGGTTTTTCAAGACAGGGTTTCTCTGTATAGTCCTGGCTGTCCTGGAACTCACTCTGTAGACCAGGCTGGTCTCGAACACAGAAATCCTCCTGCCTCTGCCTCCCAAGTGCTGGGATTAAAGGCGTGCGCCACCACCTCCCGGCCTACCAAAACTCTTGACATCTCAAAATGACCTCAAGCAAAAGCAGAAAACCTTCTTCTTAGGGAGACAAGATTCTGCCTATTGGTTCCTTTCTCCACTTTTTTTAGAGGTTCCAAGATGGAAGAGTAGAAGCTCCCAGTGCCTCAGGGGGTGGGGTCAGGGTGAGGCAGGGACAGTTTTTCTTGCAAAAGCCAAAAGGAGAAACAATTGGAAAATATCAACATTTCTTGCACAATCGCCCCCCCTAAAGAATGCATGAGTGAGCCCTAAACCATCCTCAACTGGCAGCTCTACAGACGGAAGTGAGGTTACGAAAGTAAGGCAGCTGAGTAAGGCTGGCGGGGCACTCAGCACTTCTTGCCTTATCTCGGGAAGAACTCGAACCAAGTGAATGAAAACGCATCTGATTCACAATCAAATAAAGACACCATAAGCCCTGACTCATCAAATATTGTAGCATTACAGGCATGCCGTCAGCTGATCCAGAGTGTCTGCCAGGTATCTGTCCAGAGCGCTCAAGTTAGGTACTGAGTGTGGGGTGAGGGCACGTGAAGCGGTTGCTTGTTGTAGCAGTGAAGACAGAAACAACCAGGAAAAGTGGCATGGGAATAGACATTTAAATACATAATCATGTAGCGATTCACCTACCCTAAACAAGGGCCCTGAACAACTGCTGGGCAGAGCTGGGAGGGGAATCCAGGCACATCACTTTTTGGACTTCTTGAATTCTGAATCGAGTAAGCATGTTACTTATCACAAATGCAGACCTGTAAATTGTTTTAATCCTTGCCTGCTTTTCTCATTTCCTGGAAATCACTGCTGACAGTCTCGTAGCAAAAGACAAGTTGGCCAGGACCCATGTGGAGGTGATGCTGTAGACAGCGTGTCTCTCCGTGGGGAAGTTGCTAAAGGAAGGCCAATGACAGCAGAAGCCAGTGTCTCATCACGGAGAGCAAGGGTGGAGGCTGCTCCACCATGACCCTGACAAGAGTCAGAAAGGAAACTGGTCCTAACTAGAAGACATTCTAGGCACCAGTCACGTGCAAGTCTGGCCGGTGGCCTAACAAAGGCTCATATGATGACGGAGACTCAGGAAGGAGACTTCTCAAAGAAAAGGAGAGCTTTGCTAGGGGGAAAACAGAAAAACGGACTCACGTGATTAGCAGTCACCGGTTCAGAGCTGATGTGCCAGGTGCCAGGCACGACCTCTGGAGGATGCCAATGGCCATATTAAAACAGCTTCTGTCCTCGAGACTTGCACAATGGAGGATGGTAATGGGAAGACACCCTATCCTCACAAAATGGACCCTAACTGGGGAACAGAGAACAGCAGGCTTACTCTGCGTAGCGGGATCTCACGTGGTTTCTCAAAGGAAGAAGATTTGAGGGTTGGGTGGACTGAGCTGAGTAGGCAGGGTGAAAGCTTCTGATAGTACACATGGCCCTAGGGAAAATAAAAACAAGAAAAAAAAAATCAAAGTGGAACCTAAGTCAGAAGAACCTTGGTCTGCCCTCATGTTACTCTGAACACTGTCCATGCTGCAGACAGGTTCCTATCTAGAACCTCAAGACACAAGTATACTTCAAGATTCTAGTCGCGTGGGCCCGACAATTAGTCTTTGTTACTGTCTAATTTATGCCTGGTTTCTACCTTTCCATTGCCCTGCAAAGCACATCAAAGCGTCACTTAGGCACTGAACTCTGCCTACTGGGTGCTGGTTAAGATCTGCTTGGGGAAACCTGGATAGTGGGGAATTGCAGCCAGCAGCCCTTAGAGGGACAGGGACTGTCCCCCTTTTGTACAATGTCACTTTGAGGTTGGCCACATCTAATGGTCCTGGCATACAGCAAGACTTACCAGACGAGTGCAGACTCTAGGTAAGTCACAGAAGACCTAGAGAAGTAATTCTCAATCTATGGGGTTGCAACCTCTTTGGGAACACATATCAGATATTCTGCATGTCAGATATGTATGCTTACAATTTATAACAGCATAATCACAGTCATAAACTAGCAATGAAAATAATGTCATGGTTGGAGGGCACCACGACGTGAGAAACTGTATTGAAGAGTCACAGCATTAGGAAGGTTGAGAACATTTGCACCAGAGGGAAGGAAGGACCCTCGACCCAATTCTGGAATTAACCAGACTTTCCTGTCATTACTAACTCCTGGGAGGCTTTTGGAGAAGCAGTTTCCGTTGTCTGCCTGCCTTCCTCCTCCGAGTCCCGAATTAACAAAGTCTTGTGTGTGCCAGACTCTGAGCATCACTCAGAAAACAAAGTGATCCCCACTGGGCTGCTTGGAAAAGGTGCTGCCACCGTGGGAGCCCAAGTATATGTAAACCCAGTTGCATACAGATGCTAATCTCTGTTATTATCATGGGTCCTGAGGTCGGAGCCTCTGGTCTAACCTTGCAGTGCCTAGGAAGTGGATTGGTAATTGTCCAAGCAATAAGATAACTAGAGGCAAACCCCTCTTTGGTGACTGGGATTTTGTTTTGGGTGGGAGTGGTTTTACGATGACCAGTTTCAAAGGGGTCTTACTTACAACTCATCCAAAGGTAAAGCTGGTGTTTGAGTTTAAAAACAAATAGGACTGGGAAATCTTTTCCTGTTGCAAAGAGAGAAAGTTAGCTGAGAAAATAAGTGCGGAGTTACATCTTTCCTAGTGTGAGTCGATATTTTCCTGCATCCTGGCAATGACTCCATTTGTAATGACGGACAGCAATGAGGGAGGGCTTCCCCTTCACAGAGGAGCCACCAAGGATCCTGCCGCTCTGAGCCCTGTCTCTCCATCTCACTGACATTTGTTCTGAAGGATCTCAGGGTTGTAGGAAACGCTACCTTGGTGTTTTTGCAGACCCGAGGGTAAAGGATGAGGAGAGATGAACAAAATGGGAGTTGGGGCTTGCTGAAAGGGTGGTGAAGGGTCTCAGCACCTAAGAATTGACTCCAATCCAAACTCCACCGTTCACAGTCAAGTTCACGTAGTGTTGGGAGTTCTAACAAAATGCAAGTTATTTGGTATCTTAAACTCATGTTTTCTATCTTACTGGTTGTTGTATGGTTAATGCACGTTTAGTGATATGTGCTTGAAGAACACAGATGCCCAGAGAAGAAAGGCAGAGTTTCCCGGGTCCCAGGTACTCACGTATCTGTGAGCTACCATCATAGCTGAGGACACAGGGCTCAGGATGAACAAAGCCTTCACTTTGAACTTAAGTCCCACGTAACCATCAGCCTATGCCGTGACATTGCAAAGGCACCTTAGCTCTTCTGTCCCAGATGAGCAAGACAATCTTATTCCAAAAGTGACTTCCCCAGATGTAAGAACCAGAGGACAACCTCTGCCTCACCCTCCTTCACACAACACTGGGTCTGTCACCTTTGAAGCATTTCTCAAGCCATGTTCATCCCCAGGCCTACGCAGAACACAGTCAGGGTACCGAACACAACCTCAGCACCGGTCTGCTTTTCCTCTCCTCCTTTCTGGTCTTTCTCAGATGTACAGCTCTCTTCTAGCCCAAGGACCACTCATCAAAGATCTCACTGTGTCGCCACACAAGGGGCCTTGGGCCACCCTGACAACAGAGACAAATTCTTTGCCTTGGACATCGAAGTCCTAGTAGCCTGGAGTTTTTCCACTTTCCCAGGCACCTTAGGGTTCCTGCTGCAGCTCCAGAACTGGGGGAATGTAAGAGGTGATGGGGAGGCCAGTGTTAACTCATCCTGCAGCGTTCTTCTGCATATGTCCCCAGTCTTTGAGACTGAACCACCTCTTTCACTCTGCATCTGCACAGTGTAGGTGCAGCCGCCCTTGTACCCTCTTCCCCGCCCTGCCCCACCTCTTTAAGACAGTATTATGCAGTCCTGGTTGTTCCAGAACTTATGTAAACCAGCCTGGCCTTGAACTTGCTGAGATCCACCTGCCTCTGCCTCTCAAGTGTCAGGGATTAATGTCTTCCACCTCTGCCACCACCACCACCACGCCCCCCCCCCCAACAGTAAGTTTCATGAAGACAGGAGCTGTATCCCAGAAACTCCAACATTAATTGCGTGCTGAGCAAATGAGTAGACAACCCATGGCGGGAAAAGTCTGTCTTTTATTCTAACATAATGTCCTTTCTAGTTTGAAGAACTAATGTGCCCAACAGTCAATGAAGTGAGGTGTTAATAGACGATAGGTTTTGTTTGTTTGTTTGATTTTAGTTTTATGTGCTTTGGTGTTTTGCCTGAATGTATGTCCGTGTGAGGATTTCGGAAGGCTCTGGAACAGGAGTTACAGACAGTTGTGAGCTGCCATGTGAGTGCTGGGAATTGAAGCTGGGTCCTCTGGAAGAGCAGCCAGTGCTCTTAACTGTGGAGCCATGTCTCCAGTCCCCTAGAAAATATTTGTATAATTATCATTATTGTATTTATTTGAGAGGGATGGGCACGCATGAGCTCATGTGTGCTCGTGTGCCCTGATTCACACGTGGAAGCCAGAGAACTCCTTTCCACAGTCATTTCTCTCCATCTACCTTGTGGGTTCCGTGGGGCAAACTCAAGTCATCAGGCTTGTTGGCCAGCGCTGTTACCCACTGAGCCGTTCAGCATGTCTTGGATGGTGTTTATTTACAGAGCTATTCGGCAAAGTTAAATGCTGGCAACTCAAATGAGGGGTCTCTTGATCCAAAATGGAGAAGTTGAGGAACTATCTCAGAATGACCAAGGACAGTGGAAGAATCTAGATATGTCAATGATGAGAACAATACTCCAAAAGCTCAGGGAGATTAACTCAAAATCTTCTCACCCCCCTCTGCCCAGCTCCTTCTTTGCTGACCTCTAACTAGTTTGGGGAACTCTGACTCTCAGGAGGGCTTTTTGGCCCCAAACTTACCCGATTCTTCCATCTATTGCCACACTGAGGAATGAAGAGCTGTCCCAGAGAGCTTGGCTCTGGAACTCTGCAAAAAGAGGACACCTTGCCTTGAGACGTGTTTCCAGAATGCACTGCAGTCCCCAGAGTCACGTACTGTGGCCAGGTCAGAAGGACATGCATTTTTCTCTTCCTGTACCGAGGGCCACAGCAACCAACGATATGGGGACATGGTGTTTAGTAGGTTCACACTCTGGAAATATTTGAGGAGACCCACTATGTACTAAACATTGAATCAAGTCCTTGGTAGTCTTTCCTTTGGGGAGTCTATCCTACAAAGAAAATTGACAATAACCATGTGGTGTGAATATATGGTTTGTGTGTGTGTGTGTGTGTGTGTGTGTGTGTGTGTGTGTGTGTGTTACAGGGTCTCCTCTGTATATGTAATCTAGGCCATTAACTTGTGATCCTCCTGTCTCTACCTCCCAAATGCTGGGATTACAGCCACTATATCCAGTCTTTTTTACTTTTTTTTTTTTTTAAGTCTCACTAAGTTGCTTAGGCTGGTCTCGAACATTCAAATCTTCTTGCCACAACCTCCTGGGTACTGAGATTACAGGTCTATAGAGTCAGGGCAAGCTTGGTGTTTTATAAATGACAATTGGCCTCAGTCGCAAGAGCTTTGGGAAACTGAGTAGACCGAGGGAGCTGAGTGGGAGAGGTAGAGTAAAGGTGAGAATGTGTCAGAAGTGGTATCTGGAATACCGGGTCGGGAAGAACAAGGTCCAGGGAAGAGTCTTCCAGGAATGAGAGCTAGGTCCTGGCTGTGTGGGTGAGCCAACAGGTGAGCTGGCCTGCAGCCCACTGGCCTCACCTGGAGGCCATCACAACTGGGTGTGTCAGCTGAAGGGAGCAGTGGAGCATGGAGAAGGCCTTGGTGACAGGATTGCCAGGCACCTTGGAGCACTCATCCTGTAAGATGGAACGTGCCACCAAGTCAGACAACCGTGATATCAGGGATAGCCCAGAGCATATAGGACTGTCAGACATCACCTCTGTCCCCAGTCGTGCCACCTCGATTTCCAATCCATAAAACAAGGGCAGTCATCCCTCTAGTGGAAAGTGGTCGGGGAATTTGATAAGGCCATGGATGAGAAGGGAGAAGAGAGGCTGCTGTCAAATCATGATACAGGAAGATGCTGAGCAGGCGGGAGTGGGCACACAGTAGGCAGGGCCCCTCCAACCATGGTCTTCTCTTCCTATGCATTCCTCTTCAGGATTACATTGCAAGTATTCCATTCCATTCTATTATTACAGTAAAACATTTCATCCTGCAGGGGAGCTCCTTAAGCAGAGAGGTAAACAACCAGAGAAAAATAGCTTCGAGAATTCCCTGAAGCTGACCAGATTCAGTAGGCCATTCCTGTCAGAGTAAAAAGAAAATTTAAATATATATTTATATGTATATATATTTAAATATATATTTAATTTATATATAATTAATATATAAATTACATATAATTTATTATATAATATATAATATATGTGTGCGTGTGTATGTATGTATATGTGTATGTGCAAAAAAAAGACTCTCAAACAAGCTTGTTGGACCAACTGAGGCACCTGGAAAGGACACTCTCCAGCCTGCTGAGCTGCCTTCAGGCTGTGCAGTATGCTCCAGGTTCCCAGCTCTGTGAGCTGTCACCCATGCTGGGGTGGACTTTGAGTTATCTCTAGTTCTGTACCTCAATAAAACTCATGGGTTCACCAAGTTTGCCTTCAGTGGTATCCATACTTTGGTCTGTCGTGGGTTCCCTATCTGGGGTAAGTAGACTGTCCTGTTTCATAACGCAAGAAAGGTTTTGTCACACAACAGCATGTGTGTGTGCACCTGCACATATCCACAGTGTGGCTGTGTCAGAGCCCAGCCTGGGGGATGGGGTGGGGGTGGGGGTTCTCTGCTTCACCCTTCTGTGGGTTCTTCAAATAAAACTCAGGTCATCAGTCTTACATATTGAGGTGGTAAGCACCTTTAACAGCTGAGCCATCTTGTGTGGTGTGTGTTAGGTAGGGTTGGGAGGCTGAGACAGGATCCTGCTACGTAGCCTTGGCTGGCCTTGAACTCAAAATAAGGTAGAAGAGAAGATCTAATTCCCACTCTTGTCCTCTGATCTCAATGCACTGACAAATCACCAAAAGCATAATTGAAGTCTGCTGGGTATATAACGAATTAGCGGAGTGCTTGGGGAACAAGCACAGACACGGTGTCCAGTCCCTAACTCTGCATTAAAAGGTGTAAAAGCCGGGCGTGGTGGTGCATGCCTTTAATTCCAGCACTTGGGAGGGAAGCAAAGACAGGCAAATCTCTGAGTTTGAGCCAGGACTACAAAGAGAGACCTGTCTTGAAAAACAAATAAAACAAAACAAAATAAAAACAAACAAACAAACAAACAACCACGTGTAGTGCGTAGGCATACCTGAGAGTCCAAGGTTAATAAAAAACAGGGAATGGCCATACAGATTTATAATCCAAGATTATAAATCTTGATTGAGAGGGAGAGGTACGAGGACCATAAATTCAGCTATTCTCAGCTATTAAGGAAAGCTCAAGGCCAGCCTGGACTACCTGAGACTCTGTCTCAAGCAAACAAATGAGTGAGACAGTGTGCCGGAGGCTATATATGGGCTAGGAACAAATCTGTACCATTTTACTGAAGTGGCCTTGGACTTGGGGATGGAGGTCCTTGTCGAAAGATCCTCACACACTGACGGGTATTTGTGATGCTCTAACAGCTAAGTCCTCAGGGGTTTACCTTCCCAAGATGGTTGACCAGTAACCCCTCTGACTGGATGCAGTGTGTAGTAACTTGCCAGGATTTCACGTCCATTCATGCTTTTCTCTCTGAATGGACAAATGCATGCTAAGCAACATGTGAGGAGAAAGATGCTGAAGAAACCCTCTAATAACAATCTGAAACTGATCATTTGTTTAAAATTCATACAAACACTGGGCAATGGTAGTACACACCTTTAATCCCAGCACTCAGGAGGCAGAGGCAGGCGGATCTCAGTGAGTTCAAGACCAGCCCAATCTACAGTTGTTTTCAGGACAGCCAGGGCTACATAGTGAAATCCTGTCTCAAGGAAAACAAAAACAAACAAACAAAAAGAGTGAAGCCTGAGCTTTTGGGAGGTCAAAATCTGGCTAGTGCCTTCTGTATGTAGCATGGGTTGAGAGTCAAAGGCTTCGAAACAACCTGTATCTAAGCTTCTTTACTCTTCAAAAAGACCCAAGGTATTCATCAGCTGTTGCACAAGTCTTACACTCGTGTGCACACAGGGAAGGAAGGAAGTCCTTTTGCAATTTTTAGTGGAAATCTAATAAAGTCTGTGAGTAAATTAAGCTAAACTGTGAAACTTACAGCCATAGGGGCTAGAGGGATGGCTTAGCAGTTAAAAGCACTGGCTGTTCTGTGTCCACTTCCAGAGGACAAGGCACCCACATGGCAGTTCACAACCATCTGTAACTCCAGTTTCAGGGGACCCAATGCCCTCTTCTGGCCTTTGTAGGCACCAGGCACATGTGAGGTACACAGACGTATGAGCAGATAAAATACCAATAAAAATAAATGAATTAAAATTTGAAACTTCAGATCTATTTAATGTATCATCACTATGACCAACTACTTGACAGAAACACCTTACGGAGGGAACATTTAGTTTTAGTTTTGTTGTTTGTTTATTTGCATGGTTGTTTCTTCCCCTACTTTTGGTTTGATTTGAGACAAGGCCTTCCTTACTCTTTAACCCAGGCTGACCTGCAAACTCATAATCCAGGCTGGTCTTGAACTCACAATAATCCTCCTGCTTCAGCCTTCCAAAGTGCTAAGATTAGAAATGTGAGTCCCTATGCCTTGATGGGAAGTTTTAATTTCACAGAAATTTTGAATATCTTAATTCATGGTGGACATGTAAATTATTGGTTCTCTCTGGTAGACAGTTTGGATTGATAACCTTAAAAATGTTCCCATAGAGAGACAAAACCTGGCCTGTACCTGCACACACACTGGAATAGTATTCAACCCTAAAAAGGACTTTCCAACACATGCTACAATGTAGATACACCATGAAGACATTATACTAAGTGAAACAAACCAGTCACAGAAGGACACCTGCTGTGGGATTCACTTTTGTGAGGTAGTAAAAAAGCAGAAAGAATAGGTTTTTGAAGGCTGGGAGAGGAGACTAGAATATGTGGTAAAGGCCCAGATTTTGTTCATTTGTTGTGACTGTCCTGGAAATAATGGGGTGATGAATTATCCAACAACAGATATGTGTTTGATACTAATAAATTCCAGTTTACTTTAAAATGGTTAAAATGGTCAATCTGGCCAGGCAGTGGTGGCACACGCTTTTAATCCCAGCACTTGGGAGGTAGAGGCAGACGGATTTCTGAGTTCAAGCCCAGCCTGGTCTACAGAGTGAGTTCCAGAACAGCCAGAGCTACACAGAGAAACCCTGTCTCGAAAAAAAGAAAAACAAAAGTCAATCTGATGTTATGTACATTTTATAATTAAAAAAAAAAAAAAGTTCCTCTTCTCTATCCCCAATACTCTGTCTAGGAATCTCCTCAAAAGACGTAATCAAAAATGAGGACAATATGTTTGCATGCGAGGGTTGACTCTAATCTTATATTGGAAAAATAAAGAATAACCCTGGGCAAAACCATAGCAGAATGAAAAGCGTTCGGAATTATCTGTTATCTGTAGTGAGAAGGAGCAAGATGCCTCCACTAACAAGTCACTCTGAGAGGACACAGAGTGAACCACATGACAAGCCTGAGCCGCTGGCAGCCACACTTCAAACCAGAATCTCCACGGAGCTAGCCCCGCTGGGGACATCTGCACCCGGGTTCATCTGCTGGGAAAACAGAGCTTCAGCAAGCAGTGGGCATTCTGGGTGGTAGGGACCACAGGGACGTGTTTGTGATCTTCATCTGCATCCCAGTGTTTGGAGATAAACATGCATTAATTACTTTTATGTTGGGAAAAAAAAATGATAAATCCATTTTAAGAACACCATAGAGCTTGCAGGAGCATCTCCCATTCCCAGCTGGATCCGGTCTGTTCGGGAAGTGGTTAGACCCCAGGCGGCTTCCACGGCACATGCTTCCCATCACTCTAGGGGTGAGTCAGGTCTGTGATGTATGTTGGTGTCTGTGAAGCACCCGGGCCACCATGTGGGTGTTCGTAATGAATATTTGTGCGTAGGTAACTGTGGCCTGGAGTGCTTTCCTTTGCTCTGAGGCAGCTGGGGGTCCTGCTGGTCTGCAGTGGCTTCAGCAAAGACTTTCTAAATATGTGCAGAAGTTGCTTAGCGAGAACAGGTCAGAGATGTTACAGACATGGGTCTGTCGTATAGTTCACATTTGAACAGGATGTGGTTGACAAGAATGATTCACAGGGGGGTAGCTAATATGTCAAAACACAATTACATGTCAAATACTTAGCAGCCCATGTTTAGAGGGGGGATGTTAGCAGTTTGATTGAAATGATTCTATTCTAACAGAAGGGAAGTTCTGATTTCTCAATAGAAGCCAATAAAGGTAAGATGTTTATTTCAAAATTTACACATGATTGAAATAAAGAAAAAACATCTTTCTTTCTTTCTTTCTTTCTTTCTTTCTTTCTTTCTTTCTTTCTTTCCTTTTCTTTTCCTTCTTTTTTTTCTTGACATGGTTTCTCTGTGTAGCTCTGGCTGAAATCAGAGACTGCCTGTCTCTATCTCCCAAGTGCTGGAAACTATGCGCACCTCCACCACTCAGTGAAAACTTTTAAATACTAAAGAAAACCTGAATACCGCCCTCTAGGCTGCGAAGACTCCATGTTATGGAGATATTAGTAATCCTTTTCAAATTGAGGCATTGGCCCCAACTGAGGTTCATGCAAAATTTACGCTTGGGAGTTGGCCAGGCTGATGGACTACACCTCAAGCTTAAATGGAAGAGAAATACTAGGTACTTTGATAAATAAAAGCCATGGGCAGGTATTAGGCTAACCAGATATTAAAAGCACTGTAAAGTGTTCATGATGTACAAGTTAGTCTGAAGTTTCTAACTGGTGCTTGCACAGAGAGCCATCAACACCTAGAAGCCAGAAACACATATGGCTTTTGTCAGTTTGTCAGTGGTCAGTGTATGGTTTTGGTTAACTTCAACTTCTTCTTCTTCTTCTTCTTCTTCTTCTTCTTCTTCTTCTTCTTCTTCTTCTTCTTCTCCTTCTCCTTCTCTCCTTCTCCTTCTCCTTCTCCTTCTCCTTCTCCTTCTCCTTCTCCTTCTCCTTCTCCTTCTCCTCCTCTTCCTCTTCCTTCTCCTTCTCCTCCTCCTCCTCCTCCTCCTCCTTCTT
>JANHMN010000013.1:13669082-13693053 GCA_030674055.1 Rhabdomys pumilio
CACACACACACACACACACACACACACACACACACACACACGTGCACACACACTAAGAAAAATAATACGAAGTAAAACTGGGGCCGTGTAGCCATGTAGCCTGCTCGCTGACCACGTGGTAGGCCCTAGGTCCAATGTTTAGAACTGTCAAAGAAAATTTTAAAAAGCTGAAGATGGCCAGCATTTTACCTCAATATTCTCCCTGGTTAGGTGGGGAAACAATAATAATACTTACATCATCTCATTATGAGATTAATATGAGAATTAAGTAATAATATTGTTAATATACATTAAGTATTTATAGACATATTTGGCACTTTTAGAGTAGACTTCTCTAATTGATGCATAGAAGATCAATCATCAGGATTAGGGTTTTTGGCTTTTTGAGACAGGGTTTCTCTATGCAGACCAGGTTGTCCTGGAACTCACTTTGTAGACCAGGCTGGCCTTGAACTCAGAGATCCACCTGCCTCTGCCTCTCTGCCTCTCTGCCTCTCTGCCTCTCTGCCTCTGCCTCTCTGCCTCTGCCTCTGCCTCTGCCTCCAGGGTGCTGGGATTGAAGGCCCTTGCTGCCACCACCCATCCAAGACTAAGCTTTTAAATTTAAATTGTAACTCTTCTGAGGCAGGACCTTGTGTGGCCCACATAGGTTTCCCACAGGCTTGGACCCCAGCTTTGTACCACCATATCCAGCTGGAGTCATCATTAACAAAGTTGAGACAAACGCAGAAAGGATGGACTCTCAATCCAGAGGCAGATGAGCTCAGTTAGAGTTAAAGATGAAACCTTAGATCCTGAAACAGGAGATGCTGGGAAGTCCCTTTCCTCGGGAATCCTGGACTCTTGGGATGAGCATCAGGAGCGATCGATGAGTGGCTCATTCAGCCCTGAGCAGACTTCCTTTCAGGAAGAGCAGATTCCCTGCTTTCAAGGAAAGCGCTTCTCTTCCAACTTTCTAGCTAAAAGGACATCCCTACTGACCTCAGCACTCCGGGACACACAGAGTAGACTCCCACCCCCAACCTTGTTTAAAGCTTCCGACAGTCTTTTTCAATTTCTGTCCTGGGGGACTAAATGCTCTATTCTGTCCAGTGATCACCACTGGACATGATTTCCAAATCCCTTCCATTGTGGCTACTCGCCTTTGGGGACCTTCCTGGCTCTATACTCCTGTTGAAATCTTGTGTTTGGGTCTCAAATGTCCCTTGCTTGAGGATCAAATGAGTGGATGATGCAGGAATGAATTGAGGTAATCTGGTCATGTGACTTGCTGGAGTCACTGAAATGGGAGAGAAACAGCCTGGTACTACCACACAGTAGTACTTTTCACACAGAAGGGGAACCTCCCAGTGCAGAGCCCTCTAGCCAGCCATGGTGGCCACAACTATTTTTCATGCTCAATACATGAAAAATAGAATTGTGTGGCATTCAGGGGGGACTTATTATCTTCCTCCACCTTCCCCAACCGAATCACAGACTCCTGGAGGACTGAAGATAACAACCATACCTGCAGAACTGCCAGGACCCAGCTAGGAGGCACGTTCCTTCAATGCCCAGGTATGAGCCGGGAGAGGTGACTTAGCTACTGTAGACTCCCTCCCTTCCTTTGCCTGGTATTGAAGCCAGAGCCGCACATATGCTAAACAAGCACCTGCCACTGAGCTATGCCACCAGTGCCAAATGGCAGCCTTAATTCAAGATATCATGGGCCATTTTACCATCTCCTCTTTTCTCCTCTCTCTCTCTCTCTCTCTCTCTCTCTCTCTCTCTCTCTCTCTCTCCCTCTATTGCTGTTTTATTGTTTTTGAGACAGGGCCTTGCTATGTAACCCCTGGCTGGCCTGAAATTCCCAGTGTAGACTGGTAAAACCTGGCTGGCCTCAAATTCAGAGATTCTTCTGGCTGTGGCTTGAGAGTACCGGGATTAAATGAATGTGTTGCCACGCCCAGCACACACCGGTCTCCAACGGTCCTCACAGCCAAATGTGGATCTTCTGCTCTGGAGTCGACTGAAATGAAATTTAAATAACAAACTCTGAAGCCTTTGAGCACTGCTCTAGTTGTGTGTGTATGTGACAATGTGTATGTGTGTATATGACTTTGTACGTATGATTGTGTGTATGTGTGAGACTGTGTTATGTGTGACTGTGTGTGTGACTGTGTGTTTGAGACTGGGTGACTGTATGTGTGACTATGTATGTGTGACTTTGTGTGTGACTGTGTGTGTGACTGTGTCTGAGACTGTGTGACATGGAGTGTGTGACTGTTGTGAGACTGTGTGACTGTGTGTGATTTTGAGTGTGTGACTATGTGTGTGTGTGAGACTGTGTGTGACTGTTGTGAGACTATGTGCGTGACTGTGTGACTATGTGTGTGTGATTGCGTGTGTCTGAGACTATGTGTGTGTGACTCTTGTGAGACTGTGTGTGTGACTGTGTGTATGTGTGATTGTGTGTGTCTGAGATGTGTGACTGTATGTGTGTGACTGTACAACTCTTTTTTTTTTTTTTTTTGGTTTTGGTTTTTGTTTTTTGAGACAGGGTTTTTCTGTGTAGCCCTGACTGTCCTGGAACTCACTTTGTAGACCAGGCTAGCCTAGAACTCAGAAATCTGCCTGCCTCTGCCTCCCAAGTGCTGGGATTAAAGGCGTGCACCACCACCGCCCAGCTAAATGACTGTACATATCTATTCTCATAATTCTTCAGGAGACAAACTCCTGTAGACCTACCTCCCAGGTCTTCCTGGGTGTGGCAACTGCCTGTGTCTCTCACCTTTCTTCACCCCCAGGCCTTAGGAGAAGTCACTGAAAATCCAACAGCTTTCAACACTGGCAGATGAAGAATGCTCATGAATCTGTTGAACTTAGCCACAAAAGCTAAATATTACGAACATTTTAAAGGTTGGTGGTTGGTACGCATGCACATCCCAACACTCAGGAGGCAGAGGCAGGCAAATCTCTAAGGGTTGGAGGCCAGCCCGGTCTACATTGCTTCAGGATCCAGACGATCCAAGACTACATAATAGGGAAACCCTGTCTCCAAAAACTTAAATTAATTAATTAATAAATAAGTTAATTAATTAAAATAACACCATAGCATTTTTGTTCACCATATAAAAACTTTCAGACAATACTGTTTTCTCCCCACAGCTCTGAGTGTTGATCCCACAGGGGCCTTGTGCATGCCAGGCAAGAGCTCCCCAACTGAGCCAAATCCCCAAGCCCTAGACAGTAACATTTTTGATGCCAGAAACACAAGTCGATTCTAGTTTTGTGTTTGAATGAAATAAATCATGAGAAAAAAAAGTTCATTAAACCATATCTAGCAGGCAATGGTGGCGCATGCCTTTAATCCCAGCATTTGAAAGGCAGAGGCAGGGGGCCTGGTTTACAGAGCAAATTCCAGGACAGCCAAAGCTACATTGAGAATCCCTTTCAGCCTGGCGGTGGTGGCCCACGCCTTTAATCCCAGCACTTGGGAGGCAGAGGCAGGCAGATTTCTGAGTTGGAGGCCAGCCTGGTCTACAGAGTGAGTTCCAAGACAGCCCGGGCCACACAGAGAAACTCTGTCTCGGGGGGAGGGGGGGACTTAAAAAAAAAAAAAGAATCCCTGTCTAAAAAAAACCAACCAACCAACCAAACAAACAAACAAACAGCTCTTACCTAAAGAAACAAAGCGTTCACAGGGCAGCTGCTTTTGTTTGGTCTACCAGGGTACATTACTAGGGCAAGAACACTAGATAGCCCATAATCCCTTAGCATAGGAAAAGTCCCTTTTTCCCTCTAGGCCCTAGAGGCCTCTTTGCTGGACTTCATATCCTCTTACTGGCCCTTGCACATCAGGCTATGAGGTTAAGAACATGAGTCAGAGATGGAGGCTAGATAGAGCCACTGAGGCAGCCCTCCCTCCGAAGCTGTGACTAAAGGAGCTGCTGGCAGAACTCTGTACGACCCAGCCTACTGTCCCTCAGAGTTTTCTTTCTGTTAAAAAACAGAACAAAGATGGAAGGAGTAATCGCTTTCCGTGCTCCCGTTTTCCAGGCACAAAACTCTGCACTGGGATCCCAGGAATCTGAAACATTGAAATAAGTCTTGGGTTTCAAAGCAATTGTTATGTTTATGTATGCATGTGTATATGTGTGTCCGTGAGCATATGTCACAGCACACATGGGATGGGGTGGGGTCAGGGGACAACTTGTGGGTCCCAGAGATAGAATACAGGTCAGGCTTCTTGGTAAGGGCCTTTATATCTATGCGACATTTTCAGAAATGTTACCAACACAATGCAGGGTAGTAGCTCTACTTTAAGGTCAGGTAAGTCAAGGCACAGATAAATGAAAGTTTGGCCTAAGGTCCCTCAGATTGGGGCCCATGCTGACCTGGTAGATCCTGTCCCAGACCCATATAGACTGGTTAAGAGGGTTTTACTGTCCCAGGAGGGGCAAGCTGGAAAGTGTCCATTAAGGGCTTTCCTATAAATGGGATTTCTTCCTTTTTAAAATGTACTTTCAAACCAGATATGACTGCATAGAGAGGCTAAGAAAGGCAGGACTCCCAAGGTCATATATAGAGTATCGGGCCAGACAGAGTTACATAGTGAAATTCTGCCTCAGAATAATACAGATAAAAATAATTTTAATAAAAAAGTACTTTTTCAGCATCTGAACATTTAGGATTATACACAGAGGGATTTCAATATGGAGTTGTTTTTGTTTGGGCAATGGAAGTGGCTTTAAAGTCTCAGAGTGTGGAGCACAGAGAGGCATAAAGAGTTATTTCACTCTGGTCAGCTCACCAACTCTGTCTCAGCAGCTTACTCTCAGCGTCTCTGGGAATCTTGGAAGCCATTGCTATCTTTTTTCCTTAGAGCATCAATGCCCTGTGTGTAAAGACCCGAGCATAGTGGCACCTGCTTTTAATCCCAGCACTCGGGAGGCAGAGGCAGGTGGATCTCTGAGTTCGAGGCTAGCCTGGTGTAGTTCCAGGAGAGCCAGGGCTACACATAGAAACCCTGCCCCCCCACCTAAATAAATAAATAAATAAAATTTAAACTCAGTAGTTAATTCTAATTCATCTAACTTGTCCCTAAAATCTTTTTTCTCTCCCAGCACCTATCAAGGATACTACATAAAATACATTGACTATTTTATGTCTGCTTGCGCATGTCAGATTTTCTTTGTCTTTGGCCACAAAGTTGAGAAGTTCTGGTCACATATTTAGCGTTGTCCCTCCACTCAGGTTGCTGATGCTCACATGGTTAAACCGCCATTCTCATCCATGGTGGGGGGAGGGGGCTGGGGGGACATACTGTCAGCACCCTCAGCCCCAATGTTGAACACCTAGGTGTGGGACCTCCCTACCCCTCTCACAATGTCCCTTTTGAATCTAGTCACTAAGTGCAGCCCACCCTTAAGAGGACTTCACTTCCTTTAGAAACATCTGCAGTTATCTGTATGCAGACCGCCTCTTCTTCCCTGATCACTGGGATCTTCAATTGTTACTTTGTATCAGTATGAACCCGTTTCTGGGCATTCACACCACACTTTGGATGAAGACCCAGTACTACAGTAACACTACAGTGTCCCTCAGCTGCTCCCTCCCTTTCAGGTTAGTCCTTGTGTCTCTTTGACATACCCACCTCCCTTTTATTTCTGAGCACTTCCTTACTGTCTCTTGGAAAGCTGCTCCAGGCTTGTCTTGAGCATTTCCTGCCCCGGCCTCAGGCCTCAGAATCAGCCTCTTATTCACCAAGTGGACCTACAGGCCGGTTAGGACCTCATGGCAGGAAGTCATCCAGCCTCATTATCTGGTACAAAGCACTCATTGGCAAACAATTTGGAATCCAGGGGTTTCTAGGGTTTTTCAGAATTTCATCTGTGGTCACCTTCAAGCCTTTTGTCCCTTCTCCCAAACAGTAGTTTGCCTGAAGTTCCTTTCTTCCTTTAGACTGTGGTGCTGATCCACCTCTTCCACCTCAGATGAGTCAAGCCAGAATAATAATGAATCCTTGAGGCCCTTCCTCCCCAGGACCTTTGACCTTGAAGCCTAGAAATCTGCTACTGAAAGACAGACAGACAGACAGACAGACAGACAGACACTCACACACACCTTAAAAGGAAGCCAGCCGCCAAGGGAGTCCCCCAGAGGCCCTGTTCAAAGGGGAAGATCAGGGAAGCTTAGGCAATCTAGAAGTGCAGGTCTGAGCTAGCCTGGGGTTTTAGCAGAGGGGTGAGTGCTTTAGAATAGGACCAATTAAAACTTTTTAAAAGTAATTGTTCCCGTCCTCTTTCAAAGTTGAGCACCCATTCTTTCAGGCCAGCATTTTAAATTAAATCCCCTGCTCCTTTCCAGCTGCAGTCTCCGGCCCATCACAGAAGTGCTGACTGGTGGGCCCTGCTGTGCACAGTCCAAGAGGACCTGACGTGTGGGTCTGCTCTGCCTAGCACAGTCACATGGGCCTTGTCTCCTTTTCTCCACCAACTCCACCTCTGAGCAGAGGACAGAAGGAGCCAAGCAGGTAACTGGAGCACATGACCATTTAGTAAACCTCAGAGCTGCATCCCCCAGGACTGTCCACTTACTCAGGGCTCTGGAGCCCTGGTGGTATGGTGGCAGGGCCTCCTGGACAGGGCCATAAACCGTTTATGGGTCTCTGAAACGTGACACATCAAGTTGACCTCGCATACTCGACTTCATTCTTCTCTATGGAGTCCCTCTCTGGCTCTTTTGGTGTCCCGCCCCCACGTCCCTTCGGGGTGGAATAGTACAAAGGTCCGAAGGTTCCCAAGTGGTGTGGAAAATAAAATTCTCCGTGGAGTTTTCCTCCTGGCGACAGGGTACTTCATAATTAATGGAACTGCCCAGACGTGAAGGTTACCTTGACCTTGTCTGCGCCGTAAATATAACCCGAGCAAGGCTCGGAGAGCAGCATTCAGGAAAGCAAGTAGCTTTCATCTTTGTTATTTTTAATCTCATCTTCGTTTTGCTTCGCTTGTAGTATCATAACATTCTAACGAAGGAAAGTCTAGTCTCAATCCCAAGGTTAGCTCCCATGATGGCTGCTCTGGTCTCCCACGGTGTCCACCTTCCTTTATTGGCAGGGAGGGCACATGAGTCCCTGTGGCTCAGCCGGGTGGTGGCCACGGGACCTGCAGACGCCTCTCTGCATCCAGGCGCTTCCCATAATGGAAGGCTTAGTTCCATTAAAAGTTATTTTGGGGATTCCACAAGCCCACCACCACCCCCAACCCCGAAGTGGAAATTTTATGTCAGAGAGTCAAAAAAGGGCACCGGTTCCTTAATAATTATCTTTGGAGTTCCACTCCGAACTAAACCCAGGCGAGAGATGCGGACTTAAAGGTTCTAGTGTTCTCCATACACCAAAGACTATTTTTAAAATTTTAAGGAAATACTCAAATCCCGTAGTCCACACCTTCACGCCGCCCCGAAGGTTAGACAGGGCGCGTGGGTGTACTCGAGCCCTGGGTAAGGACACCCAGGCAACCGGCACAGCCCCGCTTCCTGCCAGGCACACCGCTGTTGGGGCCATGCGTGCTCTCCCACCCATCACACCCCAGTTCCACCGGAAGGGACCGGACCCCCGCGGCGCCTGGCCAGCAGGCAGGTGCCAGGAGAGGTCTCCACGTGGGCCCGTGGGGCAGGGCTGGGTCCCTTTGCAGGCTGGGGCACTGGGAGATGCTCTCGGGAACCCCCAGAGCGGGATGCGAGGGAGGCGAGAGGAGCTTCTGTCCTCTCTGGCCGCCAGGGTCTGGATCGCGGTGCCAGGCACCAAGCCAGACACACTGGGGACGAGAGGCCGGTGACTCAGCCGCGAGGCAAGGGCGAGAGGAGGAGGAGGGAAGCTTTGCGCGCGCGCCCAGGCTCCAGGGAGCGAGAAGCGCGCGGCCGGAGCCACGGGGACGCGCGCAACCCCGGCGCCAGGCGGGCACGAGGGCCTCGGCCGTGAGCCGTCTGCCCGGCGCCGCGCTCCGGTCTCCTGCGCCGCCTCCCGGGGTGCGAGCCGCCGGGTGGCGAGCATAGTAGCCGGGCGGGGACGCGGGCACGCGGGGCTCAGGTTCCAGCGACCTGGCTGGGGCCCGGCCCGGCGAAGCCCCGCAGCGGCCTCGCTCCTGCTCGCGCTCCAGGAGCAGTTGGAGGAAGTCGGGCCCGGCGGGCGCCGAGGCGTGGGGGCCGAGAGCGGCGCGGGGAGGCGCCCGCGGCGGGGACTGGGCGGGTGGGGCGCGGGCCATACAGCCGCGGTGGCGGCGGCGGACCTGTAAACCTTAATGACTGCAATCTTGCCTGTCTGCGCCGCTGACTCACGCAGTGACCCAGCCTCCAGTCACCCGGCGGCCTCCCTCCCAGCCGCCCTCTGGCCTCAGTTTCCCCGGCTGCAGAACAATGAGGCCACTGTGTCGTTATTCATTCCTGAGAGCCCATTCACACAAGAGAGCACCACCGCCTCCCCAGGGAAGGGACCGAGGCGTCCGGCTTTTAATTATCCGTGGTGGGGTTGGGGGCGGGGAGGGCCGAGCTGCGCTGGATAATTGAGCGTGGGGACTATTCCTAAGTCCTTCCCACTCATCGGAGTTAAGTTTACCCCTTCTTCTCCTCTCCGGTGTCGCTGCTTGAAAAGCAGTGAGGTGACTCACCACGTCGGGTTTGGCAATTTGTGCTTTTTACAAATATTGCTTGTTTAATCAACTCTCAACTCCCAACAGACTGTGAGACACACCCTGTGTGTGGCTCTGGAGGTACTGAACAGGAGACAGCCCTTAGGCCTGTCAAACAGGCCTGTAGGATCCATGGGCTCCCCGGTTGTGACCTCTCCTGGAAATACAAAGGTTCAAAGTGCATGCGTTAGCAGGCAAATCTCAAATGTGAAAGAAACTAGACATAAGAAAACACTTGCTGAACAAATGCTGCTTACATTAAAGCCCTAGAAAAGGCCAGTCTTGGTGGCAACCGTCTTTAGATCCCAGCACTCCGGGATGCTGAGGCAGGAGGATCTCTGTGAGCTGGAGACTAGAGCTACACAGTGAGACTCTATTGTAGAAAAAAATGAATAAATAAATAGTAAAGTAAAAAAAAAATAATGAAGTAAAACCCTAGAAAATATAAACCTCAGCCTACTCTACTGGAATTGGTTGTGTGTGTGGGGAAACTGAGGTAGTGACACAGGAAGAAACTGGGAGGTGGCGGAAAGGTTTGCTTCTTCCGCAGATGGAGACCTTGCCTGCTGCTGAGCAGGCTGGAGGCCCTGCTCTATGTCCAGGACCAGAAGCTGAACTTAAAGGTTCAGTTCACTGAAGTTCCCCAGACTGTGGACCTCAGGAGACCAAGCTGACTCTTTTGTGTATCTTCTTTACATTTAAGGTCACATTGAGAAAAATAAAGTCATACCCACACCTTTAGACCAGGTAGGAGAGTCTATTTAAAAAAAATTTTTTTTGCCAGGTGTGGTGGCACACACCTTTAATACCAGCACACAGGAGGCAGTGGGAGGTAGATCTCTAAGTTCCAGGACAGCCTGGTCTACACAATGAGTTTCAGGACAGTTTGAGACATGCAATGAAAAACTGTCTCAAAAAAATTTAAATTTTATGTGTGTGAGTTTGTGCGCATGTGTACCAAGTGTGTGCTATGTGCTGGGAGCTAGAAGAAAGTATTAGACACTCTGGAATTGCTGTTATAGAGGTCTTGAGAAGCCATGTGGGTGCTGGGAACCCAACCCCAGGACCTCTGCCAGAGCAGTCAGGACTCTTAACCACTGAGGCCTCTCTCTAGCCTCCTCTTGCCCTCCATGTTACTATTAATATTCTCATTTTACAAGAGAGTAAACAAAGTGAAAGATATAAAATGACTTGTCCAAACACCCTAAACTTACCTGCAGACGTCACCAAAGGCATTGTTTTTATGTCTCAGTGAACTCTAGAGGTTTTGATGCTATATTTGTGGTCCTCCAGGCTCCAAGATGACAGCCACCAGTTGCCAGGACCCCATTAGAATCCTGCCTCCCTATTTTAGTAGCGGGACCCAGGCTACATGAACCCCTCAGTCCAGCTTGAGCTGTTCACTAGTGTAGTTATGGGTGGGGAGGTGAGCTGGGTCTGTCTTAGGACAACTGTGTCAGCTGTACGAGGTAAACTTGGTCCCCCATTCTTGTGCATGATGAGATGATGCCTCCAAATCCTTCTGTGAGTTTGAGGCCAGCTTGCTTTATATAGACAGTTCCCAGACAGCCATGGCTACATAGAGAGACCCTGTCTCAAAAACAATCGAAAACCAAGACAAATTCCTTGAGACCCTGCCAGCCTAGCATTTGGAGGGGCGGTTGAGAGAAAAGGTCCAGTCACTACCATGGATGAGTCCCTACAAGAAGAGTGCCTAGGAGGGGACCCTAGTGACTGTCACTCTGTACAGCCTGTATAGATCACATCACTGGGCACATGAGGTCATGTTCTGACCCATGGAGGCCACCATCCTAAGTGTCACCATCACTAAGGAGGGAGGCTCTGCTTCTGCCTCAGCATGCCCACTGGGGTTCCTGCTTCCCTACGAGGCTTCCTCCCCTGTTACCGGCCTCCTCTACTTTCTGTAATATAGCACTAGCCTGTCCCTTGGAGACCACGGTCCTTCTTGTTTTTCCAGACCTTTTCCTCAGCCACTGAGGACAGTGGGCACCCCAGAGATCTTTGGTATCCACCAGGATCCAAGGACCACTTCTGGCTATGGTGGAATCATGTACAGTGACAACATCAGTTAGCAGAGGAAGATGGGCCCATTGTGACCTCTGAGAGGTGTTTCCTGGCTCTGGGTAGGGTATATCTTTACGTCTCTTTCCATCCTCTCAATGCTCAGAGGCTGAGTATACCTGGACATTTACAAACATCAGTACAGATTTACACATAACAGCATCTACACTACATTCTTCACATGTACTGAACTCTTCACATGTACACAACACAAACATACACTATAAATACAGTACCCCCAAATACACATATATGTCACACACATACATACCTGAGATACCAATGTACCGCGGGCAGGCTATGTCTTGGGAGTTTCCAGTACTCTGAAGAGATACCATGACCAAGGCAAGTCTTATAAAGGAGATTTAATTGGGGCTGGCTTACAGGTTCAGAGGTTCAGTTCATTATCATCATGGCAGGAAACATGGCAGCATCCAGGCAGACATGGTGCAGGAGGAGCTGAGAGTTCTACATCTTGATCCAAGCAGTCAGGAGAGGCTGTCTCGTAAGCAACTCAGAAAAGGGTTCCATTGCCCAACCCCACAGTGACATTCTTTCCCCAACAAGGCCACACCTACTCCAACAAGGCCACACCTCCTAATAGTGCCACTCCCTGGGCCAAGCACATTCAAACCACCACATATACCTTTGGTTCCAGACCCTGAGTTCATCTCTGGAGAGGCAGAATGATTAAGTTCATTATAGTCAGAGGGTTATCCATCAACCTACAGGGGCCACATACAGTGGGTATCTCTGGGAGTTATGGAAACTCAGAGGGGACCTGTAACCCTGACTTGACGCAGGTAGAAGCATTCAGAAAGAGCTTCATGGAGGAAGTCATGTTCATTGAAAGTTCAGCCTGCTCTTCTAGTCACTGTGACCCATGCATGCTGAGTTCTGCCTCTTGTCACCTTAGAGAGACCTCAGTATGGGTCAGAACTCCCAACCTTGTAAAAATGTCTCTGCTTCAAAAGTCCAGTCTGTGAAACAAGATTCCCATTGTTGTCTTTGCAAGACACTAGTTCAGCAACTGACTGCGGTTGGGGCCAGGAAGTAGCCTTTGGATGCCAGCCTTATCTTTCTGAGCCGGCTGTAGAGACAGCACGCCTCTCTAGACAGCCCTTTTTGATAACATGGAGACTGTGCAGTTACCCCTCGCTGGGAATCCAGGGGCTCTGCATTTCCCTTCGGAGGGGCTTTAGACAGTTCTGGCTATGGTCATGCTTCATGCTTCCTGATGGAGAATGGGGCCTCACCCAAGGAGCCAGCATGAACATGGCCTTGAGTATAGCATTTCATGTCTCCTGACCTTGACATCCTTCTCTTTGTCACTGGAGTAGAGGTTCTGGGCTGGGGTGGAGGTCTGTGTCTGTATTGTATTCAGACAAAGCAGCTATTCTTGGCCAGGGATGGTACAGTGACAGGGAGTGACCTTGGGTTTGCATGTCGGGGGTTTACAGATGCTGGTCCCATATCAGAAGTGATAATGGTGTGGGGTTTCTTCATGAGGTGATAAAAATGTTCTGAATCCACCCTACTAGTGATTGTGTGAATCTGTAAATAAACTACAAAGCTGGTCAGCTACACACTGCAATGAGGTATATGTTATATGACCTATGTCTCAATAAAACTATCAATATTCAAACAAGCAGACACAGCCAGGGCTGGAGTCTATGGAGCCTTGAATTCCATCCTGAGCACTGTATAAGCCAGGTGGTGACATGTGACTGAAATCCTAACACTCTGGAGGCAGAGGCAAAGGCAGGAGGGTCAGGGGTTCAAGATCATTCTCAGCCCCATAGTGAGTTGGAGACCAGCCTAGGCTACACTAGACGCTCTCTCAAAACAAACAGAGAGTAAGGACATTTGTCACTAGGTTTAATCCCCAGCATCTACATGGTGGAAGGAAAGAACAAACTCCTATGATTTTTAAGCTTTTTCTTTTTCTTTTTTTTCTTTTTGTTTGAGGCAGGGTCTATGCTAGTTCTCAACTTCCTACTAATGCTGGGCCCCTTTTACGATTCCTCATGCTACGGTGACCCCCAAGCATAAAATTATTTTTGTGCTACTTCATAACTGTAGTTTGGAGATGTGATGAATTATAATATAAATATCTGTGTTTGCTGGTGGTCTCAGGCTACCCCTGTGACAGGCTTGTTCGACCCCCAGGCTGAGAACTGATGCTCTACGTAGTCCTGGCTGGCACAGCACTCACTATGGGGAACAGGCTGACCTCAAGCTCACTGAGATCCTCATGGCTTGGCCTCCCAGAGTGCTGGGATTAAAGATGTATGCCACCATGCCCAGCATTGTCCTCTGTCTTTCAATCTCTTGCTGTGACATGTGAATACACACACACACACACACACACACACACACACACACACGAATAGTTAAAATACATTTCCCTAATTAGCCTTGTTTGTCAAGTTGACATAGCATGGAGCTGTGTCAGAGGT
The DNA here is from genome assembly GCA_030674055.1 of Rhabdomys pumilio. Classification (NCBI taxonomy): domain Eukaryota; kingdom Metazoa; phylum Chordata; class Mammalia; order Rodentia; family Muridae; genus Rhabdomys; species Rhabdomys pumilio. The sequence goes on from JANHMN010000013.1 coordinate 13,682,293, forward strand.
AAGCCTCCACTGAGGAATTGTCTAAATCAGATTGGCCTTGTGGGCATGTCTGATTGTTTATTGATATACAATATGAAGGTGATATAAGAGGTAGTCCTGGGCTGTATAAGAAGCTGTCTAGGGGCCCGAAAAAAAATGGCTCAGCAGTTAAAATTGCTCTTGTAGAGGATGGGAGTCGAGAGCCCAGCACCACAGCTGGCATCTCCCAGCTGACTGTCAGTCCATCCCCAGGAGCTCGGAGCTCTTCTGGCCCCCACAGGCACCTGTACTTACATGCATACGCACACAATTAGATCTTTAAAACATAAGAAGTCAGCAGTGGTCCACACTTCTCTCTGAGCTTCGCCATGCTGTCCAAAGACGACACATGACACGAAGAAGAAAGATGGCGGAAAGTCGGCCAAAAAAGACAAAGACCCAGTAAATAAATCTGGCGGCAAGGCCAAAAAGAAGTGGTCTGAAGGCAAATTTGGGGATAAGCTGAACAATCTCGTCCTGGTTGACAAAGCTACATATGACAAACTCTGTAAGGAAGTTCCCGACTATAAGCTTATTACTCCAGCTGTGGTCTCTGAGAGACTGAAGATTCGAGGTGCCTTGGCCAGGGCAGCCCCTCAGGAGCTACTTAGTAAAGGACTTATCAAGCTGGTCTGAAAGCACAGAGCCCAAGTAATTTACACCAGAAACACAAAGGGGGAGACGCCCCAGCTGCTGGTGAAGATGCATGAACAGGTTCAATCAGCTGTACATTTGGGAAAATAGAACTTTATTGAGTCACACACACACACACACACACACACACACACACACACACACACACACACACGAAGTCCCGCTAAGCCTGTGCCTCTGATTGATGCAGCAAACAGTGTTCTCCATTGTTTCTGATTTTCCTCGTTGATGGACTGCAATCAGGGCACTTAAATAAACTCTTTTCTTCTGTAAGTTGCTTTTGGTCAAAGTGTTTCATTACGACAACACAGATCTAATTGGAACAGAAATAAATACAAATGTAGTACTTTCTGCCCAAGGCATTTATCATATTAGTGTACAGCCCAGACCCATGAGACTCTCTTTCTAGGGTGGGGATGGCAGCCAACTTGGCACCCCCACAGACACTCATGTCCTCCCCAAGTCCATGGGCCACCCACAGACTGATAGCGTGTTCTGTTTCCCTTGGTCCCACGTGCATGTCATAGCCTTCTTAATGTTACTATGGTTCTCTCCACTTTCTTTTGGATGTCTGGGATCCCTACTCGATGTCCCTGCTGGGCCCCCAGTGCCCACCTTAGCCCCCTGCCAAGTTTGACTCCCTGGCATTTTATTTAGTTTCTCAGGATCTTGGCTCTTTCGTTATCTCTTTATCTGGAGTTTCCCTGAGACGACCTTGTATCTGGCCTTTTCTTAAAGCAACTAGGCACTAAGAAGATGCTCATTAAGGTGATTTAAACAGAGTCACTTGAACTTAACTGAGGAAGCCAAGCCTTTTATCTGGAACGCTCACCCTCAGATACTGTTGATTTTCACTGCTTAAATCCACTTTTTATTTTGAATTTCCAAAATACTCAAGTGAACCCACTGAGTTAAAACCAAGTTCATGCATTTTCTGAACATGGGGCTAACATGAAATCAGCTCCATGTTTTCCAAGTTGTCATGTTCCCAAAGCCAAGATTTGAAAGTCTTAATACCCCTGTGTGTGTGCGTGTGCGTGCGTGTGTGTGTGTGTGTGTGTGTGTGTGTGTGTGTGTGTATGTGTGTGTGTGTGTGTGTACCCTGTCCTCATCCCATTTTGGGGAGATCTGATTGATACTCCTGGTGGCTTGTTTGGTACAAAAGCTAAGGATAGCGACCCCAGTTTCACTAGTGGAAGAGCCTGGTCAAAATCACGCAAACAGGAGTAAAGAGGAGGTGTTGCAGTCCTGGCTCTTACTCCATGTTTGTCCTTTCGTGGCAGGAAAACCAGATGCCTGCAGAATTCCCTAGGGAGTCACCATAAAAAGGCTTACGTATTAGACCTCCCTGGGTTAGCTGCAGACAGCTCTTGGGAAATAGCTATTCTGGTTACAATCTTACTACTTATGAGCCGGTCTTCCACTTCTTCAATTAAAAACCAGCACCTGTCATTGGCTTTGTATTCTTGTGGGAGTCTCTGGTATAGAGCCCTGTCCTGCAAGGGGGTACCTAGGCTAGGGGGTCTAATGGTTTTGCTTTCCTAGAAGGCAAGAGGAGATGAAGGAAAGACTGAAGAACATACTGGGAATGTACCAGAGGATCTCACAAGATAGTCTCTTCTTGCCTGACACACAACAGGAGCTAAACATCTGTTGCCTGCACATAGATGATAACTAGTCCACGAACAGCTTCTTGATGCATCCTGGGAGGACTCAGCTGAGCCATTCAGAGTCGCTGTGCTATCCAGAAATGGCAGCCACTGGCTACAAGTGACTTCGTAAATGCAAGTGTAAATGCAAACGAATGAAATAAAGATGACATTCCTAGTTTATACTGGCCACATCTGGAGTGCTCAGTAACTAAGTATCTTTCTCTGCACTCCTTCTGGTCTGCACTGTAGAAGTATCTATGAGATCAAGGGTTGTTGGGGGGAGGGTCTGTGGAGATGACAGCGTGTGTCTCTGGAATGGAGAAATGGAGCAATCCAGAGGATTCGAAGAAACAACAGAGAACAGGGCGGAGGCCCTAAGGTAAAAGACTTGACAGTGCAAGAGGTTGGGCCCAGTGGGAACTACTCACTGCCTCCCAGGGCTGGAGATCAGCTGAAGAGAATCCTGTCTTTTCTCCCTGCTCACCTAAAGGAGACATCTGCAAGGTTCGTCTCTTTCAGAGTAGCGTTAAGCTCAAAGTCAACTATATGTCTTGCTCATCCCCTGGGCAGCTGAGTGCTTTATCAGTGACTTGTGATTCCCTGTGTAAATCCCATTATTCCCTGGACTTTGATGTCCTCTGACTTCAGAGTGCTGGGAAGGAAGGAAGGAAGGAAGGAAGGAAGGAAGGAAGGAAGGAAGGAAGGAAGGAAGGAAGGTAGGTCCCAGGCTGGAGGTGGCTGAGCGGTGGGTGTTTATTTATTGTAAATAATAAATAATAATTTATTTATTATTCTTTATTGCCAGTCCTTTTCCCTCCTGGCACCTTTTGTTCAACGGCAGGTTTGAATATTGGTGTCTGTCAGCAGTTACAATTGTACAGAAAGTAAGAGTTAGGTGCTTTCACAAAAAGCTCCCCAATAATCGAGGGGCATCAGGGTTTGAATCTTTTTTTTTTTTTTTTTTTTTTTTTTTTTTTTTTTTTTCTATTTAGGTCATTTTCCCAGGGTGTGGTGCTGCTGCTGGTGATGGTGGTGTTTTAAACACGTGGAATTTTGACTGCTTGACATGTTTGACTAGTTGTCAATAAAGTTACTAAAAGAGTGAGATCTTGCTCCCAAGACCCATTTTTAAACCCCGCGTCCCCCCCCCCCCCCCCCCCCGCGATGCATTGCTTTTGAAAGTGGGAAGACTTTCAAAAGACTACGTGTGGCAACTTCCACCCCTCCTTCTCTTTCTGTTTCTTCCTAAATAACATGGCCACTCAGGACTTTCCTCTGTACAGCAAGCCACCAGTGGCATCTGTGAAGTCATTAGTAAGCAGTGCTTTACCAGAGGGTGAGTGGCCAACGGCACTCCCCAAAGATAGACCATGAGGACATGCCTGTTCTCAGTTTCAGCAAGACTCTGGATCGGAGCCTGCCTTCTCAAGCACCTGCAGTTTTGTTTTTTGCCTCTCTGAGGGTCTTGCTCTGTGGCCCGGGTTATTCTGGAATTCTCCATCATCTGCCTGCTTAACCTTTCTTGCTGGGATTCTGCACAGCTCCCAGTGGGACTTAATGGTGAATGGCTGTCTCCTGGTTTCAGGATGTCGTACCCCAGCATCAAATCCTCCCCTACCCCACCGCCCCAACCCCTTCCTCCCATGTCCTGTCTGTAAGGTCTGCTCTGTTTGACCAGCCCAGGCAGCTCAATTCCTTATTGCTTGTTTGTGGCCCTGAAAAGTTTTCTACCACCGTGGCCACTCCTGTAGAACCCAGGCCTGGAAGCAACTTCCAGTGTGGGGGGCCTTGGGCTGCTTGACTCCTGTGAGGTCTCAGCATCAGCTCCTGGTAGAAGCTTTCATCTCTCGAGACTGAGTCTACTCGAGTAGACAGATCCAGCGTCAGACACAGGAAGGCCTAACCCCAAAAGATCCCTATTTCTCTCAAACAAGACAATCCAGTATCTGCTGTCTTGAAGAGAAAAGAAACCAGCTTTTCCACAGTTTTGTTTTTCTTTTCTCCTCTCTCCTTTAAGCAAATATGTTCTATTCTGTTTTCCTCTCTCCGCACCGGAAACTCTACTCACGGATTTTTAAATGGGCCTAACTGGGGCAAGGAAGCTGATTGGCTGGGAGAGAAATCCACACTCGGTCCATATCCCACTGCGCAGACAAGCAATAGAAGGGCCCTTGGGGCTCCAGGCGGCAGGAGACCGGACAAGCCACGAAGTATTTATTTTCTGTGGCTTTGCTCAGGCCTCAGCAGACAGCATTTTTATTGAATCTGGCCCCAAAACTGCTGGGATTAGAACTTGTTTGGCTACTCAAAGAGAAATAAGTGTCCTATGGGGGAGAAAAGCTGCCCTCTCCCGCCCCCTCCGAGTTTCCTCCCCCTCCCCCGTTTCCACCACGTGGTTCCCTTCTTTAAAGGTTTTCCAGAATTCGTTTGTACTGAGAGAGTCATGTTTTTCTAAAAAGTCTGGTAGGCTGTGTGGGTACTGCTTCTCTGGGCCTGGAGTTGGTGGTCTGTGGTCTTCTCCGTCACCTCTAGCTGTGCTCAGGGAAGACCTCTGCTTCATTCTCCGGGCCCCTGGGCAGTCCAAGCTCTTGCTAGCCTGCTGCTTAGCCTTCTCCAGACATGAGCTTTGCCTGGCAGGGCCAAATAACAATCAGGCAGAGCTGAACTTTCCGACAGAGGCTCTGAATAATCCTGTGGGACTCTGAAGAATAGGTTATAGATTATCTCAGGGGTCTCCTCAAACTGACCCTCCTCTGCACCCCAAATCTCTGCAGTAGCACAGTTTAAAGTATGCCCCTCTGAGGCTACTCAGAGACACTTATTCCCACTGCCACCATGCAGCTAGCAGAGCATCCAGGTTCTGGATGGTACCCGAGCTCCTGGCTGTGTCCCAGCTCAGTTACTCTGTTCCCACACACTTGTTTGCATCACCACTGCTCTCAGGACCCTACCTAGGAGCTCTGCGGACTACCTCCCGTGCCTTATATTCCCCTCCACACCAATGCCAACAGATGGAAGAAGACCAAAGAAGCCCAGAGAGGAGGAGTCTCCGGCAACTTCTCAAGGTCGTTCGAACTGGAGATCAGAGAGGGAGAATTAGCCCATCACCAAAGAAGACCTCTGCCTCTGCTTTGATTGGAGACTCCGGAGGGGGTGGGGGGCGGGGGTGAGGGATGGGGTGGGAGACAGGGGTGAGGAATCTCAGGAGAATTTTTGACTAGGGTGGAATTAGTGGTGGCCATCAATTGGTTTGGATTACCTTTCAGCTGGAGGAGAGGGAGGAGAGAGAGAGAGAGAGAGAGAGAGAGAGAGAGAGAGAGAGAGATAGATCTACAGAAAGATGAAAAGATGATCCTTGCTTCCTAGGAAGCCCCGCAATGTGGCACCTCCTCAGATGTAGGGTGTGGCTTCAGAGACACAGGTTACAGGAACCGAACCCTGCTGGGTCAGCATTGGTAGTTTAGTTCCTTAGTTTTCTAGTATGGAATGAACAGAGGGAGGGAGCAGGGCTTATCTCTTTAAGGCAGGGGCTTATTGTGGGGATATGAATAATGAAGGCCCTGGCTCCAGGGCGGGGGAGGTATAGCTGGGCCCCAAGCCCAGTCTCTAGAGCCCCTTACTCCCTCCCCAGCCTGCCAAATTCCTCAGAGCCCAGTAGATAAGATTAGCTTTCTTACTTCCCAAAGGTCCTGGCCTCCAAGTCTTTTTTTTTTTTTTTTCTTTCTTTCTTTTTCTTTTTCTTTCCCAATGCTAGGGACTGAACCGAGGACCAGACAACTATTCTGTCACTAAGGTCACTCAGCTGTATGCTCTGCAGTCTAGGTCCTGGAGTCCTTATTCAGATCAAGCCTCCTTTAACTTGTGATTGCTGGCCTTCCAGGACAGAAGTTTTAAGATTCTATGCCAGGGCAGGCCCTGAAGAAGCTCCCATCTGGAGATTTCCCCAGACCTAAATCACTAGCCCTATCTATAGGGCTCCTGCCCCGCCCCCTCCAGCCCTCTATTACTCTCCGTTTTTACAGTCCTTTAATCCTAAAGTCTGGGTGCCCACTATCACGATGGACTGGGAGAAAGGCAAAGAAAGTCAAGACAGGATAACTGAGAGGTCTGGTGGCTCATCCCATGCCCACACTGCATCCTAGATCCAGCTCAGAGGGGCTTGGCCACTCAACCAGACTCCTAACCTCTGTCCATCTCGGTCCTCCTGTCCCTACCAGAAGCTCTCGACCTTCTGCCAGCCTATCTGGCTCCACGGGCAGATCCAGTCTGAGCCATTGAGCATAGTAGCAAAGGCTGCAAACACCCATGAACATCCTTCCCTGGGAGCCTGGAGGAGTGGGCTTCCCCTTCTTGTGAGCAGGACACAGTCAATGCCTGGTGCTTGTGGATCATTCCTGGGATGGAGCCTGGTGGAGAGCATGTGCAAGGACCTGAGTAAACTACGTCACACACAGAGGGGGGGGGGTGAGGAGAGACAAGAGCAGGGACCTGACTTCTAGACCTGCCTGTTTGCTCCATGACCTTGCAAAAATGTCAGCCTCACCTCCCTGCAGTTTTCTCATTTCCTTCACTGAAGGACATCAGATCCCACCATCTCTCAAGAACCCGTTACAATGCAGCATGCAAGGAGAGCTCACTGATAGAATCAGGGTGGGGCCATTCCAGCAGTCTGTCCTGGGTGGGGTGCTGGGGCTACCTTGCCCTGAGGCCACCCTACTCCAAGGCTGGACTGGATGACTGTCCAGGCTCTAGACAGGATTATGTGGCTCTGTCTCCCTTCACCGTGCCTCTCCTAGTTGCCCTAGGCTCTCTTCTGGGACACACCAATATCTAGAAGCTAGCCCTTCTGCATCTGTCCTGCCTTCACCTTGAGACCTCTGGACCCACACACTCACAATACATACAAATGGCTCCAAATTGGGTGAAGCCATATGGTTTCTGCTGTATATCCTGGTTTAACCCAAGGACAGATTTAGGATCTGTCCAGAGAATGAGGTCTCAGGACAGCCATTACCATTCTGGCACTGGAGAGGCGCTCCAGGCTCAGTTAGCCACATGCTTCTAACTTCTGTGGCAGAATGTCTGGAGTGACCACTCAGGAGCCAGCCAGGGTGGGGTCAGGGGTCATCTGAGCCCTCCCTTGGAGGAAGGAGCCCAGTGGGTTTAGCTGGGCTGACGCTTGGGGCTGGTGGTTGAGTGGAGATGAAATGGCTTTTTCTGGAATTGAGGACAAAGGAAGGCTTTGCTCACCTTCTGAAGGTCTAGCCTGCCCTCTTTCCTTGTGCCACACACAGATCCCTCCCAGCACCTGCTTCATTGGCTGGAGGGGCTAAGCCACCTGGTGAACTTTGACAGACACAAGCACCCAAGACCTACCACACAGATTCTGATTATACAGCCTGAAGGGGGTAGCCTTAGTCTCGTGGTCTACCTGTGACTCCAGGTGAGGGTTGCTTCTTCCCACACAATCTCTTCAGTGCCCCTGGAAATCTGTGAGCACACCTGTCTCACCCGAAGGTGAAGGGCAGCTGCCTCACCTGGCCTCTTCACATTTGACCTCCACTTAGGGCCCACAATAAAGGCTCCCAGCCTCTGGCTCTGCACCCCTCCTTGCCCCATTTTCTGCACTAGACAGATCCCCATTTTTCAGGCCTGGTCTGGGAGGTCTTGGGGCTGAGGCAAATCCCCTGGCTCCTTTCTAGGCTTCTAGGCTTCTCTTCCCTACACCCTACACTGCTTCCTCTCTGTTGACCCCGAAGTCTCTTCTGTCCCTTGACACAAGTTGGGGTCCCAGGTTCTGACTGGAACTTATTGTTAAACTGCTCTCGTGAGTAGCTATTTGTCAGCAGTAGACCTTTCCTGTGGCAAAGCTGCTGTCTTCTAGGCTCTACTTAGGTAGCAGAACTTTCCCAAGTGCCCCACAGATTATCCAGCCCTAAGTCTCTCATCTAGGTTTTTTTTTTTTTGCCTTAGAAATGACACCTTAAGACTGGGTGTGGTGGCGCACACCTTTGATCCCAGCACTTGGGAGGCAGAGGCAGGGAGATCTCTCTGAGTTTAAGACCACTCTGATTTATATAGAAAGTTCCAGGCCAGCATGGGCTACATAGTGAGATCTTGTCTCAAAAAAGATAGAAACGGAGAGACAGACAGAGAAGTTGAGAGAGGGATACAGAGAGCGAGAGCGAGCGAGCGAGAGAGAGAGAGAGAGAGAGAGAGAGAGAGAGAGAGAGATCTGGCGAACTTCAGCAGCTCTGTCTTGATTCTATCAGTTTCCTCTCCCTTCTCTATCATTTCCTGGCTAGACCATGGTCGCCATCTTTTGTTGTTTAGACAAGGTCTCCTGTAACCAAGGCTACCCTTGAACTAGATATGAATACTGGGATGACCTTGAACTCCAGATCATCTGGCCTTCAGCTCTCAAATGCTAGGATTAAAGCCGTGTCCTACCCTACAACCATCTCTTACTGGAATTTCCTGTTCTTTCTGACATCCCCCTTAAAGCATTTATCCACATGGCAACCAATAGGGAGTTGGACTCCTGGGAGCCCGGATGCAGTATCCTCCACTGAGCTTAGGACAAAGTCCTGTTTGAGAAAGTTGGCCTTTCATTTATCCCCTAGTCCTGTGTACATTATCTCTGTCCCTCACACACCCCTCCTCACTCTAACCATTCTGCTTCCTTAGAGTTCGCCAAAGTGGGTGGTGGGGTTGGTTGCTGTCTCTGACATGTCACACCTGCTCTAGAATGCCCCCCACTTCCCTCCCAGGAAACCCCTGTCCACTCCTCAAAACATCACCAGAGTGTCGCCTTCTCTGGAAAGTCTCCTGATACTTGGGACATGTTTTCATGTGTTATGGTTCAGAATATACCTTCTACCTTGGCTTTTGAAGTCACCATGACTCTAAGAAATTCTTAGTCTTGTAAGAAAACCTCAGACTGTGCAGGTCTCAGAGACATTACCACAGACTGAGAGTGGATGGCTCTTTTGGGTGGGGACAGCTTTGATCTGTCTGAGATCTAAGATTAATTTTTATTATTTTTAATTATGTGTGTGTATGTGCTTACGTGTGTGTGTGTGTGTGTGTGTGTGTGTGTGTGTGTTGTGCATATGGATATAGATTGTTCATGGAGGCCAGAGGTATTGGATTCCCTGGACCTGACGTGGGTGGTAGAGGCATAATTCTTTTTCTACTATCATTATTATTATTATTATTATTATTATTAATTTAATTTAATTTAATTTTATGTTTTGAAACAGTGTTTTTCTGTGTAGCCCTGGCTGTCCTGGAACTCAGTCTGTAGACTAGGCTGGCCTCAACTCATAGAGATCTGCCTGCCTCTGCCTCCCAAGTGCTGGGACTAATGGTGTGCAGCACTGCCCAGCTTGCAATACATTTCTTTAACCACTGAATCATCTTTCCAGCCTTGATCTGCCCAAAATTTAAAAATAGCTTCGTAATAAAATGCCAGAAGAGATGCTGTGTATGACTGTGTATGACTGTGATCTCAATGCTGGGGGCAGGGGCCAGGGGGTGTCTAGTCCTCCCAGGTCCAGAGCTTGTTGAGACTAGTAACTTGCATTTATACAAACTGAGGATAAATTGGAAGTCTTTTAGTTGAGTGTGTACGCTGCCATTTTCAATAAATCCCTGGGGGTGGGGGTGGGGGTGGGGGGGCTCACAAGATCCCAGGGGCAAGAAGAGGCAAACATGAGAAAAGTCCTGTAGGGAAGATGGTTGTTATGGGCTGTAGGGGGTGGGGGTGGGGGGGTGGTGTGTATGCAGGTGGGTGGTGTGTGTGTGTGTGTTGGGGGGAGATCTGATCTGTGCCTTTGAGTCCTGCCTGTATGCAAAGGGCTCCCTGGGCACAGGCCTGGTTTTTCTTTTGTCCCCAGGACCTGGCACAGAGCCTGGTTCATGGTGGAGCTCGGAACTGCTGGCTGGCTAAGAGAATGCTACCCAGCGTTTCATGTTACCAGCCTGGGTTCTCAAAAAGAGGCCTTGGGGTCACTGGTGACTCCAAACCCTAACAGCACTGGGCAGAAAGGTCTTGAAATTACTCTCCAAGTGGGATAGTATCACAGAGTGCCAAGTATACCCAAGTCGGGATAGAACTGTGCAGTCTGGCCTGTGAGTGCCTGTGAGCATGTCCCCACTTCTGGGGCCGATGGCTTGCCTCCTACATCCACCTGCTCAGTCTGGGGCCCATCTGCTATCCCCCATCAGAAGGGCCTTTCTCCTTAGGGCTCTCTGAAAGGGATTAGCTTTCAAGGCCATCCACCTCCCGAGATTAGGACAATTTGCACCCTCTCTCCCTCCCTCCCTCTTTCCCTCCTTCCCTCCCTCCCTCCTTCCTTTTCTCTTTCCCTCCCTCTCTTTTCCCTCCTTCTCTCTTTCCCTCCCTCTCTCTTTCCCTCCCTCTCTTTTCCCTCCC
>JANHMN010000013.1:13704062-13715223 GCA_030674055.1 Rhabdomys pumilio
CTCCTCCTCCTCCTCCTTCTTGCTTTTGTTTTTGAAACAGGGTTTTGTTGTGTAGCCCTGGCTTTCCTGGAACTCACTCTGTAGACCAGGTTGGCCTTAAAGGCAGGTTATACAGAGAAACCTTGTCTTGAAAAACAAGAAAAAAATCAAACAGACAAACAAACAAAAAAACAAACAAAATGGCTGCTATTTTCTCTTCTCAGGTTGTGCCCAAGCCTCACAGGGATTCACACAGGCCCCCACCATCCAGAGGAACTACTCCCAGGGGACCTCCAATTTCTCAACCTTCCTGACCCAGACTCTCCTGCTTTACTCTGCCAGGCTCTGTGGAAATCCCTTGAACTCTGCCCTCCAGATACAGAATCCTAGACTCTCAGTGGGTAGGAGTACTGGCTATGGAAGGACAAGAGTCTGAGTTCAAATGTCTACAAATCGTTAATAATAATAATAATAATAATAATAATAAGCAGCTGATTGGCTGCCCTTGCTCATAACCCAGTGCTATTGGGGCAGAGACAAGAGGTTCACTGGGGCTCTCTGGTAGCCAGCCTAGTCCAGGTTTAGTGAGAGCCCATCTCAAAGGAATAAGACAGAGAGAGGTAGAGTGCGCCTCAGATGTCCTCTTGTGGCCCCTCCCCTTTAGCACATGTGGGCATAACATCACATGTTCTTCCTCTCAAATTAATTAATTAAAGGAGAAAAAACAACCAACCAACCACTAACGAGACAAACAAACACATCCAGCACCTGAGCACTTCTTGCCGTCTCCCCATGGCTGTAATCTCATGCACAGTTATTTGTTCACGTTCTGTGTCTAAGCATTTGCTGCTGTGGCTTGAAAAAAAATTTTTTTAACCCTGCTATGTGTGCTATTGGTATGCTCACATGTGTGTACAATGCCTTTCTCTAAATCACTCTCCATCACTGAACTGGAAGCTCACGGATTAAGTTGGGCTGGCTGGTCAACCAATAAGCTTCGGGGATCTGCTTGTCTTCACATGCCTCAGCCCCCATCCTGTGGTGACAGGTATTCTGAAAGCCACTGTGCTGGCTTTGTATTAGGGTCCGAGGGACCAAGTTTTCATTGCACAGCAGACTGTACCAACTGGGCCATCTCCCATCCCTCATGTCCTATCTTAAAATACAAACCATTGTCCCCATCTTCTCTTCTCAGCCTGAATGAGGCTCTGGAGTCTTCCCAGTGACTCTGAAGGGGAGCCTGGGACCGGTGGTGTTTTATCTACGGTCGTTATTGCTATGATGAAACACCATGACAAAAGCAACTTGTAGAGGAAAGGGTTTATTTGACTTACATATTCTGGATCACAATGAATTGAGGAAAACCATGACAGGAACTGAAACTTGGCAGGAATTGGGAGGCAGGAGCTGATGCAGAGGCCATGGAGGAGTGCTGCTTACTCCTCCATATCTTGCTCAGCCTGCTTTCTTAGCGAACCCAAGACCATCGGCCCAGGAATAGAACCCATAATGGGCTAGGCCCTCCCCAATCCATCACTAATTAAGAAATTACCCTACATGTTTGCCCATAGCCTGATCTTACGGAGGCATTTACTTAATTGAGGTTACAAAGGCTAACACTATGTTTTAAGTTTAAATTATCATCCTTAAGAGATCTATACAATAAAAATGCCTCTAACCTGTAAGCCCCACTTGCCCAAGGACAAATAACTTTTTCGGAATGCTGGGGGCTATTTTATGTAAGATAACAAACTGTGTGTTTTAGCTTCTGTAAAAAAGCTTCTTTGCTCCAACTACACAGGATATGCATTTGATCGCACGTAAGCAGAAGGCATATAGACAGGAAATACATAAGGATGTATGCTTGCCGCTGATTGGATGAAGACAGGAATTACATTGACTTGTTAGTTCTGCTTTTATAAGCCCCTGACTAATGTAATTGGCACCGTACTCTGGGAATGCTGGGTATAGACCTGGCCAGTATCCATGGACCTGGCTAATACCCACAGACCTGGCCTGTATTTAACAAAGCTCCCTTCAAATTTGACTCAAAATTATGGTAGTGGTCTTATTCTTACCTTATGGGATTAACAAGGGTCCCTCCTCTCAGCTGACTCCAGCTCTTGTCAAGCTGAGGTAAAAACCAGCCAGCACAGCAGGTGGGAGCCCTATAACCTTCCGTGACTCTTCTCTGCAGCCCAAGGCCATCCAGGTGTGGTGACTAAGATCTTTAAGGGTCCCTGACTTGCCTTCCACCTCCCTGGCCTCAGCCTTCTCCCTTTCGTCCCGCCTCCTCACCGCTGGTCCTTGGCGTTGTCAGCCTTCTGATCTGCTCAGGTCTGTATGCACACGCTTACTTCTTTCGAGTCTTGAATCAAATGCTACCTCTCAGCAAGGCCCTCCTCTCTCACCCTAGTTACGACTGGCATCTTTATTTCTCCTGATAACATTAGTACCTAAAATTTTGCCTGAGACCCTCTCCCGACAGTGGCTGCTATGAGTTGTCTGCTCTGCTAGAATATCAACAGCATTGGGACTCTGGACTCTGTCACTCTGTCTATGGAAGAGCTACGCCCAGGGGAGGCACAGGATTCATCCACTGAATGAATGAATGAATGAATGAATGAATGAATGAATGAAGATCCCTGGAGCTCTAGAGCTTTCAGTTTTGTGATTCAACATTCAACACCGACTCTAATCCTCTCAAAGAATCTCTTTATTCCCACCCCATCCGTTTGTTTGCTTGCTTTTAAAGACAGGGAATCTATTTCAGCTGTCCTGGAACACACTCTGTAGACCAGGCTGGCCTTGAACTGACAGTACTGGGTTTAAAGGCATGGGTCACCACCACGAATGGCTAAACATGTATATTTTTATTTTATGTCTGTACTGTTTGTCTGTATGTATGTCTGGACCACATGCATTGCCTGATGCCCGTGAAAGTCAGAGGAAGGCGTTGAGTTTCCTGGAACTGAAGTTAACACATGGCTGTGAGCTGCCATATGGATGCTGGGAATTTAACCTAGGTCCTCTGGAAGAGCAGCCAGTGCTCCTAACTACTGAGCCATCCTTCCAGTCCCATTGACAAGCAAGCACTCTTAGCGACTGAGCCACCTCCCCAGCCTCTCTCCCCAGCTCCTTTTGTCTGTAACGACAACGTCTCCAGTTTGTATAGATGAGAACTGCTCTGAGAGAGGTTGAACCTCTAACCGGATGTGTCCAGCTTGAGTGATTTGTGTCTGCGTTTTGACTTTTACTTTGTTCCTCTTTTTTTAACGTGACAACTGCTTTATTAGACTTGAAGGTACTCACTAAAGAAGAAACAACCAATTTGAGTTTCAGGCTGAAGGAACGAAACAGTTCTGCGGGCCCCTGGATGTTGGTTAATTGCACTGGGGGAAGAGGCACGGTTGCTTGACTAGAACCAAATTCCTTTGGTGAGGGTGTGGTAGGTGGGAATTGCTTTGTCTAACCCACAGGTGCTGTACTCTCCGCCCTTACACCCTGGTGTTTGGAGTTTTCTTGGTGCAGAAAGAAGCTTCTTGTCGTCCGACTTCAGCCATGCCCAGCCCTCTCCAGGGCCCCAGAAAGCTGTAGGAACTCTCAGTCAGTGATGACACAGCCCGAAGGTGCTGCAGCCTGTAGCTCACCCTGGTACAGACACTTAGTCAGGGACTAGCCACCATCGGGGAGAACGCAAGGCAGACTCCTGAGCCCGTGCTGGGCAGGGAGTCCTTGCATGGCTCCTGGGAGTCTGCTATTGGTAGATGATGTCTCTGAGGAGGTCTTGGGGTGGGTGGGTTGGGCTGAGTGGGCCACCATCAGCTTCCTGTAGAATCTCGTGCACGTTCAGAGAATGTGCCCCTTCACCCAGTCTCCAAGCAACCGCCTCGTGCAGTACAGGAGCAATCCATTAATGATCAGGTAGGAAGCCCTCACTGCAAATAATTGCACCCTCCAGCAGGAGGTGTGTCAAAACATGCCCAGAGGATTCATCAGGGAGAGCCAAGGAACCCCCCCTCCCCCAGGCTCCTCCCCCTCCCACCTCTCCTTACTAAAAGCCTTCCCGCTCTTAAGTGATGGGCAAAGCTGGGGTGTAGGTGGGGGGACCTGCACAGTCTTCACTCAGTTCTTCTCTACACAGCCACGTGACCTAGCCGTCACTCAGGTGAACACCAAGCTTCCAGACCCAAGCTCGAGACTCCACCAGCGGAGAGAGGCTATCACCGAGCAGAGGCCTCACAGCCTTAGAGCTTGTTCATTGGGTTGCACTGTGACTCCCTCAGCAGAGTGAGCTCCATGTCTGGTTCCCTGTGCACCCTCAGTGAGTTGAGTTGACCTTTGTTGAATGAAGGAAGGAATAAAAATAAGACATACCAGACAAAACTCATCGGCCAATCCCAAACCTCGGAAAGAGGAGGGAACACTGGAAGTAGAATGGGAGGTGGGGTGGGCAGGGATTCAGGGAAGGAATTTTGGTGTCGACACCAGAGAGGTCTGGAAGGATTTACTCTAAATCAAACAGGAGGGCTGCCTGGAAAGCCGCTGGAGAGAGGGCCATCAACTTCTGCTGTATATACAACAGCCTTTTGTGTGACTTGTGTGAGCATGTGCTCATGACTTGTACGGCATGCCTGTGTGTACCTGTGAGTGTGCACATGCTATGCATGAGGAGGCTGGAGCACTCTACCTTATGTTTTGAGACAGTGTCTCTCGTTAACCTTGTAGCTCACTGATTTGGCCAGACCGGCTGGACAGGAAGCTCCCGGCAGGAGGTTTACAGGTACAATTACCCTTCCCATTGTTTTTAAAGTTCAGGACTGGCCTGGGACTCACTATCATCATCACTCATCTAGCCTCTGGCTCCTGGGTGACCTTCCTCCTCCTCCTCTTCCTCCTCCTCATCTTCTTTTTAAAGATTTACTTATTTTATGTATATATGTACACTGTCGCTGTCTTCAGACACACCCAAAAGAGGGTATCAGATCTCATTACAGATGGTTGTGAGCCACCATGTGGTTGCTGGGAATTGAACTCAGGACCTTTGGAAGAGAAAAGTCAGTGCTCTTAACTGCTGAGCCCTCTCTCCAGCCCAGCCATTGTCCTTCTTACAGGGGTGCTGGACATCAAATTCAGGTCCAGCACACATTTTACCAACTAAGCTATCTTCCTAGCCTCTTGTTTGAATTTTGAAATTTATATTTTTAAGGAGTTCTTTTCATTCACATTCTCATAAGGATTTATTTTATGTATATGAAAGTTTTTGCCTGTGTGCATGTATGTACATCATGTGTGTACCTGTTGCCTGCAGAGGTCAAAAGAAGGCATTGGATTCCCAGAAACATAAGTTATAGTCACAAGGTGTCCTGTGCATGCTGGGAGCTGAACCTGGCTCCTTAGCAAGAGCTGCAAGCTCTTAACTCCAGGCTCCCCTCCCCCATTTTGTTTTAAATAGCAAGAATCTTTTGTAATTTAAGGGGGAAAACTAAAATTTAAGAATTTGGAGAGCAGAATCTATAGGTTCAGGTGACTCTGAGGGGAGGCTGGTTGGTGGCCATTCCTGTTTCTGTCTAAAGGTGACCGTGAAAGGTCCTTAGGGCCTCAGGGGCTGGTGGGGTAGCTGCTGGCTTCTTTCCTGCAGGACAGCAGATTGAACAGGCCAGCGGGCTTTACAGGGAGGATACAGATCTTTTCATGAGGGGCTCTAGGAAGAAGGTATAAGTTCTCCGTTCTCCACCCCAATTGGCTTGCCCACAGCTAAGGAGGAAGAGCCTCCTATATCCTTAACTGTTGACTTTGGGGCCCTGGATGTGCCTGCAGAGGCCCCCCAACTCCTCAGAATCAGACCACCAATCCCCCTTTAATAATTGAGGCCAGTGTGTAGCTTTCTCGCACCCTTGGGGAGACTTCATTTCACCTGGAAGAGAACAAGGACTCGACCCAAGGCTGGGGCATACCCGTACTGGGGGTCACCTTCGCAGGTTGGGAAGGGGCTGAGGAACATGGAGGGACCCCACTTAGGGCTTTCATCTTGTTAATGCTGGGGTTGCCCTTCCAGAAAGCTCTACCTGGAGGAAGTCTGCCCCTGAGGACTCTCAGAGTCCTACTCCTACCCCACCCCCAAAGAGTAGGGCTGCTTGGGAGGAGGGTGTGGGGGGAGGGAAACTTGGGGGTGGGTGGGGCAAGCCTGAAGCCCTGGCCTTGTCTGTGACCTCCAAATGACTTGACTTTGATCTGCACCTTGTTTCCTCGAATCCAACCAAAGCAGGATCAGGTGATCTCTGTCTGCAGCAGTTTTGTCCCTTTGTCCTGGAGCAAGTGAACATCTTCTTGGAAGTTTATAGGCCGTTTGCTTTCTCCCGGGACGTCTTTCCCCGAAATGTTTTGCCAGTTTTCCCGGTTCATCCCGTGCCTTTATAATATTCTAATCTCTTATATTTTACATGTAATGCAAATACACTTTTCTACTCAAAATGCCCTTTTCTCTGTATAGCCCAGGCTAGCCTCGGACTGTCAGACTTCCTACTGTGGTTCACTTCCTGGGTGTTGGTGTGACAGACATGTGTTACCACACCTCACTGAATTTTATTATTTTAAAATAGGGTCTCAGGTAGCCCAGGCTGGCCTCAAGCTATTGATGTAGACAAAGATATTTTGTAGTCTCCTGCATTCCCAGACTGTAGCCAACCGGCCACCAGGTTTTGTTTTATTCAGAGGTGGCACTCGTGGTTTCATGCACAAATATCTCTCTCTCTCTCTCTCTCTCTCTCTCTCTCTCTCTCAAGATTTGTTTATTTATTTTATGTCTATGAGTACAGTTGCTATCTTCGTGATTGCTGGGAGTTGAACTCAGGAACTCAGGACCTCTGGAAGAGCAGTCAGTGCTTTTAACTGCTGAGCCAACTCTCCAGCCCAAGATTTTACCTTTTTCAGGGACTGAGGGCAGACCCTGTCGGCACAGAAGCCAAACCCAGCAGGGCTTACCCTGGCCTCCAGCATGGGAGGCACTGAATTCAGCGCAGATACCAGCCCAGGTTTGCCCAAGCCTCGGTGCCTACCCCAGGCCTGCAGACCGGCTTCTCGGCAGCATCCTGACCGATCCACAGCCCGGGAGCTAGCCTGTTCTTCCCTCTCCAGCTGCCGTCCAGCAGAGAGAGGATTGTCCAGCAGGACAGCCCAGCAGGGTGTGGGGATGTGAGGGGCGCCAGCAGCTTCGCCTCAACCTCCTGGCGTCCTAGGAGCCCGGGATGCGGGCTCTGGCGCGAGCCGCAGAGTACTGTCCCAGCGGCGCGGTCCCTCCAGACGCCAGCCTTATCTCGGGTCTCCGGAGGACGCCTCCGGAAAATGGGTCAGCGGCTGAGAGCCGTCTGGCTGCCGCACGTTCCCAAAAGCATTTGGCTTCTTCTTATTACTGAAATCCAGAATTCCTTTCTTTACCAATCTCTCTCTCTCTCTCTCTCTCTCTCTCTCTCTCTCTCTCTCTCTCTCTCTCTCTCTCTCTCTCTCTCTCTCTCTCTCCCTTCTCTCTTCTCTCCCTCATTCCTTCTCCCCTCTCTTCTTTCTTCCCCTTTTTCTCCCTCTCTTCCCAAAGAAAAAATATGAAACTTCTTAAATCCTCAGTTAAATCCTTTATCCAACCTCAAGTGGGGCTGGAGGGGTCACGGAGCCTGGAGTCTGCAGGAAGCTTGGAGGGGCGGGTCATTTTCTGTGTTTTGCAACCCTCCCCCAGCACCCTGATTTCCTGCTCTCTGGGTCAGTTCATATTATATGTGGCTAAATTCTCTTCCTTGGGCTTGTTATTGTGAGGTCTCTCTAACCCTGAATGTTCTTACAGATGTCTGCCTGCCTCTGCCTCCTCAACTGCTAGGATTCCAGGAATGTGCCCTCTTCTTAAAACAAAACAAAACAAAACAAAACATATAATAATAATAATTAATAATAATAATAATAATAAAAACAAAATAAAAAAACAAAAACCCAAACTTGGGGGCTGGAGAGATGGCTCAGTGGTTAAGAGCACCGCCTGCTCTTCCAGAGGTTCTGAGTTCAATACCCAGCAACCACATGGTGGCTCATAACCATCTGTAATGGGATCCGGTGCCCTCTTCTGGTGCATCTGAAAAGAATGGCAGTGTATTCATAAAATAAATAAATAAATCTTAAAAACAAAAACAAACTTTCCTTGTCTTTAGACTGTGACTAGATTAAAAGCGAGTTCACAATCAGTGTGCAACAGTGAAACCCTGTTTACAGAAACTCAAAACCCCACAGTGTACAGGGGTGTTTAAAGTTGATTCTAAACAAAAACAAAAACAAACAAACAAACAAACCCAGAGAGATGAAGGAAGCCCCTTAGCCAGCTCAAGGAGTTCTATTTGCCTTCATGGTTCATCACGTGCATTGGCCAGCGCCCTTGCCCTGGAGCCCTGCTCCGGGCAAGGCTCAACCTTCCTGCTGTGAGCCAAGGCCTAGCCACAGTCAGGGCTGAAGGCACAGGTAGGAAGGCCTCCCTATGCAGCTGCTACCCTGGCCACAGGTTGCTAAAGGCCTCCGGCTGTGGTCTTCTATTGGATTGATTACGGGGAGGAGCTCTGCCTCTGGCCTGTGGCTTGTATTTAGTAAACAACACACAGATGTTGGTCTGTACCCTCCCACTCTGACTTAAGACCACCACTGTCTGCAGCACCTGGCACACCTGGTCTCTGCTCGCAGAGGTCTTAGGTTCAGGAGGCCCAGCCCTGCAGGGCGGCTCTTCCCGGCTTTGTTCTTCCAGTATTTTTTTTCCATCCTTCGGTCCAGGTTCTCAAAAAACCTGAACCACATAGACATGGCAACCCACACCTCTTGTCCCAGAAAAGGGAGGTAGACTTCTGTGAATTGGAGGCTAGCCTGGTCTGGCGAGTTTCTGGCCAGCCTGAGCAATGCAGCAAGACTCTGGTTTTAAAAACAAACATAGGGCTGGAGAGTTGGGTGAGTGATTAAGCACACTTGGCTTTACCCACACCGTTCACAGTTGTGTGTTAACTCCAACCCCAGGGGATCCAATGCCCTCTTCTGACCTCAGCGGGCAACACACACACACACACACACACACACACACGGTACACAAACATACACGTAGGCAAAATGTTCATACAAAATATAAATCTTTTTAAAAACAAAAATCCAGGCCCCTTGAGGGCAATTGCTATTGGTCTCTTTGTACACTGTTCCTGTGCTGGACCAGGCAGGAGTAGAGTCCATGTCTTCATTACAGATGTGCAATGGAGAGTCAGAGAGGCTAGGAGATGGGTGAGTGACAAAGATGGAGACCAACCACGTTCCACTCTCTCCAGCCCTTTCCCTAGGTGCATGCCCTCAGTCATGTCCACAGAGATAGATGTCATGGAACGTGTGGGACACACGCAGGTTAGGCTTCCTCAGGTAGGCTTTTCTGAGGTACAAACAGCAAGAACCTACAGGCATTGCAGATCCCAGAGCCACTTTGGCTATGCTTGGGGCAGGATAAAGGTTGGGAGGTTCAGGGTATTGTCTCAGAAGCCCCCTGAGCCCAGAAGCTGTGGTGAGCATTTGTTTTGTGTCTTCTGTGCCCAGATCTGGGCCAGAATTCCAGTTTCTCTTCCCTGGTTAAAGTCAGTTCAGTGGCTCTTGTCAGAAGGATGGGCTCACCCAGTTGCCCTTGGGGTTCAGAGGTTCTGCTGGCAGGTTGGTGCTTTGCCTGGATCACTCAGGGCCAGGTTCTCTGTGCTTTGGTCTCTGTCTCTGTAAATCTGCAGTTACAGACAGTGACCCCATAAAGCAGTGGTTACAAGTTCTTCCCAGCTCACAGCGGACCCTGAGTCGTGAATGCTTACCAGTACTGGGTGCCAGAAGGGGCGGTTGTCAGAAAAAAGTCCTCCTTGTGCCCAGGGGAGCAAGCTACTTCAGGTCTGGCTACTTTGTCAAAGCTCCTTCTAGAGCTCTCATTTGTCACTGTCATATCTCTGTACCCACAGAAGATTGTGGTTGTCCTAACCAGCCATCAAGGAAGGCTGCGGGTTGTGTGGGAGGCCAGGCCATTGGGCAACATTCCCTTCCATTCCAGCCCTTCCTCAGGCCTGGGACCATCTATGGTGCACTCCTCTGACCCAGGAGCACTGTCGGGGTCAAGAGGCTAGGAGACTGACTACAGACCTTTGGTAGAGAGCCCGGTGTTGTATCTGCTGGACCAGGTAGGAGGTACTTTGTCTGTATTACCTTTCATCACTCAGTAAGACAATCAGTTATATCTGTGAAAAACAGAGACGTTAATCAATATCAAAAGTTGCCCAGAATTAGGATCCAATCCAGGACTGCCTGGCTGACTTCAGAATCTGAGGTTTTTTGTTTTTGTTTTTTCTGCAACTTACTGACAAGGCCTTGGCACCTGCTGATCCAGCTCCAGTAGGAAGCCTAGGGGGGACTTGGTCTGGGGCAGAAAAGGAAGGGAGGGAGGATCACCAGCTCACCACCACTCTCTGAGGTTGCCTTGATCAGAGGAGGGAGAGGGGGTTGCAGGGGCCCATGTGGGGGTTGCTATGGTGACAGAAGCAGTGGAGATGGGAGCCGGGGCAGTTGCTGGGTCCAATTAGGATATCATAGAGGGTGTGACCACTATGGGACTGGTGTTCTGGCCTCACAGAAGTGAGCATCTCAGAGACATTGTGTTTCCGTTTTAACAACAGGACGTGTCTTTTGCTTATGAGCAAGGAGTTACTTTCTATTTATTTTGTTATGTGTACAAGGGTTTTGACTGTATGTGTTTACTTAGCGTCTATGGAGGAGAAGTGTCGTATCCTCGGGAATCAGAGTTACTGTTGCGAGCCACCACATGTGTGCTGGGAACTAAACCTAGGACCTCAGCCAGAGCAACAGTGCTCTTAACCACTGAGCCCTCCCTCCAGCCCCAGTTTTTCACTAACTTTAATCTTTGAAAATTCCTTTCAGTATTCGATAACTTTTTGAGAATAGGATCCTGCATTTCATCCGTTACTTTATTGTGTCTTATCCTTTTCCATATTATTGTACGAGGAACCGTTTTCTCATTTTGGACTACACATTTCCAGTATGCAAAATTACATTGATTTTTTTTCTCCATTTCTGTGTGTATGCATGTTTATGTGTCTATGGGGACATGTATGTGTGTGCTTGTGCATATGTGTAT
>JANHMN010000013.1:13715233-13795743 GCA_030674055.1 Rhabdomys pumilio
CCCAACCCCCATGTGACACTGATGAAGGTATGGGCAGCGGACATTTTTCCTGCTTCCCCTAGGGGAGCAGCCATAGAGACAGGAGGCTTTAGACTGGCTTTTCATAGGAAGCCTTTATCATAAGAAACATCAGTAACAGTGGACCAAGTATAGTTAAGATACAGCACAGGTCCAGCGTCCCTTCCCACTTGGGCCTCTCTGGCCCCACACGAGAGACTCAGTGTCAGTCCCTTTGTTCTCTGTCATCAGAGGACCTCAGACTCCCACTCAAGCCTCAGGACAGGAGGACTGCCTCCAAAAATGTTCTCTTCTGAAAAACAAAACCAAACACCTGACTGACATTACAGCTGAGCTCTGCAGTATGGGAGTAGGGTCTGTCAACTCAGCTTCTACAGAGCATGTGCATTCCTGTGTGTGTGTGTGTGTGTGTGTGTGTGTGCTCCTCCTCACACACACACCCCTCTTAAGAACCTGGGAGGAGTTACCCTATGGTCTAAGAGGCAGGGAGGGCACCACTATGCTCTGGGGTTCCTCTTGGCAGGGAACATGGGAAGACCACAGGGGCCCACCTAGAGCGTCCCTGTCACCAGCTTAGATAGGAAGCCATGGAGACAAGAAGGGACTGTCTGTCAGTCCCTCTTGCACCCTGAGCTGCTGACACATGGGGTACAGAGGGCAGCAGAATGTGAGTTCTGAAGCTGCCCCTCAGGACACTGGGCTCTAGCCCATAGCTTGCCAGACACACCTGGCTCGCTCACCTGTCTGGCAGCCACCCAGTTCCCTGGCAGTACCTTTGTGCCTCTAGCGGTGCCTTTCTTCCCTATAGCCTGGTCCTTCCTCAGGAAGTGACCTCCCCAGAAGGACCTCCCACACGAAACCCCTGATACCTACCTCATGCAGTGTTATCACAATTGGTGTTAGCATGCGGCACATGCTTTATAAATGTCTTCCCTGGGTTTACAGGCAGAGGTGTACATATGTGTCTGAGTATATGTGTGTGTACATGTGAGCATATTTGTATATATCTGTACATGTGTTTGTGCATGCATGTGCGTTTATGTGTGCATGTGTGTTTATGCGTGTGTGTGTGCTTGCGTATTTATGTACATGCATATGCACACGTGTATGTGTTTGTAAGGTTGAACCTGAGGTCCACTGATGGTCTAGGTTGGGATCTGGAGCTCAGGGAAGCTCATCTCTTACTGGGTTCCATTCCCCGCTCCTGCTCCCCCCTAGGTGACTCAGCTCCACAACCTGGGCTTCTGGACTTAGTGTCTGTCAACTGTAGGGATGAGAAAGGCAGAGAGGAGGTCAAGAGGTCCCAGGTCTATGAGGAAGTTCCTGAACCTTCCAGGCTCCATGTCAGGGCAATGAGCACTGAGAACTGCAACTCAGCTGCCACGCCCAGGGAGGAGACATGCCCTCCTCTGTCTGATGGCAGGGCCAGTGGTGGACAGGAACCATGAGCTCACCTCTCCTGGCTCCAGGCAGCAGCCCTGCCTACCTCTGGAGAATTCCATGACTCAGGTAACAGGGGTGGAGCCCAGCCAAAGTCTCAGAACCCAGGTCATGGTGTGCCGCTGTCCTGTCCCTGTGGTGTCCCTGGGAGGTGCACACTGGGTGTGGCCCGAACACTGTGGTCTATAGGGAAGGTCACTGTCAGAGTGTATGACACACAGGGAACAGAGCTCTGAGCAGAGGAGCTGGAGGCCGTGCTCACCCTCATGGGTTGTTTTTTGTTTTGTTTTGTTTTTTTCAAGGTGGGGTTTGTGTGTGTAGCTCAGCTGTTCTGGAACTCACTATCTAGACCAGGCTGGCCTCAAACTCAGAGATCTGCTTGCCTCTGTCTCCTGAGTGCTGGGGTTAAAGACAGGCACAGATAATTGATTTCTTGGCTGCTCCCACCCACCAGCCTATTTGAGGATCCCACGGTCAGATATTATACCCGCCCGCCTCACTGCTGTTTCCTGGCCTCTAGAGCCCTGGTTCTATTTCCCTCAGAGCATCTTTGCTATTCTGTGGTAGAGGAGTGTCCTTCCTCAGTCAGGTGCTGCCTTCATACAGCCAACCTAGTGAGCAGAGAGCTGCTACAGACTACCAAGCAACATACTTGTGGTGAGGGAGGGTACAGAAGAAAGAAAGCAGGCAACTGACAGGCAGTCTGTTAGTCAGAGCAGGCTGAGACGGCCCCTTCGAGGGCCTGAGGGACAGGGAGTCAGTGGCTGATGACAAGACAGACCTGACAAGACTCTGCAGGGCCTGACCTCAGCCGTCGGAAGAAGCTGTGAGCAGGCCAGGGTGGCTGCTACTGTCTGAGAACTCCAGGGAAGCAGCCAGTGCCCAGACTGCTAAACTAGAGCCCAGGAGATGGGTATATCCAATTAGAATGTTAGCATATGTGACGGGGGACTGCCTGCTAGAAAGGACAGCAAGGAAATGTACTTACAGATGAAGGCAATGAAGGCCTGGTCAAGCTCAGGGTAGCCCCAGCATAAGGAGCTAAATTGTGCCCTGTAATTTATGTGTTGAAGTCTAACCCTTCATTACTTCAGTGTGAGACTGCCATTGGAGGGAAGTCTTTAAGTTTGGTGTGTCTGTGCGCACACACACAGGTGTGCACATGCCCTCAGAGGCCAGAAGAGGATGCTGGGAGTCCTTGTGGGGTGGATTAGAGCATTTTCAGGCTCGCTAGTATGGGAGCTAGGATTTCAACTCTGGTCCTTATGCTAAAGCAGGTATTCCTAACCATTGAGACGTCTTTTAAATCCCTGAAGAAGAGTCGTACCGAGGTAATTAAAGTTGAGGTCACTTTGTGGATGTTAATATAGTGTGGTGAGCCAGGCAGTGGTGGCACACGCCTTTAATCCCAGCACTTGGGAGGCAGAGGCAGGCGGATTTCTGAGTTCAAGGCCAGCCTGGTTTACAGAGTGAGTTTCAGGACAGCCAGAGCTATACAGAGAAACCCTGTCTCGAAAAACCTTAAAAACATATATATATATATATGGTGTGGTGAGTGTCCTTATAAGACCAAACAGAGAGGGAAAACCTTGGGAGAGTCAAGGAGGAGGAGCCACCTATAACCAAGAACAGAAACCAATCCCACTGGGAGCTTGGCCTTCCAGCTTCCAGAGCCAAGGACATGAAAGTCTGTTGTTTAAATCACCTTAAACGTGGGATTTTTTTTCAGGATGGCGGAGCACACAAACCTACATTTCAAGCCAAGGCAGGAGAAGGGGATTTGAGTGTCAGAACTGTTCACAGAGATTTTAGGCCATGTTTCCCATCCAAGTCAGATAGGCATTATCATCACAACCCCTTGGCCTCTCTTCGGCAGCAGCAAACCCCAATCCCTTTGGAGACACCCCCATGGCCTGAGATGTTGCCATCATAGCTGACGGCAAAGGTTGTATGCTCACAGATATGCTGGCCATTAGCACACCAGGTTTACAAACTTGTTCTAAAATTGCCTAAACAATGTGGGAAATAGCCTGCATCGAAGCTGTGTACAATCTGAAATGGCTATCTCAGTTGTATCTGTTTTTCTAGTCTGTGGGCTGGGAGGTACTGGGTGGTGGTACTGGGGCTCCTGTTATCTGGTGGGGTGTCTGGGTGGGCTGCTTCTCACAGGACACATACCCTGGGTAGCTGGCTGAGTGGAAAGGACTCTGTAGGGCACGCCCACGCCACAGTGCACATGTGGAACCCAGTGGACAACTTTTTGGAGTTGGTTTTCTCCTTTCCGTCTTGGAAATGGGACTCAACTCATCACTCATTGTGTGGCAAATGACTTTACCTCTCGAGCCATCTGGCAGGCCTAAGGATGGATTTCACCTGGGCCAGCAGGGCCAATCCAGGCAGAGTAGCCAGAATACATGCTTTGCTATGCTACAGAGAGGGTTTCTTGTGTTCCCTTTGCCCTTTTCTGGAGACTGACAGAGCTTTTCTGAGGCTTCATCCTTTGAGCTCTGGGCAGGGCTGGGCTTAGCTGTTTCTCCACCCCTGCACTAGGCTTTTCTTACCAAGTCCCTTCACCGAGGCTGTCAGGTGAGCTTAGGTCACCTGTCACTGTAAATCGCTTCTAATCTGTGAAGCACCTGTTGATAGGCATTTATGGTGCATGTGGACCCCACCCCCACCCCTGCAGCTCAGCCCCTCAGCCCCTGTCTTCATTACAAACTGGATAGACAGGCCCCAGGCACACAGGTATCTACCCTGAGGTCAGGCCAGGCAGGCAGGCTGCTCTGAGCAAGACCTTCCCAATGCTGTCTACCTAGAGAGAACCAGCCATAGGGTCAGCTGCTGTCTTCCAGAATGTGCAAGTGTGGTGAGAGGGATCCCAGAGGCCTGGGCGTTGGTATCGCAGCAGCCTGGTTTGTGCTGCCTGCCAAAGGCAGTTTCTGAACCTGGCCTTGAAGGAGAGAGCAACCACCAGGGAGAAGGGGTTGGGACTGGGGTGGGAGTGAGGGTGGGGACCTGGGCAGGCAGGTCCTGCACAGAGGCAGCTGGAGAGCAAAGAGGGTCTTGGGGGGACTGGAGCCCGTCTCCACCAGGAGAAACTTCCTTGACTAGTCCTAGCCCTCAGTAGTCAGTATGGCAAAGCTAGGAGGCCTTGAAGTGGTGGGGTGCACAGCAGGAAGCCTAGAGAAACTTTCTGACTGAGGGCTCTTCCATTCTGTTGTCCCCACAGGGGGCTGGTGGGCCCCTCAGGAGCCAGGCTGCGCTGGGGAGTGGCTGAGCCATGGCAGGCAGAGACAGATGTTTCCATTTTAGGGCTTGGGTTGTCATAAATGGTTTGTTCCCACCAAGCCCTGTTTCCCATTAAGCTGACTCTGAGAGATGGAGAAGCATCCATGAGGTGAGCTGGGTAGCTCCCATGCATGTTCGTGTGTGTGTGTGTGTGTGTGTGTGTGTGTGTGTGTGTGTGTGTGTGTTAGGGCGTGCAGCTTGTATGTATGTGTACAGTGTGCTGTTCATGTATATATATGTGTGCATGTAGCATGCAGCTTGTGTGTACGTATGTGTACAGTATATGTATATATATGTATATACATGTAGAATACAGCTACTGTGCATGTATACAGTATGTATATATTTGTAGCATACAGCTTGTGTGCATGTGTACAGTATGTATATATATATACATGTAGCATGCATCTTGTGTACATGTGTACAGTGTGCACATATGCGTGTGTGCATGCATGTGTGTGTGTGTGTGTGTGTGTGTGCACGTGCGTGTGTATAGTGTGAAGCCTGTGTGCATGTACACGGTGTGCATAATCTGGAGAAGAAGCTGGGCGGGGCTGAAGTTACAGTGGGCTCCTCTCCTGTCTTCAACAGGCATATATGCTTTGCCCTGGGATCTGTTCCGTTCTCTGAGCAGCTTCCCCAGCTGTGGGTCCTAAGCATGCCCAAAGACACCTCTCCCAGCACACCTGGCCTCTGCTTCCACCATTGTGTATTGCTTACTGGCCACCCTGCCTTCCCTTTTTCCTGCCATAAAAGCTTCATCAGTGGACTTGGTACCTACTCTCCTCCAGGGCTGTGGGATCCTGACCCGCTTGCTGTGCTGATGGTTCCCACTCCGGGCCAGTGATAGTTCGGGAACAGCTGTGTGAAGCAGTCCTGGGTTTGGAAAAGTGAGTGGTGGAGTGAGTAGAGAACTACAGACAGACAGAGAAGTTGCATTAGCCTTCCTGGGGTTTCTTATCATAACAGAAAACGCTGGCTGTAAGCTACTGAGTGCTTCCACCTCTAGAAACTGTGAGCTGCTGGTAGCGTCCAATGAACAGTTCTTCAGGATTCATTCAGGGAGAAACCAGAATCCCTGTTCTCAGAGAACTTACATTCTCTACACTGCCAATGTTATCTCACAATTCAAATGACCTAAGGGACTGTGGCTTGAGAGCCCATGTAGTGGGCTTTCGTGACAGGAGGCACTAGGAGGCTTCACTGACCTGCAATCCACGCAGACCCAGCTCTCTCCAAGCAGCGCCACCTGGCTGAGGTGGGAGACAGCGCTCTAGCAGCAGCTGGGGCATTGTGATTCCTTGGTGACCACCCTCTAGCCACACAGACAGATGCTGAGTGCAGGGGACAAATCACAGGGCAGACTCCTCTTCCTGTCCATCATCCACACCTAACCCAGAAAGGAAAAGTTTCCTGTTCAGGTAAACGTGCTTCCTGGAGACACGACGGGTCTCTGCACCACTGGCTTAGAGAAGGCAGGTGGGAGGGGGCTACCCATTGTGGGGGACAGCTGGAGGCTCTCATTATGCAGTGGCAAAGTATTCAGTCAAATGACTGCCTCTTACTTAGGAAGGAAGGCCAGCGAGCACACAGTACTTGGGTAGCAACAGGCTGGGCCTTGGGTTCATCTTTTTTGGGGGGCAACTGTATTGGGGGTGTCTCTAGAAACAAGGAAGTGTCTGGAAACTGGGAGCAAATGGAGAGGTACTTAAAGTTTCTAGAGGTGGAAAGCACCCCATCTTGTTCTGCAGCCTCTGTTTCCCTCTTGGACCAGCACATGGAGCCCCAGAACCCCAGAGCTGTACAGTTATGGTTTTAATAGACTTGCCAGACACCGGTGTCTGTTAGGCCAGCATGACTGGAAGCATCTGGCAAGGGCTCAGTGAGGGGGGTAGAGAGATAGTTCGGTAGTAGGGAGCATTGGCTGTTCTTCCAGAGGATGTGAGTTCAATTCCCAGCATCCATATGGGTACTCACAACTATATGTAACTTAGTCCCTGGCTGGCCTGGAATTCACTGTAAGGACCAGGCTAACCTCAAGCACAGAGATCCCAAACAAACACACACCAAACAAACTAAAAACCAACCAATCAAACAACCATCAACCAAAAAAACCCCCATAAACAAACAAACAAACAAACAAAGGTTTGGTTGCAAGTTTTGGAACTGTCCTAATCCTGGTCCACTGTATCTGCCAACTGCAGCCACCATCACAAGTGGGACCTCTGAGTACTGTCCTGTGTGAATCAATGGAGGGGACTCAGTTCCTAAATTCAAACTTTCAAAGGGTTGAGATTCCTAATTATTAAAAGCCAGGTTGCTCTCTTCCTGGGATGTATCCAGTAGGCGCCCCACCTCACACCATGCTGGGTCAGAACCCTGTTTTTAAACCTCTGTTGTAAGCATTGATACCCAGAGGCAGAGACCAGAAACCAGAGCTATCTGCCCAGATACTGGCATGGAGTTCAAAGGTTTCAGGCTTCAGGGATCAACATACTTTTCTTCCATGAAAAACAAAAACAAGCAAACAAACAAACAAAAACAAAACTACTCAGCACCTCCAAAAGATCTGCTCATCAATACATTTATTTATAAATTAAACTGAAATAATGTTTAACTCATTAGAATATGATAGCAAGGAACCCAATGGCGCGATAGTGAAATATTTCCACAAAGAATGATTTTTAAGACCAACGAAAGCGTTCATGGGAAGGAAGGAGCATCGTTTTGTCTTTGCAAATCTCTCACATCCCGGCTGGTTTACGAGAAGACATCTGGATTTTCCAGCCAGTTTTTTGTCTGGTCCGTTTCTGTATCTCATTCCATGCAGCTTCTGGAAAATGTCACCAAAGCCTCTAAAGAAAGAAAGTGAATCAACCTAACAACTGATAATGGAGACAAAGGAGCTGTCCCCAGGTCCTAGGTGGGCGGGCATTCCGAAAACAGCCAGCCGCAGCAAAGGTTCCCAGACTTCATTGAGACACACAAGGGCAACTTTAAACTTATAAATAGTTTACTTTTGGAACTTTTTGTGACTATTCCCAGGCAGAGGCAACTGGCGGCTGCAGGACCACTGTGTTGTCATTTGTTTATACATTCTTCTGGTAGTCACCACAGGGGCATTTCCAGCCTTGAGTGGCGGATTCTACTGGGATTCTACTGTCCGCACTCTTGAACCCATCTCTTGGTACCCATGTGAGCACTTCTGGGCATCTTTCCAGCGCAAGAAGTGCTGGGTCTCTGAGCAGCTTCAACTGTGATCCACAGTGCTGAGGTTTTCCTATCTCCATTCTTGCACATGGTGCAAGATTTTTTCTCCACATTTTCACCAATGTGTGATGTTTTGGGGACCTAAATTATTTTTTTATTTTTTAATTTTTTAAAGATTTATTTTATTTATATAAATACATGGTAGCTGTCTTCAGATATACCAGAAGAGGACATCAGATCCCATTACAGTTGGTTGTGAGCCACCATGTGGTTGCTGGGAATTGAACTCAGGACCTTTGGAAGAGCAGTCAGGACTCTTCTTCTTTTCTCCTTCTCCTTCTCCTTCTCCTCCTTTTCTCCTTCTCCTCCTTCTCCTCCTCCTTCTCCTCCTCCTCCTTCTCCTCCTCCTCCTCCTCCTCCTCCTCCTCCCTCTCCCTCTCCTTCCTTCTCCTTCTCCTCTTCCTCCTCCCCCTCCCTCTCCCCCTCTCCCTCCCTCTTCTTCTTTTGAATAAGAAGTTTGTTCATTTTGTTCAAAAATCTAAGCACAAACACCACACATATGTAACGCATGTATCATGTATGCGATTGTATTTGGTAAATGTGTACTGCCACCACTGTGATCAAGACCATCTCTCTCCATTTGGAGTGTATTAGTGTGCTGGGGTTTAAGTGTGGCCTCTAAAACATGCTGAAATCTGTCCTATTTTCTTTTTTAGACGAGGCTCACTATGAACCCCAGGTTGGCTCTGAACTTGCGTCCCTCCTGCTTCCTGACACTCAGTCACCAGGTCTCCTTCCTCCATCACATCCTTTCCTACTTTGATTTATCTTATGGGATTCATCAAGCCTCAGTCTTTTCAAACGATTTCTTTTGTGTCCTGTATCAGTAGTTTCGGCATTTTTCCCCCTTTCCTTTCTCTTCCTTTCTTCTCCCCCACCTCCACCCCAGACTGGGCATCACTATATAGTTTGAGTGTCCTAGAATTTATTTCCTATGGAGACCAGGCTGGCCTTGAACTTACAGTGAGAGAGGCAGCTGCTTAAATAACTTATGTTTAACCTTAGCTCTTCTCTAATGTGCATTTTGCAACACAAATCTCCAAATACAGTTTTAGCTGCACCCCACGTGATTTTCTTCATTATTTTTTGTTTTGTTTTGTTGTTTTTAATTTAAATTTGGGGAAGCAGGGTCTCATGTGACCCATGGTGGCTTCGGACCTGCTATTTACCTGAGGATGGCTTTGAATTTCTGGTCCTCTGATCTTAACCTCCGGAATGTGAGAATTACAGGCTCTTGTCATCCACAACTGGTTTTATACGGTGGTAGTGACCGCCTCTCATGAGCTCTATCTAGACAAGTGATAACTATCTCCTGGCCACTATTAGCTTTTATGATTTATTTTTAAGGCGTCTTTTGTGTACATGTGTTCTGCCTGCATGTATGTTCGCCACATGTGTGCTTGGTCAGAAGAGGGCATTGAATCCCTTCGAACTGGAGTTACAGATAAGTTATAAGACACCATGTGGGTGCTGGCAGCTGAAGCATTCTCCCCTCTCTCTGCAAGAGAGAGAGGCTGTCCTGGAACTTGCTTTGTAGACCATGCTGGCCTTGAACTCACAGAGATCTGACCATCATGCCCAGTAGAGTAAATTCTCTTAACCAGAGTCATCTCTCTAGCCCTCCCTTTTTTAAGGAAAAAAAATTATTTATTTTGACTAGATATCTAAGTGTTTTGTCTGCATGTGAGTGTCCTTTGTGCAGATCAGAAGACTGAGGGCATTGGGCACTCTGGAATTGGAGTTATGACAGCTGTGAGCCACCATATGAGTGCTGGGAATCGAACCTGGGTCCTCTGGAAGAGCAGCCAGTTGTTTTAACCGTGGATCATTTCTCCAGCCCCTTTCTGTTAGTTGTACAATTTTTATTATCTCTCCCTTCAAAATGTTTCCAGTTTCTTTCGTGGCTTCACCAGTTTCAGTCCTCCCAATGTGCTTTATACATCCGTTCCTGAGTTATGTCTAATCTGTTTTTAAACACATTTAATGAATTATTCTCAAAATTCTACAGTTTCCAGCTTTTTCTACCCACAATGCTCTGCACAGACTCTTGAAAATACATCTGGGTTTTAAAATTTTTTTTTTTTTTATATTTAATCGTGTGTGTGAGTCTATGCACACCACTTGGGGCTATCTGGAGCGAGAGATAGCAGCAGTTGTGAGCAGCCCAGTGTGGGTGCTGGGAACTTGAGCCCTCGGCAAGAGCAGTAAACACTCATAACCAGTGAGTCTTCTCTCAGGCCAAGTACATCTGAGTTTCCCGGCTGTGATCTGTGACTGATATACTTGAATCTCTTCTGGGTGTTTCTGGTTTTTAATTCCAGTGATTCATTTGGTCTGGTCTCTGGAGACTGAGTTCCTTCTGGTTGTAGTGTGTAGGAAGAACTTGATGTCGAGGGTTATGCTTGTTTCCTTTGTGGGCTTGGTAGCTGGGGATATAGGCGACCTGCGTTCTTCGGTTTTCATGCAGCCTCAGATGGATTAACAACCCAGCTAATCTATGAGGTTTAGTGTAGAGATAGCAACGGAAGGGTGGGTAAACCAAACCATGTGTCCAGTAACGTAAAAATCTTACCAAACACAAAAGCATCTGGAGGCATCTTAGAGCCAACAGGTTAGTGACGTGCCACCTGCCAGGGGTACAGGGACATGCTACTCCTTCAGCCCTTCATGCTCTGTGGTTCCTTTTTAAAAAAGATTTTACTTTGTGTGTTTTGTCTTCATGTATGCATATGCGGCGCGTGTGGTCAGAAGAGGGTATTAGATCTCCATGCACTAGAATTACAGATGGCTGTGAACCATCATGTACGTGATGGAAACCGAACCCGGGTCAGTAACAATGGCTCTTCACTATGAGCCATTTCTCCAGCCTCAGTTTCTATTTTACAGATGGCCAGTGTTGGGTATTCCAAGGATAACAGTGCACAGTAGACTGTGACTGGCTGGTTACTAACTTGAACCTTGTGTCTGAGTACTTTCATGGTGATGTGACATCTGGTCAGGTGCTGGAAGATGAGGGGCTGGTGAATCTTCCTTGCTTTGGGTGTGTGTGGGGGATGTCTTTTCATTCTTTGTTTTTTTGGAGACAGGGTCATTCTGTGTAGCCCTGGCCCCGGCTTTCCTGGAACTCTCTGTATGGTGTGCAGTTACAACATACAGTACCGATTCTCCCCTGCACTCGGCTCTGAGCTGAGACAGAATCTCACCACGATGTCCTGTCCAGTCTTGAACTAACAGATCCATTTGCCTTTGTCTCCTGGATAGTGGGATTAAGGATGTGCACACCATGCTGGTTGCAGTCATTGCTTATCTCAGGAAAAATCAGAGGTTTACTTCTGTCATACTTAAAAACAGAGGCCAACTTTTGCCTTTTCATGAACACAGGATCATTTTGTGTGATCTAATTTCATACACACACACACACACACACACACACTCTTTTACTTTCTTTTATGTGACTGTCTTTTGTGTACATTCGTGCACAGGAGCATGCCTGGTACCCACAAAAGTTAGATGTTGGATCCTGCAACTGGGTACCAGACGGTTGTAGGTGCTGGGAACTGAACCCTGGTCCTCCACAGGAGCAGTAAGTACTTTTAACCACTGAGTCATTTCTTCAATCCCTGACACCTTTTTAAATTTTGACAGCGCTAAACAAATTGACATTTAAATTCAAGCACAATCCAGCTTACTGTTTAAGTCTCTTGCCATGTGATCAACCTGTCCTTTCCCAAGGGTTAGAAAGAGATCCAGTTGACTGCAGAATTGAGAGAGGCCAGGCACAGCTGGGAACCTCTGTCCAGTGGAGCACCAGGTGGGTGGTGCCCCGATGGAGCTCTTAGGTCACCGAGCCCATGAGCTAGAAGAGAGGGTCAGTAGGAGGCAAGCACTGGGGCGGGGCACAGGGCATTTGGATCAGGAGGCTGGGGCAGAGTCTTTGCAGGCAGCGTGCCGCCATCACAGTGATGGGCTGTGGGGACTGTAATTCCCGTTATACAAACTGTTAGCCCTATAACTGATGTCTCATGATCCTGTTTGGTTCCCAGGCTACCAAAGAAGTAGACGTTTCACATGACACAATTTTTTGTTTGGTTTTGTTTTGCCTACAAGAAAAAGAAGCAAATTAGACTGCACTGAAAACAAATGAAAGCCATCAATCATTTCTCTAGGTGGGAGATACACTTGTCTGAAAGGCTGACTAGGCCATTCCACTTCAAGATGCCTTGCTCTCAAAGCGGGGCTGAGAAGTCAGTGCCAGGGGAAAAGCCCTGTACTTGTGATCACAAGTGAGTTGTAGCATGAGAGACCCCAGCCATTCCTGGGAACTGGTATCTGGAGGCCACAGGAGGATGGGGGCCCTGGCCCCTGCACCCACCACACCAGAGAAGGGCTCCAATTTCATCTATTCCAGAAAAGAATAAAGGAACCGCCCTGCTCCCTGAAAACTGGGGAAAGAAGGGTCAGTCTGGCTCACTCCGGGAAACCACCCATGGGATATGCATGAGGTGCAAACCATAATGACTGCCCTCAGCCAGGGGGTGGGGACAGACGGAAAGGCTGCTCCCAAGAGAACAACGGGGTGAACAGAGACTGACACACTACAACTTGGAATGCACAGCCTTGGACCCTCGGCTCCACTCGGCCCAGCCTTAGGTGTGTGGGACCAAATTTGTGGCCCCAAAACATTTTTGAAAGTCAGAAACAAGGAGAAAAACATGTTTTTCATCTCACATGGAATACTGTCTTAATAAGTGGCTCTCCTATTGACTTGGTTGAAGGAAAAAGATTGCTTTCCAAATTAAGCTTTCCCCAGTGAATACTATGGAGTATTTTGCTTGACTCCAACAGAATCCCTGTCACAGCTCAGAGGTCAACCCTCCAAAAAAGAACTATATTTTTTGGGCAAAGCAACCTCTTTGGGCAAAGCCCCTGTCATGTTGGCAGGTACAGTGTTTATGAAATTTTGTGCTGCCGAGAGGCATGCAAACACATAAATGCACATATACACCCATGCATATACATGCACACACACATACACATGCATGCATACATGCACACAGACACAGACATAAAAAAAGTTGCACAAGTGACTTAAACAAAGATTTTCACTATTTGAGAAAACAAAACAAAACAAAACAAAAAAACAAAGATGTGTAGGCTGAATGTGGTGGTTCAAACCTGGAATTCTCGTACTCAGAGGAAGCTGAGAC
Organism: Rhabdomys pumilio; assembly: GCA_030674055.1. Taxonomy (NCBI): domain Eukaryota; kingdom Metazoa; phylum Chordata; class Mammalia; order Rodentia; family Muridae; genus Rhabdomys; species Rhabdomys pumilio. Next base: position 13,728,457 of record JANHMN010000013.1, read on the forward strand.
AGAAGGATTGCTGTGAGTTCTAGGCCAGCCTAGGCTCCTTAGTGAGTTTGAGCTCAGCAAGGGCTACATTGTGAGAAGGTGCCTCGAGACAAAAAGCAGGGCTGTAGAGCCGGCTCAGTGGTTACAGGCACCTGCTGCGCTGCACAGGAACTGGGTTCCGTTCTCAGAACCCACAGGGCAGCTTATAACCGTCCGTGACTCCAGTTCCTGTCTGACACCTCTTCTGATGTCTGTGGCCCCAGGCCTGCACATGGTGCACACATATACATATAGGCAAAACCTTGTACACACAGAATAAAAATAAATCTAAAAACACTAATAATTTTTAAAAAAGGGGAAATGGTATACATTGTTGATGTGTTTATTATGTGCCTAAGGCCACAATATCTTGGGACAGCTATAGTTTTGGGGTTGAGAAATTTAAAAATAAGTCACATGTTGAACAGCATGTTTCCTGTTTATTGTTGTCTCGCCCTTGCAGTACAGTCAAGGCTGAGTGAACTACTGCTAACGGGCACACTCTCCCAACAGTCACAGTGTGTGAGGGAAGCACGCTTGTGTGACCCTCTGCTGCCAGGCTGGGGTGGGCGTGGCTGTGCCCTGCTTCAGTCTGAGTCCATGGCAAAGAGCTGGATGTCCTGCGGGTTCCAGTACAGGCCGACTGCCGAGCTGTAGACCAGAGACCAGACGTAAGGGGTGAAGAACTCCTCAGGCCGCTCCTCCTCCACATACTTGAACTTCAGTTCTGGAAACTTCTGCAACGAGAACAAGATGACTTTTATGTACAAGCAAAAGCAGTGGAGTGTGTGCAGCAGGTCCCTTCCCTGAGTGCTCACAGGCTGGAGTGCAGGCCTCTCACAAAGTTTGACCGTCAAATGGCTTCTGAGCTGGGAGAATATAACTCACCTGTGCTGGCTGGTTTTATGTCAACTTGACATAAGCTAAAGTCATCTGAGGGTGAGAATGTCAACTAAGAAAATACCTCCATAAGACTGGGCTGTAGACAAGCCTGTAGAGCATTTTCTTAATTACTGATGGCGGAGGGTCCAGCCCATTGTGGGTGGTGCCATCCCTGGGCTGGTGGTCCTGGGTCCTTTAAGAAAGCAGCCCGCTGAGACTGAGTCACCCCCCTAACAGAAGGGTCAGCAGGCTCTGTGGCTGTCTCAAGGACACAGAGCCTGTCCCGTGGAGTGAGGCTGACCATCGCCATTGATGGACTGGTCGAGGCTGGTTTGAAAAGGAGTACTGCATTTTAGGTACTCTACTACTGTGGTCAATGCAGGCCTGAGGCACCACTGAGGGTTAGCTCTGGGCAGACCCAAACACTGCTCTTCCTATAATCATTTCCCTCTGGTACTGAAGCCAGTAAGCAGGATGGGTCTTTGTTGTTAGAATTCAAAACCATGTGGTGGCACACACCTTTAATTCCAGCATTTAGGAGGTAGAGGCAAGCAGATCTCTGTGAGTTCTAAGGCCAGCCAGGGCTACGAAGAGAGACCTTGTCTAAAACCAAGCCTGTTGGGAGCCGACTTTTAGCAGAAAGCGGCTAGAAAGCAGCTATCATCTTTGCAGCCATCTGGAGCCATATACCCTGATAGAGACTTGTTTTTCAATAGCCTACAACAGCTGAAGCACACTCTGATAAATATCTTGTTTATCCCACATAGCTTGTTTTGCTATTTACTGGCCTCAGCTGCATAGTGCACGTGGTAAAATGTCTTCACCTGTGTTCTCCTGCTTGTGCTTATACTACCCTGGATTTCCTTGTGTGGGTGTAGTGGTGGTTAGTAGTAGGTGTAGTGGTGTGTGTATGGTGGAGACAGAAAACAAGTCTTGACTACAGATCCTCTGGCTTGTCTCTATTCTTCGTGTCTCTTCTCCTTCTTCCCCCCACTCTCTCTCTTGCTAGACCCTGACCCGTGGACCCGAGCAGCAGCGCAGGTTGGGACATTTTGGCCCCCAAGCCTGGCAGAGTACGGGTTGCAACATTTTGGCCCCCAAATGTGGGCCAGAGTGGTCCTCAACACAAGCCAAACAAACCAAATGACTCAAGGGTGGGGTCTCTCCTCCACACAGTGACAAACTGGGGAGGCTCCTGAGAAGGTCTTGGAAGGACATGGAGGTGACCTCTGTGAGCCCATTGTCTATGCCTGAGGAGGTTGGAACTGCTCACACAGGACCCCCTTCCAGCTGAGCTGCAGAGAGGAAGGCAAAAGCTATTACTAAGCTATTGACTGTCACCAAACACACCCACCCTCACAGTGCTGGGACATTCTTGTGACTGTCCTGATGGAAGGGTGTGAGGCAAACAGAGTCCTGGAGTCTGTGGAAATGAGAAAAAGCAGCCAGCATCCCTGGGTGGCCCGTTACACCAACAGTTATAAACTGAAACCCATCTTGTCTTCTACAAAGGTACAAGGTGGGGACTGTCAGTCTCATCTGAAGTAAACGATTCAGCAAGAAACAGCCTAAGCTCTCACGTATTGTGTAGTCTCTCTGTCAGGGGATGTCCCCAATGGCCAGTGCACCCTGGGAATATAACACTATGGTAGGCATGAGGACAGGCTGTCAATGGCGGATATGGGTAGATTTTATAATGAAGTTATTATTCAAGCTGAACAATGGTTATTGCAGCAGAAGTGCCCATGATAACTTAGTAATTATTCCCCAGCACTAGAGAGGCAGAGGCAGGAGGACCTCTGTTCATTTCAGACCATCCTGGTCTATATAGCGAGTTCCAGGTCACCTGGGGCTACAAAGTAAAGGCCACTCAACCTACTTTAGCAATTCTGAGACTACAGCAAGGCAGTTTCTAGCTAACATAATTGATTACATTAACAGGCATATTAAAATGTTTTTAGATACTCATTTAATCTCTGAAGCAATGAGAAAAACTATTCCAGGAGATGTCATGTAAGCGCTCCCCTCCCCTCCCCTCCCTGCTTCTCCTTCTTTTCTCCTCCCTTCCTTTACAGACATTTCCCAATACGTAATAAGCATAAGACTAAAGGCAGGCTGTGGCTAAGGAGTGTCCAGACCCAGAGCTTATGAGCAGAAATCTGCTTTTATTAGTTGTGACTCTGGAAGTCCCCGTCCCTATGCAGCCTCAGGCTCTTCAAATACAGTTTGGCACTATCCTCTGAGAGTCTGCATTTAACTGTCTGAACTTCCCAGCTGAGCGTGCAAATGAGGTAAGCCATGTGATGACAGAAAGGCCTTGCAGAGTGTCTAACCCAGAGCGGGCATCAGTGAATACTGGCTGTTGTTACTGACAGTACAACCACCAAATAAGAGACCAGAAATATTGGGATGGATGCAAGTCCGTTTCTCCTATGCTCTTCACCTAAGAGTGGGCACCTAGCCTCCCTGAATAGAAACTAGGAAGAAGCGCTGAGCATCGGCTCTGTATGCTGGCCTCCCGCCATGGACACTTCTAAGGAACAGAGCCTTGTCACTGAGAGGAGATGGGCCTGAAGAACGGTCCTGGCCTTCCCTCAGAAGCAGGCCAGTGGGAAGGGAGAGTGACCCCAAGGCAGGTTTACAGTTACAGTAATGTGACAGGGGCCATTCCTACCATGTTTGTAAAATTGGGACCATGACACAGGTATTCATAAGATTATGTGACACCTCCAGCAACATCCAAGATGGAGCTGGGGTAGGAAGCAGAAAGTCCTCTGAGCTGCATGGGACTGGACAGATGGAACTGGATCAAGGGAGGAGCCTGCAGGAACAGCCTAAGAGATAGGATGTGATATCAACTGGAGTCACATACATGCACACAAAGGCATACATACACACACACACACAAGTACACACATACATACATACATATACAGGCACACACATATACAAATACAGGCATACACACACACACACACACACACACACACACACACAAGCACGCAGACACAGCCATGATATAGACACATAGACATGACACAGACAGACAGACAGACAGACACACACAGACACACACACACACACACACACACACACACACAGAGGCACACACAAACACACACCCTTACCACAAGCACCTTACTAAAGACAAACTGGCATCCCTGGCCCACAGGTATACTGCCTTCTCGGCTCTCATTGGTGCATTGGGGCAGATCCTGTTTTTTGGATTATTTCACATGTAGCCACACCATGGGCTTTTGGAAACCAGGAACGTTCTGAGCACCTGGCATATTATGGACACTTATTTGCTGAACTGAATGAACAAAGGCCTTCATATCCACACAATAACCATGTGTCAGGTCTTAAAGAAACTACTACACACAGAGAGAGGTGAAGACGTTGAGTAACCTGCCACAGAGGCCATGGTCAGCAGCTTCTGCCACTGTAGCCTCTCAAACCTAGGATCGGGGTGTCCATCCTCCAAACATCTACAGCTAGGGTGGAGATGAGGTTTCCAGGCCCTCCAAGAAATCCTCTTCAATGGTCTCATTCAACCTCAGTGCCTGGGTGTCTCACAGTGACATGCAGGGGCTGCACTCTGCCAGCCCAGGTTAGGGCCAGGGAAGCAAGCTGGGTGCTTTAGTTTCTCAGCGTGTGTACAATGTAGGACTTATGAGCTCCTTTTAATTCTGACCGTCTGTTAGATGACTCTAGATGAATCTAAACCTCTCCATTCCTGCCATGCTTGCTGGCCTCACTGTAACTTTAAAGTCAAGCAGACTCAGACTTCATACAGCTAGCCTTCGTGACAGATACCTCTGTTCCTTGTGTCACTCAATGTCCTGGTATTCAACTGATGGTCTTCACAGCAATTCTAACTGTCAAAGACCAAGACGATATAAATGAGGTGTGGTTAAGCAGCTCTGGGGCTGGGAACTTCTAGCTAAGTGGCCTGCAGGGTTTAGGCACTGCCTGCTGTGTGGTAAAGATCGGATCATTTTACAGTGTTTGCAAGCTGTGGTCTACTGGGTGTGCACCATAGGGAAGTAGAAGGCAGAGACAGAATAACAAAACAACGTAAATATATTGTCACTGCTGGGGAAAAGCCTGCTGGACACAGCACACATGGCTCCAAGACCATAGCATAGCTCTCTTACTGTGCGTGTGCGTGTGCGTGTGCGTGTCTGTCTGTCTGTCTGTCTGTTGTCCTTCTCCTTGAGTGAATGACTAAACTGTGAGCTATTATTTTCTGGTCTGTCTGGAATCTTCACCGGCAGGTCATGTACATGGTTCCTAAAGGGCTGTGACACAAACAGCAAGGTAAACGGAGACCTGTTTTCCAGACTGGTAACAGAGGCGGACAGAATGCACAGGTGAAGTCCCATCTACTGGAATGAGTTATTGGTAAGCCTGGCTGACTGAGGACTGAGCTGGGCCATGTCCTGCATCCCCGCCACAACCTGTCCGTCTGGGTAGCTACAGAGCCTTGAACAGGGATCCTTAATACCATGTGCTCTCTGAGACGTCTTAGAATGCTCAAGAGCCAAGGAAGGAAAAGACAAAAAGTATTATTTAGAGCTAAAGACACCGGAGACACATTTTGTCTAAGAAATGTCATGTCTGAAGGTAATAGCAACAGCCCAGAAAGTCACCCTTCCCTTTGCATCCCTGTGCGAGCCTATGACAAACAATAATGCCATCTCGTGTGGCTGCGGGACATCCAGCTTCCTCATGGGGGGGGGGAGCGTCTCCATCCCTGACACACCAGGCTGCGTGGCAGCTGCAGGCCAGCTGTGGGCTAGTCCCAGCTCTGATGTCAGCCCGGTGCTTCATGTTCTCCTCCTGTACTCTGCTTCTCCAGCCCTTCTCAGGCCTCTGTTGTGGCTCCTGCCAGGGACTTTTGGGTTACTGTGTCCTGAGGATTACTTGTGTTCTGAGAAAGGATGGGGCTGGAGAGGAACAAGGGGAGCCCAGGTAGGAGCCCTAGCTTTCACACCTCGCTTCAAAGATCCTTGGCCTGGGGCTTGGTTCTGAAACTATAGAAAACCCATCTCCGAAGCTTGAAGCTTGGTCTTTGTCCAAAACCACTTACAACAATCCTGTTGTTTTAAATTTTGGAGCCAGAGGTAACGTTAGACTCTCAAGTGGGCCAGAAAACTTTTTTTTTTATCAGCTCCAGTGAAATCAACCTACCACAGTGGGACATCCGGACACTCAGCTCAGCAACAAAGCGGAAGTCTGAGGTGGCAGTGAGACCTGGATAGAGCTGGCACACCCAGAGCCTACATACAGCCTGTCTCTGTTGTCAGTCATGTGATCCAGTGAAAACCCACAGGAAGTCAGTGAGCAGATGTAGGGTACAACTGTAATAATTTTATTACCACAGAAGTTCAGTGAGATTTCCAGCTTCCACCTAAAGTCTATACAGATAGCATCAGACACCCAGCAAGCACCTGGCAGGGCTCCAGGAAGTTAATGCAATTTACAATCAAACGGCTACATGGCACACTGAAGAGTTTCCTGCACACAGTAAGTGGGGTAGACAAGTAGATGGTGGTCACTGGGCCCAAGGCAGCCAAAACTGGCTGCTAGCTGTGGTGGCCTTGGACTGACCAGCAGGCCACAGTTCATAGGGCTGGTTTAGGGTGGGCAGCCAGTTCAGACAGTGGAAGAGTGACCTCATGAGTCCGTCACAGGACAGCCAAGAAAACTGCTCCTTGTGAAGTCCATGGTCACATCACAGGATGTGGGGACTCTACAGCCTCCTGAACCTCTCCTCCCTCTCTCCCTGACTGTCACTGAACAACCACACCAGGGGACTGCATCTGGGGCTGCAGAGGAAAGACCTATGTGGAGTCACAGGTGTCAGCGGAGCATGGCAAGATGGAAGAGGAGATACCAGAGGACCCCGGATGGTCCTGCCTCACACTGGAGGAGAGGAGTTAGGCTGGACAGATGGCGAATAGTGAACTGACACACGTGGAGACACCAATGCCATCAATCCATCTGACTCTTGGCTGAGCAAATGAAAGACAGAAGGAGTTGCCAATGTGTCAAGATGCAGCCATCAGCAGAAAGAGGACAAACACTGAGCAGCCGAGCAGCAGTGGGTGGGGAGGGAAAAGTGTTTCCACTTCTCATGAATTCCTGATTACTGTTTTTGCTCCCAAAAGCTTTTATAAAGTACTTATTCATCTTATGTGTAACAGTGTTTTGCATGCCTTCATGCATGCATGTGCACCAGGGGTATACCTGATGCTTGCACAGACCAGAAGAGGGTGTCAAGTCCCTGGACTGTAGGTAGATATGGTGATGAACTACCATGTGGGTGGGGACTCACACTTGGGGCCTCTGGAAGAGCAGCCAGTCTCTTAACCAGCTGAGCCATCTCTCCAGCCTCTACTTTTATTTTTGGAATAGTAATGGGGGGGGGGTGTCTCACTATGTTGTCCAGGCTAGCCTCAAACAAGTGTTAGTCTCAGCACTTGGATAAGTTGAGGCACAAGGGTCATAAGTTTGAGTTGAGTGAGTTCTAGGATATCCTGGGCTATACAGAAAGACACTGTCTAATAAACCTGTCTAAGTTCTAGGATATCCTGGGCTATACAGAGAGATACTGTCTAATAAACCCGTCTTAGTTACTTTTCTGTTGCTGTGATAAAACCCCAAGTCTGTGGCCAAGGCAGTTTCTTCTTCTTTTTTTTTTTTTTTTTGGTTTTTCGAGACAGGGTTTCTCTGTGTAGCCCTGGCTGTCCTGGAACTCACCCTATAGACCAGGCTGGCCTCGAACTCAGAAATCTGCCTGCCTCTGCTTCCCAAGTGCTGGGATTAAAGGTGTGCGCTACCACCGCCTGGCTCAAGGCAGCTTCTTAAAGGCACCGTTTACTAGGGATTGGGGTTCCAGAGGGTTAGTGTCCATGATGGCAGAGCAAAGACATGGCAGGAAGAACAACTGAGAGCTCACATCTCAACCAGAAAGCAGAAGGTAGAGAGCATGCTGGGATGGACATGAGTCCTGACACTTCAAAGCCCACCCCGGTGACACACCTCCTCTAGCAAGCCCAAACTTCCTAAACCTTCCCAAACAACTCCACCAGCCGGGGACCAAATATTCAAACACATGAGCCTATGGGGCCATTCTCGTACAAACTTCCACAACACACATAAATAGAAAGAACATTACACAACCGGATAGCTCAGGCTACGCTATACCGTGTATCCAGGGAGGTATAGAGTCGCTGGCTGTGCAGGGGGCAACTGGAGCTCTCTGGGAGTGAGCGCTCTGGGAGTGAGCACCCTGGGAGTGAGCGCCCTGGGAGTGAGCGCCCTGGGAGTGAGCACCCTGGGAGTGAGCACTCTGGGAGTGAGCACCCTGGGAGTTAGCACTCTGGGAGTGAGCTAGCAGGCACAGCCCTCAGAGCTCAGATCACTTGTAGTTCAGAAGTGGCTTCACCACTTGAGTGTCGACAGTAAGCCTATCAGCTTTTCTCACAGGGTCTCAGGCTCTCAGGCTCTCAGGAAGAGCAAAGGATCTATTGCTGGCACTCCTTCACTGACCAGAAAATCAGTTATTATTATTTTTTGATATTACTTTCATTTTTAGAAATGCATTTATTACACAAGTTTTTACTATTACATTAAATAATGGTTTCTGACATTTTCAGACATGTACACGGTGTACTTTTTTACCTCTTTCAGCCAGAACTTGAGGGTCAATGAGTGAAGCCTGAGAAAGTGTCCCCACTGGGACTTTCTCTGAAGGCAGAGGCCCGAGGGAATGAGAGAGGCTTTCATTTGTCTTCAGTTTTGAATGTCTCATTTCTGAGGGCTTGTGGGTGCCTGGAGCAGAAAGAAGAGTAGGTCCCGTGACTGCAGGGGCAGAGAGTGGGACTGGCTGGTACCGTGTGGCTAGCAGCTAAAGATGAGACAGACAAGCAGCTGCACAAGCAGCCCTGAGAGCCTGGTGTGGAGCACGCAGAGGTAAAGCTGCCATGGCACACACTGGCTCCCGAGAGGGAGATAGGTCCATGTTATTCCAGCTCCGGAGGCTGCAGGGGAGAACAATTTAGGAGGTACACAGCACAGAATTTTCTGCAATATGTGTGCTCTAAGCTGGCTCAGAGGGAGCCCAGGAACAACTACAGTGTGCCTTGCCTTCTGAGGGGTGCTTATCACAGGAAGGAGCCAGATGCTTGGATGAAAGGGGGGGGGGCTTGCAGGAAGTTGAGTGTGGTCTGACTAGAAAGAACACCAGGTGCCCACACACCCAACAGATACAGCCCCTAGTACCTGTGAGCATGGCCGGGGGGCTTAGTGAGCAAATGACAAACACGGGAGTGTAAGCTATTAGTGAACAAATCCGAGAGTCACACATAAGGGCTGGAGATGGCTCAGTGCTTAAGAATGCTCTTGCAGAGGACCCAGGTTCGGTTCTGCCATCCATGGGGCTGCTCACAATCACGTGCAACTCCAATTCTAAGAGATCTGGTATCTTCTGGCTTCCACGGGCACTAGACATACAATACTGCTCAGACATACATGTGGGCAAAATATTCATACCTAAAATACAGCAACTTACTAAGATTAAAAAAGAAAGTTTGGGAAGGGTCCTGAAGACTGGGTGAGTTAGTGGGGCAGTAGCCCAGAGTCATCTGGGACCAAATGAGCCTTATGAAGCCAGAGGCACCAAGGAGAAATGAGCTGTGCTGTTGGGAACTCGGATGCTTCAGTAGGCTAGGGTGTCACTGCCATGACTGTGCCACTGGAAGACCCTCCCCTCAGACAATGGGCCACAGTACGGACAGGCAATGCCTGCAGTTCACATGGATCACTGTGGAAAAGGACATCACACGAACCTCTTACAAACGCACCGGTTATGAAGCTTAGGGGACAGGGTGAAGCATGGCGCGTGGAATGAGGAAGCTCATTCTCAGGGAGCTCTTGGATTCACGCTCAGGTTGCAGTGTGGGTAAAGGAAGGTGACACAGGGCCTCAAATGTCAGCTCTACTGCTTCTCTGCCATCATCTGTCTTTATGCTAACTTTTCTAGACTAATTTGTGGAGTGAAGAATTAGAAGCAGATTCTGATTCATATTTAGATAAATTCAAGAAAAATAGGGAGCCTTGCCATATTTGAGATGTGTTACAGGACAGACAGAGGATGATGGGACAAGGACAAACAGAAGACTCAGCCGCGCCCTCCACCCTGGACTGTGGGGGGCTGGTGCTGTTATCAGGCGGGAAGCCAACCTTTCATGTACGTTTCAGAGGTATTTGGAAAGGGAATTCCAGCTAAGACAGTCTGAGATAAGACACTGTCTGTTCTTTCCTAGGAGTTAGTGTCTCTGAAAGTTTTTTGGGTTTAAGTTGTAAGCAAATCTAACGGTCTCTGAGTTCCCACAGGCGCCTTCTCACTGTTAGCAAGTCCTATCTTGGCTATTCTTTAGCAAGAAGAAGAAGCAACCAGCATTCCTCAGTGCCCACCTCAGTAGGGGACTCTCCTCTGCTCACAGGAGGAATGGTTCACTCTGGCAGTATGTGGGAAGCTTCCTGAATGCTAAGCCAGTGATACCTTCTTCAATACATGGAAAGAAGATCACACTGAAAACCCACACTTTTGGATGTGTGTGTGTGAGCTGTGGATGGAACCCAGAGCCCAATGAATGCCAGCCAAGCTCTGTCACTAACTCACATTTTTTGGGGGGTCGGGGGGATGCTTAGGCTTCCAAGACAGGTCTCACTCTGTAGCCTAGACTGGTCTGAAACTCAGTGTGTAGCTCATGGTAGCCTTGAACTTGTGGCCATCCTCCTGTCTTAGACTCCTTAGCACTAGAATTAGATGTGTGAGCCACCATGCATAGTGCTAAAGGCATAGTGCTGACATTTGATGGCTCTAAGGAGGGAGGACCGTCACCTTGGTGCTTCCCTCGGATGGATTTCCCAGTGATCCGAGTGAGGGCCATGTAGGCTGACCTCGACCCGTGGCGACCTGCCTGCTCACGCATGGTTATCCAACGCAAGTCATCTCTAAATTCAAAGCGTATCATGTGATTGTTTACATTTTCAAAGCCGCGAGGACCAGCAAATCTCAAAAGTTGGTGTTGTGCACCACTGGCTGCCCCTACAAGGCAGACAGCAAGACTGGGTGAATGGATTTAACCTTTCCTCTGGGGTTTCCTTAAACATGTTGGCAAGTCACATCCATCTCTTCAGCTGTCACCTGTGCTCCTATCTCCCTGAAACAAAGCAGTCACACAAGGACTCAGGGAGCAGCAAAGGCACTTTGACTCCTTTACCCAGCACTGCCACAGAACAGCCTTTAGCATTGTTACATTGTTAACATTGCTGACTCTGCTTTCAAAACAAAGTTAGAGACAGGATCATAAACACAGGCAGGAGATGCCATCACAGATCAAATACGATCCAGACATCAGACGAATGCCATCAAGGAACCTCCTTGCAGAAGCCAGCAGAAGACAGCCATGTCCCTAAGGGGACCAAACTCTCCATCTATAAAGCCTGTTCCTTCCCATTCACAATTCCTGTTCTACCTTTCCTGGGCCAAAGGCCAGAGCCAGGTAGGTGTATCTAACCTTTTTGACACTGTGACATGATGCTGTCAAGCTGGAGAACTACAAATCAAAGTTTAGAAAAAGCTGACAATGCTCAAGTTCAGGACTCTGTGTCGACCTGCACTCTTGGCCCTCCTGGGCATTAGGTATCATCCCTCTGCGGGCTAACACTGTAAAGACTGGCCATCAGATCTAAAACTAGGGGTTTGGACTGGCATCTAAGCAAGTCAGAGACTTAACTGTAAGGGTGTAGATCCAGACAATCTCTAACTTAACCAAGGGTATTAAGTATTTTCACATCTTATGGTTTTATGAATGAGAACAAGACATAAGGCAGTTGCATGGAAGAACATGCTTTAGGTGGCACTCAGCTGGCACATGATACAGAAAAGAGTCAGCTTAGGCTGCGAGGAAGGCTGGTATCTGGGCCCAGCCCTCCACTGACTGCTCAGATACTGGCTGTAGGGTCACAGAGGTCACCATAGGACCACAGTCTGTGGGCAGGGCTGTAGGATAGGAGCCAGGAGGACCCAGGCAGGGAGCTGCAGACCTCAGGATTTTCACCATCTCTACACGGTGGCTCTGTAGCATGAGGACATGGAGGTGAAGTGTGTAAACCCCAAATATCAACTCAGGGCCAGGGGCTTGCAAGGCACTGAGAAGTGCCATCTACCATGGGAAAGCCGAAGCTGTGCCAGGCATAACAAACTTCTTTGTTTCATGTTTTCAGCTGAGATAGACTGGAGGTGGCACTGAGTGCTCCCTGTGGCAACTGTTGTATTTACCAATTACTTGGAATTGAAGTAAATGCACTGTCGGGGAAGCACAATGTTTTATCACGACCAGTACCTCTGCCATGGAGGCTGTGGACGGCCGAGAGACAGGGAAGCATGACCAGTACCTCTGCCATGGAGGCTGTGGACGGCCGAGAGACAGGGAAGCATGACCAGTACCTCTGCCATGGAGGCTGTGGACGGCCGAGGGACTGGGAAGCATGACCAGTGCCTATGCCAGGGAGGCTGTGGACGGCCGAGAGACAGGGAAGCATGACCAGTACCTGTGCCATGGAGGCTGTGGATGGCCGAGAGACAGGGAAGCATGACCAGTACCTCTGCCATGGAGGCTGTAGATGGCGGAGAAATCTAGCAGACAGACAGTAACAAAGTCAGACACACAGCATCACCTCCTTGACAGAGTTACCTCATCTGCAAATGATTACAGTTGCTGAGGCCCACACTAAGCAGTGGAGAGAACGAGGCTGGAGACTGGCCAGGACATTGGAGTGGTTCCTGTAGGCAGGCTGTGCTGACTGGACTCAGACCTTGCCTGGCCTCGCTACCCGACGCTGCAGAAGGTGCCAAGGAGCCCATGGTCTGCCTGTGAGGATGGACAACTGGGAAGCAGAGAGCGCACTCTTGTTCTGTGTTCTACCACTATTTATTTTAAACCAATGTCCCAGAAGGCAAGCAGAGCACCTGCAGACAGAGCACGTGAAGGCCAGCACTCATTTCCACAGCTCAGCAGTGGCTGAAGCCCAAGCAAGTCACGGTTTAGAGCACAGGCTTCAGTGCTCTGCACTCACATCTGTCAATGCAGACGGATGTATGGCTTATCTCCTCCTCTGTGCTCAGGGAACAACCATGGGTAATTCAATTGCCTCTACACTGCAAGCATGGAAATTAAGCAAAATTGGAATTTACCTTGAAAATAATCACAAAACATCTTAAAGGACCTTTCAAAAAGGAAATTCTGAATTTAAACAATTAACTTACTATACTTTAGAAACAGGATCTAGGAAGCAAACTATAAAAGATTCTTTTATTTGGATTTATTTAGAGTAAGAAATATAGAATACACTTTACTTTAAAAAATATCAAAATTCTGCTGTTTAAAGAAAGAAAGAAAGAAGGAAAGAAAGAAAGAAAGGAGGAAAGAAAGAAGAAACCATCCAACCCAACCAAATACCTTGCCCCCAACAAAAACTGAAATCCAAGGTGCAAGCTGTTAAGTGCCCCTGAGAACCAGCATCTGCCCAGCAGTGAGGTAAGTTAGCACGAGCAGAGGCCTCAAAAACATTGCTCAAAAGACTCAGATTAAAGAAGAGGGACCTGGGTCTGTCTGGGAGCAGCTTACCCTGTGGATACTTCTACAAGTCTTTGAGTCTCCTGAGCATGTAAATCTTATCCTATAACGAAAGATGCTATAAGACAAAAGTCAGGAGACTTCTCTTGCAGGGCCAGGGTCTGAGTCTGTGCTCAACCCCTGTTTGGATGATGAATCACAGGGTGATGGTATTTTAAAGTGGGGTTTCTGCGGGGTGATAAGGTCGTGAGGGATCATGAGTGGGATTAGTGACCCAGCAGAAGACCCACCGAGCTAGCTAGCTCCTCCCACAGCAAGGAGGGGGAGAACCAGACCCTGCAGTGCCTTTGTCTCGGACATCCAGCTCCCAGAGCTGAGAGAAATGAAGTTTTCTGATTTATAACTGAATTTTAATTCAGTTTCTAGTATTTTGTTTAGTAGACTGAACAAACAAGACAAAAGGTGACTATTGATCTTTCCTTCTTTTTATTAATTATAACATCTATCTATATCTACATATGGGCTGACGGGTCTTTATCATTTTCTTATGATTGCACTATGATCCTAACCAAATGGCCAGGCCTTGGCTGTCTTGCTGGCTGTGCAGGTGGTCAGAGCTCAGGGGCAGTGAGAGGTGAAGATGCAGATACACTGCCCTTTGCTCTGTCGGGGAGGGGACCATACAGAATGACCACACAGAATAACCACAGGCCCCACAGTCCGACTGACAGCATAGAGAGGAGAGCTCAGTGAACGAATGGTGTAGCCAGTGCCTGCTCGTCACTGACTGGGCCACTCTTTTCTTGATCTACCCCAACTTCTTTCTTTTGAATTGCTCTAGACATGAAACTTATCTGAATATAGTCAAACAGGCGAAAATAAATTAAATCACAGGGTGATCCTTTGTACCATAAAAGTATTTGTTAAAACTCTGAGATGAACATAGCCCAGTGGTGGCTCATGCTTTTAATCCCAGTCAGCACTTGGGAGGCAGAGACAGGTGGATTTCTGAGTGTGAGGTCAGCAGCCTGGTCAACAGAGTAGGTTCTAGTATAGCCAGGGCTACACAGAGAAACCCTGTCTCAAAACCCAAAAAACCAAAACCCCAAATCAAACAAACCACTAAACAAACAAAACTACTACCAGCAACATCATCAAAACCCCAAAACCCAAATCAGATTAAAGACACAGTATTTACTTGGAGAGCTAAGATAAATACAAACGGGAGAAATCACTAAAGCATTCTTCAATGTGACCTAATGTGACATGTGATCTCCTAGGTGTCATACAGTAATAGCCAACTCTGGCTTCTTGCACTTGAGGGTCTCCACAGGTTGGCTACATGCGACCTTTCAGCTTTACTTGCTTTCTCTCCTTGCAGCAACCACCAGCCTCTTCACAGAGGAAGTCCCCAGGTCCTGTCCTTCACGCTCATGCCTGCCTCCATGCTGGGACAGTCCTGAGGAAGAGGGCATTAGGAAGGCTCTGTGGGCAGAGAGGATTGTTCAGAAGCTTATCCAACCAAGAACAAGCTCAAAGCTCCTCACATAGGGCGGTGAAGAAGTATGAGCAAAAAGGCTCGACATGAAATGCAATGGCAGTGTAGGAGGCCTTGAGAGACCACAGTGATGGGACCGACAGAGCCTCTGTAACCATGACAGTACGGATAACCCAGATGTGGTCACAAGACAGCCACAACCTTTACAAGACGAGGCAGGGGACATGGGTGGTAGTAAGTGCCTATAATCCCAACACTTGGGAGGTAAAGGTAGGAGGTTCAGGAGTCAAGGCTGGTCTCAGACTGCAGAGCAAGTTTAAGGCTAGTCTAGGCTCTATGAGGCCCTGACAGAAACACACAAATGAACACTTACACAACAAGAGATAAGGTCACGGTGATGAGGCCTCAGGGAAGCCGGGGAGGGAGAAATTGAACAAGCATCGAGAGGAGGTGACAAACAAGGGTGGCATGTAAGTAAAAGGACTGGACATGTAGAGGGGAAGGAAGGACAGGCAGATAGGACTAACAGACACAGACCAGAGGCAGATCACATGGGGGCTGACAGCCAGGGGCTCTGCTTGTGTGGAGTACGCAGGGAGGGCAGCATGAAGAAAGCCAAGGCTGGACCACACTCAGTGCCATGAAGTGAGCTGGACTGTGACTGGAAGGCTCGAGAAAAAAAAATGGTCCACAGGGTTTGAAGAGTCCCTCGTGGAAGAGCAATGAGAAATAAGCATTCAGACCACAGAGGAGAAGGGCCTGGGCTGAGAAGACAACAGAGGGAACAGAGCCTGTGAAGAGCAGGAGACTAGGCAGGGATGCCACAGATGCAAACCACCACTGAGAGCAGCCTCTGCAGACTTCAGGTGTCCATCTTTGTAACTTTGTTTCTCACTAGGAGCAAAGACAAATATAATTCCATTTTCACTGTAGGGTTGGTTCTAATAATGTGCTTTATCTCTCAGATGTCTCAGATGTGGCTGCCGCAGCCACCTCTGGAGGGGGTCCTGTACAGCTGACTTCATGGGGCCTGATGAGGTGCTGGGGACCATGGTCTCGGAGCCCAGACTGAGCAAGCTGCCTGAAGGCTTGTCAAATGTAATTCTGACCATTTTTAAGCATGAGAAGAGAGTCTGAGAAGTCTCTTCCACTCTTCTAATACAGTTCTTAGTTCGACACTTTAATTTCAGTTCACCAGTTCTGTAAACATTAGACTCAGTAACAATAGGGACAATGGCTTGTCACCGAGAGATGACCTTGCTGCGTGTTTATCCAGCTCCCACTCAGGACCCGTTGACTAACATCCTTGTTGGTCCCAGGGCCTTGACCTGGAGTTCTGGGGCCCAGTTCCCTCCTGGCCCCAGCATACTTGCAGACCTCACAGGTAATGTACAAGCCTCAAGATGTTGGGGACAAAGATGTAATACACCTCCTTTGAGCATGCAATCAAGCCTGTTCCCCATGCACAGCACACCAGCTGCTCCAATGTGTGTGTGATGTGGAAGGAAACAGGAGTCCATGGCACAGAGGGATGAAGGGCCCCAGTTTAGAAAGCCTGAGATGGGGTGGAGCCATAGCAGGGGCTTTATGATAAGCCAGGAAAGTCATCTAGACAAGGGGCCTTCATCTGCGAAAGAAGGCAACAGAACCCCACTCAGAGATTCCTGTGTAGACCCTGCCTGGCCACTGCCATCAGCTCTGCTATCCTTGTCCATCCTCTGGGGCACAGCTCGAGTAAGCAGAAGTCTAACGAGACTTGCCCCCAGGTACCCCATTGTTAGGACAAAGGTGACAGAAGAGAATGGGCAGGTAGACAGCACATTGCACACACACATTAGCACACTCACCCCCACTCATTCACACCTACTCTTACTCACACACACCTACTCACACTCCACATTCATTCACACCACCTACCTACACCCCCTCACCCTCATGCACCCACTCACCCACTCATACCCATTCACACTCATACCCACCCACCCACTTCCATCCATACTCAGTCATACTCACCCACCCACACCCACCCATGCACATCCACCCACCCACTCATACCCACCCACTTACACCCACCCACCCATCCACTCACACCCCCTACTCACACCTCCCCACCCTACCCTCACCCCTCACTGTCATACACTCTCCTCCAAGGATCTCCACTAAAGGGGCTCTACATTCTGTTCACTGCCCGTACCAGACAGGCTGTGAAGCGACAGGCCAGGTTGGGAGGAGGCACAGGACACCTCTTAGTCTCATCTAAAAGATCCTCGATTGCTGCAAAACTGGGCTAGTAAGCTGTTCTGTCTCTCTCATCCCCCCAAGATAGAATCTTTCTTTTTTTTTTGTTTTTTGTTTTTCGAGACAGGGTTTCTCTGTGTAGCCCTGGCTATCCTGGAACTCACTCTGTTGACCAGGCTGGCCTTGAACTCAGAAATCTGCTTGCCTCTGCCTCCAAGTGCTGGGATTAAAGGCGTGCACCACCACTGCCCGGCTTAGAATCTTTCTATTCTGTAGCTCTGGCTGTCTTGGAACTTGCTATGTAGACCAGGCTGGCCTCAAACCTGCAGAGATCCACCTGTTTCTACACCCCGAAGCCTGAGATTAAGGTCCACACCCAGAACCAACCATCTTTGTAAAAGCGAGACACTAAGTAGCCACTCTCAAGGACTAGGTTCTTAATTATTTTACTTCTTAAGAATCCAATTAATTTATAAGCCTATATAGACTCTTATACAAATTACATAAAATTTAATCAGAACAACTGCCATACCTATAAAAGTAGTCTCCTAGAAAGATTCTAGATTGAAAACATACATTTCTGATTTCAGAGCAGAATTTCAGAGCAGCTGTTTGCCAGGATGTTCAAGACCCTGGTTTCAATGCCCAGCATTAGAAAGGGAGAAAGGGAGGGGATAAAAAGATGTTCTACGAAGCCAGCCATAAAGAGGGGAACCCTCAGAGACCTCAGTTACCCTGAGTGGTCGCTTCACTCTCACACGCAGACCTCTATGGAGGACGTGTCACTCTGAAACACGCACCCTAGCTAGGTTTTCCATCGCACCCGTGCATTTGCTCAGGAGACCAATGGGAGAAAGCGTAGTACCTACTCTCTGATGGTCACTGATTTTCAGCAGCGACCACCTGATTAAACCAACTTGAGCACAACAGTAGCGTGAGAGGGTGGAGCCTGCTGTGTGCATAGGCCAGACAGAGCAGAGGAGCTATGCCACAGGGCACCGGGCACTCTTCCACTTGGGAAGACATTCTGCCAGTCAGAGATGGAGTGGGCCAGAGAAAGAGTCTGAACGAATGGACACACATCATGAATATCAGTCATCAAAGCTCACGGTACCAGCTCTCTATGTAAGACCAACAAGGAGCAGGTCATTAGTAATAAGGGACTCTCTAGCTTTGTGGAGGCAGCTTTGGAAAGAACTTTAGTCTGAGAAGTGTCATCGTCCCTGACACAATGAAGCTCAACAGAGCAAGGGTGTCGCCACACACAGCGAAGAGCCCTGTGTCAGGGCCGGCACTGGTCCCTGCTGGCCTTGTGTGGCTGCTGCCAGCCAACTCTCATCGTCCTCTATTTAAAAGAATTGAAGTGGATGGAGCAAACATTCGTCTTCTCTTACCTCTAGCTCCTACTGCCGAGTAGAGGACACGTGCGCACTGCCCGTGAAGGCCAGAAGAGGGTAAGAGGTCCTCTGAAAGGAGAGTTACAGATGGTTGTGAGCCACCACATGTTGCTGGGAACTGAACCCAGGGCCTCTGGAAGGGCAACAGTGCTCTTCACTACTGAGCCATCTCTCCAGTCCTTTTGTCTACGTCTTTAAGAACAAAGGAAGCAGAGGCCTGAGTCTTCTGAGACTTGCTTTAAATCACTGAGGCTGGAGAAAGGACAGCATCCAATATTGCTTCTTTAAAACAGTCACAGATCCAACATCGTCTTTCATTCTTTCCCCTCAGTCTGGGCAGTTGGAGGTGGGAGATGTTAAGACAAATCAAAACAACCAAAACTATGTGACCATGCTGAGACTTAGCTGCTTTGCTAGACTTAAAAGTCCATGCAGTCCTCACATACTGACAGGAATGGACATTGAGACCAAGGAAGTGGTCAATCCAGCTTCCTCTCTAGGAGGGATTACATATATTCCAACCATCCCCGTGACTCCACATGCTCAACCCTACACACTTGGCATGAACACATCTGCATAGAATCGAGACGTCTCTTCATTAAATATGCAACAAAAGAGTCTTAAAAACACTGGGATCAGGAGGAAGGCTACAAAGACAAGTTTTCAATTAAAATATTGATAAGAAAATGCACAGTAAGGAAACATGAGGGGGGAGTACAATAAATTGGTTATGATCTTCAAAGTCAGACAGCCCCAGCTCAGGCTTCTTTAAACCACACCAGTGAAATATTTACCTGTCTGCATGGGCGCCATGTAGTTCAAATGAGGTAACTAAGTTCTGGCAGAGTTATTAACACGCTCATGAAAATTTGAGTACACTGCAAACTACTATAAATGAAATCATATTTTAAAGCAAGCATGCTGATTTTGCTCTGACTCTTTCCAAAATAAAACAGCAAATTCACTACCAAGGAGAGCACTCATCAGCAGCTGAGCGTCTGGAAGGCCGGAGCCTTCAGCCACCTCTGGGGTTAGGCACTTCCCTTGTTGCTCTGAACAACGGCCTTTACTTTTCTCAAGAGAGCACCAGGGCCTGGGACTGCCCCAACTTTTCTTCAGGGTCATGACCTCTGCAGACTTGTAAAAGTTCTTAAGAGACACAGAAAAGCAGCAGTCAGATGTGTGGTTTTCTGTTCCTTTCCTGGCTAATGAGGACAAGTGGCCCTCAATTTTCACTGCTGTTGACGTACTAACTTGTAGCAGTTCTTTTAAGTTGTGGCTTCTAATCTATTATGGACTTGAGAACCAGATGGCTAAGCTTGTTAAAACCATGTATTAGGTGAGCAGTGTCAGGCTTCAGTAAGAGGCTCACGGCCTCTGTTCTGACTCTGAGAATCTACGGCCCTAGCTCCCGCCTTTGTTCTAGAAAAGTAAGGTCAACAGGCAAGAGACTCCAAAAGCTCTGGTCATGTTGGGGATAAAGGGTACCCCAAGTGCATCAGGAAGTGAGGGGCAACAGGGGACTGAGGGGTGCACAGCTCATCCAGACCACACAGCCAGGGTAGCCCCGATTCCTGCTTTCCCCCTCAACATCTTCCCACCTCCCTCTTCTGTTTCCTATGGTGGTGGTTTTAGGTCTGTAAGCCCCCTGAACACGGCAGCTTCCTTCCTTGCTTCTGATGGAGCCCTTCTGCCTCTCTACCATCTAGTAATTAGCTTAAGATTCCTCACCTCTGAAAAAGAGCCAGTTGTAGGAAGCTGGTTCTCTGAATGCTCCTTTAGAAACCAGAGCCTCCTGAGCAGAAGGGTCCTTTAAGACATACAGCTAGCTGAGCAGCCAGCAGTTGCTCAATCAATACTAGCTGAGCAAATAAATGAAAGACAAGAAAATCCCTATTGCAAATAGTAGCTTTGTAAGAGAAGAACATTAGCCCTTGGATGTTGGAGATTGTCATTCAAGGACTCAGTCAGAGGTCTGAGAAGGACTGTGTGAATACCAGAAATAACAGGGTGACCAGGAGCACTGTGGGTCATCACACATACACTGCTGGCACCTAAAAATCCATGAGTCGTGGGTCTGGGCTCTCTCTTCAACAACTGCTAACCCCGAGAGTCTATATGTGGAATGTGGAGGACTTGTCCAGAGGACTACAACTCTCACTGTTTTTTTTTACTCAGAGATTGTACAGGAAAGGGCTAGGGCCCAGATCACCAGCCACCAAGGCAAAGCTTGTAGCATCTATCTACTATTATTTTTTTTACATCTGTATCAACAAGAAGAATGCCAAATGCTCACATTTTTTAAGGCTGACATTTCTATTTCATGGATGGTGGTGGTGGTAGAAGGGGAGTGGTGGTTTATAAGAAACAAGAAAAGGAAGTAGATACATTCTTTGAACATTTCCATTAGTGAAATTCCTTTAATGCCCGTTATTAATAAAAGACTACACTTTCATTTCCAAAAATATGGTCTTCTGCTATAGACATATTAAAATGGAATGGAGAAAAATAAGATCATCCTCCAGAAAAGGTAACCACCCACTTCAGCCTGTGTAACATTATGAGACAGCAACTGAAACTGTGGACACAGTGATCTAACGCAATCCAAGTTCACAAAAGCTTATCTCCCAGTGATGAAAAGTGGGAATGATTCATTCATTCACCCTTTATGGAGCCAGTCTGCCTCTCCAGGACTCAGATGTGAGCAAAGCCACCAGCTGGCACAGGCTAAGTGTTGGGTTTGTGACCATGAGCACATTTGTAGCTAACAGGAGCCATGGCAGACAGGGCTAGCAGGCTACACTCAGAGTAACTGTCGACTTATCTTGGAGTCCGAGGTAATCAGGACAAACACAAAATGAAAAGATTCCGAAGGAGGGAAGAGGGTCAAAGAACTCACTCCTAAACTTTATCAAGTGCATATATTAACTCTCATATTTAATGGCACACAGAGGACAATGGGAGTCAGACTACAAAGGGACCCATTTATAGCGTCCTGTCATAGGACTATTGAAAATTAAATAAGGCTGTCTCTAGCTGCTACTGCTATCAATTAGGCAGCAACCACTTCCACAGTCCTAATGACTGCCACATGCACGCTGTGCGTTACCTCTGGGCCTGCTAATTCCAAACACAGGAGGCTGGAGCTGGAGACGGCACTCAACAGGCAAGCCTACAACGGCATGCTATGAGCCACCAACTCTGCCTCACTAAATGAAATGATTCCATGCGTCAGAATATTTTGGGTAATTTAGCCTCGTTCCTCCTTAAACATATGAACTAGATTACACACTTTGTCGTGACCTAACCTTCACTCACCCAGGCAGTTTCTCTGCCCGATTACCACGTGGGCCTCTTCATTTCTGTTTCTTCTAGTTTCACAGAGTTTAAAAATGGCTTGCTGGACTAAGTGACCAGGTTCTGCTGACAATACGGTAATTTGTGTCATGGTTGAAAGCCTTCATTTTTGGAAGTGAAAAATTAGTCTCGTGAAAAGGTCACTTTATTCTGAGAGAGGACTGTGCCAATATGAAGCAAAATCCCATTCTCAAGGGGTCATCTCTGGACATCTGTGAACCAGTTCCCGGGGTGCACTTTCTTCTGCCTTGCACCCCTCTCCTGTGCCGCCTGGGTGCTGCTGCGGCTCTCCAGGCTCAGAGGCCAGAAGTGTTTACTAACAACAAACAGTTAATGCTTCTCCTGAACTCTTGAAGAAACCAGATTTTGTCAGTGAGGTTTGGCAATGTGAGAAACCCTGTAACCAATTTCATTTCCTGTCAAATAGATGGTTCACAGGAGAAAGTTGGCCAGTGAGTTTGGTAACTTTACTAAGTCTCCTTCAAGCAGCCAGTGTCTCTGCTCATCACTGAGGGGCAGACACACCTGTGGTGACCAGGAAGGAGAAAGGCTCCATTCTATCTCTGATGAAGCAGGAGGGTTAGGGCTCCTCTCAGAAAGGACACAGCCACGACATTCTGTCCATCAGACAAGGCTTTTTAACCTGCAGGGCTGTGAACACCAGACTGTTAAAATGACGTTAGAAGAACAGGCTTAATGTCTTCGCCATTTTAACTTAATCCCCTCATCCAGCCCCAAATGAAACTGCTTGAGCAGCCCGTGTAGAGTAGAGAAAGGCAATGTAAAAACAAAACAAAACAAAAAAACCCAAAAAAACCAAAACAAACAAACAAACAAACAAGCAGCCATTTCTGTAAGAAGGGAAACACAGAAAGTCTGAGGGAGTTCTGAGGAATAGAAAGTCCCTTCAAGTACTGAGACACGTTTATCTAAAACGTGAACACCCACCCTATTTAAGGATGAGACCTTTTATACTTGGAGCTGAAAATGACTGTCTCTGGGTTTAAGCAAACTAAAAACCAATTCTCACAAATCTAGTTCTGTACATTGTACTTACACTTAAAAAAAAAAAAAAAAGGAAGAGCACCTTCACATTAATTTAGAACTGGTAAAAGCATACACTTAAAGTGTATCTGCCAAATCTGAATAGCTTTCTGTCAAAGGTTAAGCTGACTGATTCTGCGTATGTACCCTGGGCTTGCTTAGAAAGTATGCACAAGCAACCCATAAAACAGCCAAGAGAGCACAACGAGGCAGGAGGAGGGAAAAAGTCTGAAATAATGGCTTCAGGCCCTTAATTATAAAACGTAAAGGAAGTGCGTCTGGATTGCGAGGACTTGCTGGTGCAGGCAGGCCTGCAGCTCATTAGCCTCCCCACAGCACCAAGGATGCCCCTCGGTCCATGGAGGGCAAAGCCGGCTCTATTAACCAGTAGACCGACACAAAGCAGAGGAGGGAGCCACAGCGGCTTGAAGCGTCTTCTGTGGGCACATAATCCACTTCCATTGCTCTGCAACCACAAACTGTATTCTTTTTTTAATTTTTATTTTATATTCTTGGTGACACTGAGAGGTGCAGATTCCAAGCCCAGACCTAGGGAGTCAGTATTAAATCTGCTTTATTAAGGATAAGTAATTTGATAACAAAAAGACCAAAGAACCAGGAAGTTTCTGGGTTATTTAAAACTCATCTGAGGTGCAATGCTATCCAGTCATATGAACTGAGGATGCCCACTACACTGTAGAGTTCTGAAAACTAACTTCGTTATGCTTATGAGTCACCTTCAACTCTAATAATGAACACTTATATTATAAACTGTGCATGGTGTTGAAGATTTATAAAATGAGAAAAACTGGAAAAACGGAAGGGCTCAATTTAAAAATGGGACTGACTGATTCCTTGGGCTAGGATTCACCAGTGTCCTAATCTGAGAAGGGCAGTCAACACAGCCCTGTAGAATGTCAACTCAGTTAATAGCCCAAGCAAATCTGAGACCTCTAATTAATGCCCAGACCTGTTCCTTGTAAATATTCTGCAAAACACATGAGTTTTTTATATAATAAATTCCAAGAGAACTCAAAACGCTTTCTGTTTCTTCTGAATGCATCTGCTTTCAGACAGTCTCAGATTCAGAAGGCAGATGGGGACCTTAGTGAGGGAGACAGAAGCAGAAGACTCAAGGGGACAAGGCTGAGTTGCCTCAGCAAAGCTCTGAAGTAGCTAGGGTCATGGCTCCAAACAGGAGGCTGTGGTGAGTCACAGGGGAGGCAGCCAGGGCAAGACCCTTCAGGTACTCACCAGCAGCAAATCAGGCCAGCAGCCTGGCTTTGGTTTCTGTCTCCTCACTGGAGAAGCCTGATGGGTTTGTAAGTTCTGGACACACAGAGCATGAGGCACTTCTCAACAGAGTAAGGGAGAGAGAGCCCCTCTCAGTATCTTTTTCTTTCTTCTGACTTTTTGCTGTTAAGTCCAGTACCACCCCCTGTGAGGGCCAAGAAATGGGGTTCTGTGGAGGGGGTGGTGCTGGCTGCAGACGAGCTGGAATGCAGACGGTATTTTCCCATGACTCAGTGTGGGATTGTCCCTTATGCCTGCCATCTTTCCTTATACTTCTCTCCAGGTGTGTGTGTGTGGTACTTGTGCAGGCGTATGTGTCTGTGTTTGTACATTCAGACACAGAGTTGGACAACATGTCTTCCTCTATCACTCTCTACCTAGTTATTTAAAATCAGTTTTTAAATTTACATAAAAATACACAACACACATACACACCCACAAATGAGCATAGCACATGCATATGCATGTGGAGGTCAGAAGACAACCTGGTTTCCTCTTTCCACTACGTGTGCTTTGGGAATTGAATTCAGGATGTCTGGCTCGATGGCAAGCACCCTTATTTGTTAATCATCTTGCTGGCTCTCCTTCATTTTCTGAGACAGGGGCTCTCACTGAACCTGGAGTTCCCTGGCTCAGTTACACTGGCTTGTTGGTAAGGCATACCCAAGGGATCATCCACCTCTGCAGCCCCAACCCTGCTCTGCATTGCTCCTTCTCCAGGCTTTACTCAAGGACTAGGGTCACAGACATGTATGGTTAAATAAGCAGTTATGTCCCTTATTGAGCTAAGTGAATGCAGGTGCAGTGTGCCGTAGTGAAGGAGACAGAACCAGTGAGGTCCAGAGCACTGTACACATCCTAGAGCCTGTCTTGTGAAACTGACAAAGGATATGAGTTAGACTATAGAGAGGAGTCCGGTCTATCCTGTACTGGGGCTGTGGTGGGAGAGGGGGATATGGGAAACGCTATGGAGTGCCATAAGCTTCTCCAAATTAAGAATTCAAGACATTTACTGCTGTGAGTTGGAAAGAAGAGATGACCATTGAGCTGAGAGTTAGGGAGGCCGAGAGGAGCAAAGCCTGTTCTGCTTTACAGAGAATAGTTTATGACGTGCTTTCCAGGAGAAGACAAGATGATTATTTTCTGCTCTATTCTCACTAGTTCAAAGCTCTGATCTAACCTGAGAAGAGCTCTAGCCCCTCCACCCCAACACACACACTTCAAGGCTTGTTAGAACATATTTTCCTGTGTTGACGGTGGGCAGGCGCTCCTCTATGTGAGCAGGGCATTGGTGACGATAATGATGACGACATTATTGAGGAAACAGTTACTACAGCAAAGGCAAGCAAACACACAAACAACCCGCCCTTAGCTTTCTATTCCAAGGAAACATTTGCATTCTGGGGAATGTGTTTCCTCTTATGTGAGTATATGCTTCTAAACATAAATATGAGCGCAGTCGACATCATATGAAAAATATTATGTTTGTAACTTCGAGTCTGGAAGACATATTAAGAAAAACCTCTTTGCTGTTCCTCTTCTAGACACACAAGTCACTTCCGGCTTCTGATTTACTCTTCATGTTGCAGAGATCATGCCCAAAGTGAACTCTGGGAACGTGTGTTGAAACATGCAGTCATTCAAGTAATTCACAGCTCTGCTCCCACAGCAACTGCTGGGCTGTTTGTTTAGAGACAGCAGTAATGCAAAATGATTTCTCCGGAGACATCTGGTTTTTACGTAGTTACCACATAAAAAATGTAGTAACAGTACAAAGCACAGAGTGCGCATATCCTCAAGACATTTGTGGATTGTCTATTTTGCTTTTAAAATAACCTTTGAAGGTACTATGAAACCATGACACCAGTTACTGCCGGGGTGTCCCCAGAACATCAGAGGTGGCAGATGCCAGGCGCGCACCTCTGCTGCCAGCCCCGAGCACCTCGTCACAGGCCTTCTGCTTAGATAGGAAGCCTGCTGCTTGACTGTAAAGCAGCTCAATTCTGAGACTGGTATTTACATAGCCTCTATTGTTACAGGAACTAGTGCTGGGCTGTGTGAAAGGACACAAGGAAGGACACTCCTAGTCTGTCACATGTCTGCCTCATATGTTTCCTTTGTTAAAACCCATGATTCACTTCTCTTCAGTGGCCAGGCACATGGTACCCTGCATGGCATGGGGGCTCTGCAGAAAAATCATGTTCTTTGTAGGCAACATTTGCCTGCTCTCATTTTAGAGCTGAGACTGTGGTTTATTAGGTAATCACGATGAAACATTCTGAGTCCCCCTCTTTGCATATCAAAGTTATCACACAAAATCCACTAATTTTGCCAGGCAGTAGTGGCACACGCCTTTAATCCCAGCACTCAGGGAGGCAGAGGTAGGAGGAACTCCGTGAGTTCGAGGTCAGCCTGGTCTACAGCGTTCCATGACAGCCATGACTGTTCAGCAGAGAAACCTGTCTCAGAAAACAAACAAACATCCACTAATTTCAAGTGTTCAATTTGGTAAATGTTCTTATCTGCACGTAACGTGACTGGCAGCAGACACAGAGCAGGCGTGCTGTGCTAACGGCTCCCTCTGAGCTCCTGCACATTTGCTTCCTGTCACCCGTTGCCTTTTCTGGTGTTTTATCGATTTCTGATCATCTAATTCTAGTTTGACGATTCTAATTTTACAGAAATTAGTCATAAAGCTCAAAATAGGGTATACTTAGGTAAATGTGCCATACACATTCAAAATCAAGTGAGTTCTGCTACCGTAGGATGTTCTATAAATGCCAATCAGGGGGAGGTGGCTGACAGCCTTTCAGATCTCCCATGCCTTTGCTGATTTTTTTGGTCTAGTTCTTTCTCGGTTGCTGTGGGAAGGATGCAAATCTCCAATAAGGACAGTGGGCAGCTCTGTCCCACCCAGCTGTCAATGCTCCTGTTCTGTGATTCTGAAGTGTGTTTCGGGTACACACATACTTGCCACGGCCGCACTCACTTGGAGCTTGAGTTGCTCTGACACGACATGCTAGGCACACTGGCTTCCTGCTCACTTGTTTGCATGCTACCTCTTCTTCCATTTACTTTCTTTCTCTTCTGTTCTTAGTTTTATTTTATGTGCATGGTTGTTTTGTTCACATGTCTATACATCTACCACTTGTATGCATGGTGACTGTGATGTCTGGAAGACAGTTTCATATCCTCTAGAACAAAGTTACATGTGGTTGAGTCACCATGTGTGTGCTGGGAATTGAAATCCAGTCCTCTGGAAGGGCAAGTGGCCAGCACTCTTAGCTGCTGAGCCATCTCTCCAGCCTCTCTTCCACTGACTTGCACCCCAGTTCTTATGGTTAAGGTGCATCCTTTGCAGATGGCTTATTGCTGTGCCTTCTTTCATCCATCCTGACAGCTCTTCCTTCTAAATGAGTGCTTGGAGTACTGATGTTTACTGCAGCTGTATCTGTCATCTTATTTTCAGTTGTCTTCTTGTTCCTTCATTCCTATCCTCCTTCCTTCGTGGGAGTGACAGTGTGCTATCTAAGTGTTCTTTACAAAACCTCTTTTTGGGTTGGCTTTTAAAAATCACCATCATCACCATCACCACCACCACCACCACCACCACCACCACCACCACCACCACCACCACCACCACCATCACCATCACCATCACCATCATCACTAGTGTGTGTGGGAACTCAGGATGGCTCTGCGGCAGCTCTCTATCCATCTTCTCATGGCTCTTGGGACTGAGCGCTGGTCACTAGGTTTCACAGTGAGGCGTCTGACCTGGTGAGTCATTTCACTGCCTTTTGCTGGCTTTGGGTTATTCATTTTTATATGATTTCGTATCAGCTGCTATAGATTACAAAACAGACCTGTAACTTTCTCATCTTCACAAAGATGGTGTGAAATATAAACTCATTATAAACTCCTAACCATTTAGGACCGTATCTCTCCTGTCCCCTCCTCTGTTTTGTAGTTTTTACATATTGTTCATCTACAAATATCAACTTGAAAGATGTGGTATGGTAGTGCTTTCACTTTAGGAACCTACACAGAATCCACAAGTCAAGCCAGAAGGGAAGAAGACAGGGATGAGAATGAATGAAAAGCTTGCAGTAACCTGGACATTTATCATTTCTTACCAACCGTTTTCTTTTTTCCGACAATCTCAATTCCCATGTGGTATCTGTTTAGCCCTCAGAACTTCCTCTAGCGTCACAGAGTAGGCAGGCACACTGCCAGCAGCTCTCTCTCACCTCAGATCTTAGTTGGCTTTCATCCTGAGAGCTCTCCTCACCTGACAGGGAATTCTGGGCTCACACTTTCTCTTGAGCACTTTAAAGAGTCTGCCCCAGCCTCTCTGCCTCCGTGGTTGCCATGTGGTTGCCATGTAAGCTGGGAAGGTAACCGTTCACTTGTTGGTGCTGCACACCTGTGCTACCCTGGACTGTGGGCTCTGTGTGCTGGGTCTGCGCTGCTGCTTGTCAACTGTTTCGACGCCAGCGCATCTCAACATGAGGCTCCCTGTGCTCACCTAACTGCTTGCTATTAGCATCAAGACCTGTAGACCTCTGTCTTTCCCGTTTGGGATTTGTGTATAGTTTCCACTGCTTGCCTGAGACATCTCATCTCTCTACTGAAATTTTTATGCATTGAAAACATGTGTCATCTGTGAAAAAATGGAGAAGCGTTATTAGTAGTTACTTCAAAAATCCTTGTCTGTAAGTTCTAACATCTGGTTCATCTTGGGGTTGAGCTTAATTGATTTTCTTTTATGTAGAGAATGTGTTCCATTTTCTTGATTCCTTCGATGTCGGAAAAATTTGGACTGTATCCTGAATAAAATTAATGCTAAGTTGTTGAGCATCTCCGTATTTTGAGCAGGCTTTGGTTTCTGGGCAGTCCTCCCCCACCCTGACTGGGACCTAGAGCTGATTCTGCAGCTGTGGATCAAGGTCCAGTCATGGCTGTGGGTCTCAGGAACTCCTCTTTCTCTTCTGTGGTTCCTCCATGATTCTTAGGGTTTAGGACCCGTGTTCCTTCCCTTACTGATTCTCCAGGCCAGACAGGCTGCCACTTTCCCATGTGTTCCCTAGTTCTGCTGTGTGGGCACAGGCTACAGTTAGACCAAGCTTTCAAAAGGGTAGAGAGACAAAAACACAGCTTGCTATTTCCCGTCTTCCAGTGGGTCGGCCCTTCCTGAGTCTTCCAGATCTCTAGGGCTGCGCTTTTTAGTCTTACTTCAGATTTCTGGCCTTTGGCATGACTGTTTTAGGTCATTTCTTACATACTGCTCAGGAACAGGCCGACATTTGGAGAACACAATGTGGGAGCCATCTGCTGCCTTTTGGGATTCTACTTCTCTCTGCAGCATCCATCTTTCTCAGGTTGACTTTGGTGGTTTCCCAGGCTGGAAAGAGTCTGAGTTCTTCATTAAGAGCAACTGCCTTCCCTTGCTGTGACTGCCTGGTTGATACTTGGTTCAGGGTAAACACTGTGGAAATGGAAACTATAAAGCCACATCTCCATACTTCTAAATGAGTGTAGACTCCAGGAGTCCACTTCATTCACCAGCCAGTTCCTTTGAGTGGTGATGTTTTGTGTTATTTGCTCACACACTGTAGTAGTTTACTGTGGGGCTATTAAGTGGTTGAGTCTCAGATCACCATATCTGAAAGAAGTAACTTAATTCTCAAGCTGACTTTCGACCACATAGCTGTATTTAGTGAGTGACCCTTCTGTGCAAGCAGAAGTCAGAATGGGGTTAGAAACAGAAAACACACCAGGAAACCCAGGATGAAGAGAGATGAAAACACACACAGTTGCACCCAGGGCATCATGGGATATAAGTGGTACAAATGGTTAAGAAGGGCCTGGAGACGGCGTGTTCTGTCTGTAGTGTCCAAGGAAACAGGAAGGAGAACCTACAAGTGCTGCTTCCCCGTGCTCGGCTCGCAGGAAAAGGCTTCAGATGTGATGGATGTGGCCGGGAGGGAGAGAGAATCACCATGGGTGTCTATTGTGGGAAGGAAGCTGAAACACTTCTAATTCCATCTGTATGTCAGTCCACAAGGCTGCCTATCAGTCCAGCTTTCACGTCCCTAGTTTTGGGAAGGGCAGAGAAGTGGAGACCATGTGGAGGGAGCTCGCAAACATAAGATGGCGTCAAGACTTCGGAGGGAGTCGCAAACCTCAGCCTAGAAGCACTCCAGGTAACTATTCATTATTAAATAGAATTCTCTCAAAATCCTCTTGACTGGAGACCAGCAGTACTGGGCTTGTTCCTAGAGAAGGTAGCATGGACGTGCTTCTGGTGTTCCTATCATAATGGTCTGCTGTGCAGTCCCTGCTCTGAGAAATGACTTGGATGGAATTGATATACAGGTGCGTTTGTCTAAAATCCCCGGCACCAGTTTTGGTGTGTGTGTGTGTGTGTGCATGTTTGTGTGTGTAGACCTATGTGTGAAGGAAGGAGAAAAACCTTGCTGGACACACGCATCCACACACGCACTCAAGCACAGAGGCCATAGGAGGACGCTGCGTGTCCTGCTCTAGCCCTTCCTTCAGACAGGGTCTTTCTGAACCCAGAGCTTGGTTAGTGGCCAACAAGCCCAGCCATCCTGCTGTCTTTATATCTGCACAGCTGTGGGTTTGTAGGCATGTATGCAACCACACCCAGCTTTTTCCATGGGCTTTGGGGATTTGAACTCAGGTCTTCATGCTTGTGCTGCAAGTGCTCCTACCCACTGAGCCATCCTCACAGCAGCACCTTGCATTTGAGATAGGTTTTCACTGTCCTAGAACTACTAAGGTAGGTAAGTAGACTTGCAAACCCCAGGGATCATCTTGTTTGTTTTCTCAGCACTAAGATTATAAACATATATTACCACGTGTAACTTTTTATGCAGATCTAGGGCTTAAACTCACAACAACTCACTAAGCCATCCCTACCCACTTGTTTCTTTCTAAGTACAGGAATGGTGACTTGGACAGCTGCAACATCTCCCGAATGTGGCAGATGTGCATGTAGCCAGATGTGGCTGCTGGGAACTGAACCTGGGTCTTCAGCAAGAGCAGTACCAGGCCACAGGTCTGGATGGAGCCCGAGGATCTACATTTTGAACATGTTCTTGGAGGATGAAGATGCAGCCCTCCTCCCAAGACCACATTTTGAAACTATTCACTTAAGACATGTATTTTTAAAACTCTAAGACATTAAACAGCAGTCGGCCATTACATCAATTGAGTAGGTCTGGCCAGCAATTCAAAAAAGATACAGCAGGGTCATGAGCCCATCATACTCAGTGTCTTAGTTAGGGTCTTTATTTCGAGGATGAAACACCATGACTGAAAAAGCAAGTTGGGGAGGCAATGGAGGAGTGCTGCTTACTGGCTTGCTCCCCATGGTATGCTCAGCTTGCTTTCTTATAGAATCAGGGACTACCAGCCCAGGGGTGGCACCACTCACAATGGGTTGGGCCCTCTCCCCTTGATCACTATTGAGAAAATGCCCTTAGCTGGATCTCATGGAGGCGTTTCCTCAACTGAGCTCTTTCCTCTCTCATGACTCTTGATTGTGTCAAGTTGACCCACAAAACCAGCCAGTACACTCAGTGAGTACTGCTTTACACAAATTTGTTTTGGTTGTATGCAAATGTGTATATTAATACACATGGTACAGGTGTGTGTGTGTGTGTGTGTGTGTGTGTGTGTGTGTGTGTTTAGCTGGCAATGACAGTCAAAAAAGTTTGAAAGGCACTAGTCTAATGATGTTATTGTATCATTAAGTGACAAAAGCCACATTGACTTGGCAGGGGAATCAATGAGTCCGGTTGTTTCCTTCTGTTGGCCACTAAGCTACAGTGCCCCAGACTGACTCTCACTCTCACAGGTTTCCTTTGCAAGCTGTTCTTCTTTCACCTCGGCCTATGGAACCTTCTGTTCCTTCAAGATGGACAAGGTCAAGCCCAAGTTTCTTCTTCACGCTCCCTGCCTAGTCCAGTTACGTCTTCCTTCCAGAACTTGTCCCCTCTACCATCTATCTGACAGAGTGGACTGTCCTGCTGTTAGCTACCTCTGGTGACTGTACCCTTCCTCTCCCGAGGGCCTCCTGAGGTTGTATGTACCTATTTTCCCCTCAATGATGTCCAGCAGTTCTGTGCTCAGGCAGCATAAAATAGCTAGCTTGGGTAGAATGAGCAGTCAGTCACACTCTTAAGTTATAATGTACGATTTGTCCATTACAGGAATCAGATACCCAGCAGAAGTGACATTTGGAGAAGAGAAGGAGGAGGTTCTCAACAGGAGGAAAAAGAAGTTTTAAAGTCCATATTAAAAATCTATAAAATATGTCCCATAAGCACACAATGCATACATGCAGGCAAAACACATACAGATGAATAAATTTAATAAGATATCCTCCAGACAAATTAATCTAACTTTGTATGTGAATGACAAACAGAGAGAGAAAGAGAAAGAGAGAGAGAGAGAGAGAGAGAGAGAAACAGAGAAACTCCTTATACAATTAATGAAAACAATGAAAATATTCTAAAGATGTCATTTAAGAAATGAAGGCTTTTAAAACTCAATGATGGGCTGGGAGCTGGCCCAACAGGCAAAGAGCTTGCTGCACAAGCCCGATGAACTGAGCTCAGGGCTCTAGAACCCAGAAAAGGCTGGATAAGTAGTGTATGTGTCTAATTTTCTGGGAGGAGGAAGGTAGAGACAAGAAAATCCTGAGAAGCTCAAGGGGCCAGCTTACTTGGTGCGTACATCAGCAAATGGTAAGAAATCTGTATCAAACAAGGAAGAAGGCAGGCCTGGCACCTGAGGCTGACTTCTGACCTCCACATATGCACTTGGCACACCCACACAAACACACACTTCCCACACCACAAAGTAACTTCATCTAGTGTGAACTGGCTATCACTTTTAATTATGATTTACCAAGTTATCCAACAATTTCCTATTTGCGTGAAAAGAAAAGTTATCTTCTGATTACATTTTCCTTGAAAATATCGCCTAATTTTAAAATGCCACCCATGGAAACAGTCTTAATCCTCCAACGACATAGATAATTAACTGAATGCACGGCAGGGACAACCAGGAACCTTATACGCTCATGTACAAGCTGCAGTGGCGGTGATCACAGCCGGGCTGGATGACTTCTGTTCCCTTCAGTCTGTTCAAACTGTTCCAGCCAGCAACACGGGAGCCAGGACCCTGCTGAGCCATGGACACAGAGAGCAAGAGCTCCGAGTCACAGCTATTAACGTGGCTGTGGAAGGACATGCTAACTTTATTTCTACTAAACCCTAGAAGAGAAACAAGCAACTTAGGATTCCAGAGCTTGCTGTTTAGTCTCATTTATACAGAAGGTCCGGAGACCACAGTAAGCCTGTGATGCCTTTCTCATAAAACACTAGTAAAGAAAATGTTTAGATTGATGTTAATACTATTTACTCTGAACAGCCTAGTTGTTTAATTGTATAGACAGATTTAGCCAATGAGTATACATTCCCACACACACTATTATGCAAATATTTTAGAAGACTATGTCAAATAATATTTGATGGAAAACTATCTTATTTGGTTGAACGCCAGTTACTATGCCACGGGCTTCTAGATCTTTGTGTTTACTTGTTCAAAACTGGAAGAATAATTCTACAGATTTAGTTTTCATTCTTCAATAAAAGGAAAAACGTCAAAAGGTTAAGCTCATACGGTTCTTTTAAGTCAATGTAATCAAAAAACTGAAATTTAATGCTTAATATTTATGATAAACCACCATGTAGACATTATGCACTTCCATAAAATTTATTAAAATAGTATTTCCAATTTGAAATCTATTCCTACAAACCCATCACATGTATGCCAATATTGTATTATACGTATATAAGCAAACTGTCCTGAATGATTCTGATCATGCTTACGTGGTATCCAAGACTATCCAATGCACACAGCCTTTCCAGTCAACTTCAGATACTGCAGTATTCCGCAAACTGCATTAAACTCTCAAGGTTTTAGGTGATTTGTTTTATTATAAACACTCAGCTCCCCTAAGAATGATTAGAACAATGGAGGGAGCCTTGGCTCTGAAGCTAAGCAGCCCTTGTTCTGAGTAGCATCTGTGGTAATGACAGGTTCTCATTTAGACCAACAGAGCATGACTCACTACTTGCGAGTAAATGTAACTTCAGCTTCTCCTCTAGTGCGGGTGATGGATTGTTTTGTTTTCTGTTTTTAAACGGAACCATCCATCTTCCAACCTCTATAACCACAGAGTGCAAGGCAAGCTGAGCCCAGGGGGACACTTTTTTCTTTTTTTTTTTTTTTTGCTATGTTCCAGAACAAAACTACTTGTCTGACTTAAAGGATTTACTTGTGACCTTGGCCTTAATAGTATATTACTCTAAACAAGGGTTAACTTCTCTGGAACCCACAGAGATCAACTAATTTCTCTACTGGCTATAACCATAAAAGGCTGCATTTCCATGTATATGTGACTGTCTTAAAGAATCATTTATTCCTGAGTACAGTACAATAGAAAGACAATACATCCACGAATTGTGGCCTGCACTCTGTAATTCATTTTGGTTTAAGGTCGATATTATGGGTCAACCTTCACTATTTTCTATGGCCCATGGAAAGGTTCCTGGGCAAAGTGTGTTTATTAAAGGAACTAGAAAACAGATCAGGCATTGCAGTCTGTGTCAGAAGGGATCAAGGACACAGCTAGTAAGGGTGAGGTGAAAGAAAGGAGTCGAGGCACACCAAGAGAGACAAACAAGAAAGGTGCCTGGGCAGGGCGGAGGCAGAGCCCAGTGAATTAGCTGTTAATGGAAGAGAGGGAGGAGAGAAAGGTCTGGCAAAAGGTAGCTAAGCACCCAGCTTGGTCTGGAGCCTGGGCCACAGAAGGTACAAGGCTAATTTGCAGCATGCCACAGAGCCAAGGAGTACTGAGAACAAGGTGGGGTGTGGCAAAGGACAAGGAAATCAACCCCAGGAGCTCACGGGACAAAGCTAGAGAAAGCTGGGCAAAAATAAACAAACATCAGCACTGAACTAAAAACCTACAGAGTGAACTAGGAAGTCAGCCTTAGCAAATGTAGTCCAGTGGTCAGTTCCTCTGTCGTCAGCAGACCTGCTCTATGTGAGCACGACTTGTTTGTTTTGTCCTCCACTGTGGCCACCGTGTCTAGAACAGAGCCGAGGACAGGGAGTGGCAGTTACAGCATTAAGATTCTAGAAGATGACAGAATACAATTTTGAAAAGAACATCTTAAGGTACAGAATTTTTGACTCCTCAACGCCTGGATGGGAACAGCCCGCCACTTCCTGCACAGAGTAGGTAACATGGGCGGCTCACTCCTCCACCCATTTTATGGACTGAGCCAGGCAGCTGGGGCTGCAGATCAGCTACTGGCTGGAGGGAAAGAAGTTAGTTAAACACCTAAGACAAGGAAGAAGAGGACAAGACAACGGGAATAAAGTGCTCTGGGTATTTCACTGAGAGAGACATACATGGATACAAGAATAAAAAGAAAGTCTTCATGCAGCCTTTAAAATTCAACAGGGCCTTGAAGGAATGTTCAGGATCTGAGTAAGAGAAAGGCCAAGGTAAAAGAAATGCCACCTCCAGATGACAGAAGAGGAGAAATGGGATGCCACCTCCAGATGAGATCTACAGGAGCAAACCCACAAGGGAGGCCAGGGAAGGACACACTGTAGAGCTGCCTGGAGCAAGGGGAGTGGGGAAAAAGAAGGCTGGGTAAGGAGCCGTAGGGGCCCTGAGCTGTCCCGAATCCCAGAGGAACTTCAGACTTTATCTGCTGGGAACAGGGCACTGCTCTACAAAACTCAGCATGGAAGCAGAAAAGACCGAATTCTGAACTCTAAGAATCACAAGAAATCATTGGTATGATTCTGGGCAGCTTTCCATCATAAGACTTTGTGGCCGTGTGTGTGTGCGTGTGTGTGCACGCGTGTGTGTGCGTGTGCATGCATGCATGTGTGCATATATGCGTGTCACGTACACACATGTGGTGTTGGCATCAGGAGTCTTGCTCTTCTGCTCTCTGTCTTACTCCTGAAGCAGGGTCTCTCAGCTGACTCCAGAGCTTATAAACACAGCTAGGCTAGCTGGCCAGCTTGCTCTAAGGATATTTACTGCATTGACACTTTGTGAATGCTGCAGTTACAGTTAGGTACCATGCCACCCAACATTTACACAGGGCTTGGAGACTGGAACTCCTATCCTCACATCTATCCGATGAGCTATCTCTCCCCAGCACCCCCACCTTAATTTTGAGACAGGGTTTCTTGTTGAATCTGGAGTTCACGAACTTGGTCAGACTAGCTAACCAATGGGCTCTGGGGATCCACCTGTCTTCACCACCCCAGCACCAGGGTTGCAGATTTGTCTGAGGCCAGTCTTCCCTACGGGGGCTGTGGATCTTCACATGTGTGCAGGAAGCAGTTTCCTGATGGAGCCGCCCCGCCAAGCTCCCACAGGACTTCTTTGAACTGAGCTCTCCTTTGCCATGGATTCGAGCCCTCGGGTCACATGATGCTCTCATGTGCTACCAGACTTTGCTGCAGGTTATGTCTCAGGAAGTGGCTGAGAAGACACACCTTAAAGTGAACAAGAGCTCTCTTGGCCAATTCCTACCCCACTGATTGTGTGCCTGATTCTTCTGTGACATAAGCCTCGAAGTGGCTGCTCATGGTATCTCCCGGGGTCCTCTCTTCCTCAGGTTATACACCCTCTCCTCACTTCATGTGATTTACATCTCTTGGCTGTAACTGCTTCTCTGGCTCACAGTTGGGCTTACTAACATAATGCTAAATATGACCTCAGACTAACGCTAACGGACAAGTCCAGAAACCATAATGACCCAGTGCCCAGGCTAGCACGGAGTGAAACGTTGCCTGGAGAAAGGCTGCTTTGGTGAAGCATGTAGCTGGGCCCAGCTTTGCATTCAAACATTACTCAGTGTCTTGAGGTCTTAGCTATGTAATCTAGAAGGCTGTGGAGACAACAGAAACAGTTCATTGTTATAAAAACGGTCAGGAAAGTACCTTACAGCATTACTATCATTGTAGAAGTTAAGTTCTAAAGTTTACCGACAAGTTACAGTTGCCAGAATTTTGAGAAACAGTGTCAAAAGATTAAAAAGACTGGCACAGTGTGGAAGAAATCAGTACAGAGACTGTACTAGGAAAACTAGAAATAGATTCAGTGTTCTGGTCACTTTTATGTCAACCTGACACAGGCTAAAGTCAGCTGGGAAGAGACTCTCAATTGAGAAAATGCCTCCACAGAACTGGCTTGTGAGTAAGCCTGTGGTGTGGTTTTCTACTGACTGATGTGGGAGGGCCCAGTTCACTGTGGGTGGGGCCATTTCTAGATTGGTGGTTCTGGGTAATTAAGGAAGCAGGCGGAGCAAGGTATGAGCAGCAAGCCAGCAAGGAGTGCTCCTCTACAGCTTCTTCATCATCCTCTACTTCCAGGTTCCAGGTTCCTGACTAGACCTCCCTGGACGATGCATTACAAGCTGTAAAAAGAAATACACCCTTTCTCCAAGGTGCTTTTGGTAATGGTGATTTATCACAGCAACAGAAACCCTAAATAAGACATCTAACAATCTTAGTATTGGTAATGCTTTAGTTAGGGTTTTACTGCTGTGAAGAGACACCATGACCACTGCAAATCTTATAAAGGAAAACACTTAACTGAAGCTGGCTTATAGTTTCAGAGGTTTAGTCCATTACTGTCACAACTGGAAACATGAGGGCATGCAGGCAGACATGGTGCTGGAGGAGGAGCTGAGAGTTCTACATCTTGATCCACAGAAGCAGGAGAGACTGCCCCACTAGGCCTACCTTGAGCATGAGACCCTCAAAATCCCCACAGTCACATGCTTACTCCAACAAGGCCACACTTCCTAATAGTGCCACTCCCCATGGGCCAAGCATCCAAACACTCGAGTCTACAGAGGCCACTCCTATTCAAACCACCACAGGTATCTATCTAAAATAGTCACTTGTACTTTCCTGCCTCACTCTTTACGATAGACATGAAGTAGAGTCAGCCCGGGGCTGTGGATGAGCGACTGGATAAGTGTGGCACACATATACAGTGGAGTATTCCTCAGCTGTAAATGCTGCCATCTACAGCAATGTGGCTGGAAGACAGAAAGAAGTAAGGCACACAAAGACAAGCATCGGATGTTCTTACTAATACATGCAAGCACAGCACTCATCTGTCTCTGAGAAGCAGAGAGTGTAGAAAAATGCTTATCAGAGCCCAGCAAGAGTGTGGGAGGACGATGGGTGATGGAAGTCTGGGGTGAGCCGTGGTTAGCAGAGGAGAATTACTACAGCTGGGCTGGCACTAACCAAGTGAACACTTCCTAACAGCTTGTAGTGACAATTTGTGTATGCTCCCAAAACAAATAGCCAGTGTCTGTGACAGATATGCCACTACCTTGATCTGATCCCACACATGAACACCTGTACTAAAATGTAAGTATGTACATTTACTGTGTCAAGTAAAAAGTACAGTAAAATAAAAAATCAAATAAAAGGACTAGCACCTCTTTCGCTATTTATTTACCTACCTTGGGCTTCAATTTTGTTTAAAGGACAAATTCAACCAACACGATGAAGGAGACAGAGGAAGCCTTACTGGTGATGGGAGGGTACGTAACTGTAACCGTGTCCTCTCCTTCTGCACCAGAGACCCCAGCTTGCTCCTTGCCTCCCTGGATTGATGTAACTGCCAGCAGAGTCTGCAGCTGTTTGAGCAGGCTCATGCTGCTCCTTCTGCCTCTTACACACACTGCAGGGAGTGGCCTTGCTGCTTCTCAGGATGAGTTGAAGTGTCTTTAGACAGACCTTGTGCTGCCCTGTGGGGGTGTGTGTGTCACTGAACACGCTCCCTTTCCGTTTCATTCTATGCAGTCGGGCAGTGACTGAGAGCCTGGTGTGGCATTCCCCAGCAGGGCTCTGCAGGGCTCAGCCTTAGGCTGTGGCAATGAAGGTGGTACGTGTATACCCTGACGGGCACAGGAAACCCAGGTCCAGCCTGCCAGCTGTCCCTGCGCCCCCATTGTGATGTTCCAGACAATCCAGGTCACTGGTGGGGACAGCCTTGCAGCTTCTGTGGTTTCCCTTCATTGTGCTCCCTGCACCCCCATTGTGATGTTCCAGGCAATCCAGGTCACTGGTGGGGACAGCCTTGCAGCTTCTGTGCTTTCCCTTCATTGTGCTCCCTCAGGCTTTTTTGAGATTATTTTAAGTCAGTATCTACTAAAATCAGGGATTTTACTCCTCTTGTCAGGTTTGGTAGGGTAAACAGAAGCAAACCAAGTACACAGGACTTTTTGAGAGGCACTGAAGTGATCCAGAGCTCTTGGGGAGCTGCTGCAAACTTCAGCATCTCAGGGTGCCACTGACAACCTCAGCCACAGAATGTTCTCCAGAGGCCCTCATACTAAGGGCGTGGTGTCATGCTTGTGGGCAGCTGAGCAAGTAGAAAGCACTGAGAGGGACTGGGTAGGTTTGCAGGTTATTGGGGGACACTGTAGTCCCAGGTCTTTCTTCTTCTGTTCCCTGGCTTTGAATGAAGCACAAAACTTAGTTCTGTCATGAGCTTCTGTCATAACATGCTGTCTCATGACTAGCACAAAAGCACAAAGAAACAGAGCCAAGTGATCCACAGGTTGAAACTACTACAGCAAGTCTCTCTTTGTCAGTTGATTACTTCAGGCATTTTGTTACAGTAACAAGAAGCTGACTTAAAAGCTCTGTGTGTGTGTGTGTGTGTGTGTGTGTGTGTGTGTGTGTGTGTGTGTGTGTGTGTGTGTGTGTACGTGTGCGCAGGCTGCCTGTGGAATGCAAGGATCTTTGTTCTCCTCTGTAGCCCAGCAGACTAGAGAGGAGGCCAGGGATGTCAAGCTGAAAAAGCCTTTCTCAGGTTCGTTTTCAAGACCCTGTTGCTGACCGGATGGGCAAGTGTGTTTAAGTTCTACCCTCCTGAGTAGCACTCTTCCTTGCTACACACTACGCGTACTTGCAGCAGAAAGCCTTGCTTCTGGCCTACAGATGTCACTATGTTCTTTGCTATCTAAACTGAGAAATAAATGATCTTCTTTGACGTATAAAATATCTGCACCTTGACAGTGCTTCTCATCCTGTGGGTCATGATACTTTGTGGGGTGTGTGGTGTCAAACGACTCTTTCACAAGGGTTGCCTAAGACCATCAGAAAGCACAGAATTTACATTATAATTCCTAACTGTAGTAAGATTATAGCTATCGAGTAGCAACAAAAATCATTTTATGGTTGGGGTCACTCCAACAGAACCACTACCCTAAGGGGTCAGAGGTCAGGGGCATGGACTTTTAGCCACCTCAGGAGTGCCTCTGCCACACAAATGTGAAGTGTTTTCTTGACATGCAGTATCTTCCCTTTTCCATAAAGTACTTTTCTTTCCATTACCGGACAAAGGCATACAGTAAGCAGTGGATGAACCACAAGCTAGCACTTTGGAGCCAGACTGCCTGGGTCCAACTCAGGTCAAGCACTTCCTGGTAGGAATGCTCTCAGTAAATGAATCTTTCCATACCAGTCTCTTCACCTGACGACTTCAGTTGTTAACACCAGCTGCTTGAGAAGGTATTGAGGGAGGTGGTTTACTCAGATGCTGAGGTCCCGGCATGACACAGGGAAGCACTCACAAACATCAGGCACCATGGTATTAGCTCACTGCCGCCTTCCCATTAGCCTTTTGTGATGTCTGTATAATTCAATTTGTTTGACTGGATTAAAAATACACCTGTTAACTCTGAGTTGCTCGTGGGGTGTGCAGGGCTTACTTGTGGGGTGTACAGCGATGTAAATGCATATCTGACTATTCTCGTATCAACTGCGGTTTTGGTATCAGGATACAGCAGAGGGAATATTTACTTATTCTCACATATGAGCACTGGTAAGCAGCATGAGTCTCAGCAATAGCTGCTGGATGCTGATATGTATGCGCCTCAAGTGACCAACAGCCAGTGTCATGGACAACTCTTCAGCCGGCTTACCTTCAGTCTGTCTTTGGGCAGCGCCACAACCCCTTGTTTAATGATTTCCAAGACCCTTTCCACTGACAGCTCAGCTCCAGCTTGTAGCAGTCTTGAGCTAAAGAAGGAGATCACCTGCAAAGAAAGAGCCATTAAAACAAAGATTTACTTATTGTATTTTATGGGATTTGCCCGCATGTATGTATGTGCATTACACGTATTCCTGTTGTGCGCGGAGGCAGAAGAGGGCATCAGATGTCCAGGAACTGGAGTTACACGTGACTGGTAGCAGCATGTGGGTGCTGGGAACTGAACCCAGGCCCTCTGCAAGAGCAGCCAGCACTCTTAACCTCTGAGCCATCTTCCCGCCTGGAAGTTATTGTTTATCAATATTTTTTTATAGTCCTCCTGCCTCAGCCTCCCAAGCAGCCAGGATTATAGGTGTGACACCAAAGGCAAACACTGAACTACAGAGTTGCCGGAAATGAGTTTTCAGTGAAGCCCTTCTCACCAAAGTCAAGCCTTCATACTTCCACTTTTAAGGGACCTGGACTTTGCTTTATCTGACCTCCCTGAATCAGGGTGGCTAGTCATTCTGCTAGTTGAGAGTCTTTATCCAGCTGCCTCCCAGGTTGTCCTGTTTTCTGTTTGTTGTTTGTTTTAGAGGAGTGCTGAGCAGAAGATGGGAAAGGAAGGCAGAATCTTCTGTGTGTCAATTTCCAAGCTTAATAAGAAATCCCAGAAGAATTCATACAGGAAAAGAATCTTAATGGCTAAAACGGTATTTGGGAATTCTCTACGATTTGAATTCATCTGTAGCATTCCTAGCCCCAGTCACCAAGGAGATCAACAGCAAGCTTCTGTCTGGTGTCACCATATAGCCTGAGCTATGCAGTAAAATGCTAACAGATAGCTCCAGTCCAGATCACTGAAAATTTATAATTGGAAATTAAAGGTAGTGGGGTAGGGGTCTCATGTGGGTGAAGTTTGTCTTGCAACCATGAGGACCAGGGTTTAGTTCGTGGGACTCACATAAGAAATCCAGATGTGGTAGCCCATGCTTATAACCCCAATGCTAGGGAAGCATAGGCAAGAGGGTTCCTGGTACTTGCTGGCCAGCCAGCCTACTGTACTTGGTGAAAGCCAGGTCACTGAGAGACTCAGTCTCAGAAAACAAAACAAAAACAAAGGAAGGAAGAAAGGTGCTGTGTTGTCCTTGAAGGGTAGTGTAGAGGTCACCCTGGGTCTCCACACATGTGCATGTGCACACAGAAACATAAACATATACACTGAAATAAACATAAGGCCAGCTGGCAGCGGAGCTGGAGATGTAGTTTAGCATTAGAATGCTGGATAGCTTGTGTGAAGTCCTGGGTTCAAACTCCAGTTCTGCAAAACCCATGCCAACCAAGCAGCCCAGCAAACCATACAGAATGCCATCCGAGGCTCCCAAGGAGGTGCTATTAAAACCACAGTGTTACACAGCAGCAAGACAGCTGACCTGTCCACTCGGTAGGGTAACAGCTTTTAGTCAGACATGCAGAAATGTAAACATTTATTTCCAAAGGCTGAACATCTGGCTGAGACGGCTCAGCCCGTAGAGGCTCTTGTCACCATGTCAGATGACCTGAGTTCGATCTCTGAGACCCACACGGTGGAGGAAGAGAACCAGTTCCCCAAGTTGTCACCTGACCCCCATATATGTGCTCCCCCCAAAAAATGTAAAAGAAGATTTTAAAATGTTGAACTTTTTCCTTTTTGCTTCCTAAATGGCTTCTATTTCACATGTAAAATATGTAACACAAATTTTTGAAAACATTTACATGTTTTCTTTGAAATATCTCTCATAAGTACTTATTCTTGAAGAGTCCTGGCATTTTTCTTAAGTGTTTTAGTAGACAGTTATGGTGTGAAAATGCCACAGGAATATTGCCACAGGCAAGTG
The DNA here is from genome assembly GCA_030674055.1 of Rhabdomys pumilio. NCBI lineage: Eukaryota > Metazoa > Chordata > Mammalia > Rodentia > Muridae > Rhabdomys > Rhabdomys pumilio. Next base: position 13,771,848 of record JANHMN010000013.1, read on the forward strand.
TGCACCTCTCAGCTCAGACAAGAAGTGACCACAAGGCAGCCAGAGACTTTACAAATTATTTTGCCCACAATAGGTTGGCTTTTCATGTGTTAAGTACAATAGAGGTTACTCAGGTTTTTTGGGGACTCTGGGATTAAAGCTCTGTTCACAGTGTCCAAGGCATGTTAAGGGATTTTATTATATAGGGAACTAAGAGCTAAAGACCGGCACAACACAAAGAGAAAACACATTACCAAAGGTCTGTTAGAATCTTACTTTAAAATATACAAAAGGGTTGGTAAGAGGACGGGGCTAGTAAAGGAACAGCCTGGTCTAAATTCAATCCCTGGGACCCACCTAAAAGTGTCATACAGGTACACACACATACCCGATGCATGCAACAATAATAAATTAAAAATAAATAAAATATGCAACAAAGATATACAAAATGGTTAAAAAATTTATAAATATTGGCAGTTTCTTGTGATTTTTCTCACAAATTGAAAAATTAATTAAAATTAATTTCTTTGGCCAAAAACATTTAGATGAATTAGTTTATGACTACAACTCAGAATGGATACCCAAGGCTTATAGTTTTTGAATATTTACTGAAGGCTGGATGATGCTTGATAGACAGAGTGACTTTCAAATACATGAGATCATCAGAAGCAGCCATGAAGCTTCGTGAAATACCGACCCTGGGCCTGGCCAGGGACCCTCTAACTGATGTCCAGGTGCTTCTGACAGTTAGCCAGACGCTAGGCCAGAGGGTCTCAGACTTTACTGACTAAATGTGAGTGCAAGTTTTAAAAAAAGCATATACTTGCAATAGGTCCTATTTGTTTATAAATGATGTTACATACTACGTGCAGAATTAGCTAATAAGAGATTCCTTTTAAAAATTCTGTGTGCATGTTTTGCTTGCATGCATGTACGTGCACCACATGCTTGCCTGATGCCCAAGGAGGACAGAAGAAGGCAGCGGATTCCTTGGAGCTGCAGCTGCAAGACGGCTATGAGCTACCAGTGTCGGGAACTGAACTCTGCAAGAGCAGCCAGTGCTCTTATCCACTGAGCAGTCCATCTAGCACAGCATACAGTGAGGGCAAAAAGACGTACACAGGATGTGGAGGTGACTCAGTGGGGAAAAGTGCTCACTGCTAAGCCTAGTGATCTACTTGGAAACCTGTACCATGGAAGGAGAGAGCTGACTCCAATGGGCTGTCCTCCAATTTTTATGTCTGTGCTGTGGCATGCCCATCATATATATCTTCAGTGTAATACAAAACGCAATTAACAATGTGAGTAAAGACAAAAGAACTAGATTTTAAAGAATTATTTTTTGGTGCTCATTAAGGTATTATTGAAGGAAAGGACCTGGGTAACTGGATCTCATCATTCTTGCTAATCACAAAGGCTTTACATCAACTGCAAGCAAAATAGAATTCCTAGAAAGATACACTTACTATGTTAATTTTATTCATCCATCTATCTATCTATCTATCTATCTATCTATCTATCTATCTATCTATCTACTTATCTGTTTATTTAGGAACAGGGTCTCTCTCTATAGTCCTGAATTGCTTGACTGATTTATAGCAGGGTCTACTATATAGCCCTGGCTCTCCTGGGTGCTGGGATTAACGGTATGTGCCACCACACCCAGCAGATCTAAAGCACCAAACAGAAACCTTCCCACTCAGACTGATGGACTCACTTCTCGTGAGATTGCGTGTGAGTCAGTCTCACCTCTACTTCACGAGGTGGCATCTGCTCTGGGAGAAGGAGATACCAACTGTGCATTGTTCTTTGTCACATGTGCTGATCTTACTGTATTTCTCTCAACTTAAGGGATAAGTATGACATTTTCCAAAGATTTCTTTAATTGAGTTAAAATCCTATAGAAACACAATTATTTTTTCTTTCTTTCTTCCCTTCCATTTTTCTTTTCCCTTTCTTTCTTGGTTTATTTTCCTTCCTCCTCCCCCCTTCCCCTTTGTGGTGGAATCCAGGTTTTGCATAGTCTAATCAAGAGGTCTTCTACTGAGGGATATCTCTAGCCACTAGACCAGTAAAATCCAATGTAACACAGCACATGGGAGCACAAGGGGAGTACGCCCGCCAAATCCTGTGTACTGAGGTTCTCCTTCCTTCCCTCAGACTGCCCAGATTTTCGCCGTTCACCTTGGCACAGTGTCTTGGCATACTATCAAGGAAGAGCTCTACCGTCAAGTCATGCCAGCCCACTGTCAATACCACCAGGAAGATGAAATCTCGTTCTTTTCAGATGAATAAACGAAGCTCTAATACGTCCTCCCAGGATCTTAAGGAATACTGATGTGACTTAGGGGAGGACCGCTGACCAAGACAGGAAAACGCTCACAGCCAAAGCTAAGTGGGAGCTATGGAACTCATATACCAGAGACACAACAGGCCAACTGAAGCATGAGTTCTCACACATCACTTAACCAAATACAGAGATGGGAATGACAGGTCTGTTTTGCTCCCTCTGTGGCCTACACTGGCTGGCCTTAAGCCACTGAAGAATTCTCATGTCACCAGGAGAATGGCAGGGTAGCCATGTGGCTCCAGTGGCAAGTAAATTTCATTTACTTATTTATTGTAAAAAAAAACTGTGCCTCATTTGCATGTTTAAAGTTAATGATCTTTAAGTATAATTTCTGCATCATCAGGAGGGAGGAAGTAAACTTCTGCGGAGCCTATCACAAAGCCTGCAGTCTCTCTCTACTGTTTAGCTAACGCCCACAGCGACTCTATGAGGCTGACAAACTCTTTTCCTACAGATGAGAAAGCCGTGAGTAAATGGAGTGTCAGGTGCAGCTGGAGCTGGGGCGCTCCTTCTAGTGTCACTAAGTCTCCACCAATTCTCAGGTGACAAATGGAGCTCATGCTTGGGCGACTCAAATCCCCTGCCCTGGCACTAGGGACCAAGCATGGTCTTTCTTCCCATATATTAGGCAAGTGCTCTGCCAACAAGTATGTTTTCAAAACAAAACAATTCAACCTGTCAACCAACCAAAGACTAGGGTCTCATCATGCACCCTAAACTGACCTAGAGCTTGCAATCCTTGGCTCAGTTAGTTTGTTTCTTTCTTTTGGTTAAAAGCCCCTCCCTCGCCCACCACACTTGTGTGTGTGTGTGTGTGTGTGTGTGTGTGTGTGTTGTGGCATACATGATACAGTATGTGGATGGAGGTTAGAGGACAACTTTGTAGAGTGTGTGAGTTCTAGAAACCATTCAGCCCTCCAGGCCCATGTGGCAAACGTCTTTATATACCAAGGCACCTTGAGGGCCTTGTCTTGGCTTTGGAGTGCTGAGATTATAGTTATGTGTTAGCACCCCAGATAAGCTTAGTTTGTAAAATAGGAAATGGTCGAGATGAAAGATGTAATATAGGTTGTTAAGCCAATCTTTCGGAGAAACTCAGAATTCAATATTAGCAAAGATTGTAAAACAAATAATCCAGAAGATATGGACTGGGTTTTTTCTACTAGCTGTTTAGACTTCCGGTTGCATAAGTGACTTAAGTGATGATGCCTATGACAGATAGTGTGGTTCCTATCAGCTCACACAACTAACAATCATGTCCAACCACCTGTTGTGAAGTCAGTGAATGGTCACTCCCAGCACAAGTTTTACAGTCAGGAACAGCTTTCTCAGGGCAGGCCAGGGTCAAAGGAGCCGACGTCTCAGCCAGGCAAACATTGGTTCTTACAAACTAGCCACTCTCCCAAGAATCGAAAGAAGTGCTAGGTTTTTTTCTTAAATTTATTTTTATTAGTCTTAATTGTGTGTCTGTGTGTAAGTACATGAAAGACTCCAGAACCCTTAAAAAAAAAAAATCTTTGTGTGGAGGTTTGAATAGGAACATCCCCATAGAAAACCACATTTGAACGCTTACTCCATGAGAGTGGCACTATTGGGTGGGGCAGCCGTGTTGGAGAGAGCGTGTCACTGGGAGGTGCTTTCAGGTCTCATACGCTAAGCTAGACCTGGTGTGGCTCACAGTCTCCTGTTGCTGCCTGCCAGTCTAGATGTGCACTCTCAGCTCCTTCTCTACACCATGTCTGCCCGCATGGCACCCTGCTTCCTGTCATGATGATGAACTAGCCCTCTGAAACGTTTTCCTTTATAAGGGTTGGTGTTGTCATGGTGTCTCTTCACAGCAACAGAAAGCCTAACTAAGACACTTTGCTAGTATTGAGTTATAATTTTTGTCTGAAATGTTTGGTTCAAGAACCTACATTACTCTTTCATCTTAAGCATTTCTTGTATGTAAACTAGGCTTATCTGAGCTTACGTATGTGCACATGAAAGAGGTCAGAGCCTCCTGAAGCTATGCTATAAGCAGCTGTGAGGTTCCTGACATCGGGTCTGGGAATAGAACTTAGGTCTAGAAGAGCAGTGTGTATGTTTAACTACTGAGCCACTGGGACAGGGTCTCACTCTGGAGCTCTGGCTGTTCTGAAAGTCACTATGCAGACTAGGCTGGCCTTGAAGTCACAGACATTACCTATCTCTGCTTCCTGAATGCTGTGATTAAAGAAATGAGTCACCACACCTGGCTTGTTTTGTTTTTAAAGGCATTAATAAATATGTTTTAGAAAGTAAAGCATTTCTTCATTATTTATTTTGTCTCTCCCCCAAGTTTTTTTAGGGGGGGCTTAGAGGTGTTGATGGGGCTCACCATGTACTCTTGGCTGTCTAGCCTGTCTCTGCCTTACCTCCTGAGTGCTGGGATTAAAGGCATGTGCTTTTGTTTTCATCAACATGCATTCTGACAACCTACACACTGTAAGACATTGCTTTCTGCTTTCAGGAGAGATGGTATGCCTTGGGGAGGTAAGCGATGGGAGAGGGTGGGAGCAAAGACTAGAGCTGCTCAAGACGAGGGTGCTAACACCTGGGCCCTGTCTTGCATGTTCACTAGCAGTGTGATCTGTAGGACACCCAACTGCTCTCAGAGGTGGCATCATGCTGTGGTGAACAGAACACTTTCATTGGCAGACAGCCTGGCATTAAATCTTAGCTGTGCATGGAGTCCTGGAAGTTATCTCATGCTTTTACTGTGCTCAGTGTCCTGATTGGTAAGCAACGTAAAAACACAGTCCTGTCTGACAGTCTGCCATGAGATGTGGGTTACACGCTGAGCACCAGGGTGTCACTGTTCGTCTCCTCTATAGTGGGTTAATATACAGCACAACACAGTTCCCACACCTGTCACACAGGCGTCAATAATGAGAAAGCAGGACAGAAGTCTGTTAAGTGAAACCTATGCACAAGACAACGTACACTCAGCCGTCAGCGTGCCATCCGCTCTAGATCCCGACTCTACACTGCTCATAAGAATGGTGTGTAACAGCCGCCTTATTCAAAGCAGTAGCATGAGGTGAAGTCTGAAGCAAACTCTAGGAAGTTTTCACGTTAAAGCCAGCACAGTCACCATGAGCCTAATACACTGCTTACATAAAAGCTCTTCTTTCAAAATACAGAGCAGTTTCGTTCTTTTCAGAGAACTTAGAAGTTAGTCTTAGACTTAGGCAATTTTCTTTTATATTTATTTGCATAATTTTTTGTATCATAAAAAGTTATTAAATTAAAAACATTAAATAAATGGCCCTTTCTGAATCGGCCTGTTGTCTGTCTTCATAAATAAAGTTTTATTCTAATGCATCATACCTATTGGCATCTGTATTTCCTGTGGCAGCCACTGAACTACAATCTTAGAGCTGAATAGTTGGGATAAGACAGTAGTTCTTAAATCCTCAAAGACATACTATTTGCTTCCTTAGAGAACAATTTGGTAATTCCTTCTTTAGAAAACCCATTATTATTATTACTATTATTATTACTGTTATTGTTTGTTTTTGAGGCAGGGTTTCACCATGTAGCCTTGGCTGGCCTGGAACTCAGACATTTGCCTGTCTCTGCCTCTCAAGTGCTAGGGTTAAAGGAGGTGTGTACCACAATGCTTGGCTAAAAGCCAATTATACATTGGATCAATGTAATAAAAAGCCTTTTGTGGTTTCTTTAACGTTTACCACTTTGGGAAGTCTTTTTTTCTTTTCTTTTTCCTTTTTTTTTTTTTTTTTTTTTTGAGATATGTGCTGTTTGTATGTAGAGCCAGAGTCTTCCTCAATGGCTCTCCACCTTACTTTTGAAACGGGGTCTCTCACTGGAGCTGGAAGCTGCTGTTTACAAGCTAGACTGACGGGCCAGCAAAGCCCTATGGAGCCTCTGCCGGGCTTCCCCCGTGCTGGGCTTCAGCATGTACCACCACATCTGGCTTTTACATGGGGCTAGGGAATTAAAGTCAGGCAAACACGGCGTCATCTCCACCCTCCATTTGGGACTCTTGCCTTCTTTTGGAGTTTCTGCCAAGTATGGTCTCTCTGCTCAGGTCAGTCGCTGCAGGACTTCTTGCAGGTATCTAACAGCAGCAGGCTTCTGTCTGACCGTGCACCTCTGCCACGTTTCTAGAGTCTATCCTCTCTGTGGAACACGTTCTAGTTACTGAGGTGTCGTCCCCACTGCATCAAAGCGTCTTTCACTGTCTTATGTATGGTTTCTGACAAGATTTCTGTTACAGTCTGTCTTCCTCTGTCCTCAGAGCTTGCGCATACGATGCTGCTCTTTTTCCTAACTGCACAGAAGTCTGCATTCTTTCTTCTTTACATTTTAGATATTTAAAGGGCGTGTGGGTGTTTAACAGACTGACTCTGCCTGGAGCTCTCCGAGTCTTAGATCTGTGGCTGTGACGCCTTTTTGCTTCTTAGGCCTGTTCTTTCTCTTTTCTTTACGACACACTCCAATTGTACGTTGGACTGTCTGATGTCATCTCACAGCTCTTGGATATTCCACTCTCATTTCCCATTTTTCTTCTATGCTTGTTAGCATAATTTTTAGTGATCTGTCTTTAAAAGTCACATCCCCAGCCCCTCGCCACACCCAGGCCTACTGATGAGCCCGTCGTGGTGGTGCGCTGGCACAGCATCCCTACTGGATATTTTCTCCTGTAGTGTCCATCTCCAGGATTCTACAAGAAAAAATATTACTAGTGCTTTATATATATTGTCACTTATCCCACCAGGTCAGGAGTCGGCAAGCTTTTTCTGTAAAGAACAAGGTAGAGAGAGAATATCGCAAGTTCTGTGAGTTGCAATGCAGGGTCTGTCTTACATTCTTCTTTATAAAGCTGTAGATGATGATGTCTGTTCACAGGCTGTGTAAGCTGTGCTTCAGTCAGGACTGAGCGGGGAGGGCATACTTCGTTGATAGTTGTCCTAGACTTTAATGATTTTAATTTAATGATGTTTAATAATTTTATAACTAACAACAATTGTTATAATTAATTATATTATATATAATTATAATATAAAATATATAACAAATATCTTATATGTTATAGTTAACATATATCACATATAAAATGTAATAACGATATATTAATAATAGTTCATTTTAATGATAATGTAAGTGCTTGGCTGATAGTTTTAACATCTGAATCATCACTGAGTCTATTCTGTTATTTCTTGATTTTTTTGGGGGTGTCTCACTGTGTCTGGTTGAGTCCTGGACACTGTGTGGAGAGCTGCAGAGGCTGAGGCGGCCTTGGCGATGGGCCAGATTTGAGGATGAGCCCATTTACTCAGAGGGTAAGCTGGATGTAACTGGATGTGAGGTTTTGGTTGCTATGACTCCTTTCAGTATACTGCACCATCTAATGATAACAGGCCTTCTCTTAGGCCCTGCAGGCTTCTTGACAGTAGTACTTGCTCCCTGTCTGCTTTCAGTTATCTGTGCATGTGGCAGATCCATGCTGCGGACCCTTTCTCAGCAGTGGGTGGCCGTTGCTGATGACTTAGCGCTTGCGAGGCTGCTGGCAGAAAGCGGTTATCCTGGCCCTGCTATTGTAAGACTATGTGTTTAGCGAAGTTGTGTACCTGAGGTCCAGTGTGATATTCTCCCCCAGTGTTTCCATTCCCGTTTGTGGCAGCCAAATAACTGTATGGTGAGTTTGGTGGTAGACAGGCTCTAATGATACTCTTAGAGGCTAATGCAGTTTCTTACACTTCCTTCCATTTCCCCAGTAACCAAGGTGTTTTGTGTGTCATCTCAGGCTATTATTCTCAGGTAAAACTTTAAAGCCACACTTGACTTCTGTTCATTCTCTTGTATGGCAGTGGTCTGGTCTCTCTGTGCTGTGCCACAGGGACCCTGGCCTGGTATCTCACCTTAATTTAGAGAACAGTGGGAGAGTGTGGATATTCGTTCTTGAGATCCAGGCATCCTGGTTGCCCTATGACCTCAGCTCCCTGATATATAAAAACAAAACAAAACAAAACAAACAAAAACTAACAAACCCATCCCACCCGCCTCTAAAACAACAACAAACCCCCTCTGCTTTTGTGTTTCATTTTTTTCTTTGTTGAGTAGAAATTTTTCAGTGTCATAGGCAGAAACCCCTATCAGGAAATGTATTTTTTAGTAGTAAATATATTGAGGTATTATTATCATACGATAGAAGGACTCCACTCCCTTTAATTGAGCTGCAGAAAGGGTTCTGACAAAGGAGTAGCTATTACCCTGCCTCACCTGTCTTTTCAACACCATCTACTCCTGTTCCTTCTCAAAGAACTCTCCTTCACCTCACCTCACCCCTGTTCTCAGCCTGAGCACTCTGTCCAGACAGCAACAGGGCTCACTATCCATTTCTTCCAAGTTTTGCTTCAGACGCATCTCCTCAGAGAGGCTTCCTAACCACTCTCTATGAATCTCAACTTTCAACCTCCATTCCAATTTGCTCCTGTTCTCCTTTCCTGCTTGTGGTGGTTTGAGTAGGAATGGTCCTCACAGACTCAAGTGTTTGAGTGCTTGGCCATAGGGAGTGCCTCTATTAGGAGGTGTGGCCTTGTTAGAGAAAGTGTGTCACTGTGGAATTGGGACTTTGAGGTCTCCTTTGCTCAAGCTCCTCCTAGTGTGAAAAAAAAAAAATCCAGTCTCCTCCTGGCTGCCTGGGATCAAGATGTAGAACTCTCCTCCAGCACCATGTCTGCTTGCATGCTGCCATGCTTCCCACAGTGATGACAATGGACCAAACCTCTGAACCTGTAAGCGTGCCCCAATGAAATGTCCTTAGAAGAGTTGTCTTGGTCATGGTGTCTCTCCACAGCAGTGAAACCCTAACTAAGACACTGTCCTTCCCTTACTTAAACAACTGGATAGATACTGACACTATTTACTGTAGTTGGAAAAACTGAAGAAAAGAAAGTCCTCTGTTCACTCTTCGGAGAAAAAAAAAATCAAAGTCTCTGATTCAATCAACTGAATATGTGTGGGACTGAACGCACAGCACGAGGTCAGGACTGGAGACATGATGGAACTGTAAACTCTTCCCCCAGAGACTAGCATGGTCTTTCCGCCATTTCTTCCCTTGGCAACTTCGGAAGTTACTACAGTCTGCACTGTAATGGTGTTCTAACCTCTTGATTCTTTCCTTAATTCAGGCAGATGACACTGTCTTCTGTTCTGGACAGAAAGACAATATTCAGTGGGTGCTATCAATCTGGGCATCTGAAAAACACATCCACCTCCTTTAGCAGGTATTAAAGGTGCTCATTCCACCTGAGCTACCCAGCCATTACCCATCAGCTAAAGCTAACAGCAGACTCCTCATCTCCTCCAATCCTTTACAACAGCCAAGGTTGGCTGAGCCTGGCTCAGTATTTAGGGAGGAGAGGTGAAGTGCAAAAGAGCAAAGAGGAGAGACTCACTGATACATCTTATTGTGTCCACGTCACTATGTATCGGAGTCTTGAATGTGATACATTCCCAGTGTGCCCAGGACTATTTTTGATTACATCATCTAACAGAGTTATTGGAATGTTGGAAACCTTATTTATAGTGAGCCTTTCTTAGGTTTCTCAGAGGAAGTATAGAGGACGTGATATTTAGGACGAGAAGAGCTGGATTCAAGTAGCAGAGTGACTCCACACCAGCCGTGTCCCCTTTCCAAGGACTGTTTCCCTCAGGGGATGGAGAAGGAGCCGGCAAGATCAGCATCAAAGAGCAAGGCCTGTTCAGGTGCACTCAGAGTGCTCTCAATAGAAATTTGATTTTGTGAAATGAAAAGCAGTGTGCTGTCAGATCTAATCACTGCATACTTGATGAATGTAGGTTAAGTGTCATGGAATGGCTCATTCTGACAACAGGCAAGTAAGTAATTCAAGCCTGTGATCCCAGCACTGAGGAGCCTGAGGTAGAGGATCACAAGTTCCAGGCCAAGCTGGGCTATGTGCCAAAAAGGAAGAAGACAAGACCCTGAGAGGCTTTATCCTTTGTAAGGACATACACGTGCCACCTACAGATTCAAACTCTAACCATCCCTAACTCAGTACCATCCTTCTGCCTCAGGATCTGCCTAAAGCCTCTCAAGAAGCTGTGATAACAGTCAGGCCCAGTTGAGAATCCTGCAGTAGTTTCACAGATAATCGTTGTCCCTTCAATGACAACTTTAATGCGAGAGAATCAGACCAGTGTGTGTGGATGCAGCAGCCATCCTAGCTTAGAAAGCATATGCCCAAGGGACACCAGTATTCTCTGACAGTTTAAGCTTCTGGGTCCCTACAAAGAACACACTTGATCATGAGACCTCTTACTTTTAAACATCCCAAACCTTTGCTTCTCACTAGGTATTTATAGTTCTTCCCAGTGCAGACTCAGCTTGCCAATCAAATGTCATCTTATCATAGCTTTGTATCGAAGTGGTGTTTCGTGGTGACACAGCTGACATTCCATCTTCATTAGCTTTCCAGGGAACTGAGCTAGAAACAGCTAACAGTGTCCAATGCACATCGAGAAAGGGTTTTGTTAGCCCTTTAACTCAAGAGCATCATGGTTCTTAAATATAAGTGCTTCATGCTTCCAAAAAGGGTACAAACAGGAACCAGAAATGAATTTGTCAAATGAATCCTGCTCTATAAAGCTGCTTTCTGGGCAAGAGCAACTTCCAGCCAGCAGTCTAGTCCTTGACTTAAGAGCAGCCTGTGCAGGGGAGGAGTGAAGTACCTGGATCCGGGTGAGGATCAGAGCTGGGGCTGCATCTCCCATCTCTGTTTGCACTCTTTCCTTATACCAGAGCACACACTCAACATAAAACCTTAAATTATAAACCACAGTCTACAGATTTCAAAAATCACCTTATTACAGAAGGCAGGGATAATTTGAGAAGGGTATTCCTTGAGTAATAATTTGTTTCATGAGTTCATTAATACTAATAGCCATCAATTTTTAAAGTAATTTATAAGGAAGAGAGATGGCTCAGTGGTTATAGTGGCTCCCAACCAACTGTAACTCCAGTCCCAAGGGATGCGACCTGCTCTTCTGCCTCCTTGGGCACTGTATGCATATGGTACAGATACACACATGTAGGCAAACCATCTAGATACTTCTAAAAAAAATCAGAGCAGGAGTTTATGAAAATTAAATCCACAGTTAAGGAGGATTTGGAATCAGAAAAAAATACTTCTGTGCTCCCAACTGAGGCTGAGATCAAACCCAAGGTTTGCTGCATGCTAAACAAACACTGCCTGCTTGTCCTTCTGCTCTCTAGAAAAGATGTATTTAAGACATGACTTGGAGGTTCTCAAATATACAAATACCAATAAGCTTATGTCACTCCTCATAATGGTGAGGGTATAAAGAACTGCCTAAAATGTCAAGGCTCAGTAGAGGAAATACACATGCATATTGGAATTCTGTATCATGGCTGCAGCGATGGCAACTACAAGAACGTCCGTTGCCGGGGTGCACACCTACATGATGCAGACACAAGTTTAGGAGGAGGAAGAGGAGGGGGAAGGGAGAGTGAAGAGGGGAAGGAAGAAGAGGAGGAGGTGGAGGAAAAGGAGGAGAAGAGGAGGGAGAGGAGGAAGAAGAGGAAGAGGAGGAGGAGCAGCAGCAGCAGCAGCAGCAGCAGCAGCTCCATGGTTTGCTCTAGTCGCAACCCTGAGCGACTCAGGAAAGCACTAATTAAACTGCCGGCAGTTTTTGTCTCTCCTCCTCCTGCCTCTAGTGTCTCCTAATGTTTCTGAGGCTGGCCTTGAACTCATGATACTTGTGCTTCAGACTCCTGAATGCTGGGATCCCAGGTTTGTACCACTACATTAGGAAACAAAATGATTTTCCTTCCTTCTTTCCTTCCTCCCTCCTCCCTCCTCCCTCCCTCCCTTCGATTTTATTTCTCTTCATCGACAGCCGTTTGCAGAGCTGGTCCATGACTAGCTGGCAGCAGCAGTTTCTACTGGAGCTCTAGTTACAGGCTCTTCTGAGGACCTCAGAGCACACAGCAGTTGTTACGCCTGTGCAGTGAGAGTCTGGACCGGAGGGAGTTAGGGCCCAAAGCTAACTTCGGTTCAGTACTCACCACTCTACATCAGACTACAGGAGTGAGGAGACAGGAGCCTAACTTGATAGAGTACCCTTTAAGGACAGAGACAAACTATCTATCAGAAGCCTGAACAGAAGCTATGCACACATCCAGGTATAACTCACGAGCAAAGGTGTCCATCTAGAAGCCATTGCTTACTCCTACCCAGAGTGGGATTAACCAACTTCTACCTCAGCCCTTGGACCCTGCAGACAGGGTTACCGAGCCCTGGTGAGAGCCTGCCAATTCTTACCTGGGAACAATGATTAGCCTGAGGAGTGAGGTTTAAATGTTCTGATGAGAGAAGGCACTCAAGAACAAGAATGTAATAGAGAAGCAGCAAGGAAGAAACAATTTCCCCAGATTCAACACCAATAAATAAGAATCCTTAGTGTAAAAGTGACCAATGACAACCAGGGTGCAGGAAGTCATGACTTTTCACAAGTAAAGGATGAAGAGACCAGCAATCCTAGAGAGAAATGGAAGAACAAAACATTTTTCGCACAAAGATGGCTCAGTGGGTGAGCATCTGAGTTTAGAATCTCAGAAGACAAACGAAGCTGGGCTTGGTAGTGAAAGTCTGTAAGCCCAGTGTCCCTGTGGTAGGATGGCAGGAGAGGCAGGAGAGGCAGGAGAGGCAGGAGAGGCAGGAGAGGAGGAGGGGCAGGAGAGGCTGATTAAGGTTGTGGGTTGGGCAGCCTGTGATGCTCAGTGGTGAAACAAGAAAGCAGAACCAATACCTGAGGTGTTGACTGTGACACACATGTACCCGCTGTCATATATACACATGCACACAAACATACGAATACAAAAGAGAAAAACATTTTTACACTTCAGAAAATATTTTTAAAAATTTATCTCAAAATATCTAGAAAAGGAAACTATAAGTGGTCTCAACATAAAGAAATGATTCATGTTGGAGGATATATGATCACTAAACATACTCCTCTCCCTCCATTTGTATGTGTGTGTGTGTGTTTGCATGTATGGACACATGTGAACACATGTATGTGAGGGCTTTAGGTTGTTAAGGGGAAATCAACCTTGATCGCTGCCTTAGTTCCTTTTCTATTGCTGTGAGAAGACACCATGGCCAAGCTAAAGTGTTTAATTTGGGTCTTACAGTTTTAGTTGATTAGAGCCTGTGACCCTCATGGCAGGAAAGGCGCTGGAGCAGTGGCTGACAGCTCACCTTTTGAGACTCGACCACAGGTGCAGAGGAAGGGGGGTAGGTGGAAAGACTGTCACTTGGAACTGATGTTAAGTCTTTTGAAACCTTAAGCCTGTCCGCAGTGTCCCCAGTGGCCTTCAACAAGGCCGCACCCCCTCATACTTCCCCAACAGTCCTATGACTGGGGACCAAGTGTTACATTCAAATATGTGATCCTTCAGAGGCCATTCGAGGCAGGGTAGCTGAATCACACCGAGAGCTCATGAATACGTTTAATCTCTCTGGCCACCTTACTCTGGGGAATCTCCTCTCTTTGACTTCCAAGACTGGACTTACAGATGGGCTGCTATGCCTACCTGGCATTCATGTACATAGACTGAAATACCACTCTATTCTAAAGTATATTATGCATCCATTAAAAAGTGCTCTCATATCACCTTTGCCCCCAAAACTACTATAGTCTGTATGCTCTACCCACAGCAGAGAACAGCAGGCAGAGAGCACAGGAAGCAGCTGGAGAACAGAGAAGAAATGCCCACAAGGCCATTCCAGCTGCTTAGGAGTCCCAGCATAGGGTGGGGGGTAGCAGGCAGAGTGCTTGCTGCTTGACCATTCTGACATTCTGAGGAGAGTGTCTGCCTCTTTCAGGAAGTCTAGAGCAGCATTAGTGGGCACACATTTGCAATAGTCACCGAGAAAGGTTCAAATCTGCTGCATAACTGCAGTATGAACAAGGAACAAATAACCCAAGAGAAAACTGACAAGAGTTTTGAGCAGTCCTGGCTCTCTGTAGAGCATGCCGTCAGTCTCTGATCCCCAGTGCTGGGGAGTGAAGGTGTGCACCACCACACCCAGCCTGGCAAGAGGTGTAAGCAGACCTTCAGAAAGCAGGAAATCCAAGTGTTAACTCTATGAGATGTACCTATGCTCATTAGCAGTCAAGGAATTACAAGGTAATATTATAATGCCAGTCATTATAGGATGGGTGAAACTTAGATGCAGAGCCACAGACTTGAAATGGCAGCGCCCCATGGTAAGCTCTGTGGTGTGCTACACATCATGGGGCAACTCCACCAGGGTCAGATGCTGAATGCCTGGGCCCAGCTGGTGATGCTATCCTGGGAGGTCTGTAAACTTTAGGAGGTGGGCCAGCTTCTGAAGGCTGAGCCTGGTCCTCGGTTCTTTCTTTACTCTCTGCTTCCTGTTCACCATGTGGCACCGTTTCCTCCTCCACAGGTTTAGTGAGGATGACGACTAAAGCCTGGACTCTCACAGAGTGTGAGCTGAAAGATATTTTGCTTCTTTTATGGTTCTCTCAGGAGTCTTTGTTTTGTTTGTTTGTTTGTTTGTTTGTTTTTTGAGACAGGGTTTCTCTGTGTAGCCCTGGCTGTCCTGGAACTCACTCTGTAGACCAGGCTGGCCTCGAACTCAGAAATCCTCCTGCCTCTGCCTCCCAAGTGCTGGGAATAAAGGTGTGCACCACCACTGCCCGGCCTCTCTTGGGCATCTTAGTCATAGTGACAGAAAGGTAAGTAATAAAGACAGACACTGTAGAGGAAGCCATGCACACGTACGCCCTCAGTGAAATTATCTATCCATGCTTTAGGACAAGTCTTCTTTAGTCTTCCTAAAGATACTCTGTGAGTCATACTAGCTACTTAAATATTTATGGACCCCAGTGAACTGGAAATCACTAATACAGCAATAAATAACCCGGCAAAATTGTTTTGGGGAAGGACAGGAGGTAGAATCTCAGACACATAAAATGTTTAAGCATGCTAGAGAAAGTGCAATAGTGATAAATACCAGATTTGCACCATAAAAACCCTCAAGGCGACAAACACTTAAGTGTCCCATAGGTTACCTGTGGACATATATGACAATAAACAGATACAGAAACTGTATCATATTTCTAGAAAGCAATTTGGCAGCCTGTACAGAATCTTGAAAATATAGATATCCTCTTATGGTGTCAGTCAGTAAAGCTCCAGTTTTAAATCTACACCAGAAGATAAACGAGGCGTGGTGGTGTCTACCTGCGACCCAGGACCAAGAGGTGGATGGAGCCAGATATCAGTGTAAGTCTCCGTCAGGCAGGGAACTAGAGCCACTCTGCCTCCAATAACAAGCAAACAAAAGGAGCCCCAAATTATAATCTGAAATGTGAGATAATTTATTTACAAACTGCTCGTTAGTTAGAAATTAATAAGAGACACTGGAAATAACCAAAGTGTCCAATAATGTAATAATGGTTAAATATATTTTAGGACATCTACACTATAGGCCAGATAGGTATGGAAATTGGAGATATTTTCAGATATTTCAGATAATAATGGTTAAATATATTTTAAGACATCTACAATATAGGCCAGATAGGTATGGAAATTGCAGATCTTTGCAGGGCAGTGATGGCACATGCCTTTAATCCCAGCTCTTGGGAGGCAGAGGCAGGTAGGTCTTTGTGGGTTTGAGGCCATGGCCAGCTTGGTCTACAGTGCTAGTTCAGGACAACCAGAGAAAACCATGTATTGGAAAAGAAAAAAAAAGATATTCAAAGAGTTGACAGTATCATAGAAAATCTTAATGAGATAAATGTCCAGTAGGGCAGAATATAGAATTGTATTAAAGAAACCATGAATTTTGTTATTAACAAACACACACACACACACACACACACACACACACAGTACTACTGAGCAAAAGACACAATCAGATAGAATACAGCTGCTAGTGCAAAGCAAGGGTGAATACAGTCCATGCCCTGCTGGTAGACAGTTCTCGGCAGTTTGCTAGATGGAACATTCTCACTTTTAGCACTTGAAAAGGAATCACGCTGGGTGTGGTGTCCATAGCTACAAATCCTGGTGCTTCAGAGGATGGGGCAAGAGGCTGGTGGGTATATTTTGAGTCTGAAGACAACTGGGACAAACGGCTCTGCCGTTAGGTGAGTGGGAAGAGAAGAGAGACTAACCGCTCGCGGCTCACTCACCAGGTCAATGTTCTGCATTATGTCTTGGAATGAGGGGTGGGTGCGGAACTGCTCGAAGAGGTCCCGTCTGTAAAGCAGGGCGTACACCAGGTTGGGGTTGTGCTGGAGAGAATTCGTCAGGCAGGAGTTGATGATCTCCAGCATCATGCGGATCACTTCCTCGAGGACGCTCAGGTCCTGTGCCTTGTGGAGAAAGAAATCCCACAGTCAGTGCTTTGTCCCCGCCACAGAAGTAACCGAGATTCAAGTGACAGTGACAATTCCAACAACACTGGAAAGAGGACACAGGTATGCCCTTCACCATTTTGTCAAGAATTTCAGAGTTATGTTCATCTGTTACTAAGAGATGAGAATTAAAATGGTGTTAACTTAGTGTGAGACAACTAGAATTTCACATACTAAATTAGATACTAGCCAATACAGAGGGAACTCTGCGGCCCACCTAGCTCCACTTTCTGATCCTTATTGGTATTCCCTGCCTAAATCATTAGACAGCCACAGCGTGGCCAGTCCTGAAGTTTGACCCACTCCAAGAAAAGTGTTCATGTCAGGACACGACCCCGTGTTCTACACCGGCACCTCAATGTCGGATTTACAGATACATTAATTAGCCCGTGTTTTTGTCACTGCCTGCTAAGAGTTCACAGCTGTAATGGCTCATCCCCACTGTCAGTTTGACTGGGTATGTCTTTGAAGGAGTTTCCAGAGAGGTTTAACTGAGGTTTACTCCTGAACGTGGGTGGCAGCATCCCATGGGCGGGGCCAGAGACTGAGTCAAAAGGAAAACTGAGAAAGACGAGCTAAGTCCCAGCATTCTTTGCTCCCCAGCTGAGGCTCCAATGTGACACGTCACCTTGTGTTCTGCCATCCTGCTTTCCCATGTGACAGACTGTGTTCCTCTGAGCTGTGAGCCAAACTTTTCTTTCCCTAGACTGTTTTTTGTTTTGTTTTGTGGGGAGATGCTCAGGAATTTGTGATGAGAACAGCAATTAAGACAACAAGTCTTCTGCATTCTTAATGTGAAATGATTGTAAGGCAGAAACTCAAAGCAAGCAAGTAAGGCTTTTGCTGAGCCATCTGCCTAGTTCTTCCCAGCAGGGAGTCTAGGGGTGTGTGTGTGTGTGTGTGTGTGTGTGTGTGTGTGTGTGTGTGTGTGATCTTCTCTGAGGCTCTCCAGCGCTGTACCACCAACTGCTGACCTCCCAGGCCCCACGGCCTCCTCCCAGGCCCCACGACCTCCTCCCAGGCCCCACGGCCTCCTCCCAGGCCCCGTGTTCAACATCTCAGTCAATCTGTTCCATCCCCAAATGCTCATTCTGTGTGGGGCTCATCAGGAAACACTGGCCTCAGTCTTGGCCATAGCTGTCTATTTCAAATGCTTCATGTTACGAGCATCTATAAGTTTATGTTTTCAGAGCAAAACAGGAGATCAACTTCCAGCTTTGTAAATTACAATACCACGTGTCAGAATGTCCATTTATCTGCCCTGTCTTCCGTCTTAGAGGAGGAATGAGTTTCAGGATTTTCTGAGGTCATTTTAGAAAAGCCTAACCATGCCAGGATGCCAAATTTCATTCTAATGCATATTTAACACACCAACTTAGTTAAGTGTATGTTCTGATATTATTAAATTCACATTTCCAAGATTAACTATGTGCTGATAGCTTAGTTTATTCCCAATGTTTAAGTAATTTCCCCCAACAACCAGGACTTGCTCATTTAATATCAAGCTAAAACACCAGTCAGAGAAGTGTAAAGTAAAAACTTTAACACTTCAAAGTCAATAAGCATGCCTTACATTAGCTTTTTTTTTCTTAAAGACAGGGTTTCAGGTAGCCCAGGTTGGCCTTGAATTCACTATGTCATGGGGCTGGTTTTACCTCTCTGCTTCCTTTTCTCAGATGCCGGGCCTACAAGCATGCATCACTATGCGGGACTGTGTCAGTGGTTACTCTGCCTCAATCTGGCAAAAGGATTTTTCAGTTATACGAAATTTCTCACATTTAAAGGAGGTACTAGGTATTCTATTTAACTTCTCTGATACTGTTTCTCTGGTAAACAGCTCCCCCCCCCTTTTTTTTTCCTTGAGACAGGGCATCTCTATTACATAGTCTTGGCTGGCCTGGGACTTTCAGAGAGCCATCTGCCTTTGCCTCCCAAGTGCTAGGATTAAAGGAATATACCAGCACGCCTGGCTCCCTGGTAAATTCTAATGCTATCCTTTAATGTATTACTACACTATTACAGTTTGGCTGCAGATGTATAAATTAAATGGCAAGAAAATACAGCTTCTATCATTATTTTGATTATTAACTAAAATATAGTTTAGGGAAATGAAGGATATTTTACATGATGTCAAATTTACTGAAATGTAAGGCAGTTTTGGTATTTTAATATTGTGAACTGATTAGGAAACAAAAATGAGAAATTGTATATAATTTAGAAGTTCAAGCTTAGAACAAGTCAGAGACTGTAATAACTTCCTATCACTATCTCTTTTACCATATAACATGGCAGACAATTCACATCACTAACATTTCAATATAAAGTTGACTCTATAAACCACAGCGCATGAGATAACGTCGGCTGTTTTCTTATCACACCCCGACCGAATGAGGCTCTACATGCGTAACTCATGTGCTCCTAAGTCTGTCCTGCCTGATGCAGGCTGCACAGCTGAGGCAGCTCCCAGGCTGCACGGCTGGATGCCAGGCAGTTACTCCCACGAGGCTTCTCTCTAATTCCTGAGAAAGACTGAGGTTGCCTTAAAGTCAGGCACCTACATGGAGCGGTTTTAATCATGTCCCTAGAATTGTACCAAGAATTTCCATATACGTCAATTTATTTAATTTGGTGATTGTTTAGCATAGTCATGAGTTAGGAAGCCTACTGGGTGATCCTAAAATGTGCTCTGAAGTGCTGGGCAGCAAGGCTGCTGACTGCCACACTGCTAGATTCTCTCCCTCTGTCAAGCTCAGCCCAGTGGTCAACCAGTCTACTCCAGAATACACAGCATACAGTTCTAGCAACCAGTTCATCTCCATTTTGAGTGGCGACAGTTCTTTGCTAACCACTTTAATTATCCTCTAAGAAATAGCCGGAGTTCCTACTGTGTTGTTTCCTAGAAACTACTCTGTGGGTCTGCACATCCCTGCTGGAGGGTCAATTGCAGCTTCCAGGCACCAAGCAGATCATGAGATAATCAGGGTAAATTACATGCCAGGGGAATTCAGATTGTTAAAAACAAGAGTATCAAACTTTTGGTTAATTCTAATTTCCAAGAAACACTATCCCAGTAAATACATTCTGCAATTTAATTTGAATCATCAAGTTGCCACTCAGACTGGATTCGGAGGCAGGTACCCATAATACATGACAAGAAATCAATAAAATTTGTTTTGTTTCATTTCTAAAAGAGTATTATTAGGCCACAATCACTAGTTAGAAAAGGATAAAAAATAACCTAGCATAAATTAATTGGAGTACTTCCTTTAATGACAGTACCATCCAAATCCTAGGACTTCCTTTAGATATAAAAGGTTATTTAATCATGCTAGTCCATGCTACTCACTTTTTAAAAATGGCGCTGGGGCTGAACTCCAGGGCTTGAGCATGCTCAGTTCAGCATGAGTGGCTGACCTTGACTTAACCCCTCAGCCTCCTAGTAGACATTTTTTCCATGAAGCTCCATTTCAGCAGCATTTGTAAAGACTTTAAAACTGCACAGCATACGGTGTAGCAGGGGATTCCAGGAGGAGTACACTGCTTGCCAAAGTGCAAACTTGTAGACTTTGATGTATGCAACAACAACAATGACGACAACAACAACCAACCCCCACAACACTTTTACTTCAGCTATTACTACTGTGATAGTTTGTATATACTTGGCCCAGGAAGTGGCACTGTTAGGAGGTGTGGCCTTTTTGGTGTGGGTGTGTCACTGTGAGTGTGAGATTTAAGAACCTCCTCCTAGCTGCCTGGAAGTCAGTCTTCTGCTAGCAGCCTTCATATGAAGATGTAGAACTCTCAGCTCCTGCACCATGCCTGCCTGGATTCTGCTGTGTTCCCGCCTTGATGACAATGGACTGAACCTCTGAACTTGTAAGTCAGCCTCAATTTAGATGTTGTCCTTCTAAGAGTTGCCTTGGTCATGATGTCTGTTCACAGCAGTAAAAGCCTAACTAAGACAACCACTAATGAGAAAAATAAAAAGCCAACAAGCTCAGAAATCATATTTCTAAGTTTTTGTTTTTCCCAAGATAAGGTTTCTCTGTGTGGTCTTAGCTATCCTGAAACACAAACACTGACTCTCTCTCTCTCTCTCCCTCCCCCGTTTCTCTCTCTCTCTGCAGACCAAGCCTCAAACTCAAGAGAGTGTTGGGATTTAGATGCTTGTTGACTGTAGCTCTACAGCCGCCTCAGACAGCAGCAGACAGTATCTTTGGCAAGACCAACTGAGAGAATCAAAGGAACTGGTTATATTTTAAAAAGATACTACTTTTATAAAGCTTATTTTATTATACAGTGTAAATCAATTTTCTGTTCAGTATTCCCTGAAGGACTGGTTAAAATGTAATAAAAGCATGGGGCTCCAGAGATGGCTCAGTGGTTAAGAGCACTTGCTACTCTCAAAGAGGACTTGGGTTCAGTTCTGAGCATCCACATGGAAACTCACAATCATCTGTAACTCCAGTTCTAAGGATCTGACATCTGCTTCTGACTTGTGGGTGTCAGACATGCATCAGGCAAACTGTTGCCCACATTTAAAACAAAATCTGAAAAAATTTAAAAAAAATTTAAAACTAAGAAAGATAGTCAGGTGTGCTTGCACATGCTTTTAATCCCAGGACTTGGAAGGCTGAGGCAGGAGGATCTCTGTGAGTTCCAGGATAGCCTGGTCTACATACTGCATAGTCACGTTCCAGACCCTAACTCAGGAAAACAAACTTAACATAATATAAACACCCAGGGTAGATGTAGGAAGATCTCATCTAGGCTAGTCTGAGCTACAGGGGAAGTCCCTGTTTCAAAAACAAAAGCCCTCATGATGGCTCCTGGCTAGAGTAACCAAGTGCTCAGAGCTAAATCACGTGCCTTTCCATTCACAACCTGCTCTTTTCAGGATACGCAGTTTGCATGGCAGGAATGGAGCCCAGACCAAGTCAGCAAGCCAAAGTGTGTGTATATGTGCACATGTGCCTGTGAGCATGTGTGCATAGTTCCAGTGGAGAAACAAAAACCCTGGGCGAACAGTCCCAGGCTCGGGCACTCTGAGTTGTCTGTACACGTTGGGAGGAGTGTCCGACAACTCTGTGTTAAGTAGTAATTCAATACTGATGCTCAGTGGGCAATTGTTGGAATATTTTACCCAGTTAACAACACTCAGAGCCGCCTCTCATTTTAAAAACTTCTTTTTCCTTTTAAGAGGTAATTTATACAGTTTCTAATCATTTATTTTTAGTTTCCTTAAGAGAAGCATATGTATCTTGTTTGTATTAGTTTTGGGGGGATTCCAAGAAAGTTGTCTGAATTTCCTGCATTTTCAGCAGAAAATAAAACCTTCAACAAAATTAATGGGACTTTGCCAAAGGCGGGGAGGGGGGTGAATGCATAGGCACGACTTCCCCCTCCCCCTCTTAGCCTTCAAAGGCAATTTTTTGGTGATAGACTCCTGTTATCTTTATGTTGTTAATTCACTGGCACACATACTGAAAAGCTTTGTGACCATGTTATTTCTAGCCAGAGCTGGATCTCTCCCAAAACATCCAGCTTGTGATAGAAAGAACCGGCTTTATATTACACACAAATCACAGCCCAAGAATAAATCCTGGAACCAAAGGAGACAATAGGTAACTTTAATCGAGTGAGGAGGCAGGTGGAGCGGAAGCAGAGCTCTGGCGTGCCTCTCGTGTATGGGAATGTGGCCCCAGAGTCTTCCTCACCTTCCTTGGACGCAGTCCGAATGTCACCCACAGGCGTCGACTAGAACCCTGGGACAAGTAATCTATATCACACTGTTGTGCTGGCACTGGTGGCATGGAGGTAAGGTAACTGTGGCCATCAGGGGACACTGGTTAACTTCCGTTCCCCACAACTGGAAAATGGCCAGACAATTCACAAAAGAAGGAATGTTCTGATAGAAGACCAGCTATGCTGCTGATTGGGTTCCGACAGCGGGAGCTGGAGAGAGGGCTGTTCTGGGATTGTTCTCAGCCTGGGGCAGCTTTGATCCATCTGATGCCCTCAGTGGCTGCTCTGTCATTCAGAGCAATGGCTGGTGCAACAGCGCCTGTGCCAGAGCCTGACGATTTAAATTCACCTTCAGAATCTGCATTCATTTTTGAATTCTTCTTAAAAAGTACTGTTCCACACTCTATAAAATGTAAAATCTTGAGTAAATCTCAGTAAAACAACACTGTGAGAAACAACTTTGCTGCCTTGCCCACAAAGAAAGCAGCAAACCAAGCAACAAACCCTCCCAACCCTCATCTGCTCTTTCTGCTTTGCCTCTGAGTGTCTGCCATCTTCCTATCAGGTAAGGCCCAGAGCCTCAGTGTCACTCTCCTGAGCTCAGCAACTTCTGCTGAGTCAACTACATTAGTCATGTGCAACATAACTACTCACGGCTAAGTCTCCATAAAAAAATGGAAAAATTACTCAACCCAGAAAGCAAATTTTATTAGCTACCCAAAATATGATTAACATAAAAAATCCTCAGTGACCTCAAACTAATACAATTAAAAATTTGCTTCTGATTCCTTCACAATGTTCAACAGTCACTGGTAGTTTTGAGGACAGAACCCCAGGATCTGTGAGAGTGACTGGTACAAGCTGAAGTGCCAGACAATTTCGCTTGAGTTAGTGATGCTGAGAACAGGGAGTGCTTGACAGCATGGGGCATCCTGGGCTGGCTTCCAGTTCCTGGCTTGCTGTGGACTTAAGCAAATCACCTTCTTGTGCCTCAGTTTCTTCAGATAGGCTCTGTGAGGTGCAGGGGGTGCAGTGAAAGATGACACACCAGGAATAGCCTTGAGTTCCTGCTTAGGATGTGGAACATGGCAAAGAATGCCCCTCTTCCTCTATAATCAGAAAAGCCAGATAATTTGCACATCTGGAGTCTTCCTAGATCTATCAGGAATGGCTCTGTAAGTGAATGAGACAAAATGAACTACATGGAGAGCCTGGCTCTTGTAAGGAGCCGCAGAGGAACACCTCATAGGGGCCGCTGCTGCATGAGGTCCAGGGCACTGCACTCCAGCATAGCCAGTGTGAGCAGTGCTCCAGCGCAGCCAGTGTGAGCAGTGCTCC
>JANHMN010000013.1:13798142-13838848 GCA_030674055.1 Rhabdomys pumilio
CCCAACCCAACCCAACCCAACCCAACCCAACCCAACCCAACCCAACCCAACCCAAAAGCCATGCTTAGAACAGGGAAGAAAAATTCTGTACAAGTGGCTGGGCTTCTGCAATGTGTTAACGGCTGCAAAGAAAAGGGAAGTGGATTGCTCTAATTTAACGTCTTAAGAGACATAACAACCAAATGTGCGATCTTAATTCTAATTTAACACACTGCTAACAGCCATTTCTGAGAATTCAGGAGAAATGTGATTATGCTACATGAGATTATGCCTTGAGAACATTACTGCTTTTGTTAGATGTGATAATGGTGTGATATTACAAAAGAAAATGGCATTGTTTTTGGAGATGTGTATCAAAGTATGAAAAGATAAAATTCCAGGATTTACCATAAAATACTTTAGTAAAAAAGGTCAATGTTTATATAGAGAATATACAAGACTACAGAAGCATTTAAATGGCTTACTTACTTATGTTTACGTGATGGGGGTTTTATGTTTTACCTGAATGTACATATGTATAGCATATGCATGCCTCTGTGTCCTCGGAGACTAGAAGAAGGTGCTGGATCCGCTAGAGCTGGAGTTACAGATGGTTGTGAACCATTATGTGTGCTTTGGGAACTGAAGCCAGGTCCTCTCAAAGAGCCGCCAGTGCTCTTAACCACTGAACGGTCTCTCTAGACCAAAGGACAGCTTTTGTTGTAATTTATTATTTACTTACTGTGCACATGGGGCAGGGGCATGAATGTGCCATGGTGTGAGCATGTAGATCAGAGGACAATGGCTAAGAGTGATCTCTCTCCTACCATGTGGTTCCTGAACTCAGGTACCAGACTTGGCCACAAGCACATTAACCTGCTGAGCCGTTTCACCGATCCTCATTTTCATTCTTTCTTAAATCAGAAACATAAGTATGACTTTGAAATCTGGTAAAGTTCATTCTGAAGACAAAGACCAATGTCATCAAAACACTCAATACAGCAGATGCAGATGCAGATGCAGATGCAGATGCAGATGCAGATGAGACTCAACGTTGTAATAAAAAGCTCAGAACTGAGTCTTCATATGATCACAGTAAGTCAACAGAGGAGAAAGTCGCAGTCACCTTGTTAGAAGTAGAGAGGGAGCGGCAGAGGTCAGTAATTACAGAGGTGATGCTTCTGTTCTGAAGTGTGTGTGGGAGGAGAAAGGGAGGGGCTGACATGGGGGAAAAACCAGAATGGGGTTCAGAGAAATGGCTCAGTGGCTAAGAGCAGTGGTCCTCTTCCAGAAGGGCCCAGCTTTTAACCCACACACACACACACACACACACACACACACACACTTATATACCAACACACACGAATACTCACACATACACACCAACACACACATACATACTCACACATACACACACATCAACACACATGCATACTCACACACAGACACACACTAATACACATGCACACTCACAGACTAACACACACACACGTACATACACACACAACACACATACATATACACATATACGCACACTCATATACACACACCTATACACACATACCAACACACACATGCATATACATATACACATAAATAGCATAATAAAATCTTTAAAATGCAGAATGAACACAAATACTAATTCAGAAAACATTTAAGAGCAAAACCCTAAGATATGTTGAGCTTTCCAAGAAGTAAAAATGTACATTAAAATTGAATTCTTGAGAAGTTTAAAAATGTAAATATTATTGTTACCCTAAGCAGTTAATTTGTTTAGAAATATGTTAAAAATACTCTGTGTAAGGCTGTGACCATAAATGGATGCAAGTGACCCTAACTGAAGGCAGTCTGACTTCAACCCCGTTGTACCACTCATTCAGCACGGATGATCAAACGCTGTGGTTACACTGCCTGCAAATGGGACAATGCCTGCATTCTGTCCAGACAGCCACTAATACCCACTCTTCAGTCAAGGTCAACGGCAATGGGGTGACTCAGTCTGTACCTACAATTAGAGCAAGGCTCACTGATGTTGTCATGGCAACTGCCTATCGCCTAGCAATTACCATTCAAAAACTTTAGGAGGTGGCCCTGTACTAAATTTGCAATTTATTTCTTATAGCAGAAATTTGTTTTAAAAGCAGTATGAGGATCTTTATATTAACAAAGAACATTTGCCACAGCAAGTGTCAAGATATCTCAAGTACAAATGTGAGTGGGCTTATATTTTCTAAACCTCAAAGGCATCCAAAGGACATATATAATCCATTCCCAACTATCGTTGTCTGTGATTATATGCTTCAAAATTCAAAATTTTCATTCTTTATGCTCATATTCTACGACATCAATTGAGGGGTGGGGGTAGTGGAACTGAAGATCTATCTGCTCCTTCAGAAAGCCACACTTCAGGGGCTCACCTCAGAGGGACACCCAATGTCATCACATCCTGAGTTAGGAGTGACCATCTTCTGCTAACTGGTGGTGGCAACTGTGTGTGTGTGAGTGTGTGTGTGTGTGTGTGTGTGTGTGTGTGAGAGAGAGAGAGAAAGAGAGAGAGAGAGAGAGAGAGAGAGGAAGAAGGAGAGAGATATCTTTATTTCTTGGGAAGAAGTTTTTACAAATTATCAATAAATAAAAGGTTAAAATTAGTACAGAAAGCAAACAAATTGATGACTAACATGAAGGCCACCCTTCATGAAGTGGCACATGGCCCCTGGCCTCTTCCTTTGGTATGAGCAACTCTTCTGTGTGTACGTCTGTACATACATATGGAAGACTGAAAGCAATGCTGGGCGTTCTATACTGCTGTCCATCTTTGTTGACACAGGGTCTCTCAAAGAACCCAGAGCGAGCATACTCAGCTAGGCTTGTGGCCAGTGAGCTCTAGGACCCTATTGTCTGCCTCCCCTGTAACCTCACAGGCATGTGTTACCATGCCTAGCCCTCTCTGTGGGTGCTGGGGATCCAAGCTTAGGTTTTACATGTATATGACATACACTTAGCCAATAGTCCATCACCCCAGACCACTTTAAGGGTCTTAGTGTAGTTGGATTGCTCCAAGGATAAGGCAGAGATTTCATGGTAACAAGTGTGTCCATGGCCTTCGGGTTTACCTGGTGCCATTTCCCACCAAAGCCAAGGGAGTGCACTAGGAAGTAATATAATGATGATGTTTCCTGCAGGGTGCAAAGCTCTCCAACATTTGTTTACTTCTGTAACTTATTACTAGAATGCACTGAACTGACTATCATGTCACGGCTTTTGCTGGGAGCAAAGTGACAAACAAACCTCTTCTTCTTGGACCTACCTCGTTCTGATGCTTGAGGGCTGAATGGGTGAAGCAGGCCCTGGGGATAGATAGGGCTTGGCCTCTGGTAAAAGTAACAATGTGTTCACAGCCATGCCCCAGTGAGATGGGACAAATGCTGGGCCAGGAGCCCAAGGAGTGCTCTGAAGTAAACAGCTCCTTCAACCTCTGGGGAAATGGACTGTCTTATTAAGCAGAAACACAGTGCCTGTCTGTACTGCAGAGCCACAGGGCTGTCCGACCAAAAGATGACTAACTATGAGGGCTTCGGAAATGTGTGCCAAAGAAACGTGACTTCTCTGATGGGTGTAGCGGTATATGCTTGTCCTTCCAACATTAAGAGGCTGAGGCAGGGAGGATGACCGTGAATTTGAATAAGTCCAGACTACACAGTGAGACCTTATTTCAGCAAGACAAAACATAAACAAACAAAAATGACTTTCTGGTCTTTGACTATTAAAAAGAAAAGATCATGAGGTAACAGGAAGTGACCCAGTTCTCTGGTCAGCTGACTTATGAGTTTGTAGACGAGAAGTAGGCAGCTTCAGGTTTCTATTTGGTTACAGGCAGACCACGCTTTCCCTGACCCAGAGCTAAGTGATGGTAGATGATGCTCTATCTCAGATGCATGGCAAACACACCGAACTGTTCTTGTTCTACAAGAGACAGGGCGATAGAAAGTCTTTTTCATAATGACTGTCATTCATTTAACTTTGGCAAGGACCTAAATATGTATAGGAACAATTACAGAAAAATCTGTTCTTACCAACAAAGCCAGCAAGGGCTGGGAAGCCAACAAGAGCAGCTCTGGGAATGATGCTGAAAACAATGAAGTGTGAGCCACACCAGCATGTGGCCCTGGGTGTGATCCTCAGAGCACATGTAAAGGTAGGAGAGAAGTGACTCACAGGGTCCTCTCATCTCCATGTGCACATCATGGCACATGTGTGTCTTCCTCCACTCCCCCCTTCTAGAGTTGGGTGTGGTGGTGTGTGCTTGTAATCCCAGCATTCCTGGGGCTTACTATCGGCTATAGTCCTAACCATACAAAGTCCATGGCACGACAATGCTTGGCATAAGCAAGGCTCTGGGTTTGGATCTGAAATCATTTTGGGTTTCCTGAGACATCACATTAGGTGTCAGTTGATGGCAGTCAGAACCCGATTTTAGTAATCTACAGCAAGCAACCGTACCTCTCTAAGCAGGCATTTGGGAAGCAGAGTTTTCCTCACATTCGGTTAATACGTAAGAACTGTGTTGTGACATTATTTGGACTAATCTGTTGGTTATTATCCAAAGTCACAGCTATCTCTAACTCTGGTGTGTTAAGCCATACTAAAGAATGATTATAACCTTCTCTGTGGCTTCAACTTTAAGTCTGTTAAAATTTGAG
This sequence comes from Rhabdomys pumilio, assembly GCA_030674055.1. Taxonomy (NCBI): domain Eukaryota; kingdom Metazoa; phylum Chordata; class Mammalia; order Rodentia; family Muridae; genus Rhabdomys; species Rhabdomys pumilio. The sequence goes on from JANHMN010000013.1 coordinate 13,802,822, forward strand.
TAAATAGTATGAGAAATTAGACACGTTGAGCAAAAAGCATAAGAAAACCAAAAGGCAGGCAGAGGGAGAACTCAGAGAGAGAACTATGAACACAGAGGGAGAACTCCACAGTACTCTAGCTACACATGCACCAGGTGGAGTCTGCCTTTCAGAATCTCCAGCCAGGCACCAGTGGGAAATGCCCCATAGCCCATAAGGGCTGTGACAATGGGATCTGAACAAACATGCACCTAGGACTGTGGTTTTCTGTCATCTGGCCTCGGTGAAGCTCAGTGTCACCTGGGCTGACAGGGAAGTCTGATTAGGGATTCTAGGTTACCAGGCTAAGTAACACACATGATATTCACTTCTCCCAATGATGACCAATGAGCCAGCATGCTGTTCCCAGATGACACATGCCATCCACTTAAAAGATATGGAATGGGCATGATCTTACGAAAAGGTGGAGCTCATAGGTCCTGTGGGGAGAGCTGGGAATTATGGGACACTATAAAGGAACGGAGAAGGGAGGCACACCCACAGCGTGGAAGGGTCTGCATGAGGAACACAGATGTCAGTCACAGCTGTAATACTTCATCAGACACACGTCTTCAGAGCCCTCCAGCTGAAGGGCATCCCAGAAGATAGCATCTAAGGGAGGAGTGCACGTTTATCAGCATTCTGTGCTGTTCTCTCCTCAAGTCACCAAAAACCAAAGTGTGCCTTCTTGGGGGAGGGCAAGCTCCTTTCTGTGGCCAGGATTCTGCCATTAGGTACGGAGTGAAGTTTGAAAATGATTTACTACCTGTGAGGGTCTACTTCTAAATTTTCATATTTCTTTCCTCTAAACTTAAAAGAAAAATTTCATCAATGCAATTAAAAAGTAGTTTTAAATTCTGTACTAGCTCCCATCCTCAGCACCCATATCAAGGCCAGGCACGTGCCAACTAGGCTCTCCTGCAGTATGTGCCTTTGAGCTCTGAAATAACGTACTGTTATTTCTGAATTTTAACTTTGTAATCTTTAATTGGAGCTTTACTTTTGAGAAACAAGGCTCTGTTTCTCTTAAAGTAACTATTTAGAAGGACTTAAGATTTTTATTACTTTACCAAACTGAAATGAGCATTTTTCTAAACCTTTCAATAAAGGAGACATTAAGGAGCCACGTGCTCCTATATGTTAAAAAGCTGAACGTGACCCCGAGGTTTAGCTGGGCACCTGAGTTTTAGACCATGCCTCAGTTTATGATGCTGCTGAGACAATGGCAGTAAACCAATTCCCCTTCGTCTGAATGTGCACAGCAGACAGAGGAAGGGAACAAAAATTTCTTATGCGCTGCTTCTAGAACAAAAATCTAGGTTTGGGAGAGCAGCTGTATGTTCCAGAATGCTCCCAAAGTTCAATGAGGCGTCTCTGAGCAGCAGCCATGGCCAGTTCTTTGACAGATTCTTCTGTAGCTCTCAGGACAGGATGAAGTCCAGGTTGTTGGGTTTTTTCCTTCTTTCCTTTTTTCCTTTTTCTCCTCCTCTTCCTCTTCCTCCTCTCCCTCCTCCTCTTCCTCCTCTCCCTCCTCTTCTTCCTCCTTTTCTTTCTCTTCCTCCTCTTCCTCCTTTTCTTTCTCTTCCTCCTCCTTTTCTTTCTCTTCCTCCTCTTCTTTCTCTTCCTCCTCCTCCTCCTTTTTTTTTAAATAAAGAGGACAGCATTCCTAACAGGCAAGGCGGCAATCCTGTAGGCCTTCTCTCTTATTCCTGTGCTATTACATTTAATTTGTGTGCTTTTATAACTTTGTACTTAAACGCCCGCAGGCTTTTGAACAATGGGTGCCCATTCAATAAACCCAAGAAATAGCTGACTTGATGACGGTAAGTGCTTTGAACTCATTGGACAGAAGGCCCTACAGAAGGCTTACAGTAGTAAGGACACTGCGGTAAAAGCAGAAGGAAAACACCAGTGTAAGCTTTCTGAGTTGGCGCACGCGCACATGCACACATGGCGTTGTCACCCTTTGTTAGACAGCACGCACTTCCTTCACTGGTGCTTGGGGCTCAAGTCTCTTCCTCTTCTGTATTTTGATAGGAAAATGACAAACATTTGTCAAGCCAAAACACACTTATCCTCACACTTCAGGAATATTCTCTTTGAACCATGCGCGGGCTGCTGGGTACTGCAAGTGTCTTAATCACTCTCTTCCTTATTTTTTTGAGACAGTGCCTCTCACCTGAATCTGGAGCTCACTGATTTGGCTAGCCGCACTGGTCAGCAAGCCCCAGGGATCCTTCTTTCTCCACCTTTTCAACACTGAGATGGAAGATGCAAGCCACTGTGTCCTGATTCTTATTCAGGTTCTGAAGGTCTGAACTCATGTCCTCATGCTGTGTGGTGAGCTCTTTAGCTTAGCCATTTCCCGTGCTACTTTAGACAGGCTCACCTACTATAATTAGTGCCCAGACGAGAACTTCATAGAATATGGCAAACCAGCACCAGCACCAGCACCACCACCAGCACCAGCACCAGCACCAGCACCACCACTACTACCACCACTACCACCAGCACCACCAGCACCAGCACCACCACTACCACCAGCACCACCAGCAGCAGCAATGACAACAGAAGTACAGAGTAAGAAAGGCTAATAGAAGACTGAGGAGAAAACAAATGCCAGTCCCGTTTTCTTCGACTTTAACCATAATAATCTACTCCTTATGGTGAGCATGGCATTCATTCAGCATGAGCACCAGTCAAACACTCCCAGGCTCCAAGTGCTGCCTGCTCTTCTAAATGCAATGCTTTTCCTCCTTAACAACATGCTTTCACCTTCATACGCAATCTCTGACTCACAACCGATCCTTTAAGACGCGCTGTCCTTGTTAGGTTCCTATTGCTGTGATAAACCAAACCAAAATCGACTTTGGGAGGAGGATTTGTTTCATCTTCAGCTTTGAGGTTATACTCCATCATGAGGGAAGTCAGGGCAGGACCCAGAGGCAGGAACGAATGCAGAGGCCATGGAAGGCAGCTGCTCACTGGCCTGCCCAGCCTATTTCTTATAGTATCAGCCCAGGGGTGGCACTGTCCACAGTGAGCTGGGCCCTCCCACAATCATCAAGCAAGAAAATGTACCACAGGCTTGCCCATAGCCAGTCTAGTGGGAACTGTTTTTTTCAGTTGGTTTCCTTTTCCAAAATGACTACAGCTTGCGTCAGGTTGACATCAAACTTGCCAGCACAATACACCTGACACTGTACACCTGGAGCTTGGGATCCTCCCCAGTTCCTGATACACTTAGTTCTCTATCCAGCTTTAAATCTGGGTGGATTCCCCTTTCTTGTGACATCACATTCCCACTCAGCACAGCTCAGCGCCTGCAGCTCAGCTTTCCCTGATGTGGCTACCACCCTTACCTCTCACCCTTTAAAACCATTTTTTTTCTAGTATTTTAAAAAAGTACCTCAAGGCCACTCACTACCCTGCTCAGCATTCCTCAGTGAGTTCATGGTGAACCGTCAGTGACATTCCAATTTCTTACAATGAGTGACATCGGGCCTTGGAGACCTTGCACTGATCTACAATTCGGGTCTTTTTAAAGTTACCTTCTCTCTGCTGTCCCTGCTGACATTTCTGTCTCAGGGCCTTTGTAAGTGCTGTTAAATGTAGTATCCCATTCTCCCCTGACTAGCTCTGCTGCTGACGTACTCAGCTAGCGGCTCCCTTAGACATCAGCGGTACCCAACGATCTACCTATGTCCCTACATTTAAATTAGGATTCTTGGATTCCTCTTGGGTTATGCTCCTGCTATTTTCCCTAGGTCTATTATAATTATGCATTTATTGGTTTGCTAAATGAGACACACTTTCCTTTGTACTCTCCTATCTCCTTGGGGCAGGATTCTGGCATCTGTCCCCTGACCGCTGTTCACTAAGAGATGTGGGGAAAACACGACCTGAATAAATGAATGTTTCAGATGTATCTTTGTGGATATGATGTCTGTCTATTCTACCCAGACACTAGAAGCAGTTAACAGGATTTTTTTTTTTTTTTTTTGAGAAAGGATCTCACCTAGGCTGGCCTAAGGTCCTGGTGATCCTCCTGCCTCAGCCTCTACAGTGCTGGGATATCACCATGGGCAAGCCACCATGCCAAACATTAATAGGACTGTTGAGCTTATTTTCAGGTGCAGTAATCAAAACACGATTGGACTAAGGAATTTCTTTATTATAATGCGGTTGTTATGAGACATAGTAAGATTTCAACTCAGGAATGTCTAAATCCATAACCCACTCTTGTAGGGTGGAACCCAAAACTCAGACATACAATGTGATTTATAGAATGAGAATGTAGATGTTTTTCCCCCTGAGAGTTGGGGTAACTATTTCCATCATTCACATATGGAGAATATAGATTTTCTACAGTCCATTTTTTCATCGTTGAAGTTCCCCTTTGTGAAACTGTAAATTCAAAATTTTTATACAGTTCTCAATGTAATATAAAAGAATGGGCTATGTAATACTAAAACAGAAAGACTGCCGAGGGTTCCAGAAGAGCCGGCACTGCACAGTCAGACTTTGTCTCCAAACACAAAACAAAACCCAAACCACATCAAAAAAACAAATGGAACAAAACCAAAAAACAACAACAAAAGGAGACACCTGTGTGGTCACCACCCTCCTGTTCCCTATTTCAAGACTGGTTTTAAAAGCAATCTTGTTAGAAGCAGAACCCGCTGCCCTCGAGGAAGTTTCTTGTGAGGGAGGCAGATAACTCTATTATCAACCTGCATATTCTATGCCATAGGTCTTTTTTGATATTTACATTAGTAGCAGACCTAGAGTCTGGGTTTCTGTTTGTATTTTGTTTTGTTTTCTGTAAAACCACTTCATAGGTGGGTGTGTTCTAGCAGGGATGAATGAGATCTAAAATAGTTTCTTTCTGGAAGCCAGCAGCCGCAAAGTCACTGTTGGTTATTAGCTCTAAGGCTTCTCCACAAGGGAGTTTCCCTTCATCCATTCTGTTACCTGTGGTGCCGTCCTACATGAGGGCAGACTGGCTGGGCTTCCAGGGGAAGGGTCGCTGCTGAGGTGATCAAAGCCAGTTACTTGGGTTGGTCACTGCTTTTGTGAGTTCAAAGAAGAGAAGTAAAATGGCCAGATGCAGCAATAGATATGAAGAAACAAACCCACACAGATTCTATTCAAGATCAAAGGGTTCTCCTTAACTGCTTTTATTTTCCACCTGTCTATACTGATTTCCCTCGGAAGCTCAGGTTCCAAGAACGGTGGGGAAATGACATCTTCACGTCTCCATTGATCACCTTCTCTCACGCAACGCAAACATGCATCTTCAAATAACAAAGGCAAAGCTTCTGTACACAGTGACATCATCTCGTCCCCTCTCAACTGTGTCATTATAATAAGCTTACTAGGGACTGAGCCATTTGGATGCCTGGTTGCTCACCAACTGGACTTATTTGGTTGTTAGGTTGTTTCAGAGTCAGGCATAGTTCCATCAGTCGCCTCACAGGATAGGAGCTACTCAGACCTTGCTTTGTTCCTGTCAGTTTGAATACACTCCTTCACTTGTAGGCAGCTGGTATCAACAAATCTTCAACTCTCTTCCAAACTCACAGGAGCATCTCAGAGTATAAAGTGAGAGGCGTGCTCTGGGAGGTGAGCAGGTGGGGAGCGCAGGGCTGTTAGGACCCTTGAGCAGCAGAGACAAGGGCGAGCTGGGTGCAGGTGCCAATAAAGGCCCCTTAGGCACACGGAAAACTCAATGTGTTAGCACCAGGATCTCGCCCCTCAGCTTCCAAATTGTTGAGAAGTGTTTATTGTTGAAGTTACTCAACCTATACTTTGTTATGACACCATGAGCCAACAACGCAGGCTGAAAACATGACCTCACAGAGGACGAGTCACTAGGCACCCAGCATGTTCACCAGCACTGCCCTCGAAAGGAGCGCCACATACTTCTTAGGTTCTTTGGCAAAACATCAATTTAAGATCTCAGAAAACACTAGAAGAGACTACAGGTTACTCAATCACAAAAGTAACTGAGTTTGCCTGCCATACTGAGTTAAACAGACAGGATAAGCACCTTCACTTGAGCACTGCAAGTGAAGCTCTTGAACAGTAGCTATCTGGAAATAGCTGTTGTATCAACAGACATGAAAAGTTGACAGAGACCAATAACAGAATGGACTCTAATTCCTGTCAAGGCAAGAATGGCTGCTCCCTACTTCCTAACGCAGTGAGTTCCCATCACTGACTCCTCTACACTCACAGCTTAGGACTCAAGTAAGGCATGAATACATTAGGCTGCCAAGGCTTTACTTGGAATGCACTGGCTTTTAAATAATGCCATGAGTCTAATGGACGCATGCATTTCAGGGTTCTGCTGCACACGCCCAGGATGGTCCTCAAATATTCCTGCAAGGATTATTCTTGAAAGAAATTTTCAGAAATCCATGAAAAAAAAAAAAAAGAGCTAGAACTAAATTCTCAAACACAATTTGTTTTCAGAAATTAAATCAATCAAGGAAAAGATTGAATTTCCACTCATACAATGAGTAAGATTACTGGTTTTTTTGGGGGTCTTATTTGGAGAAACTAAAATAAAGTGCCATTTCTAAAACATTTGTAGCTTTGACTATAATCAACTGTAATAATAAGATACCAGCTCAAAAAAATTCTTTTCATTTAAGCCTCTTTTGTAATACTGCTTTTTAATAACCCTCATAATAGCCGAATTAAAGGACCCCAACAGAAATCATTCATCCCACATAAAACAAACATTGCCTTTTCTTCTTAGCTTAGCTTCACAAGCCTCATCATTTCCAGATGACGCTCGAGGGAACTATGGTTTCAAGAACGAGATGCTTAAGTGGACAGCTGCTTTCTATTTGCCATGTAAATCAAGGGTAAATCAAAGAAAATTCCAAATGGTAGGACCCCCTCCCCCCATTAGGAACAACGAACTAAGGCAGAAAGGGAGAGAGAAGAAAAAGCCATCAGAATGCACGCAAACAAAATCAAAATGGGGTTTTCTAACCAAGTAAGGGAAACTTGGAGACAGCACTGGGAAAGGTGTTGTGACTCCAGTTCCATACAGTCGTAGGTAAGAAGACTGTCTCCACTAGAATGGAAAGAAAGGGGAGGAGAAATTGATTAGGTCTTCCCTTTTAAAAGCCAACTGTACCGCACTAGTGCTGAGTTTAACATCCATGGGCTATTTTTCTGTGCTCTCTCAACTTCACTTAGAACATTAATTAATCATTGCCACAGTCCATGCAAACATGGCCTATTTCATTTTAGAAGCCACAGGAAGGAACATAAAAATTATTTAAGCATTTTAAATAATCTTTTAAAATCCTTAAAAAGAGTTGTCTACCATATTCCTGCAGAAGCACTGGTAAAGGCCCCTCTGGCGACGTTTTTCCTCTCAGCACAAGCCCGCCTTGCCTGTGGGACTGGTTCTTACACGAGATGGGAGCCTGCCAACAAGATCCCAAATAATAATAGAACCAGGATCGTCCTCAGAAAAACCAGAGCTCTCGATTCCCAGTCGCAAGAGGACATCTTATGGAGGACTGGTCTTAGTTTAAGTCAGGTAGTTTTTAGTTAGGAAATAACTTTTATCTGACATTTAAAAACAATTGTATACACACAGGTGGTATGAGATTGTAGAAGATTTAAAAAGGTAATATTTTATTATAATATTAAAACCATCAGCCTCACTTCTGAATATACACCCAGCGGAAATGAAATCCGTGTCTCAGAGTTATCAGCACCCTCGTGCTCACTGTGGCATGATTCCCAAGAGCTGAGGCATGAAGCCATCTACCTGCCTCCTGACAGATGAGGGGCTCACCAGGAAGTGCTGTGTGTACCACAGCACGGTGCTGCTCAGCATAGAAAAGTGTCTGTCATATAAACACCGTGGGCATGAGCTATGTGAGAAAGACAAATGCTGTGTGACCCCCTCTGTACAGAACCTCAAGCTCAATGCACAGAAGCAGAGAGGAAGTAGCTAGCAGATGTTCTGACGAAGGCATGAGCTTCCCACTCTACAACAAATGAAGCCTGGGGATTTACTGTGCAGATGTGGACTGTACTCAGGAATAGTCTAAGTGGACCTGAGATTTGCTAAGTGAAGAGATCTCAAGTGTTCTGTCTCTCTGTTTCTCTCTGTCTCTCTCTCTGTCTCTGTCTCTGTCTCTCTCTCTCACGGCAAGCACATGAGGTAATGAATATGCTAATAAATTAGCTAATATGCTAATTTGCTTATTATGGCAAACATTTTGCAGTGTATACTAAACTACTGCTCGTTTATGAATGTGGAAGGGACGAGAAACCTGATAATCCCAGCGATCTGTGATCTGTGCTACAGGCAGTATGTGGCAGAAAAGGTTCGGGCGCAGTTTAAACAGCTCCTCAAGTACAGAGTAATTACCAGGGAAAAACAAGTCTCCAATGTGAGACCTTGGCAGGCACTGCCCTAGCAAAGTGGTCTAGGTAAACAGCAGCAGTGTGTACCAGTGCTGCACCCTCCCACAGGCTGCTGGAGAACAGTCTGCCCAAGAAGGGCAGCGTTAGCCCAACCACAAGAAAACACCACATGCAGACGGAGGAACGGTCCCCACATAGCTCACTGGCTGTTTAGCAGCATCAAGGACAGAAGGACAAGAAATACCAAGGAGACATCATGGAGGCATGACAAACAATTCAGTGGGACCCAGGAAAAGAATGAAGGCTTAACGTTACAATTTATGCTTCAGTCATTTCTTAGTTCTGAATATTTAACATGTTCATCAAGGGAAAACTGAAATATAAGGAGAAATTCTTAAAAAACAAACAAACAAAATCCCCACCACCACTGAAACCCCTTTGAGCTAAGCCTCTGGGAACCAGGAGAGGAGGAAGGGAAGCAGGAAAAGCCAGTCACCTGTGCTGAACATCCCAAGGCCTCACCTATAAAGAAAAATGCAACCCTTTCTCCTCCCTCTGACTTCCCAGTGCTAATCATTTTAATTTGAGAAGTATACTGTTAAACCTGTGTGTGTAGGCCAATCTAAGGTTAGAAAGAATTTCTATAATGAAGAGTATTTCCCACATAATCTCTAAGCAACACCACCTTCTGGGCGGCGGGGGTGGGGGTTGGGGGGAAGGTGTGCATTCGGTCTTCCATTGGTTTAGCATCTCTAGCTAGCAGATGATGAGGGAGAAGGGTGGCGGTCTGTCTATATAGGCAACAACACTTTCTCCTGCGCACCCTGCACTGGAGCAATCTTACAGCTCAGCTCTGGAAGCAAGGGAGCTGGGAAATGTTGCTTTTCTGTCTAACAGGGGTGGCGGTGCAGTGGGGAAATGGGTACTGGCGAGTCCTTTGCAGTCTACAGCACCCACAGCACTCAGGAAAGGCAGGCGAATGCCAACAGAACTCATCCTTTGCTCTCCACGGTCACTCTGGCGTGGTTTATCTCATGACTACAGGGCACAGTGAGCAGCTAGTCAGTATCACAAGGAGAACTGAGACGTACAGAGCAGCCCTGTCTTAGGTGTAAAGAAACACTCGGATGTCCCCATACAGATGGCAAGTCTCTTGGTCTTGCTGCTCACCTGCAGCTGGTGAATGGTGGCTCTGCTGAGGTTACATCTGCATCCTATGCCACACCTCACCTCCTCTTGCCAGAAGTACTTCCTACTGTCAGGCACAGAGACAACTTCATTCTCTAGCTCACACCTATAGGCTCAGGATCTCCACCAAGAGAGGCCTTCAAGTACTTTAGTATCTCCCAAGGCACAGGACTCAGCTACTGAGTGTTGTGTTTGCCCTGTCTTAGTGCTGTTCACAGCTTTACTGCTGAACTGTACACTCTGCATCACAAGTATTCTGGATTTGAAACTATTTTCTCCCGTTCTGTGAGCTTGTGGGCTATTGCTTCATGCTTTAGTTTTTGAAACAAAGTCTCTCTGTGGCCCCAGCTCTCCTGGAACTCACTATACAGACCAAGCTGACCTCAAACTTGGAGATCTGCCTGCCTCTGTCCCGCTAATGCTTCTTTCTGTTTTTATTTACTGCCTCAATGTCTTATTTGAGTCCTACAAAAGTGAAGTTTATACTTTATTTTCTGGCAGCAGGGTCTGTTATAGCCCAGGTTGGCCCTCAGTTCATTATACACCCGAGGATGACCTTGAACTTTGGATCTTCCTGCTTCCCTCCACCTTCGCAGTCTGGGATTCCCAGAGTGCAGCATCACAGCTGGGTCACATGGCACTGGAGACTGACCAGGGCCTTGTGAACGCTAGGTAAGCACTACTACCCAAAGTTTTAAGTTGTGATGAAGTCCAACTAGCCAAGTGTTTTCGTTCTTTATGCTTTTGCTGCATCTAAGTCTTGGCTTCATGCAAACTCCTGATGATCTACTTTGACTTCCTCTATCTAACCTCACGGGGTTCGGCTGCTACGGTTAGGCTACCGCACATTCTCAGTTACCCGCTGTGCATGGAATTAAACTTCGGATGTGTGGTTCTTGAGCCCGTGCATAAGCTGGACCCAACACACACTGTGAAGAGTATACTGTCCTTTTCAAAAATCAAATCAAAACCCGATGCAATAGGACCCAGGAGAAGTATCAGCTCCCTTCAGAGGAGGCTGCTACCACCTCTCCCCTACGTCTGCAAGGAAGGCTGTCTCTTTGGACATCTGATAGGTTTGGTTACAGATTTATAACATCTACCATCTATTTATTTATTTATCTACAATAAATACAACTTTATTGTATTCACGCATTTGAGACTCCTGATGTGCAGTAGCATGTACTGTTCACTTCAACCACACGGAGGTAACTCCAAGAGGGAAGACATGGCGGTGTTCTAGTCTGTGCTACTTTCCTTACAGTGAATACAAATATGGTTGGTAACCACGAGCATGACTCAAAAGTGAAAATCCCAAAAGGACTGCTTTAAAATGACAAACACACTCCCATGTTTCTGGACATACCACTATGATCAAGATAACTGTTCCATGTATGTGACTAGTACATTCTCTCCCTAGCTAATGCTAGAGAACACACACAGGAGATGCAAACGATAGACTAACAGAAAAACCTGAGGTAAATTTTTCTTGGTATAGAAATCAAGTCAGAATGTCCCCTGCTATATTTCAGAAAGCACTGATGTTTAAAAGCAGATATAAGTTATATAAACAAATGCAAAAGCCTTTCCTTAGTGCTTACGCTGGAAGGACAGGGACATGCACTCAATGGCGCTGGAAGGACAGGGAAATGCACTCAATGGCGAAGCATCTTGGGGTTCTAGGTGGAACGGTGCTGACAGGAAACACAACTTCAGGAAAAAAAGTTCCAGGAGCACAGCTTTGATTTTTAGTAAACTGAAATCCAAGAGAGCTGGGAATGAACTCAGACAAGGAGAAACCCAACAACATTCTATTTGTTTTGAAGTAAAAAGAAAAACTTCTTAAACTGCCGAAGAATCAAACTAAGATACAAATCACATAATAATCAATGAAGAAATGTAACAAGGAAGCACAGAAGTTACCCATGCCCACCACGGATTAAAAACAAATCTTTAGGCAATGGCCAAACAATTCTCATTTCATACCACACAGACACAACTGTAAGACTTCAAACCCAGGGATCTCCAGTGGACCCCAGTTTACAAGTTGGGTTGTCAGCTAATATGCATAGGCCTAGGCATGTAGCTCAGACGGTAAAATGCTCACCTAGCAGGAAGCCCTGGGCTCTACCCTCAGTGCCTCAGAGACCAGGTGTGGGGGATCATGCCTGTAACCCCAGTGCTTGGGCTCGGGCAGGAAAAGCAAGAGGATGCAGGGAGTCTGATGGTAACCAGGCTACAAATCCTGTCTCCCCCCAACCTCCAAATCCATTTTTCAGCCTAGAAAACTAACCTCCAAATCTACTTTTTTCAGCCTCCCTCTCTCTCCCTCTCCTCCTTCTCCCTCTCCCTCTCCTCCTCCCTCCCTCCCTCTCCCCCTCCCCCTCCCTCCCCCCCTCTCCCCCCCCCCCCCCCCCCCCTCCCTCTCCCTCTCTCTCTCTTTCTCTCTCTGTTTGGTTTTTCAAGACAGGTCTCTCTGTGTGGCCTTTGTCTGTCCTGAAACTCTGTAGACTAGGCTGGCTGTGAATTCATAGAAATACACCTGCCTCTGCTTCAAAGTGCTGGATTAAAGGTATGTGCCACTACCACCTGGCAATTTCTGATCTTTAAAGTGCATTCAATTGTCTGGGCAGTTGACTAACTATACTATAAAGACAATGTACATTTAATTGGTGTGTGTGATTCTGGTCTCCAGAGACACTGTTACACACTTTAACAATCAAATGCTCTGAAATGACTGTTTTCACATAGATTTCACTATGTATTGGTATTTACCATAGTATAACCTAAAGCCAAGAGACATTAAAGACATAAGAATGTAGAGGTACTCATTCTTTAAGCTGTTCCCCATCAAGTAGCCTCTGGACAGAACTCATGTCTTGTAACGAGAGACAAAGTAAAACAAGACTCCGAAGAGCAGGGGGTCTCGCCAGCACGGGCTGCATAGCCCCGAGCTGAACTGCTGGCTACTGCGTCTGCTCAGCTGACTGCCCTGCCTGGATCCTTCTCCTGAGTGAGGATCACCGCTGGGGTTCTTCTAGTTTCTACCTGTGTTTACTTACTACCTGAATGAAATGATATATCTGGCCAGACAGAAGACTCAAAAGCTCTCTGAATGAACAATAACAGCATACTTTCTGTGGTTCTGTCCAGAACACAAGTTAGAGTTTTCTCACTTCCAATAGTTGCTAAGGTGATTGTCGGAGGCAAGGAAATTGTCTCTGTGACACTGACAGGATCAATAATTTAAAAACATGGCTATAGTTAAAAGCAACTACAACTTATTTACTATTACTTTCTATATTCAGGCTCTGTTATACATGATTAAGTTGTCTGAATGTACCATAGTGTTTTTAAAAGCCATTCTAAAATTCATTTAAAAGCTCCTCTATCGTTCCACTCACTGAGTTAAGTTGAGGAACCTCCCACAGACACACACGCACACTCACACGTGCGCGCGCACACACACGCACGCACACCAGCCATGCTAGCCTCAGAGCATTAGCTGCCCTCCCTACACCTCCACTGCCCCCAGGGTGCACTCTACAGAGGACTAGAGTACGTTTTTTGTATTCTTTTCCCTTCTGTGGCCAGGGCAGTTTCCTCATTATCTGAAATGTGACGAAGGGTTTCCCATGAGGTGTTTAGATAAACATGGCTGGACTAAAGTACTAACACTAATATTTTTGTAACTTGCCATGTTCTTTTTACGTTGTTACTCAACTGACTTGTGAATTATACAGTGTAATGAGTATAAACATTTTCTTAATAAACTCAGAAACCTCTACACAGACCCTGATGTTGTACGTGTTAGGGCAAGGAGGAAAACACAGGCTTATTTTAAAGCACTTATTAAACTCTGCTAATATGGTCTCCAATCTGGTGCAGAAAGCACACATCTGGGACTCTAGAGCTGCAAAGACTCTCTCCTCCTCCTTTTCCAGCTCCGGAAGCAAGCCATCTGGGGCTAGTACAGGACACAGAATTCTGTGGCTACTGCCAAGGATACTTAACAGGTTAAAATTCTGAGGAAGTAAACAAAACGAAACAGAACAAACCGAAGAGGAACATACCCATTTCCTTGCTAACAGTTTTATCCTATTCACTGTCACTGTGTGTATAACGCATGTGTGGGGGTGAGCACACCAGTGTGTGCGTGGAGGTCAGGGGACAATTCTGTGGAACTGCTTCTCTCCTTCCACTTTTACTGAGTTCTAGGGGATTGAACTCGAGTCCTCAGGCTTGTGCAGCAGACTCTTCACCTGCTGAGCCACACTGCAGGCCCACTGCTGTTCTTTCAAATCACCTTTTGGATCCCTGGCCTGGCACAGGTCGTGATTCAGCCCCAGTCATTCCTGTTCTGTTAGCTCTGGGCAAAGGCAGCAAGACTGGCAGAGAAGGTGTGGGCCACAGTGCTCAGTGTTAGGTCAAGGGTTGCAGGGACAGGTCACAGCGACAGGTCACAGTGAGAGTTCCATGGTGGTCCTAGGGAGTGAGGGCTCAGAACTTACTGCCAAGGTCACAGATGAAGAAACTCGCTAAGTCAGTAAGCACTATGAGGTTCAATATGGAATTCAAATGTGTATCACAAAATGTGTTCTACCATTACAGTCATACTTGTGACTGGCAAGGACCACTGAATATGACCACTTCCTCTAAGAAATGTCAATGTTGTACTCTGTGATTAATGGAGAAAACTAATAGGGGGACTTTAGAACTACATACATTCAACATGGTTTTGTGGAGTAAATAAATGACACAGTACTAATCCATGATTCAACAATACTGTCTAAGGATAAGAAAGTTTGTACAGATGAACCAAATTCAAGTCCCCTGCAACTCTCCCCTGCCCCACTCCATATGCCCCCTCCCAGCCTTTTAAGGTAGGGACTCTTAAAACATCTCTGGATATTCTGTTTTTGAAGAATTGGGTTGAGAGGCTTTTTTGTTTGTTTAATTCAACTACTAGGATTCCTGATTGTTAACAATCACCACGCGGGGTTGATTTTCTTCAGCTACTTCACTGAAGATGTCCAAGGGCATGGGCAGACTTGGAGAGGTTCATGGATCTTACGGCACAGAGGAACTGGGCAGCTACTCACATAATCTGGGAGAGGGACATCGTTGGAGCTCAGGGAACCTCTCAAGGACTGCGTGGCTTGCTCCAGAACCTTGTTGTGTTTTTTAGACAGCAAAGAAAACAAACTGAAAAACACAAGGAAAAGCCAATTACACCAAGAAACCCAGCCCTCCTCTAGGTCTAATACTGACAAAGTCCCATAGCATAGGAATTATTCTGGAATCTCTGTGACAGTAATATCAGGAGTAAAACAGGTTTATTGAGCAGGCTGCTGCAAAAGCAACTGGCTAGGCAGTAACCGAGTACTGGCAGATGCGTATCAATAGTTCTTTTCATGCCTGTTCAACAGTAGGATCAATAACATTATTTACATAGCAAAACAGTAAGGAGGATGTTTAAATAATGAGGGTCTCACTGAAAACCTTTACAGGTTCAAGTTATATCTTATACACAGGAAAAGTCTCAAAAGATCACTACAGTGAACAAGCAGGACAGGAACTGGACTATGGATGCCTGCCTCTGTGTACGCCACTCTAGGATTCTTGGGCAGGTGGACTTTCACTGCCTACTCTGCAAGTAAGCATTGTCGGCTCAGTCTAGTTCTCCAGTGTTACAGGATCACAGGGATGCAAGAGGACATTTCTCAAGAAATGTGATTTTATTTTTTAATTAATTAAGTAATTTATTTGGAGGAAGGGTGATTTTTAGGATATATTTTTATGAGATTTCTACTTCTGGTCATGACAGGTTAATTGGTAACAGATGAACTCCCCTGTAGTAATCAAGTAAAACATAGATTCCTAAAGCGAGACAAACATGAGAAGCCAGCAAGGGCGAGTTTCTCTCTAAGGAAAGGATCTAACCTGGACTACGGTTCAGAAAAGTAGGACCAGAGTAGCACTGCACACTGACACTGGGACAGAGAACTTGGGAAAGCAGTCACCTGAACGTGCAGAGCTTGACATGAGAGAAGACACTGCAAGAAATGTCTAGAAATCTGAGTATCTGAGAAAGCACTGAGCTGTACCCGTGAGAACAAGAGCCCATAACATGTACAGCAAACTGCTGAGGGGCTGCACAAGGAACAGATTTATATAAATGAAACTGGTACTAGACTGAGAACTACAGGTGATCTGGTCAGCCAGCGGATAAAAATCCCTGTCCCAGGTGGCATGTCTTGAATGGCCACGTTAGGAATAGTTCAGAATATAGATTACTATGACCTAAGCTGCATCTTAATAGAGATATAAGTGAATGATTTTCAAAAAATAAGGGTGAGTTACATTAAATGTAAGTGGGTTGAATGCTCCAATTGAATGACAGTGTTTTTTCTCTTCTTGCCTGCCTTCCTTCCTTCCTTCCTTCCTTCCTTCCTTCCTTCCTTCCTTCCTTCCTTCCTTAGACTGGATGAACATCAAAACCCATCTATGTACTATTTAAAAGAAACACAAATCTAAAAACAGTTAGGAGTTTATAACTATAAGAAAGCTGGGTGGCCATGTTAGCTGCAGACAGAGTAGGCTGAATGATAAGAGTATTATTATTAGAGATAAAGAGAAAGCTTTTAAAGTAATAAAAGCCGATTCATTAAGAAGACATGATTCCAAATGTGTATGTCTAGTACTAGGGCCACAAGTATGTATTCTATGCACACATACATATATGCTCTAATAGTAAATGTGTATAGTCATATACCCTAATAGTAAATCTACTGTATCTAATGAATACAAACTCTATGGGTTAGAGGAAAGCTTAAAAATAAAGGCAATTCTGATTCCATATACTTTCCATTTTAACTTGAGGTATGATCTGTAGTATTTTTTTAAGTGCTAAAACTATGATTTTATTATTTCTTAGTGATGATCTTGTAAACAGAACGTTGACTTGAATATCAATTTTGGAAAGGCTGTAATTATTTCATATGAACCAAGTGGGATAACTCAAGAAGCTGAGACCAATAAACATGCATTCTAGATGAGAGGACTTTTTTTGTGTATCCTTTGTTGGCTTTTGGTTTTGGCAACACTGGGGATTGACCTAAGGGTCCACATAGACTGGACATGTGCTTTACTACCAAGCTAGTCTTAAATTAAACTGCTTTTCACTTTTAAATTTCTTCCCCCATCCTCCTCTCTACGGTTTGAGTACTGGGCATTAAACCCAGAGACTTATGCATGCTAGGTAATCATTCTACCACAGACTGCACTCCCAGCCTTAAATTTTAACTAACACTCTTAGCATTCAATGTGGGTTCTGGGCCTGAGACTCAAGCTCCTGACCTTACGATGCAACCACATCACGGACTGAGCCGTCTTCCCAGCCCAGGGCTGTTGAGATTAAAAGAAGTTTGGTGGTCAATTCTAGCATAGGACATGCACGGCACAACTCAGAGACATAAACTGGACACCCCCAAACGGAACAACAATAAGGAGGCCTTAGAGGAGCTCAGTGCAAGAGGAGGGGCCAAAAGGAAGAACGCATGGCCTCTTGTTGAAGTTGCAGCTAAGGAATGCAGGGCTGCTCTCAGCTCAGCTCACAAACCAGGGGATGTCCGAATTCGCATCCTTTCTTTCTTTCTGTGTGGAAAATCACTTGAAATGGTTTCCTTTGGAAAAGATAGGCCAGTTTGTTTGTTTACTTTACAAGAGAATACTAGCAATCTGTTTCCCTTGTTAGGAGACCAAACAAGAGAATGAGCTGCAATCCCAACATAAGGTGCTTCCTTCCACTGAGTACGAGGAAGATCTGCTGATTTAAGGGTATCAAGTCCTGAAGCACACGTCCCCCAAGAAGCTGTGCTCATGGTTTCCAGCTTTAAGAAAGTTTGTGCAAGAACAGTTAACATGAGGCCTCCTCCAGTTCTATCATGAATGAGACACAGAATTCACGCTCACTAGAAGTTGTTATCCTCATACGACTTAACAGGCTCCCCCACACGAGAGCTACGGCTTGCAAAATCTTGTGTGCGCTTTTTTTAACATTCTAATTCTGGCTTTCATTTAGCATTTTTAAGGCAAAATGACCTAAATTTATAGGAGAATGACTTGCAAATTGCAGAGTGAGAAAAGTAACTTCTGCTTAAGCTCTGCATTCCAAGTGCTCAGCCCTGGCTTGGTATAGTTAAAGCATCGAAGACACAGGATGGCTCCACGCTCAGGAAAAGCTGATCACAATGGAAGCGGGGCTGATTCTCAGGGTGACTGGTATTCAGTCATGGGTGGAACACCTAAATCACCCTTAACACCTAAATTACCCTTTTAAAGCTAGAGAAAGATTAGCTTATCTTTAAGTATAAACTGGACGTTCTGTGAGAAAGTGAAAACGACTAAAACACAGGTCTCTCTTCTCTCTCATCTCTCCTTCTCTCTCTCTCTCTCTCTCTCTCTCTCTCTCTCTCTCTCTCTCTCACACACACACACACACACACACACACACACACACACACACACACGCATGCGTGCTTCTGGTAACACAGGATGCATACAGAGGGGATTACTATATGATCTTTGGGAGGAGGAGCTGAACATTATACACTTACAAAAGGGTCTTAGAAGAAAGAGCATGCTATTCCGAGGAAACCAGAGCCCTGCCAGGAGACGGCACTGCACAGGCTAGGCGGCGTGTAAATACAAAATGTGTGGTCAGTCCAAACTGGGATGTGCTGAGAAGATCACAAGCTGGTGCAAACGGCTGCAGCTGAGGTACACAGATGGCAGGAGAGGAGACCACAGTGAAGACAGTCTGGAGACAGACTGAGGGGATGCCCATGGCACAGCCAAAACCCTGGGCTTTGTTCTAGACAGCTGAGGAGCTACTGCAAAATGCTTAGAGACATGGTTCCTGCCCAAGGAGGTCAAGTCCAATGGGGTAAATTTTGAAGGCAGAGAACACTCTACCAGAACTCTCTAGGGGCACAGCGGAAGGTCAGGTACATTCCACAGAGGAAATCAGGCTTGGCTGTAGCCTTGAAGTTAGGAGTTTGCTAACTGAGAAGTGAATGAGGATGAAGAGCGATCTAAAAGGCTGAAACAGTAACAGAAGGTGTGCTGAGAGACCGTACAGCTTACAAAGCGAGACTGGAGAAAATCCACAGGGTGACACGAGGCAAGAGAGGAAGCCAGCGAGGGCAGCAGCAAGTGAGAACAGCGGCCATGGCCTGCCTTCCTGGAGGGCAGAAGTGGCATGGGATGCAAGTGAGGCCTGCGCCCATGCCTGATGGAGACCAGAAAAGAGTGATGCCTTAAGTAATAACTAAGAGCTGGCCACGCAAGCCAGGCAGCAGAATGGCAAACAAAGAAATCTGAGTGAGGGCAGAGAAGCCAGCAGTGAGGCAGGGGCAGCAGAGCCCACACCTGGAAAGTGCTGGGTGTATGTCACCTCTTATTACTGAACACAGAGCTTGAATCTCACCCTGAGACCCGGAGATGTCCATGTCAGCAGGATTACAGTAAGAGACATAGTGAAGAACTGTGTCTGGTAGTGAGTGGGTAATAGTTCTCCCTTATGCATCTCTGTCTGCTTTATGGTGTTCAGTGTCCCTGCCAGGGAATCCCATGATACAGAATGAAAATCTGAAAACCACTGACTGACCAAGGAGGAATCATTAACTACTGTCGCTTTAAAAAGATTCCTTTCCCCTGGAGGGAAAAGACAAGAGAACAGAAGCAGAAATAGCCAATCCTAAGGGAACATTCAACTTCTTAAGAAGGAGACTTGAGTGGAAGCTGACAGGAACCATTTTGAAGGCAAAATGCAAAGCAGAAACTGAAAGAAAGGAGTCCAGGTAATTGGGGTTTTCCAGAAATCCCTGGCTGATGAACAGGAAGACTTGGGGGGACAAAGCAAGTAGCAAGGGCAGCAGCCCTGGGATGTGCAGTGCAGGCTCTGTCCCAGCACCACCATCGCATAGTCAGGAAGGTGGGTATGACTGTGACCCATGTCCCCTCCCTCCATTTTTAAAGGGATGATACTGAAGCCAGGGTAGGTTAAGCGATCTCCCTGGGCTCACAGCAGTAGTGGCAAGAGTCAGGAGTCAAGCACAGCCATGTTGTTCCTGAACCTGCATGCCTAACAATTATGCCAGGAAGACCACTGGAGACAGCAACAACCAGATGGTAGTGTTCAAAAGACAGTGAGGGGACTTGGTGTGAGGAGAGGTGGGGACAACCTACACCAGGATCAATCACAGAAGTGGAAGCAATCACACACATGACAATGTGGAAGCACTGTGTGAGCAATGACATGCAGGACAGAGCTCTGGGAACAACTAAGAGCAAAATCACAAGCAAGCAAAGGCTGCTGGTCGTGTCATCTAGTGCCAGAGGCAGGGACTCAGCAGGGTGTCAAATGGGTAAGAAATGTAACCAAGACCCTGGTCTTGCTCTAAGAAAGATACAGTGGCCTTCCCACTTACAGAAGGAACAGGAGGCAGGAGCTGGGTGTCAGAGGTCTATGCGTGCCCTAAGGCATAGCTCCAGCACCAGCCTTCCCACCCCTCCAGAAGAGATGTCTCCTTCCCTGCCTCTGACAAACATTCCTCCTCTGCTCACGGGGCACTCAAACCTGGTCTTATGTCCTACCTCACTTTCAAACAGCTTTATTAAGGAATAACCTACGTATATAACACAAGGAGTTTTGACAAACTTAACCATTCACATAACCCATCAGAAAAACCAAGATAGACAACAAAATCCAGAAAGCTCCACTGGGCCTTTCACAGCTGTAACACACCCCATTTTCTTCCAGGCTACCACGGATACATGCTTTTGCCTCTTCTAGACTCTCACACAATAGACCAGACCATATGCCAGCCCTGAGTCTGCCTTTCTCACTCAGCACAGTGCTTTTCAAACCTGCCCATGGTTTGAGCATCCACAATCATCAGGCTGTAACGCTTAGCAGTGTCCTCTATGGACAGACCTCAAGTTTCCTATTCCTGGTTGCTTTCAGGGTCGGGCTATTCTTTTGCTGAACATCTATTTTCCTGTCTCTTGAGTACAGTCCTGCAGGGGTTGCTGGACGGCCTGGCCCTTGTCTAACTCTGCTGAGCCACCAGCTCCGTCTTGTTCAGCATGTCGCTTGGTATTTCCGTCTTCCTAGTGTTGGGACTGTGGGTGCTGAAGAGCACTTTCCCTGTGGTCAGCTATACAATCTTCTGGCCCCTAAAATCTGAGTTGCTCTTCTTCTTAAGTTGTAAGAGGTCTGTTTCTTTATATACTTTGGGTATAAGCCTTTTTATCAGATATATATTTGCTAAGAATAATGACATGGCACAAACAGGGGCTGCTAGACAAAGCTGGCTGCCCATCTACTCATTTCACTTTCCTCATGACCGTGAACTAGTGACATAGAAAACGACCATCTACGCCAGGCGGTGGTGGCGTACGCCTTTAATCCCAGCACTTGGGAGGCAGAGGCAGGTGGATTTCTGAGTTCAAGGCCAGCCTGGTCTACAGAGTGAGTTCCAGGACAGCCAGGACTACACAGACAAACCCTGTCTCGAAAAACCAAAAGAAAAAAAAAAAAAAAAAGAAAAAGAAAAAAGAAAACGACCACCTTAAAATTAATTTCTAGGACAAGTGTTAAAATGGTGTTGACAACGAAGACACAGGGGTTAGAAAACAAAACACAAAGCCTCAGCACTCCTGGGAGGTGACTCAGACTTGTTACGTGCAATCATTTCTGCACTAGCAGGAAGGGCACAGTGCAAGACAGCAGATGTGTCCATCACACATGGCCATGACTGGATCTGACACCCTGGGATGGAATACACCGTTCCACAGTCAGCACCACAAGGAAGACCCAGTGACTCATCTCTTTCAAACTCTCATCAAAGGGTGACATTATACCTAATACCCAGTAAGTGACGTTCCCACCCAATAGCACAGCCTGAAGTACAGCTGCAGAAGTCAGTCTCACGGCTGTCTCCACACACTTAGCAATTACTGCACATGGCAGTTACTGCGCTCAGGAGGACCTCCGTTCTATAACACACAAGCGAAGTTAGACACACCAAAGCACACGCCACTTACCACACTGCACAGTCAGGGGAAGCACTTAACTGAACAACGTTTGCTTGAAATGCTCAAATTCTCTCTCTGGAATTGAATTTCCCTAACTTAGAGGTAACTAATACTCAAACAGACAAGAAGCAAAGAGGAATAATGACTAGTTATTTAAAAAATAATGTTATATAATTACTATAATTATTACTGGTAAAATTTATTGAGAAAAACAGGTAAAATTCAAGATCTGTCAATACATGATCCGGCAACTATATTCCCAAAACTGAGAATGACTTTAACAGAGACTCATTAACAGTGACCACTGTCTCTCACAAAGGCATTCCTGTACATTTCTTTCATGCGTTTTAAACTTTAAAGTAACTTTGTGAGAAAAATATTTAACTAGATGTAACGTGAAAAGGTTTTTAAAAGCAAATCTTCCCAATTTTGATTAAATTTGCTGACATGCTATTTCGCAAAAATAACTAAATTCAACATTTAATTCAAGGATGATCTCTCTTTCCAATTTTAACTCACATTTATACCTACTTCATGGGTAGTATATACTTTAAAGATGGAATGAATATATATATTTAACTATACTGAAAGACTTTAAATGGTTTACAATTAGCATACATTTCGTATCATTATAGTATTTCCCTTCTCTATTAGAAAAATATATTCTGCAAAGAATAGAAATAGATTATCTGATGTTATAAAATTTAGGTTGTCTTTTTTTTCTGTCACATTTTCTTAGTGTCTGGAGAAAACTATATAGGTAGCAGGTTACATAGTGATCCAGTCCAAAAAAAAATATTCCTATACTATATGTCACTAATTTATGGCAGTAATTGGATTTGAAATAACATCTAATGAGAAATCCCCTGAAAAGAAGAATTACCTCGCAGCAAGCACGGGATGGGCTTAGAGGCAGCAGAGGGTAACTCTGGCAGATCAGAAGGTGAAGGCATTGCCTAGGGAACCACAAATAAAGTACTTACTCTGTGGGAGCTCCCAGGGCAGTCACAGGAAGAACGGCAGTGGAGAGTGCAAGAACACCACAGAGACTGGCACTTCTGCCATGTACAGAGCTTATAGGAAAGGCATGTTCTAGATATTTTGGATCCCAACCAGAACTCTGGGACTTCTTTGCCTGGTACTTGATTAATCTTTGTGAGAGTCTCAGGAAAAGGAAGGCTTAATTGGAACTAGAGATTTGAACTTGTAAATTTTTTTTTTTAATTTAAACCTTGGTAATTAGTGTGTGTGGCTTGCTCACATAATGCATGTACATATCTGCCACCATGCGTGTGTGAAGGTCAGAGGACGGCCTTGTGGGTCTGGTTCTCTTCCCGCCTTTATGTGGGCTCCAGGGAACAGGTCACCAGCTCGCTAGGTAAGTGGTTTGACTCACTGAGTCATCTTGCTGGCCCTTGTAAATCCTTACTTCTCCAATTTCTGCTAGCTGTATTACTGTCTTAAAAAAAGTCTCCGATCTGTAAAAACGTTATATATCTATATCTACTTCCTTTGAACCTGCATGTAATTAGTAAGTAATTTCTGCTTGCTCCGCACAGACACATTTGCTTCTGTGAACAGATGTGCAGAGGCACATACGCCAAGCCTTCCCTTCCTCCTGCCTCAACTACTCTGCAACGTCTCTCATACCAATGGCCATAGTGTTAGTCCTGGTTGTTGTTTCCCTTTTAAAAAAAATCCTCTGACTGTATTCATGTATAAAATATTCTGTGAGTTAAGTTTAGAAATACTTTTCATAGAGAACATAGACCGAGTATATTCACAGTAAGTTCACAGGAAGCCCACCCTGACTATGACTCACTGTGAAATACAGGAGTAGCCTGCAAACCAAACACAAGCCACCAAGTAAGATCTCGGGCCTGAAAAGACCATCAAAGCCTGAAATGAAACTACGCATCTGACTTCTCTGGCCTCAACTAAAAGTCTTGGTAGTTCAGTTTCATTCAATTCCCAACAAGCTCACATTGTACTGTCTTCAGTCAAACTATCTAAAAAAATAAAAACCCAGAGGGGAGACGGGTTAGGAATGTGTGGGATGGGAAGACTCCAAGGCAAAGGGAGAATGGAGTCAGGAGATGGAGTCATAACAAACTCAGAATGAACCCTTCCCATCAGCAGTCTCACTATGAGGCCTTACTCATTATCCCGCAAAGCCTGCAACAGCAAGTCTCTATTCAAAATGCCTTCAGAACACTCTGGGGTGGCACGTTAGTGAAGCACACTTCTGTTCTTCACGATTCTCACTTAAAACGCCTGTTAGCACCTGTGTACTCAAACAGCAAAGTTGGCAACAACACACTGAATACTTGTACACAGTTTTGATAAAATACACTCAGCAATATAGTGATCCATGCAAGAAAACAAAGATCAGCCAGGTGGTGGAGGGTGGGGGGAAGGGCACATGCCTTTAATCCCAGAGGCAGAGGCTGAGTCAACCCAGTCTACAGAATGAGTTTCAGCACAGCCAGGGCTACTTAGAGAAACCTTGTCTCAAACAAACAAACAAACAAACAAACAAACAAACAAACAAACACAAATGATCAAACAAACAAACAAAAAACAAAGAAAAGAAAAGAAAAAAACAAAACAAAAATCCAACCAACCAACCAACCAACCAACCAAACCAACCCAAAAACATTAAAATACAGCTCATTATTGTATCTCCCCAAAATTATAAAGATAGGCTTCTATCAAATAGATGTAAGAAATGTCATTATCTCAAGACAAAGTCATAGCTGAATTTATGCTGCAGACAAGAAAACTACTGCCTGTTTTAAGAAGTGAGCTTAGCATTGAGTCCTCTCTGCCTCCCTGTCCTTCTGTATTCTTCAAGAGATAAACCCATGTACTGTGCTCCCTCTGCTGGCTCTGTAGCTATGGCTGATCCCAGTCATGGAAGATCTGCTAAGCAATCTCATCAGAACATACTGGAAGGAACTAGTTTGCTCTGTTTAGGTCCTTAAACTTGTAAACCAGCTCCTCCTTTGTGTCTGAGGAACGAACATGTGACATAATGAAATTAAACAGTATTCTCAGAGACGGAACACCTGGCCCCTGACTCCCAACACAGTGCGAGAGCTGTGTGACCTGCTATCTGAAACCTGAAGCATGCTATCTGCCAGACGGACTGTTTCCTGTCCTAGTCATGACTGATACGGGAATGAGACCAACAGTGGATGGTGCCCAGTTTAAGGAGGCAACTGGAGACTTCCCAACACAGCAAACACTTAACACCTCTCCTAATATTCTTCAAGTATTTACTTAAAGCCCATATCACACTTTTTGGCTTGGATCCATGGTCACCCTAATGTATTCAAGTCAGTAAGGAGAATGTGGTCATTTTGCTGTTCTTGTCAATAATGAAGGCATCTAGGAGCTAAAGGAAAGGCAGGTGATAAGGTGGCTATTCAAACAGTGACCAGCACAGGGCTGGACTTGCAAGAACTCTCCATCAAGAGTATCTATCGTAGGGCTCAGTGGGGAAAGGCACCAGCACCAAGTCCTTATGAGTTTGATTCTCAGAATCCACATGGTAGAACAGAACTGACTCTCATCTCACGGTATCTTCAGCTTTCCATACATGTGCCATGGCATGTGTACATCCCACACACATACATAATAAACACATGTAATTCTATATAAAAAGAGTAATCTACAATGTACACATTTCTGTCCCTGTTTCAGAGAAAAGGTCAGGAGCATCTATCCTACTGCATCCTCTGACTCCAACTGCTTGATGTCTTGCTCATTCTTGATCAAGAGAGACACTGACAGCAAGTGACACTCTCTCCCAGTACTAATACCTCAGCTCCTAGAAAAACGAAAGCTTTGGGCAAAAGATACCAAGCATGAAGCTGTTTCAATTCCTTGTTTATTACTAGAGTGGAGAGGGTAAATCTTTATTTTCAGTAGTGTAAGTATCATGTGCTACACCACAGTCTCATCAGCCAACAGTATAGGTTACATAAGATTCGATTCCAAGTTGCTTTTATGTAATATACTTAATTATTTGTCAAGTAGTCTGTTTTTGGAAAATTGGTAGCTTACTGCTAGTCTGATAAGAAGACTATTTAGACAGACACAAACTGTCTGGGATTACAAAGTCTAATCTGTTCAGACTACAAGTAAATATTTATTCAGCCAGAATATACAAGTCTATCTTTGTGAGGAAGAGACGCTTGTTTCTCAATGAAAGATATAAATTGTTATCTCAATCATGCACCATTTATATTCAACATGAAGTTTAAATTCTGTGTTCATTTTGAATCTGGAAGCGATTAGCTGTTACTTCTGGGGGAAGGGATTCTGGAAAAGTATTTAAATCAGAGAACAGAGTTGAAAGAAGCATCTTCTCAATTACTTACCAGTAAACAACAAATGTCAACTTACAGAAAGGAAAGGTGGCCTACAAGTAAACCAGGCGCTTCCAATTTTGTTTCTACTGCTGGGATAAACACTTGGACAAAAAGCAACTTGGGAAGAAAAGGGTTTATTTGTTTTCCATGTTCCAACCCCAACCTATCACTGAGTCAGGGCAGGAGCTCAAGCAGGAGCAGAGCCAAGAGTCAAGGAGGAAATGGCTCACTGGCTTACTCTTCATGGCTGCTCAGGACCACAGCCCCAGGCATGGCACCATCTACAAAGGGCTGGGTTCTCCGACATCAACCATTAATTAAGCAAGTACCCCAGAGACTTGTCTACAGGAAATCTGATGGTGGCAATCCCTCAATTAAGGTTCCCCAGATGATTCTACTTTATGTGGAGTTGATTTTAAAAAAAGCCTAGATAAGTACACCGGCTTCGATATGTTCGGGATTGGGCTAGCAGTTAAGAGCACTTGTTCTTGCTGAGAACCTGGGCTCAGTTCCCAGCGCCCACATGGTGGTTGACAGTCTTCTGTAACTCCAGTTCCAAGGGATCCGAACGGTTCTTCTGACCTCCATGGACACCAGGCACTGAAGTGGTGCACATAAATACACACAGGCAATACACTCAGACACATAAAATAAAGAGAGAGTGAGAGAGATGGAGGGAGGGAGGGAGGGAAATGATGATGGATAGATGGATGAGATACAGAGACTGACAGACAGACAGATCGATATTCAGGGTGAATTGACAAATGAATGTGAAGTTTAACCATGTAAATTAAATAACACTCTGTGTGTTATGGACACTAATGGTTTTAAACTAAAATTAAAGCTAAAAACCAGCTCATTACTTATTTGTAAGGAAAGGAATTAAGGGTTAACCCAGGCACACTAGAGGCCATACACTGGCTCTTATACTCATAAGCCCTGTGGACTGGGGCATGCCACTTTTCTGAGACTTGGTTTCCTTACATGCAATGAAGGTGACTAGTGACAGATACTGAGTAAAGAAACAGTGTGTCAGCTACAAGGACCAGTGTGAAAACCCTCAGCACAGAGCCCATGGGTCAGGCTGCTGCGCACTGGCTGAGTCCTGGCACAGGGGATGTGGGCTATGAGCTATCAGCTACTCTAACTGTTGTAACGTTTATTTTATTAGGGTTTAAAAGTCAACGCATTGTGTGTATGTGTGTGCCACAGAGTACAAAAGGATCATAGGACAACTTATGGGAACTGGTTCTCTCCTTCCACCACACGGGTCCTGGAGACAAGGCTCAAGTTGTGGGCATTTGTCCTTGACTGGTAAGACATCCCCTTGTTATATGTTAACAATACCGTGCAAACTACACACAGCACTTCTATGGGCTACTGGCATACAGTTTCTGTTGTGAAGAATCAGAGATATACATTGTAAAAGTGGCTGGAATCAAGTTTGTGCTTATTTTCAATTGACTGTCTCAAAAAATAAAAAGGAGGAAGAAACAAAAAAAAAAAAAAAAAAAGAAAACAAAGAGAGAAAAAAGAGAGATGTAGTCTGGCCAGAAAAGTCAAGGACAGAGGCTAAGATGACTCCCAAGAGAAACTGGAGGAAAACCAGGTTTTCCAAGCACACCACGGCTCTGATGTTGACTACTACATTCACATGTCTATTAAAAATCAAAGTTTGAAATAAGTGTATCTTAATTTGGTTGTGACTGCCCCAATTCTCTATATAAGACAGACTAACTGATTTATAATAAAAAATCTTCACAACAGAACATTCTTATACCCAGGATACAGAATTATGCCATGTACGCTCTTGTTTAGAGTACCAATTTTGCTGAACTTTGCTGAACTTCACGGAATGAGGGGGTGGGCCTTGACAGTACAAAGCCTCTTGCCACTTCCAGCCCCTCCCTCTCTGCCCTGGTTGCCATGCTGTCACTATCATTACTGTGCTGGCAGTTTTATGTCAACTTGACACATGCTAGAGCCACTGGAGAAGAGGGAGCCTCAGTTGAGAAATTGTGTCAATAAGACCAGGCTATACACAAGTCTATAGGGCATTT
Organism: Rhabdomys pumilio; assembly: GCA_030674055.1. Classification (NCBI taxonomy): domain Eukaryota; kingdom Metazoa; phylum Chordata; class Mammalia; order Rodentia; family Muridae; genus Rhabdomys; species Rhabdomys pumilio. The sequence goes on from JANHMN010000013.1 coordinate 13,830,969, forward strand.
TCTTAATTAGTGATTGATGGGGAGGGCCCAGCTCACTGTGGGTGGTGCCATCCCTGGGCTGGTGCTCCTGGGTTCTATAAGAAAGCAGACTGAGCAAGCCATGAGGAGCAAGTAAGTAAGCAGCACCCCTCCATGACCGCTGCATGAGCTCCTGCCTCCAGGTTCCTGTCCTGCTTAAGTTCCTGTCCTGATCTCCTTTGATGTGATGTGGAGGCAGAAGCTTAATAAACCCTTTCCTCTCCAAGTTACTTTGGTCATGGTGTTTCATCACATCAACAGTAACCCTAAGACAGATAAGACTGTAAGTTACAATGACCTGCTCTGGTTGCCTTGGTCATGGTATTCTATCACAGCAATGGAACTGTAGCTAACACAGTGTTCTTAGCAGAAACAACAGACTGCTTTTCTCCAGGCCTGCCATGCGAGTACACTGTAAGACAGAACCCACTGAAAACCCAAGGGGACATCCCTGCAAGACACCATCCCTGTGTGGAGTTTTGTGCTGACCACTCAGTCTGTGGTATTTGTTAGGCAGCTAGAGCTGACTAGGACATGGAGCCACACTGTTATAGCAGACACTCTCCCTTCCACTCCAAGTCAACACAGGGTTCTTGGCTCCCCAAGACCATCAAGTAGAAACTTTCTCTTCCATGGGGAAAACAACAGCCAAGTTTTCCCATTTCTTGCTGTTATTTGCGCACACTGTTTTGTCTGCTGGGGAGGGGTCGCCTTTCTCCAGGGTTCGATGTAATACAGCTGAGTCCATGCTCTCTGGTGCAGCCACAACTCCTCCCCAATGGAGACCATTTACAACCAAGCAATTCTAAAGGAAAGCTCACGCGTCTAAGGACTGATTACTGAAGCAGGAGACAAGCAGGAATCTGGACTCTACCACGGGGCTAGTGTTTAGAGTTCATCAGCAGATCTCAGAGTTGTAGACAACTGCAGAGTGCTTCTGAAACAACCACAGTCCAGGAAACTATGAAAATAAAACTACAGAGAGATAAACAGTGCCAGGAAGAAGGTCTGGTCCTGGGTGGGATGGTGAGGACAGCCTCACAAAGGAGGTGCCATCCAAGCAAAGACCCGAAGAAGGTACAGTATGCCGAGACTGAGGGAAGAGGCATAGCAGGAAAAAAGAACAGGAGATGTTAGTGGCTAAAGGATATGCTCATTCACCACTGATAACATCACAAATCTCTTCTGAACGTTATTTAAATCTTAAAAGATCCAAATCACATCTCCATTTTTATATGCTAAGAACACCCCTTTCTAGCTAACAAGCTTTACACTTCTTATTTAGAACATAAAATTAAATGGCTAACTTACTCAGCTGTCTCTTACAGTGACTATCGGATTTGTCTGCGGCAGAACAGAAATTGGGTTTGAAAAGCGCAATGCTAATGGAGACATCCTTAAGGAACTACTTGTTACAACACGAGAACTATTATAGTTGGTTATCTGTCATGTGACTGTGAAAACCCGTCTCCCTTTGAGAAGTGAGGATGGTCTGGATGGCACTGGGAGTGAAATAAGGCACATTAGCTACCAATATGTGAATATTCAGTGTTAGAGTAATTGGGAAAATAACCATATTAGCATTGAGCGCTTGACATTTAACAGGTATTATGCTAAGCGTTTTGGATGAGTCACCTCATTTATACCTGACCTGATGCCCAGGAAATGAGACTTCCCTATTGTCCCCATCTGTGGTAAGTTTTAAATATAGACATAGAATTACCAGAAAAAAGTCTCAATTGAGGGATTATCTACGTCTGACTGGTCTATGGGTATGTCTGTGAGGACTGCCTTGTTTGTTAATTGGCGCAGCCCATTGTGGGCTACAGCATTCCTTAGGCTGGTCCCAGACCTGTGAAGAAAGGCAGCTGGCATAAGCAGCAAGCAAGCATCCTTTCCTCTCTGCTCTCAACTTGGATGTGACATGAGTTGCTCTTGAGTCCTTGCCTTGACTTCCTTGCAGGAATGGACTTGGATGTGGACTTCTACAATGGAGCTGGAATGGTAAGCCAATCACACACTCCCCTCCCCTGATTTGCTTTTGTTTGGGGTATTCTCATCACAGTCACAGAGATGAAATAGAACACCATCTTACGTGGTAATTATCACCAGCCTTTCTGTGGCAGAACTAGATGCACGCTGGTAACCTGACTTGACATCTAAATATAAAAGACCACAGAAACGCTGGTCCTTCAGCACCAGCGGCTGTTCCTGCACGTCCTGGTACTGCTACCTACCTACCTATCTGCAGTTTTATTTTTGCTCGGGCCTTTGCACTGTTTCAGGGTTAGACCAGGCTCTTGTACATGCATGTAGCTGTACCCTCAGCACAATGTATCACTTCTGATACTAAGGACTTTCATTTTCTCTTATCTTTGTGCTTTATTAATGATGTGCAAGTAATTAGGAAGTGGGGAAGCCACATGTCCTGATGGAGGACAGTCTCACGTGTGCAGATCTGTCCTGTCTCCACCTCATGGGCTCCCTCTTATGATCACCTCCTTATTACTCTCCCACGGCCTTTCTTGTTGAACAGTGAGACGCACTAAACTGCCGAATTCCCTCGTGGGGGAGGGAGGTGCCAAGGCACCCATCGTACCTCCGTGCTTTGGCTCTCAGTATTTGAATCATAGCTCTTTTCTTCATTTTAAATGGCTCCAGACTCTTCTATCCTCACATCTGATCTCAGCTCTTCCCACGTCCTGTCCCATTCCCTGCTCTTTTCTCCTAAATGACTCCTTTGTGTCTCTTCCCCACTCTTGCCTGTATTTTCTTTCATCCCACCCCACACTTGGAACAGACTTACCAGTCCTCCAGTGCCTGTCTTCCATCGGTGTTCAAAAGCCACACTAGTCAGAAGCCTCCTGAGAGCACCCATCTCCACACATGTCCTAGTAATGAACTAAATCAGCCACAAGAACTCTTTAAGGCTCAAATCGGAAATCCTGTAACTCACAGCTGTGTGTCTCACCATATTCTCTCACATCAGAGTGAATGTCAGCTCCTGAAGCCCGACAGAGAAGGAGCTTTCAGCTCTACCTTTATCTATCAAACAAGTGCACAATGCATAGAGATCTTGTAAGAGTCAGAAATCCAACACTGCCCAAAGGATACAGAGACAAAGCCATGGTGGTCATTTCATTGTCAAAGGACAGATCACTCTGAATGTCATGGGAGTTGGTAGAGTCCTGGTGTCACCCGCTCATGTCACTCCGTCTGTTCAACTCTGTGCCTCTTAGCTCAAACTGGTAGGACAGTGATGCTGTACAGAGAAAAGCTGGGAGAGCAAGATGACAACAGGAGCCCATGCTGCATCCAGCACCACGTTCTGGATAAGAAACTGAAGCTTTGGCATTTCCACTAGGAAGTTATTTATTCTTATGTTAGCCGAGAGAGGGTCTTGCTATGCAGCATGAGCCTAGAACTCACTACCTAGGCCAAGTTGGCCTCAAAGTTGTGGAAATTTTTCTGCCTTGTCTTCCTGAAACAGGAAAACTTGAGAAAGATAAAACTCAATTCTTCATAGAGTTAGAAAGAGCCATTCTCAAATTCATTTGGAATAACAAAAACCCAGAATAGCAAAAACTATTTTCAAAAATAAAAGAACATTTGGGGGAAATCACTATCCCTGACCTCAAGCTGTACTACAGGGCAATAGTGATAAATACTACATGATATTGGTAAAGACAGGCAGGAAGATCAATGGAACAGAATTGAAGACCGAGAAATGAACCCACACACCTATGGTCACTTGATCTTTGACAAAGGAGCTAAAACCATCCAGTGGAAAAAAAGACAGCATTTTCAACAAATGGTGCTGGCTCAACTGGAGGTCAGCATGTAGAAGAATGCAAATCAATCCATTCTTATCTCTTTGTACAAAGCTCAAGTCCAAGTGGATAAAGGACCTTCACAAAAAACTAGACTGAAACTAATAGAAGAGAAGGTGGGGAAGACTCTCAAATACCTAGGCACAGGGGAAAAGTTCCTGAACAGAACACCAATGGCTTATGCTCTAAGATCAACACTTGACAAATGAGACCTCATAAAATCGCAAAGCTTCTGTAAGGCAAAGGACAAAACAGCAGCCAACAGATTGGGAAAAGATCTTTACCAACTCTACTCTACTCTAGAGTTAGAACAATTCTCAAATTCATTTGGATAACAATAGAGATAGATAATATCCAATATATACAAAGATAGATAGCCAATATTCAATATATACAAAGAACTCAAGAAGTTAGACTCCAGAAAACCAAATAGCCATATTAAAAAGCTCCCAGAGACTAAACCACCAACCAAAGAGTGCACATGGCTCCAGTAGCATATGTAGCAGAGGATGGCCTTGTCAGGCATCAATGGGAGGAGAGGTCCTTGGTCCTGTCAAGGCTCGATGCCCCAGTGTAGTGGAATGCCAGGGCAGGAAGGGGCGAGTGGGTGGGTGGGTAGAGAATACCCTCGTAGATTCAAGGGGAGGGGGTATGAGATAGGGGGGCTCCAGGAGGTGAGGAACCAGGAAAGGGATAACATTTGAAATGTAAATAAACAAAATATCTAATAAAAAAGAAAGAAATAATAAATCTAAAACAATGAAAAGTAAACTTTCTCCAAATATTTGAAAAAGAAAAAAAACAACCAACCAACCAAGCAAACAAACAAACAAACAAAAAAACCAAGATCGGCCTAGGATATAATTATACTTTTAGAAAATAATTATAGTTTTATAAATATGGGGCACCAGAAGAAACTTTTCCTAAGTGGACAGCCTCAGACAATGCATCTGATGACCAGGTTATGAATGACTGCATGACAACCACACGCAGTGCCATTACACTTGAGTGTGGGGAAGGTGAATTTTACAGTCTTTGTTTCTGGGGACTGTGACACACTTCCATGTATTCTAAATGAATAAGGCCATTTGACTGTAGAGACAACTTGCTGATCACTTTTCATTCTTGAAAGCAAATTACACTACTCCAGTAAGCACATGTTCTGACACATGGAAAGCACAATTTTTGTCTGTCAACAGGTTTCCCTTCAGGAGTACAAATGCACTAGACAAGACAGAGGTAAGCAATGACAGTAAGAGTCGCCTTGCTCATTGGGATAACACTCTCACCACCACAGAGCAAGGCGGCCATCATCTTGATTGAAGAAGAAATTGAGAATGAAGGCCAGATCAAGTGTTCTCACATAAAGTAACATGTAGAAAGGGCAGGATGTACAAGTTCCCCATCCAGGAGTGAGTCCTGTCTGGTTCAGCCAGTTCTGTCTCCTTTAGCCCAACAAAGTAAGATGGTGTGGTATAGGAGGCATGTACTGTCTGGAGGAAGTGTGACACACGGACAACAAAAATGGGGGTGAGCCTTTAAGGTCTGCCTGTTCAGAAGAAGAATGGGTACGAGCTTGGTATGGCAGCACACACCCGAATCCCACAGGCAGGCAGATCTCCATGAGTTCAAAGCCACCTTAGTCTACACTGTGAATTTCAGGCCAACTGGGAATACATAGTAAGACCTTGTATTTTATTTTTAGAATTAGGGGTACAGATGTCCACTTTTTGTCTGTGTTTAGATTCTGTGCAAACTTCTAAATAACACATAGAATACCAAAGAAGCTTCAGTAACAGACTGTTCTCATAATCTTGCTCCAAAGTACATTAAAAATCAAGTAACCTGTACTTTCTATGAAACAATGAGCTAAGCCTGGAAACAATACCTAACTGGCATGTAGACAGGCAGAGCAGTAGGAGACCAAGACGAGGCAATGCAAAAGGGCACAGGCCAGCGTGAGTTCCTGCCAGAAACTGGAGCAGTTCAGTGAGAGCACAGGCTCCTCACGGGACAGACCTGACGCACAGACAGCTCACTTTTCTCAGTTTTACACTCACATGAGGAAGGAACGGCTGAGGCTCTGCCTATGAGGTAAGATCTCTCTAAACAGCCACAGCAACGGGAAATACTGATGATTCTTGCAACAGCCACACAAGTGTTGCACAGAATTTCGTAGCCGGAATTGCTTGGATTTGCTGCTTGGTGCCAGGCACAGAAATTGAAAGTGACTCTTCAGAAAGACTATTTGAAAGCTAAGGAAGATGGGAACTTTTCTCTTCAAGACAGTCATAACACATAAATGCTTCTACAGCCTGTATGTTCAGTGATACAGTGTTGATTAAGATGTGAAAACAGCGAGCAGAGAGCACCACAGAACAGACGAAGGCCCCTGTGTTACAGCAATGAGCATTTAACGCACAGTGATGATCTCTGAGTAGACACTTTTGGATCCTAAGGAAAAACTACAGAAGCTTTGGTGCAATTAGCTAAACTACAGTGAGTCCTCCCCAGACCTGCTTTTTCTTTAAAGTGAATATGTAGAAATATCTTTTTCTGTATTTTTTTATTCAGGTTTTACATTAATTTACTAATCTTTCTCTTACTAGCTGACTTTTTGCAGTAATGACACTAAGTACTATTGTAGCTCCAGCAACGCCCTCTAAACATGACGTGAGAGGCTGAAGACTGAAGGAGACTTCACCAGGCTGAACGGGCCACACAGGCAAGGCACACACTGCTCTCTGCCCAGACTCCCAGAGCTCTGACCACTGAGTGCCAGGACGCAGACCATGCCTTGAGTGCCAAGGAGGGGAAGAATGAGGGTCTGAGTCGCCTTTGGTTTTAGTATGCACTACTTGAAAACACGCACACGAGAAGGTAAGTGAGCATCAGCATGAAGAGCAGCGAGAGTCAATGTACGCAAACGCCTTCGAGTCCATGGAACTGCTGTCTGTATAGAACGGACTCTCAGGGATCATTAAAGACACCACCAAATCCCCAGGAAAACTTTACTTAAAGTCACTTAGTCACCAAACAGGGGAATGATAAGGAAACCAGACCTGTCAGTCACCATTCCAAATCATGTTCAGTTGCTGACTGCTGGTTTTTCCTCCTACTTCCTAGTAGTAGGTGAAAGCAGGACTTATCTTTGGGCTACCTTGGAAGTCTATATAAACGCTTATTTTATAAAATCTGGTTCCAACATCTGAGAGGGCTTAGGATGTGGTTCAGTGGTAGAGCAATTCCTAACATGTGAGAGGCTCTGGTTTCAATCCCAGCAGGCGGGGGTGGGGTGGAGAAGATAGGATCAACCCCAAACAAAAAGCCAGTGCTGGATGGGAGAGTAACTATCGGGTGGGGAACAGGAAGTAAAAGTTGGGGAGAAAGAGAACATGGGTGTCTCACAACCACTCACTCTACTATGAGAACCAAAATAATTCAAGCCTCTAATCAAGTTGAAAAGCAGACTTGGCATCCCTAGGCCAAGTCTCTAGTCCAGTATAAGGAGCTAAAGCTGAGCAAAGCCGGAGACAAGGCATCTGGGTTGAGCAGCTGGCTCTAGGATGCTAGACAGAAGTTAGAACAAAATAGTGCTTCCTGTTTACACAGTCTAAATCCAGATCCAAAGGTCCCAGTTTTAGAAAGTATCTCTGTAAGTAGGTACACAACCAGTCCAAATTTAGATACAATATAGCTAAAATGTATAATAAATCCGAGTTTGAAAGTGGCTTCAGTGCAGGCTGAAAGGAAAACAAGGGGAGTTACTTAATTGCCTCATACTCCTGTGAAAAGCATAGGAGTCAGGAGTCAGAGTGGTCCAACTCTACAGGAGACTTATCTACTTGTGGCAATTTCTCTTATCACTCTGTGTATCTGTGCCTTACCCACAAAATAGAAATATAAGGTAGCATCTCAGAGAGTTATGGTGAAGACTAAAGCAATAATTGCTAATTAGAATGGCATTTGTTGGAGAGATCAGGAAATACCAGCTATTACCAATGAGGACACTGTGCATGGATACACTGTATC
>JANHMN010000013.1:13839082-13850656 GCA_030674055.1 Rhabdomys pumilio
GGAAACATTCCTATACATCACACATGGAAACATGCCTATACATCACATATGGAAACATGCCTATACATCACATAGGGCAACATGCCTACACATCACACATGGAAACAGGTCCACACATCATTCTCCAATTCATATTCCAGCTCAAACAGGAAGAAGTAAAGAATGTAACAGAGCTGAAAAACTTAAATCTCTTCTGGTTTTATTTTCTGAGATAGAGTTTCAAAATATAGTCCTAGCTGGCTGGGACTAGGCTGGCTTTGAACTCAGAGAGATTCACCTACCTCTGCTTCCAGAGTGCTGGGATTAAAGGCATGCAGCACCACACCCAGCTCAAACCCTGAAATTAGAAGCTATCTGCTGAGAACCACGGAGTACTTGTGTGGTGAGACACATTCATCTTTACTATTCTGTGACAGTCAGGAAGATGGAAGTCTGATCACAGGAACTCAGGGAGGCTGCAGTTCAACTGCCAGCTTTTGGCTCTCTGCCCAGCTGTCCTAACTTCCTGGATTCTCTCTGCTTCCTCACCTTTTGTAGCCTAGAAATAAATAATCTTGTCACTGTAACTCAGAGGGCTGGGATAAGACTGAATGTGACTTTCACTGTGTACCGAACTGAAGTGGACCTCCCTCCTTAGCCGTGTGATAGCTGAGTCACCAAAGCCTGGTAGGTGAAGCCCTAAGTGCTGATTTACATCACTGTCTATTAAAGCTCGGGAAGTCAAATAAACGTGAAGGGCTGGCATCATGACATGCCAAGGCATGGCAAGTGGGTGGAATTGCTTTTCTTCCATATATGGGAAAGCCTGTATGTTTAACTCCGTGAGACATTCAGTAACCAAGAATATTTCTCTAATAAGCAGTTGTGCAAGTCTGCGTGTCTGAATGTGCACCTGACATTCCCTGCAAATGGCAGCCACCGGGGAAGAGCATCCAACACGGGGAGTTTTGTGTGCACTCCACTCGTCTGTACGTAGTCTAAACTGCATGAGAAAGTGTTCAGGAACTCTGGCCACACCGACAGACCCACAGAACATATCAACTGTGGCTATGCTGTCTCCTTGACCAAGGAGATCACCACCTAAAAAGCAGCTGGTGGATAAAAGATGGACTACTGCTTTTAAACCGCAAACGGAAATTTCATACCCTTCCTTCTTAATTCTGTTCCCTCAAGTCATAATGCTTAGGACAGTCATTCTTTCCTTGGTATAAAGATGTGTATCATTAACAGGCACCCTTTGCTATATTTTAACAATTAATTTAAATCCCAAAATTTTCCCTTTGGATGACCAACTGTATATAGTAAAGTTGGGTGTCTGGGTGTCTTTCGTTGTTGTTTTTTAAGATAACCAAGATCGGCCATTATAATATTTATTGAGCCAAGTTGTAATTCTGGTGTTCATAAAATCTACTAATCTTCCTGTAAGGAAGATACTTTTCTAAACATTTCTAACTGGGCACAGCGTAAATGCTGTTTTTCTATTAGGTGACTCCGACTTAAAAAATAAGGCTCTGGGGAGGAGGCTTAGTGGGGAAGAGTGATTGCTATGCAGGCATATGGATCTGAGTTCGAATCTCCAGCACTGGAGGCAGAGAAAGGCAGCCCCAGGATCTCCTTGGCCAGCCAGCCTAGCCAAAGCATGAGCTTCAGGTTCAGTGAGAGACCCAGTCTAAAGGGGATGGAAAGTGACAGAAGACACTCAAGTGTCTTCCTCAGGGCTCTGTATGTATATGCATGAGTATGCACACACATATATACACATACAAATTAGTAAAAAAAGTTTTTAACACATACACTGGTATATTTTATTCCTTACTATACTGGTAATTGTCAACACAAACTAGAGTTACCTGAGAGGAAAGAGCTTCAATCAGAGGCATTGAGAAAATGCCTCCATAAGATCAGGCTCTACACAAGCCTGCTAGGCATTGTCTTAATTAGTAACTGAGTAAGTCACGGGAAGCAAGCCAGTAAGCAGCACCCTCCATGGCCTCTGCATCAGCTCCTGCCTCCAGGATCCTGCCCTGTGTGAGTTCCTGTCCTGACTTCCTTTGGTGATGAACGGCATTGTGGAAGTGTAAGACCTTCGAATAAACCCTTTCCTGCCTAAGTTGCTTTGGTCACAGTGTTTCTTTCCGACTATACAACTGAAATTACATCTTGCCATCCAGCTATAACCATTTGCATCCATAGATTTACTTATGCCAAAGCAAAACGGAGGGGCAAAGTATAAAGCTTGTTAGAATGATCCTGTTTGGAAATTATTTCTTAGTGGTATGTTTAATTTAACGAGACAAAGTTAATTTATGACAATTCTCCTTCTCTCTGTGTTCTTTTGCTTCTTGGAGCCACAGAACATGTTTTTAGAAGGAGTCTTTCAAAGTGTGTTGACATCGCCTCCATGGCATGGCTTACCAATACTTACTAAGTGGAAAATTTGTAAAATCTTTTACTGGGAAAAAATTCTGCAACTCACATAACTTACATATTACAGAAGAACCTAAGACCCCTTGTTATACAGCTTTTCTTCATCTTTTAAAATCAATCTCTCTCTCTCTCTCTCTCTCTGTCTGTTTGTCTCTCTGTGTGTGTGTGTGTGTGTGAGAGAGAGAGAGAGAGAGAGAGAGAGAGAGAGAGAGAGAGAGAGATTGATTCTCTCATCATACACGCACACACGCATGCACGGACAAACAGACAGACAGAGACAGAGACAGAGACTGATTTTCCCATCATCCACTGACCCTGAATGGTACCCTAAAGATGTCACAGTGATGTAATAGGACAGCTACCTTTTCATAAGTAGACAAGATACATCTTTGAGGATGTGGTGATTAGAAAATTAAACAAGTCTTTCAGGGACCTAAAATCATTCTTTCTCAACAAACTAAGCATCTATCAAGTAGCCAACTCTCACAGCCGGTGCTTGGGATCAGTAACTAAGAACACACACATGGGTCTGCATAAGCAAACCAGTGGTACAGCACTTGGCTGGCATATGCAAGACCCAAATTCAGCCCCCATCACCTACACACACACACACACACACACACACACACACACACACACACACACTTGCCCTTGAAAAGCAGTCTACTGAGACTGGGGCTATAGCTCAGTTGGTAGAGCACTTGCTAACACCGAAGAAGCTTGGATTCCGTGTTCACCCCTGCATAAACCAGGCCCAGCACTCAGAAGGTGACAGCTCATCTTTGGCTACACAGTGAGGTTCCATGAGGTGAGCCTGGCCTACACCAGACACTACTGAAAACAGCACAGCACAGTAATCTACTGGGAGCAGGGGTGAGAGGAGTAGAGGAGAGAATACCTGAAGAGAGATCTTAAGCAATTCTAACATTTACAACAAAAAGCTTGGAAAAGAAATGGCAAAAGGTGTGGGGGCCAAGAGAAGAGGGTGGGATGGACCTAGATCTGGCGGCAGCACCAGTGCAGACGTGGTCCAGTGTCTCAGGAGCTGCACTGTCTTCAGGACACCAGTCAGTCTTGAAAAAAAGAAAGTAAACTCAAGCAGAACACACCCTATATTAGATGATGCCTAACAACTAACGCTTAACTGCATTTTCTCCCCGTGTTTCTAATCTGGATTGCCTTGTGTGGTACTGATTTACGTTACAGAGTACAAGCAGTGAACCCGGAGGACTGAGCACGTCTCAGAGTGCAGAGAAAGCCTGATGACGAGATCAAGTACTGAGGATGTAATTCAAAAGGAAACCATAATGGTTTAAGTGGGATGATACATTTCATTTCATACCACAAAAGTGGCACAGAAATCAATAAGGCATACGGCCACAACAGAATTATTAAGACAGTATCAGATGCATGAAAAATTATTGCTATGGCTTCAAATATTTATACATTACAGATTTTGTGAGTGGTTTACTATGACAAGATTGGTCTAGCAATTTTTAAAAGCTCATTTGAGGAAACTCATTTTAGAAACTGTCTTAGGTTCCGGATGAAGTCGCAGACTTTTGAAAGAGAAACCAAGGCACCAGATGTGATTTTTTTTTTTTTAACCATAGTATAAAAAGACATCAATGGGGGCTGGAGAGATGGCTCATCGGTTAAGAGTACTGACTGCTCTTCCAGAGGTCCTGAGTTCAATTCCCAGCAACCAACCACATGGTGGCTCACAACCATCTGTAATGGGATCTGATGCCCTCTTCTGGTGTGTCTGAAGACAGCTATAATTGTACTCATATACATAAAATAAATAAATCTTTAACACAAAAAGACACCAAATGGGCAAACAAAACAAAACTAACCATTTTAAATCTGAGAGCATTATACTTGAAATAACACCTGTTTGCTTAGATACAATTCTGAGCCATCCCTGGACAGAGTATAAAGGGGCTAAGGCAGGAGGACTGAAGCTACACAGCGAGTCAGAGGAGAGACAGAAGTCCGGAGCAATTCCATATGTAAGTCTGCTCTGACAAAAGACCCTGCCCCCGAATGCATCATGTGCTCTCCTGTGAGTGGCCTCTGAAACTTGAGCTCTCTGGGCCTGTTCTAATGAAGCTTCTAAATCAATTCTTACTTCAAACCTTGTTGTGCCTGAGAACATTTCAGAAGCTATCTCCTTTTCACTAGTGTGTTCCATTCAAGAAACAGTACAAAGCAGTACCAATAATTCTGTCTTATCTTTCTGACTTGGGAAAGAAGCTCTGTTGCTACTTAGTCTTGAACTACAAACTCAGTGATGGCCGGGGAGGCACCTGTTATTTTCCTCTGCAGTAGGAAGCAGTGGGGTGGTCAGCACCCCAGAAGGATTGCTTCTCTCTACCCCCAGCACATGGCCACTCTGCTGAAGGCTGGATTTCAAGTTGCTCATGCAGGTTGGCTACTTGGGACTAACTTCTGCTCAGATGAATGTGAGTTTACCTTAAAAACAGCAACTTACATTGGATGCCATTTCCCTCTGTCTCCTACTGTGTGGGGTGCACACTTTACGGTGAGCTAGCCTAGACTCTAGATGAGGTTGAGATTCAGGGCATATGGAGGACAAGGCAGGAGGACTCTGTGAACCGTTGACAGGGCTTTTATGTGGTAAGCAGGCTGCTAATGTCTTGTCTAATCTACTTTTGGGGTAGAGGCTCTGTTTTCTATCTATACACAAAAGTTTAAAACTACATCAGCTCCACTAAAACAATAACTACATTCAGAGGTGATTTTTTTCCCTGCCTTATGACATAATATCCATCATTTCTGATCGATTCTAGAAGAATTCTATGAACTTCTCCCAGAAGTTCATGATCACTGCTCATGGCCAAGTACTCACTACCCGAAGACAGAAGTCAATGCCACCTTGTTTGACATGCTTAATTGGAACCCCATATTTAAAAGCCAAAGTGACAAAAGAAATTATTGCAAACATTCCTGTTTTTTTTTCTCAGCACCCTAGAATCAAGCATCATAAACTTACGAGTAACTCAAATTGTCCATACAACAAAGTATCTCAACATGAAACAGCCTTGATTTCAAGTTCTCACTGTCTGACTTGACTGAAATAGTATTAAACAATTATATATTACACACATACACACAAAACTTAATTTTGTATAGTTTCTAGCAATGATTAAAATTCTCAGTTACTAAAAATTCTGGTTTCAATAGAGGTGAAATCTAGAGCAGGGAGCTTGAACAGTGATTCAAAGGCCCCAGGTTGGGAGTGGAGGAGTTTCCAGATGTTGGAGGCACAAAGCTTGGTGAACTACGTCCTCCCTATTAAAAAGACGCTGTCATCTCACATTAAGTAAGAACATTGTATAATACAAGGCCCTGCAATTACAATCAGACAAATATACTTATTGAGAGATGTTTTCGTGGAAAGGATTTGAGAATTGTATATAAACCGAGTCATTCTCATTTTCAAAACTTTTCCTCTGACAAGGAATTATAAGTACATAAATAAAGGCAACGTAGTAAAGCACAAGTGAAATACTGAATTCGGTATTGCATACCAAGGTCTATGAGTGCTGTCAAATCGAGACTTCTCAGGCAGGAAGCAGTCTCAACAAAATCCCTCTAGCAGGAGATGCTTAAAGTACCCATGGTGTGTAAGCAGAGGAGGATTGAGTCACGATGTATGGTGTCAGAATCCCAAAGGCATCGTCTGATAAGAGGGGTCCAAACATTTGTGTGTTCGCTCAAGCACAGAGCTAGGGCAGCAGGAATCACAGGTAGGCAGGCTTAGCATCTTTCCAAACTCCTCCCTGAGGAGCAGCCCAGACGATCCCTCTGAGGTCTGCAGACCTCTCACACTGGAAGAGACGTCAGTGACATGCCCAAGCTCCATCAGTCCTCACAGCAGTCTTTCCTTCAGACTGCATTAATCATCTCCTGAGCGCATGCACTTGCGCTCTCTAGGAACTAAACTATACAGGAAGCACTCTGTGTAACCCAGAGCCGCTTGGTTCTGTGAGTGTCTGTCTGCTCTATTCAGTCTGTCCTTTTGAATAGTGTCATTCTGTTGAACGAACACCTCCGTCACTGGGGCTATGCTATGCTTGAGCATGTGTCCTTGCAGATTCAAGATGTTAGACAATTGCAAATTGCATGGTATGCCAGGGTGACCAGGGCCTTCTCTTACACATGCATCTTATCCTCAGGTCTGCCCAAAATGCAGCAGTCTCCTCTGTGCTATTCTATGTTGCAGGGGTGGGGCTGAGGCTGAGAGCTGGTGGAGAAGAGAGGCCTGAACTCCATGTCCCTAGCCTAGCAGACCCAGAGGCCCAGGGCAGTACATCTGGTAACCAGTCCAGGACTGAGACAAGGAGGTGAAAACTCTTGGAGAACAGTCAAAAAAAGTTTAAAAACACTAGAAAGCATCCTGCCCACAGTGTTTCTACATTAGGATGAGCAGGCCTGGCAGGCAGTTCATTACAGATACATGATAAGCCCGCATCAGCCTTGGGGGTGGGAGGTGGAATCAAAATACACCATAGAGGCTGAACATCCTAAACCTTATCTGAGAAGAAAGCAAAGAGTGTGAGGAACGGAGAGGTCGGCAAGGCGAAGGTGCTGCATGAAGGAGGCGGAAAGCAGACTCAGAACTGCATTCCAAATTGGCTGTGGAGACAGTCAGCTGCAGAGCTCAGGCCGTGGAGCCACTCTGCTCTCTGAGCTCCCTCTCTGCCCACCTGCTCACTTTGTCCTCGCCCCTCATCCTTCCCACAGTATCTTTCTTGGACGTTCCTCCCTTCCCTTTCTTTTGTCTGTCTTCTCAGTTGACCCTGTATTTCTCTCTGCTCCATCAGGGCAAGACATGTAACCCAATGGCAAATACACAGTTTCACAAATGGCAGAGGGTAGGACACTGCTGCCAATGATATTAGTGAGGGCTAGCAATGTGTGAGGTGCCATTAACTATAGGATGGATAGTGATGACAATGATGATGACAATGACGATGACAAATATGATCAGATATTGACTTCAGGGAGCTTGCAGGGTGATAGGACGGACAAAGAAAAACAGAATACAGTATGATGGTTACTTTTAAGTTCAGCTTGGCTAAGGGTGATGCCCTGTTTGCTTAAACACTAGATGTTGCTGTAAAGGTGTCTGCAGATACGCTGGACATGTAAGAAAGTAGCTTATTGTCTATAATTGTCTATAATGTGACCAAGGTTCATCCAACCAATCATTATGTCTCCCAAGAAAGGAGTTCTGCTTCCAGACCTCAAGAAGCACCTGCCTGTGGATTTGGAACACAGGACTGCAACATCAGTGCCTACCTGAGTTGACAGCCTGTTAACCTGCCTTACACATATCCTGGCTGCTACAATCAGAGCCGTCAGTTAAGAGGCATCTCTTTCTTAATATCATCTCCTCCCCACCTCCCAATCCCTTCAGTTTTGCAGAGAGCCCTGCCAAATGACATACTTATCATTAGGATAAGTATATAGTCAATAGGAGCAAGATCAGTTATCGGACATCTTGGGGGTTCAATGATTGACAGCGACTCTCCCCATTCTGCACAATCAGACAAGCTCTGTCTCCAAACCCTCCAAGTATCATCACTTACCAAGCCAGTGGCTTTCAGTCTGGTCAGTTCTTTCTGTTTTGGAGACTGGGTCTCATAGTGTCGCAAGCTGTCTAGTCCTGAACTTGTGAGCCTATGACCACAGCCTCCTGAGCACGGCAATTACAAGTGCTTGTTTGCTAAATTCTCATATGTCAGGAACTGAGGAACTTATTTCAGTTTGCTCTTACTCCCTGCACCATAATATCTATAGTGTAGCATCACCACGAGTCTGTAAGACCGTTACTACAAAAATCAGCCAGCTAGAGCCACATGGTCTTCCCTTCCTAATAAAGTACTCTCACTTAGACATCATGTAAGTTCAAAGTTTCTGATGTTCCTTCATCTGTAAAGGTCAACCGCGATTCAGATGTTTTCCATTTTGTGTTTGAGGTTGTCATGGAGTTTTTCCTTCTCCTTTACAACACTTGGCAGTGAAGACACTGCCTTAAATCATCTTCTCCAGCTACAGAGGCACAAGTCATTTCTGACTTACAGGAAATGTGTGCTAAACACAAGCAGCCGTGCCGCACTGCCCTCCAGTTTGGTACGATGCAGTCAGCAGCAGCTGTTGATTCTCACCAACACGGGAACACTCCGCCTGTCTCTTTACACTTCTACCATCTCTCTGGTTAATTCGCACTTGCCTAAAATGCAATGCTACCTAGCTTTTCAACTTCTCTGTAGTAAAAGAGTAATGACCATAGAGTCTAAATGAATCATTTCTACCATCCTAGAGAGTCAAGACCACTCAACTGAGCATACCTGTAAGAGCAGGGTGGCGCCCTGCAGTGGGCTCTCAGGTGTGCTGTACACCAAGAAAAGAGCTCCTTTACATGTCGGAGTACCTGCAACTCACAGCTCAGACACACATCAGACAGAGCATGGCAACAAGTGAAAAGATCTGGAGGGGAACAGAGTGTATACTAGAGTCTCTGCTGGTGAAAAGCTGCCTCCTCTCCTAGAAACATAAGCTTCTCAAGAAGACATTTATAAGAAAATAAATGCAAGCCATTGCAGCATTGATTACTTAGTAGTATCTTAAATATAACATTTCACCTTTATCAGTTCATATGTGTCCCATTAAAACATGCAATTACCAGGGCCACACAACATGCAGCATGCATAAATGGACAGCAGAGGTTAATAACCTGGAAGCATAGGATCTGAGAATGTGAGAGCAAGTTAGAGACAAGAGTTCCTCTCCATTGTCACTGGGGGCCGAGAAGCAACGCTGATGTGCGGAACAGGGAGAGCAGGGGGAATACAATCTGTCCAACACATAAACATATCTCCGCAAGTGGCGGCAGGTATAACTGAAAGACAAAGGCAAAAGGAGAGAAACAGAAGAAAGACGTTTTTCTTTGAAAAAACCAAGTCATCCTTTCTATCCTCAAAGCTTTCTGAGTATCTGCACTACATGGTTCTGGGCTGGGCAGGTGGATGGGGCTGTCGTCAGAAGAGTGTGAACAAGAAACAAAGGACTAGAGTAAAAATGGGCAAAGATCTGAACGAACACCTCACCAAGGATACATACAGATGGCAAATGAGCGCCAGACAGACAGCACTGCACACCGTGTGGTGTCACAGAGTTCATGTCAGCACTGCACACTTGGTAGAACAGCCGCTATCCCACCACTGACAGTGTAGCGGCTGAGGAAAGAACAGAGGGCAGCAGGACCTCTCACACTGCTTGAGGAACTCCACAGTGGTGCAGCTGCTTCAGAAGGCAGAGAGCAGTCTCTTACAACACTACCATCGTGTGCCTTGAAATGTGCCCAAGGGCACTGAGAACACATACACATACGGAAGTGTGCACATGCATGCTTACAGCACTTTTATTCATGAGGTATCTTTCCACAGGCAACTAGGTGCTAGAGAGAAATGGGTTACTGTGACATCACAGGTGTGACATCACAGCAGAACCCAAGTGTACATTACTAGGAAAAAGCTACTTTGTAAGTATATGTTATGGTTTCAGGTAGATAAACTTCTAGGAAGGGCAACTACAGTCTATAAAAGATCACAGTTGTGAGGGGCTATAGGGAAGGCAATGTTAAAAAAGCAAAGCAGCAAGAATTCATCATGAATACTGTTCATTACACATTCGCCCAAACCCAAGTAGTCTTAACCCTACGCAGGCTTTGGTGTGTGTCAGCACAAGCTCATGCGCTGATCAAGTGCTCCACTCTGGAACAGCATGTACACAGCAGAGAAGACTGAAGAGGACAGGAGGTATACAGGAATCCTCTACATATTCGGTTCAATTTTACTGTAATCCTAAAATTTCTCTTTAAAGAAAAAGTAAAGAGAAAGCCTCAACATATTACAGTGTCATTAGTGAGCCACATAAGATGGACCTGGGTGGAGTAAGGAGACAGGAGACAGCTCCTCTTCACAGTGACACAGTGCAATTCTGAGAACAACATTACAACATGAAAGACAAAGGGGACAAGGGACTGGGACTCAGGACTCCCAGAACGCCAGGTCTAGTGTGGCCACAGGCTGGCTCACAACACTGGATATTTGGTCTCTATAATCCTTGTTCCATAAACAATACAGACCCCCCCCAAAAAAAAACCCAAAACCAAATGAGAGACAGAGAGACAGACAGACAGACAGACAGACAGACAGACAGACAGACAGAAAGAAGGCGGTTGGGGGGGGGGGAATAACCCTTTAAAGTTCTACAATCTTTTGAGGTAATATAACAAAAAAAACAAAAGAAGAGTAATAATAAAAACCATTGTCAGAACAATTTCCCTGGTGGCTCACTGTAGGCCACTTAAACACAGCAAGTTTAGGGGGCTGAAGAGATGGCTCAGTGGTTAAGAGGCTGATTGTTCTTCCTTCCAGAGGTTCCTGGTTCAATTCCCAACACCCAGTGACAGCTCCCAACTGTCTGTTACTCCACTTCCAAGGGATCTGATGCCCTCTTCTGGACTCTGCACATGCTGCACAGACACACACCCAGACAAAACAGATCTGACAACACAAACAAAATGATGAATTAACATACCTAGATTAAGTCTCTGAAAACCATCTTAAAGAATCACACCCAAAAGTATATAAAGTCAGCAACTGTGTAACAGGTTTCTTTAAAGTATATCAAAGCTGGGCAGTGGTGGCGCACGCCTTTAATCCCAGCACTTGGGAGTCAGAGGCAGGTGGATTTCTGAGTTCGAGGCCAGCCTGATCTACAGAGTGAGTTCCAGGACAGCCAGGGCTACACAGAGAAACCCTGTCTCAAAAATCAAAACAA
This sequence comes from Rhabdomys pumilio, assembly GCA_030674055.1. Taxonomy (NCBI): domain Eukaryota; kingdom Metazoa; phylum Chordata; class Mammalia; order Rodentia; family Muridae; genus Rhabdomys; species Rhabdomys pumilio. The sequence goes on from JANHMN010000013.1 coordinate 13,850,387, forward strand.
AACAAATCAAATCAAAAAAACCGAAACAAAACAAACAAACAAAAAAAGTATATCAACCTCCAAATAAAACTAATAAATGGAAAGGTTTGAAAACAACAAATTTAAACGACAAACCACTCATCCATTAACAACTAACCCACCAATCAACCAGGTAGCCAAATACTGTGTACGAAGTATTATGTACCAGCCTTCTACATGTGTAACTGTGCTGTATACCAGCCTTCTACATGTGTAACTGTGCTGTATACCAGCCTGCTACATGTGTAACTG
>JANHMN010000013.1:13850666-13872190 GCA_030674055.1 Rhabdomys pumilio
AGCCTGCTACATGTGTAACTGTGCTGGTTATGAAAAGAGGGTGGGCAAAATACAGAGCCCTGCTGCTCCACTGTCAGAGGAAAGGACATGTCAGATAACAAGAAAACTCAGTCAGAACTGAGCCATAAGATGCTAAAACACCGACGATAAGACAGTCTAGAAGTTGCCTGAAGTAGTGTAGGATCTTACTAAGAACTCCAACACTCAAGAATTAAAGAATGAAAACTCAAGAAAATACACAAATGTGTTTGTTAAATATAACCTGCTATCATTTAAGGAGGCATTGGCAGCTGACATTACACCAAGATTAGAACAAGCAAACACGTTTCCAAAAGGACCACAGTATAGCCCAGTCTGCTCCGGGGGACACAAATCCAAATGGTCAGTGTCCTTTAATTCTGAGAGGCATAAGAGACAAACATCAAGGGGCTGTTTCTGATTATACAACCAAAAAGAAGCCTGGTAACTCTAGCACGTGACTCTGGTGCTAGATCCCATACTGTGGGAGCAAAGAGAATTTTGTAAAATATATATATTTTAAAGATATACTTATTTTATTTATATGAGTATACTGCCACTGTCTTCAGACACACCAGAAGAGGGCACTGGATCTTATTACAGATGGTTGTGATCCATCATGTGGTTACCAGGAGTTGAACTCAGAACCTCTGGAAGAGCAGTCAGTGCTCTTAACCACTGAGTCATCTCTTCAGCCTGAGAATTTTTTAAAATTTAGATAATTATTTATTTGTTTATATTGTATGAATATGTATGTATGTATGTATGTATGTATGCATGCATGCATGCATGCTGTATGAGTGTTTTGCCTGCATGTATGTATGTGCACCCATGTGTGTACCTGGAGCTCCTTCAAGTCAGAAGAGGGTATTAGGTCCCCTGAAACTAGTTGCAGGTGGTTGTGAGCTACGAGTGGGTGCTGGGACTCAAACCCAGGTCTTCTGCAAGAGAGCAAATGCTCTGAATCACTGAGTCATCTCTCCAGCTCCTCTCAAAAAAACATGTTCTTTGGGTTTTGTTGGTTTTTTGTTTTGAGAAAGAATCAGTGGGCAAATGAAAAAAATTAAATACTAGCACATACATATGGAACAATATATATTTTTGAAATTAGTGTTAAATTTCTTTTTGCCTGCCTTCCTTCCTTCCTTCCTTCCTTCCTTCCTTCCTTCCTTCCTTCCTTTGAGATAGAGTATCTCCACATAGCCCTGGCTATCCCAGAACTAATTATGTAGATCAGGCTTCCCTAAATTCACAAAGATCTGCCTGCCTCTGCCTTCCAAGTACTGGAATTAAAGTATGGGCTACCATGTCTGGCAGTGTCAAATTTCTTATTTGGAAAATGTAGCTTTTTTTTAAGAGACATATATGACATGCGAAAGACCTGTACAGGTTCAACCCAGACAAAATCCCAGCATGGAAAACAGGAAATGGGTACAAAGTCCCACCCCTCACCAAGAAGCTATTTGCAACTGACACTGCTGGGAAAGGAAAATGCTTTTCCAAATGCTTGTCACTGGATATACCAACCTTACTGCGGGGCAGGCTCCACTGAACAGCTGGCCAATACAGAACAGATTCCACGGTTTGTGGGTGGGCTTTTTGTTTCATCAAACATTTCAAAATAAGAGATACACACAATGATGAAAACCAGTAGTTAAATGTTCATGTGTGTAAAATTTGGGGAAATGTGAATGGAAATTATTTGTACAATTTTTGCAATGTTTTATGAGTCCAATTTCAAGATAAAACATTTAAAAATAAAATGAACACTGACATCAAATGAATGTATTTTTTAATTAAAAAAAGAAAACAGAACTAGTATCTCTTACATGGTGAGTGCCAGGCTTTTGAGATTACGGAGTTTATATCTAGAGCCATGACATGTCATTCTAACCTCTACATAAGTGTTGGAAACCAGAAGACTATAGCATGGGAAATAAGTGAATGTGGTCTGGAGTCAGACCATAAAAAAAAAAAAATAATAATAATAATAATAATCAGGCCTTGCTGCTCATGAAACCCTCTCATAACAACAAGTCTCCTTGTGCCTTCTTACACGAACACACGAACACGGCCCAGATTACGCAATGCACAGTTCTGACATGTGACTTGATATCTTCACTTCTAAAGTGTTCTGTCCTAGAACAACATTCAAGTCTGCAAACCATCCAAAAAAAAAAAAAAAAAAAAAAAAAAACAGGCAAAGAGGGAAGATTTGAAGAGAACTCCACAGTGAAGTCTCCTACTAATGTATTTTACTGTGCTTTGACAATAAAATTGCAACATGTTTTCAGAGTGACATTTTTGCAGAGTTGTTTTCTTACTTACTCACATGTTTAAAGAACATTTAAGGAAAATGATGTTACTGGAGCAGGTTCAACTTAGAACACTCTGGCACTTTGTCTCCTTTCCCCTCAGTTTCCTCCCTTTCTTCCATTCCTGTATTCTCTTTCCCCCTTCCTCTGAGAAGACTTAACACATCCACTAACACATAAAAAATATTTTGACAAAAACATGAGAAAAGAAAATTACATGCCAACATTCTTGATGCACAGCTGCAAAAGTCCCCAATAAAACACCAACAGTGACATTTAACAGTATCCTAAAGTGATAGTCGCTATGATAAAATCTCTGAATGCAAGGATGGTTTGACGTATGCAAGTCAATAAACATACTGCATTATATCAAAGAATGGAAGGACAAATGCCTTATTTGTTTAGTTGCCTTATTCATGTGGAAAAGGTATCAAAAATATTCTCTTAAGATTGAACTCCTGCAGGTCAAAAGTTTAGAGGGAATGGTGTGTCTACCAACACAATAAAAGGACCCCTCTGCTAACAATACACTCAGAGGAAAACCCAAGTCTAGTAAAATGAAGGACGCCCAATCTCAGCATTTCTACTCAGCAGAGGATTAGAAGTCCTTGCCAAAGCAACTAGGGGAGAGATGAAAATAAACAATAGCTATGTTTCTGGTCTATTATAGCTTCTAAACATACCACCTAAGCGTGCCATGGTTTCTTGTCACAGAATAAGACCCTATCATCATTTACTGTCACTTCCACAAACACAAAACAAACAAAAAACCCAAAACAACAACAAAACATTCCATGGAAGACTGTTTCTAGACATAAAACATACATGTGCCCGAGACATCCTACTAATGTTAAAACAAAGGAAGAAACTACCACAGGAGACTGGGGTTCTTTCTGCCAAACTGCCACAAGAGACAACACAGTGTCTTCCAGCAGTTGAAAGGCAAATATGAAACTATGAATGATTACTTATCAAGTAACTGAAATATATAAACTATACATACAAATCTTAGGATTCATAGTAAGATGAAACAAACATGGAAAATTACAAATGAAAATATATTGGTTTCTTTTAGAGGTAAGAAAAAATCATTACCTGTTTCTGAAAATTAAATATTGAATATTAAAAGAAAAAAATTAGCAGCAATCCTAGCTATCCAACTAAACAGCGCTGCTGGGGAATTCTACCTTAGAAACTAAGTGTTCAATATTATAACCAAAGAACTCACTTGACAGCCAGAAATAACTAGTTCAAAGGTCACTAAGTAGATGGGGCAGTTACATAAAAGAATGAAGGTAAAATCTAAATGAAGTGTTACACCATCATCAGGTGTACACTGATAAATCTCACCATGTCCAACGTAATCAATATGTATTTCCAGTATGATAGAACAGGAATACTTGCTACCTTATTTGCAAAAAAACTGAATTTGATTACTTGTCTTCTGGAGAATCTCCATCTCCTAAGAACTTTCAGTTCATAGGAACAAAAAAGGGGGGTAGGAAGCGAGAACACAAATCCAGAATACAGAATTTGTAAGACAGCCAGTCTGTTAACTAGTTAAGAGGTGCGAGTTAATCAAGCAAAAAGAGGCTCAGGTAACAGCCGAGTTAGCAAAGTCCTTCTGCAAGCACAGCGACCTCTTCTTATGGTGGCTTTCATTGCAGGGCTGGAGCAGTACAGCCCTGACAGGAGGATCCAGGGGCAACTGGCCAGCCAGCCTTGTTTAATCAACGAGACCCTGTGAAGTCCCCGTGAGAGACCCTGTCTCAAAAGAGGAGAAAAAGAAGAGAAAGAAGCAAGGTCAGGGAGAAGGAAGAAAGCAAGCGACAGGAAAGTAGGGGACATTATACTAGATTACAAAGTGATGACCTCCTTTTAAAACAGCTGGACAGTGGACATCTGTAGTTCATCTATCTCAAAATATCTAAGAAACAAAAATGTTGTGTGAGTACCATGAGAATCCTGTTCTAGACTAACCAAAGACTTTTTGGATAATCAAGTATAAAGTGGACATGAATTTGCTATCAGATGGCACTAAGGAACTGTGGCCAATGTTCTTAGGACAAATGAATTAAATAATCAAATTGGTATGGGTATATTGAGGTGTTACAAATGAGAAACTTCATCCAATCAGACAGACAGCAAAACATCTTCCTGTAAAAGTAAAAATGTCGACAAAATGTAAAAGATGCAAAGAGCTTAGGAGGAGGAGGAGTCCAACAGAGGGACCACAGAGAGACCACAGGGAAAGAAATAAGGCAGAAGTTATCCCTGAGGGAGAGGGGAGAAGGTGGCATCTTAACACTGAGTGCAACAGGCAGAGTTCTACCTTTGACGTGATCAGTCTGCTTGTGGACTGCAAAGGGAAAATTCATAGCAGACCCAGGAAAGTTCACAGGGAAAGGGAGGAGGTTGAGACCACAGATGGCAGAGAATAGATGGATTTGAGACATGCTTATTGACAAGGCTTGGTAATGAACGGAACACGGTCAGCAAGGGAAAAGAACTGAGTCCTGGGTTTCTAGATTACATGAAAGGTACTCTCATTTATTTTACTGAGACAGGAATGAGAAAATATGGTCAAGAAAGACCAGGAAAGAGTAAGGTTTCCATTTTGAATTTAAAGTGAACCTGAGAAGACGCAAGACATTATCCAGTGTCTGACTGTCCACTCCCAGCGTAGAGCCCAGAAGAAATAGCTGCCCTAGAGAGGTATTGTTTTGAAGGTGGAGTAGCTATGGTCACCCCAGAAAGTGGGGAAAGAAGATGGGTTGGGGGTGTGTGCTGGCTAGCTTATAGCATCTTGACACAAGCTATAGTCATCTGAGAGGAGGGAACCTTAACTGAGACAATGTCTCCATACGATCTGATCTGGCTGTAGGCAAGCCTACAGAGGGCATTCTCTTAATTAAGTAATTGATGGGGAGGTCCCAGTCCATTGTGAATGAGACCATCGCTGGGCTGGTGGTCTTGGCTCTTTAAGGAAGCAGGCTGAGCAAGCCATGAGGAGCAAGCCAGTAAACAGCACCCCTCCATGGCCTCAGCATCAGCTCCTGCCTCCAGGATCCTACCCTGTGCAAGTTCCTGTCCTGACTTCTTTCAATGATGAACTTTGATGTAGTTTATTTAGACTGAACCAAATAAACCCTTTCCCGCTGAACTTGGTTTTGTTCTGGTGCTTTATCACAGCAGTAGTAACCGTAACTAGGATGGGAGACTATTCTGATTTCCTTAGGTCCCCTTGAAGTGTGTATGCTGAAATTCTAATTGCCACAGAAACAGTATTAAGAAGCTGTGTCTTTGGAAAGTAACTGGAATTAGATGAAGTCATCAGAGTACAGCCTTGTAAACAAGATTAATGCCCTTGTAAGAGTCTCAAGAACTGATTTCTTTGTATGTTAAGGGCACAGAGAAAAAAACACTACCTAAAACCCAGGAAGTAGTTCCTCACAAGACAACAATCCACTCTCCCCTTGGCCCTGGACATCCCAGAATCCAAAAGTATGAACAACACATTCTGTTGTTTATTCACTCGATGGCATTTTACAGCAACTCAAACCAAGACAGGGTGATGAGAAAACTAACATTTGCTATCACTGTATGATTATTTCAAATGTATTTTTTTAGGGACTGGAGGGATGGTTCAGCCCTCAGAGCACACTGATGGTCTTCTAGAGGACGGGGTTTGATTCCCAGGATTTACACGGTGGCTCATAACCACCTGCAACTCCAGTTCCAGGGGCTCTGACACCATCTTCTGGCTTCCACAGGCACCAGACAGGTACACAGTAAGCAGTCAAAATGCTCATACAGATAAAAATAAAATAAAATAATCTTTTAAGACTTATTTATTGTAACACTGGGGTTTAAAACCTTGTCTGAACACTAAAAGTAGATCTCACCCCAGCATACCCACATATACCCACATCAAATTTAGGGACACGAGGAAGAACCACCACAGAATTTTGTGTGGCCAAAGATGGGAAGGAAAATGAGGAATAAAATCAGACCATTTCAAACAAACAAACAGGGTCTGGAGAGATGGCTTAGAATTTAGGGGTGTGGGCTGCTTCTGCAAAGGTCCCAAGTTCAAGTCTCTAGCACCTACATCTGGTAGCTCACAACTGCTTTCAACTGTAGCCTCGAGGACTCAGACACCTCTGTCCTTGGCAAGCATCTGCACCCATTTGAACACCATGACACCAAAACACATAATTACAAGTTAAAAAATAAAATGCTTAAGTAAAGCCCTGCTATCTGTTTTATACAGTTAAGCACAGTGTCTTCAAGGACGGGACTAAGTTCTATCTCTATGGGATGTTACAGTATCTATGGGATGTTACAGTTTGGATATGGGTCCCGTGTGTCTTTCAGAGGTCTCACGTGCTGAAGGCCTGTTCCTGGTGTGAGGGTATTAGGGTTTTAAGAGGAGGGGTCTAGAAGGAGGTATGTAGCCATTTAGGGTGATACTCTCCCAAGAGATTACAAATGTTTTCACAAGAATAAAGTGAGCAGGACCCTGGCACAGAAGCAATTTAACTTCATGCTTGAAGAAGTGGTGCCTTGCTCTTGCTTGCACCCAGCCAGGATGCTGTTAAGTACTCTCCAGAGGCTGACCCAGTGAGGCTGTCTGACTGAGGCCTTCACCCTCTGAAAACTGTTAGCTAAAATATGACACCTTTCTCATAAAGATTTGGGATGGGGGGTTGAGGAAGGAAGGAGAGAGGGAGGGAAGGGGAGAGAGGGAGGAGAAAGGAAGGGAGAGAGAGGAGGATGATGGGTTGTTTTGAGAAGAGTTTACCAAACAACTAAGATGGTAAGAAGGAAAACCTACCACATGGAAGTTCCTAGTGAATAACTGTCTTCTTGCTAATAATGAAAGTAGCATTCATTAAAATACAACTTGAATGTCAGTCACTGAGATATGTTTTACCCCATTCATCTGCTCACATAAATGAATTAAACATATATAAGGTTTTCACAAGATTTCTGTAAACCAAAAAATTTACAAAATAGCCCAAACACATAATTTAATAGTATTTTACACAGTTCAAAACTCTCATATCCAAGCAAATTAAACACAGAAAATCTGGGATGAATGTCAAGTATCCACAGTGGAGGAAGAGCACCTTGAATCACGTAACTCCTTGGCAACTCAGGCCATTTTTCCTGGAGCCGAGCTCCCGCTAGCATGAACCATTCTAAGACTGTTCAGTATGGAGGACTGGCCCAAGAACAGACATATACTGATGCACCAATCAGAAGCCAGCTTAAGGGATGAGGTAACCTCATACCTCACTGCCAGCCCCAGCAAGTAAGTGATCCTCAGAATAAAGAGCATTCCCTAAAACTGTCAGCAATATTAATACCTTTTGTGCAAACTTTTATCTCAATTGCTAAAATAATTCAAAGCAAGACAACCCTAAATTTATAGTATCAAGTTGTTAACTAAAACTTGACTATTATCAATATATTTAATAAAATTCTGTGGTAATTAAAAAGTTTCCATTAAGTACTTTCATACTATTTTAAGCCACTTATTTCAGAAGTAAACACAGCAATAAAAAGCTTAACCCAACATTTACAGAAACTAAAAAAAAAAAAAAGAAAAAGAAAAAAAAATAGAAAAATTTAGACAGTAGTTTTTGTCAAGTTACTAGCTTACTGATGTGAAAACTTGTTACATCAGACACAAACCTGGGGTAGAAGCAGAATTAGCCATGTTATGTCTTAAATTTGTTTCTTCTAAGAATGTGAGAATTTCAACTTGTATCCCAAGATCTGATCAGTTTCACTTACAAAACTACAGAGAGAGAGAGAGAGAGAGAGAGAGAGAGAGAGAGACAGAGACAGAGAGAGATAGAGAATACTTCATATATATTGACTTTTTCTTATCCTACCAAAGCAGATCAGACATTTGAAAATAAATTTTAAAAAAATGTATAGTCAGTAAGTGTCATATTCCAGGTGCCTAAAAATACTGACTAAGCAGGAGGAGCTTCATTAAATACACCATTGTCTGTTGTTTTAAAGATACTCCAATCTGTATTTACAGGTGTGGATAAAGACATCAGTTTATTGCCAGCATTTCTTTCTATATGGTGCATAAGGAAAAAAAAAATCTTTTGACTTTGGACAAAGAAACCATTTTAAAAGAAATGCCACAGCTCCCCATTCCAGACATTCGCTCTGCAAGTGCCAATACGGCCTTACAGCCTGTGAAGCTGGCTGGGTTCCCAGCAACGCAGTTTGCCGTGTGTCTTGAGGCTGCACGTCAATGTGCTAATAGCATGTTACTGTCTGCTCCTCTTGTGCAGAAACTGAAACTGCACCAAAGCAGACATTCACTGCACACTCCCTTCTAACACTTGGTTTGGATGAAAGGAACACCACAGAGAGGAACTGACTGAAGCATATTTCTTGATTTCTTTGTTTACAATGTATCTTTTAAAAGTTATTTCAACGGCACAGTGATCCTCCTTGTATCAGTGGAGGTGCGGACTCCCACAGAAGCCAGGCTGGATGTGGTAGGGCTGGGGTGGAAGGGAACCAAATGCCACACGTGCTCCCTACTGAAGCACTTAGCCGGAGACCAGCCCTGGCTGACAATAGGAACATACCTTCATGAGTCATCTGAAGGAATCAGACCCGTCCTTATAAACGCTAGTCACTGAGGGCCATGAGCACTGACTGTGGCCTTGGTTCAGACGTGTTCTACAGACCGCACGTGTCTACCCACACTGACTGTCGGCGGAAACACTGGACATGCAACAGGAAGACTGGGTTTAAAGAGAAAGCGCTACAGAATAGTGATGATGCATTCTGTGATCACCAAAAGCTTGCCCACTTTGAAAGTCAATGCACGTTACAATGTACCCTCTTGGCAAAAGGATTTGTAGCCATTGTAAAGTTCTTTCCAAAACTTAAGTTTTAACTCTTCACCACACATGCCACAAGTGTCAGCTCAGTGACATGCAATAACCGGAGCCGTGAGATCAAACCTGCTCTGCTGAGACGCACTAGCTTTACGTGTCAATCCTTCCGAAGGGCTGGAAATATACTCAAAACAAAATACTATCTAATTAGGAGTTGAAAATCTACTAGGCTCATTAACAATCAGAATAAGTACTCCGAAAGAGAAATCATACTAACAATGTGTCAATGGAGGACACCTCAGAGTCATGTTAAAACTGTGGTCATGGATGTACATCAAAGTATCCACATCCCTGATCTGTCACACACATAGGTGCTGTGACACACACGTATCACATCCCTTACCTGTCACCCACACATGCACTGTGACACACACTTGCCCACATCCCTGACCCTGTCACACACACAGGCGCTGTGACACACGCTTGCCCACATTTGTTAATGAGCAGGTAAGGATTATGGGCGCTACCAGTTACAAGAACAAGGTCATCATGGAAACAAAGCTCATGTTATTTGTGTGTGTCCGTGTGTGTGTGTGTGTGTGTGTGTGTGTGTGTGTGTGTGTGTGTCCGTGTGTGTGAAGAGTGCCTGGTTCTCCCCAGATCAACATTTTGATCTGCTTAACGGCTGTGAGACTGTTAAGTGACCGCAGTGACGTCCCAGTATGATACACTGGGCTTAGTTTTTGCATTCCTAAGATTAGGTTCATAGCCATGCTTCCAGAAAAAGGGACGTTAATGCTCCCACCCCTGTGTTTCGGTACCTGCTTCCCTGGAGTGGCCCGCTCCATGTTGCCCTGTGTGGGACCCCTGATGACCTCAGGCACATCTCATGCTCTCCCGCTTAGGTGCTGTACTGCTCGCTGCCTTTCTGCCACAATCAAGCCTAAGCTCTGTGAGGACAGACTCTACGTTTAATGTTTGCTGCCCCAGTACTCGGCACAGTGCTTGGCCAGATAGCATGCTGTTCACTGATTTACATTCCACACTCAGTCATCTCTGAGTGAGTTTGCTGATGGGAGTCCATGCAGCACAGTCACCTTTACACTGTTCTGACAGCTGCAGCCCAGGGTGGGATATGATGTGCAATCACAACCATAAACATAAAATTACCTCCCTCCTCAGCACCGAGCAAAGGTCTGTAATCAGTGACCATGGGAACCTACACACACACATTTCTCTCGAAGGTCTTAACTGCCTTTTTAAAACGAAACCCAAGACTAAACACATGACCTCTCCACTCTGCAGAAATGCAAAGAGTTTGATCATTTTCGCCACCCCAGGCAACACAAATAGAAGCTTTCCATTTTCTCCTAGATAGTGGACAAGGGCCCAGTAACTCTCATGGCTTGCTAACATGAACCAACTGCTAGCTGTGACTAGTCCCATTCGACGACTTATTTTGGACTTTCTGACATAAAATTTGCAGAATTTCTCACAACTTAAACCTGAGGTGCACTGTAATAGTCAACATACCCTTTACATACGGGAGCTTAAGTGTAGCCCTAGAAAATGGCTAGATGAGAAGGCCCAGAGAAGCTGTATGGGGCGAGGACTGGGGCTGGCCTTCAGCACAAGGGACACCTTAGAAGATGCTCAATAGCATCCGTCACTGCTGAATCAAGGCACAAGTAGAGCCCAGCCCTCTACAATGGCATTCACAGAGAGCCAAGGCTAAGTGCCGGTGAGTATGTGGAGTAACTGGAACGCTCACGGACGCAAACAGGAAGCAAATGCTACAGGCACTCTGCAAATGCACTGAGCAGTTTCATATAAAGTTAAGGCAATTACCACTAACTGACACACACCACTCCTGGTATTTACTCAAGAGAGATGGGAACTTAGGCTCCCACAGAAATCTCTACGTAAATATTTATGGCAACTTCATACACAGTTGCTCACACATGGAAACAACCCAAATGTCCTTCAGTGGGTGAATAAACAGCACGGCCATATAACAACACACTGCTCAGTAATAAAAAGGAGTGATACACACAGGAACAGGGACAGCATGGACTTCTCAGACTCCGTTTATGGTACACTGGCAGAGGGAGGCCGCAGGCAGAAAGTGGTATAAGTTGGCAGAAAGGTCTAACACAAAGTAGCACAGGGGCTACTTAGAGACAGAATTGTCCTTATTTTGATTGTGGTGGCAAATATTAGTTCATGATTTTCTCTAATGGTCAATTATACACCAAAGAGAAAAATGTTTTCTTATAAATAAAATAAAATTTAAACATCTTTAATAATTAGAAGCAGGGATGGAGTTGCTGCGTGGTTAAGAAAAAGCACTGTTCTTCCAGAGGACCTGAGTTGAATTACCAGTACCCACACCACGTGGCTTACAGCAAACTGCTAATTCTAGTTCCAAGGGGCCTTTGGCCTTTGAGGTACCTGCACTCACAAACGTATATGTGATTAAAAATAAGTGAACATTAAAAAGGAATTAGAAAGAACGGCTGCTTGTGGCAGACCTATCTTCTGCTAGCTGAGTACCCTGCTGTATCTGGGGAGGAAGAAACTCAGAACACAGAGTATAAGCTCAGGCATTTGCCTCTGAAGGAAACCTTTAGCATCAGTCATCTAAAGTCTGTGCACTTCTCATCTCGTCCTTCCTTCCATCCACAGATCACACTCACTGATCTCGAAACAGAGCTATGTACTGTTTTGAGAACTTCCACAGCTTCCTTCTAAAAGAGGACTATGCTGACGTAAGAATGAGGGAAAGCTTGCCACACTCTGGCAATGCTCCCCCGGCTCGTTCACAGCATCTGCACATCCACACAAACAGGAGGCTGATTAAAGAAGAATTATTTCTCAGGGTCTTAACGGAAGTCACAGGAAACAGTCAATGAGGCACTGAATATTTCATTCAAACACTCACTATACTTCTTTGGTAGTCTGAAATAGATGACTTATAATTAATAAAGAAGATTTTCTCCAGAAGAATCTATATTCTACCCCCTAATAGATAATATTCTATAGAACAGATACAAGACTAAATAACAAAACCAGGCAGAAAAGCCCAATAATCTACACAGAAATAAGAGACCAAAGTTTGTATCTCACAAATCTATTTTAAAATGAACATAGAGTTTAATCAAATAAATACTACCTTTAAAAAAAACAGACTTCACAAATATACTAAAGAATTTTTTTCTAAGAATGTTATCCACAGAGAAACTCAGTGAATCCTGACTGACCTTAATGAGACATCTTTTGAGAAGTGTGTTCTATTTTCCCCTTAGCTATTTACTCCCTGTCCAGCTGTCTGAGAAAACATACATGCAGACACACAGAGACATACATATAGACACACATAGCACATACACACACACACACACACACACACAGACAGATACACACACACACACAGACACACACACACAGACACACACACACACACACACACACACACACACACACACACACACACACACAAAACCCTTTCTTCAGATGCAATTGAAGTGAAACAGCAATCTGGACAACAGAAGAAAAGCCTAACAGAGTTGCCTGGGAAGAGCAGAATGTCCCAGAGCCCTAACTATCCCCATTGTCACCAATAAAAAAAATGAGAGAGTTTCAGAAGAAGAGAGGACAAACCACTGTTTCTGTCTAAGGACACCAGAGAATCACACACTGGGCCAGCTTTTCAAGCCTCAGGTCAGGAGGGAATGCCTCTTTACTTCTTCCCACTTTTCCTGGGGCTTAAGTCCTAGTTATTTCACAGAATGGCAGAAAAGAACGCAGTGTGTGCGCGCGCACGCGTGCGCACACACGCATGATGGTGGTCACAGTGAACAGTATCCCACATTGTTTAGCGTGAAAGCTACTGATGTAAGAATGGCACCAGGTACTTGATTGTTCACTTTATAAAAGAAAGTAGGGTCAAGCAAGTAAATTTTAATTGGTTCCTCAGAGCTAGCAGCAACCTAGAATAACTCTTATCCAATAAACAGCCACCGAAATGCCTAACTGTAACATGCTTCTGCACCAGCACACCTGGAACTGAAAACTTATCAAAGGAATCTCAATGTCCAAACACAAACTAAGCACTAACTGGATCTGAAGTGGGCCACAGCAGCGTGCTCACCCAATGGTTAGTGTCTATGTCTGCTTTTACCCCAGTTGCTAGGCAACGGGACAGAGGTTGGAGACAAAAATCTCAGAAGCTAAGATTCCTGACATCAAATGAAGAATAAGCAGTTCATTTATGATAACAATCAGCTCTATTTACACTCTCAAACTCTGATATCAGCTTGGTGGTAATCTGGTTAGTGCACCTATTATAACAGGCAGTGAGTAGTAAGACCTCACTGTACTAAACTTTAATCAGCTGGAACCCTCCCTCCTGCTGGCCCCTAAACTGTATGCCCCTCCTCATAGCAGCCCTGCCCCAGCAAGCCAGACAAACATTCTCCCAGATTAAAGTCAATGTCTACTTCCTAAACTCTACTTCGAAATGTTCTTGAGAAATATAAAATCTTAAAACATTATATGAATTAAAGATGCAAGCATGGCAAAATGCACGGACTCGTTACAGTGTGGGGGCTTGGCTTAGACTCAGTGTACTAACCAAGAAGGAAACAGTCCTCTGTAACTTTATCTCAGTCAATTCGCCACACGGGAGTAACATTTTGATTCATTCGAAAAATAATTACTTAGATTTACTCTGTAAAAGCACTGTGCCATATATACAAGAATAGAGAACACAAATCAAGACTGGATGCTCTTTCAGGGATAGAGCCGTGGTGCTCACCTGTCAAGTTACATATACTGCTTACTTATTGATTTTACTCCAATGGGACCCTAAGGGCCTTTAATTGCTCACGAAGACACTGAGCCCCCGGTCTCTTGGTTTCTAGTGAGATAAATGCATTTGGTGGGGCAGAGGCTATTTGTTGTTCCCTGACAATGCACACATGGCTCCCTTTCTTCTAATAGATTCCTCAGCGGGGCACTGCTCAGTAAAGACTATTGCTTGGCTGTCACTGCTGCAGAGAAGGCTATGCGCTCACACTCGCTTACAAGAGCTCTCTGAAGCTGCTAGAAACTGTCCCTCGGCTTACTCCAGTGCCTCCTTTCACCTTTTAGTCTTTGTCTCTCTTCTCTACCCAGTGTCTTGATCTGAAATGCCACGGGAAGTTTAAGAAGGAAGCCGAGGCCTCAGATGATGGCCTCATTCATTCACTAAAAAGAGTTTGAGGAAAATGTAATAGGCAGGATGTTCTCTACCCAGAAAGGTTTGTTTTAATGTCAAAAAATAAATAAATGAGGATATGTTGCAAATTAAATGGAGTTAACAGGGACTGGAGTGTTGGTTAGTGACAGAGTACCTGCTTGGCCTGCATAACACCTAAGATTCCATCCCCAACACTTCAAACCAAACAAAAAACAGGAGATAGGGATAACAAATATAATTCAGATTTCAGAACAGGCTGAAGCAGCAGGGTTGTCTGCAGGAGTCTGGTACACTTCCCTCTTCAGTAGTGCCAACATAAAGAGGAAAACAGCACCTCTTTCCCTGGCATGCTAGAAGCACAGCTACAGTGTAGTGGGGGTGTGGCAGACGAACAACAGCACAGAGAGCATCAGAGGCCTCAAACACATGGACAAAGCACCCAGCACCTGCTGTTCCGTCTCCTGAGAGCAAGCCTCCAAGGGCTTTGCTCAGCTATGGAAGGCTGAGCAGCTCCTGTAGGCTGCAAGCCCAGTTTGGAAACGTCAGAGCTAGGGAACATGAGCCCCAAAGCCTGATTCTCTGATGTCTTGTGGCACCCTGGGAGGCTGCCTCCAACAGCTTAGGGGATCCAGACCTGTGAACCCCCTATACCCACCTTCCCATGGCCACAAGGGGCATACTGATAGTCTGCTCTAAGTGGGACAGCCCTCAAAGCTCCTCGCCTGCACTTACGGAAAGGATGGCCTCAGTTCTACAATCTCTCAACAACCAGAACAAGCTTGGAAGCAGGCTCTTGTCAGAGCCTCCCGGTAAGAGCCCAGAGAACATTTGGACCTCAGCCTTGTAAACTGTGGTACAGAGAAAACGACTGAGCTAAGCTCTATTCTGTCCTCAGAACTGAGATAGAAGCCTGTTCTGGATAAGCTGATGGGCTGAGTATTCTGATGTAGCAGCAAATGGAAACCAGCCAGCATAAGGTCTCCAGGGCAGAACCTCCTCCTCAGAGAACTTCTACCTTTAAAGAAATGGCATCCTTTCTTGTTTAAGCTACTGTGCTTTTCTGTCACGGACAGATGGCTCTAACCCTGAAATCCTTTCAGCAAGTAACAGTGTCATCACCACCAGCTAAAAACAATAGAGCGGGACCCAGGCGTGGTGGCACACTCCTTTAATCCCAGCACTCCTGAAGGCAGAGGCAGGTGGATCTATCTGTGACTTCAAGGACAGAGTAGTCTACACAGCAAGTTCCAGAGCAGCCAGAGCACATAATAGAGATCCTCTTTAAAACAAACAAACCGCCGGGCGGTGGTGGCGCACACCTTCGGTCCCAGCGCTTGGGAGGCAGAGGCAGGCGGATTTCTGAGTTTGAGGTCAGCCTGGTCTACAGAGTGAGTTCCAGGACAGTCAGGGCTACACAGAGAAACCCTGTCTCGAAAAACAAACAAACAAACAAACAAACAAACAAAAAACCAGAGCTAAAGAAAAATATCACTTCAAGCTGGGAACAATTTTTAAAGAAAGATTTAGTGCGAACACTTAGAAAACCTTTCGGAAAACCTATTTTCACTTAAAGTAAAGACAGGTACATAATACTTCAAACTTAGTATTTAGTTTATGGCCCAATTTTAAGAACTTCTTTTTCAAATGACATGAGATCATGCTGCTACCAATGTTCGGACCAGTCAGGGTTAGTAGTTACTTTCAGAAAGTAGGCCAATTAGCAGACAGCATCAAAACATTAACCAGTGGTAAAGAAGGGAAGAGAGAGACAGTTTCAAGTAAGTGAAAGAAAAACATACCGGTTGCTTGGAAAATACCTAAACCTTGAAATCATCACACATGCTTATCTCTTCTAAGTGCAGTGTGAAGCTGCAAGTCCAGCAGGGAGCATCATGCACAGGGTAGAGTGGCATGTGCAGTGCGAAGCAGTATGTGCAATGAGGACCATTATGTGCAGTAGGGAGCATCGTGTGCAGCGCAGAGCAGTATGTGCAGCACGGAGCGATATGTTCACTGTGGAGTGGCATGTGCAGTGTGGAGCATTATGTGCAGTGTGGTGCATTATGTGCAGTGTGGAGCGGCATGTGCAGTGTGGAGCAGTATGTGCAGTATGGAGCATTATGTGCAGTATGGAGCAGCATGTGCAGTGTGGAGCAGCATGTGCAGTGTGGAGCGGTATGTGCAGTGTGGAGCGGTATGTGCAGTGTGGAGCAGCGTGTGCAGTATAAAGCATTATGTACAGTGTGGAGCATTATGTACACTGTGGAGCAGCATGTGCAGTGTGGAGCATTACGTGCAGTGTGGAGCAGTATGTACAGTGTGGAGCATTATGTGCAGTGTGGAGCATTATGTGCAGTGTGGAGCATTATGTGCAGTGTGGAGCATTATGTGCAGTGTGGAGCATTATGCGCAGTGTGGAGTGGTATGTGCAGTGTGGAGCATTATGTGCAGTGTGGAGCATTATGTGCAGTGTGGAGCGGTATGTGCAGTGTGGAGTGGTAGGTTAGAGTCTTTACATTACTTTCTTCTTATAATGAAGGAAACTTGCAAGCAACAAGTGTTTAAAGAAGTCCAATCTTCAACACAAGATATTTGATTTCTAAGTATATCAGAAACATAAGACTTGTATAAGATACTATTTGCGGAGCTGGGGATGTAGTCTGGTTGGCAGTGGCTGCATGAAATCACATGCATGAACCTGTTGTTCCTACGTATTTGTAATCGCAGTGCTCAGGAGATGGAGACAGAATACCATAGCTCACTCATCCTCAGCTACACAGTCAGCTTCAGAGCAGCCTGACATATATTTGTAAAGGGATTTATCTGAAAAAACCCTCAGTAGGTAAATATGCTTGCTGCTAAGCCGCAGAGTTTAGTTGAGTCCCTAAGTCTCACATGGTAGAAGGAGAGAAGTGACTCCCAGTTGTCTTTAACATGGGCATTGTGTCATGTGTCATGGTCACGCAATTAAATGTGTTAAAAATCATAAATACTATACTAACTTAATCATATGTTCTCCTATGTCATATTGACATTTCAAGGGTCACTTTGAATAATCTAGAAAATAAAACTATAACTTAAAACCCTTTGGAGGCTGGGGATGGGGCTCAGCGGAAAGCACCGGGCTGGCCTGCTGAGCAAATGAGACTTCAAACCAGTAGGAAGCACTTGCAGTGCTGGCTTTCCTGCCAGGGTGGTCTGAGTACACTGAACATATGTGACAAAGCATGCAGCCAGCCATTCTCAGTCACGCTATTGGTATTCAGAAGCTCTTCAGTTTCATCAATTACATCCCACTCTAAGTAAACCAGTATGTGGAAGGAAGAAACTCTGTATAAACAACAACTTGGGGGGAAAAAAAAAGCCAGGGTAAATTCCAGATCCAAGCCTTTTAAAACCCAACAGTGGAGGTAGATGAGAGAACATGGAGTGACTGCCTGCCCCCAGAGGCGCGTGCTGTCCTGGGCATGAGCATACAGCATGCACAATAGTATGGGACAGGCAAGCTGAGGCAGGTATTCTCTCTGTGAACATACCTTAGCTAGGCAACCTGAAAAATTAGTGATCATTCACCCTCAGCTTGCTCTTCTCTCAGACTGTAGCCCTCTCCTGTTTCTTGCTGAAGCATATATACCCCTCCAACCTGGGAGCACAGCTCTACCTCCTTCCAAAAGGAGCTTTCTTGTAGCCTCTCTTCTGGTATTTTTCTCTTAATAAAATATTCAGTTACTACTTTGAGACTACCATGTTTATACATTGGAGCATAAATGAGTCATATACTGTGAAACTTGCCTACAAAACTCTTCATATACTATAGACTAGCTTTTACTTTAAAATCATGATTAAATGAACAGAAAATTATCTAGAGTAACATATACCATGATATTAGCTTAAGAAATACTTGTGGGAGTTGGAAGTATTGTTCAGTGGCAAAGCATTTGCCTGGCATATAAAGGAGCTGAATGCTGGATTTAGTCCCCAGCACAAGAAACAAAGGGATTGGAAACAGGAGGACTGCTTGGAAGGTGGCATTATGGAGAGTTTCCAGCTTGTCTACATTTCCTGCAATATGCATATATGGTTTTGATGTCTGTGAACTGCTAGTTTGGGGCAAACACTTACTCTAAAATTATTATTTATCTGGCTTGCATTGCTGTGGGATATAACAGAGAACAAAGTGGCAACCAATGACAGTTTACACGGGAAGAGGAGACAAGTGGCCGGTGGAAAGTCTAGCACCTACCCAGCCCATAACTACTGATTTTGGCTTCTCGTATATCCTTCCAGAGTTTCTATACCTTGGTGTTTTGTTTGTGGATTGTGGAGGCCTGGGGCTGACACAGTCTTTTCCATTTCTCTCCTTATTCACTGTGACAGGATCTTCCAACTGAACCTGGACTTCATTATTTCAACCAGCCAAGCTGGCCATTTAGCTCTGGAGAATCCTGCCTTCTAAGTGCTGGAATTACAGTGAGCTCCACATCCAGTAGGCATTTCTGTGGATGCTGAGGGGTCTGAGCTTCAGTCCTTAGGCCTGTGGGGCCAGCACCTCATTGGAGCCATGTCCCCAGCCACTCATGCCTCGCCTTTTCCACATAATGGTCCTGTCCCCTTCAGTCCCAACCCTCTTCTCCCCAACAGCACTCGCCTCTCAGTGCACTGTCCTGCGCAAATGTGCACTGAGAGAGCTGAAAAGCACACGGCCAATACTCCCACAGACAGACAGACACACGGCCAAAGGCATGGAACTAGAAAGTGGCACAATGCTACCACCACAGCCAGAGAACCCAGCAACAGGTCTGCCCAACATGATGGGAAATTGCATTTTTTTTCTATGTAGAGGAAACTGCCTTTAAAAATCATCACATCTTAGCACACCAGCACACAGTTTCTAGGTAAGCCAGGTCATACCCAGGCAGCTGTGGAATTGGGTTGGACTTTGTTAATTAGGTATTTGCTTTTTGACTTCTGAAACAGTACTGAGCATGATTAGTCCTCTGAAGGCGAACCCACAGCCTGGCGCACCGCTGCTTGCTGGAATGAAATGCTTGCTGGAAAAGGTGAACTCCCAAGGCTCTTTTCTTTGGCAGCCACAGTGCAACAGCGCCACCAACGGGGGTGTTGCTGCAGTACCTCATCCATCTCCAGCAAGGACACCAAGCTGCAGCTGACAGGGAATTAACCTGCCCCAGTGAAAAGCTGCACTAGGCTTCAAAGCATCCTCCATGAGCCAAGCTGAGGGCTGCCCTGCCAGAATGAGCATCCAGCCAGCAGAGCCCTGGACTTCCTCAGACACCCGGTTACTGCCTTGGCCGTAAATAAAGGCACCTTGGTGCATAGTGAGAGTTTCCTTCTCAACAGAAACTAACATAGGCAACAGTTATGTTAAATATCAAGGGAAGAAAAATGCAAAGACCACAGTTTAAATTCGAATCAACTTGTACTTTTTAACTCTGAAGAGAAATGTAGAATTTTATTTTAAGCCCAGGACTTAAGATTAAAGTCATTCATTATCCCAGGTACACTGGGAATAATTTATGAAACCAAAGTTAGTAAAGTAATCACAAATGAGCTGCAGCCCCCTGTTTGTGTACCTCATGGCCCTAAGACCTGACACTGACTGGTAAAACGTGTTAGAGACAATGGTCTCAGATAGTTGGTCTAGGTTGCAAGAAAGCATACAATTTCTGCTATTCCTGGGACAGCACTGCTTAGGAATCTGGCTGACAGCTGCGGCGTTCCAGTCAAGTCTGTGATGGGCTCTTGGCTGAGAGCTGGCCTTGAGCCAGCCCAGTGTGCTTCACACTACTCCCCAGCCTCTGCCTGAAACCTGCAGCAACCTCAAGTGCAATGGCACCCAGCTGAGCAATCCATCCCAGTACTGAGAGAGATTAGGACCAACCCTTGTTGTAGGCCACTGTGTCATCAGGGGGCCTAGTACACATTAACGGCCATGCAAACACATCACTGGCCATTCCAAGGACAAGAAGGACAGTAAACTTTAAAAAGTTTGCCGACGAGTTCCCCAGAGAATAAAAGCAGATTGTATATAGTCCCTCTCTCCAACTCCCTGATAACTATCTTCTCAATAAATATTTATTAAATGGAAAAATGAATAATGCAAGCAGAGTTAAGTATTGATTATATTGATGGAAGGAAGTCAGGACATAACTAATTCAGAAACAAATGTTTGGGAGTGTCTGCGGCGGGCTTGTACTTCTCACAGCGCACTCTACTTATGCTGTCTTCTGAGAGGGCACTGAAGCCCAGCGTCTCACTCACTGCACAGCCCCTTTAGGCTCGTACAAGGTTTCTGAGGACTGCAAAGTATGTTTTTATCGATGAATTTCACAGACAGATTTTAAAATTGAGAGGAACCTAAAATATGCATTAGTTCATTTAAATATAAGGATGAAAACTTTTTACGTCAGTATAAATAATATAGTTAATGAAAGAATAACTCTCTAGTCACACGAAAACTATTGCTTCACTGTGTTTATGAAAAAGCTCCTAAATGTTGACACACTTAATCACATAGTATGTTCCAAACCCACATTTATTACCAGTATCGCTGCCGTTACAAAGTGGTAACGCTACTAGGAAGCAAATTCAATACTAAGTTCTGCTGAAAGCTCTTAACTTTGCAACCAACACCCACCATTGTCCTGTTTGAAGTCATGAGCTTATGTAATTAATTTTAAAGAAAATGCCACGTCTACATAACCACTGCCTGCTACTGGTTTTCTCATGTCAAAATTACAACCCATCCAACAAGTGGCTAGCTTTCACACAGTATATGCAGAGAGAAGGCACCGGGCCTTAGTACAGTGTGGGTGGGCTTATGCTAAGGTTTTAGTTTTGCCAACGATTGATTGTTACAGTGAAAATGGCAAAAGAAGTCTGATTCTAGCCCCCCTCCCCCGGGCTTGTAGACCACACTTGAAACAAGACTGTTGAAGTAATAAAACAAAACAAACAAAACTACCATGAAGTGAGCATTCCCTCAAAGGTGGTACATACTCATAATCCCTTCAGCTTGGCAAGTTAAGGCAGGAGGGTCAGAGTCATCCTTGA
>JANHMN010000013.1:13872200-13911997 GCA_030674055.1 Rhabdomys pumilio
TCAACACAGAGCTGTCCCAGCTGTGACTGACACTGGTGAAAACTCTCCACAGACCAACTATGACTGACACTTATCTTCTGCATGAGGGTAGGCTACACGTTGATATTTCCTCTACTACTTGCAGAGGTACCAAATCATAAATTGGTCCTCATAAACACTTATTATCTTTATACAATGTGATTCTGATAAATCAAAAAATATCAGGAATTGTTCAAAATAATCCACAGTAGGGAGGTCAATATGGGACTATCAATGAAAAAAATTGAGCGCAAACCAATCTTTTAAAGAAAAGTTGATATTTGATAGTGCATGCACGTAAACACATACACGCTCACATATAGTATGCATCTGGAGGTCAGAGGACAACCTTCAGGCAGATGGATCTCTCTGTGTCCAAGGGAAGCCTGGTCTTCATACAGAGTTCCAGGCCAACCACGGCTACACAGTGAGACCCTGTCTTCAAAAGAAAGAACACTTGGCAATAGAAGGCAGTGCAAGATCGTAAGTAGGAAGATTGTGAGTTCAAATCCCAGCATTGTTACTTTCCTTAGACAAGACATTTCTGAGATTTCAGTGTGTCTTCACTGCAAAGTGGAACAACGGACATATAACTAAGTAACTCAGTGACATCTCTGATATTTACTATAAACTATTCCTCATAACACAGTGTCAAGCAGGGTAAGATCACTTCCTTGGGTGGTTCCCTACTGCCACAGAGCAACATAGCAAGAGCTAGCAGGTTGTACTGTGTGGCAGATGGCAACTGTGCCAAATAAGGCAGTCCACATGGCATAGTGGTTCCTTCTGGCCATAGTTGGGGGGGGGGGGGAGGGGGGGTTTAAACGTCCAATCAGAATAACAAGTTTTACCATCTTGAGTCACCACAGGCAAGACATGGTAGGCATCCTCTAACAAGGCCGAGTTTTCTGTTCCTACTATTGCTGAGTGACGCTATCCAGCAGACGATATGATCCAAGGAGCTTTACATGTGCTGTCATTTCTCTTCATGGCAGCTCTGGCAGGACTTTGCCGTTCTGTGAATGATGCTCAGGACACACTGAGGCCTCTTTAGTTACTTGTCTCCAGCTGCACTCTTAGGTCTTCTGAAGGAGCAATCTCCTGCCTTGTTTGTTCCTTTAGTCTCTCTGGAGACTCTTGATTCAGTAAGTACATACACTGAATAGATAATCATTTTAATTCTTTTTACCCTTCTGTTTCTTCCCACTTCAGTTAGCATGCTTGTCTTGGAAAAGGTACTTCTAGTAAAGCCCATGAAATATGTACAATACAGTGAGAAAACGCTTTATTAAGAACTTAATTTGGAGAGATGGCTCAGCAGTTAAGAGCACTTACTGCTGCTCTTCCAGAGGTCCTGAGTTCAATTCCCAGCAACCACATGGTTTACAACCAAATGTAATGGGATCCAATGGCCTTTTCTGGTATGGATGAAGACAGCTACAGTATACTCATATAAATAAAATAAATAAATCTAAAAAAAAAAAAAAAACTTAGTGGTGTCCCATGCCTTTAATCCAGCACTTAGAAGAGGCAAGTAGATCTCTATAAGTTTGAAGGCCAGCCTGGTCTACAGAGTGAGTTCCAGGACAGTCAAGGCTACACAGAGAAACCCTGTCTCGAAAAACAAACAAACAAACAAACAAAAAACAAACAATTTGTTTCATGTCAAATAACACATTTACACATTGATGGGGAGGGAGAGGAGGGACTGTAGGAGGGAGACGGGATGAGAAAGTGAGTGAAAAAGCACGAACAAGGCCTAGCTCGCTCTCTTTTGTTGTACAAATACTGGTTCATGAGCCGAACAAACTGACTTCTACATCTGCTCCTGCAATAATGTCCATGTGGATTCATCATAATTAACTGTAATCTCCATGTCCCATATGACAAGTGTGAAAAGTTGTCAGAGATGATTTTTAAAGGTCTTTCCAAATCTATAATTTTATGATACAACATGATTTTTACCAAATATAATATTTCACCCAAAATATCCTGATCTGTCAAGGGCACTTAGATTAAGGCTTCCAAGATTAAACATCAACAGTGAGCTAGAGATTCATTAGGACCCATGTGGGTATCAAGGGACTAATGTGGCCACTCACAGTTTCCAAGACATATAAATCCAATGGATAAGCAGGAAAGAGAGAATCCAGAGCAGGTATCAACCAATTACTACTCTTGACAATAATGGCAGCCAGTGGGTCACTGCTTCCCTGAGTGGTTCCCCAAGGAACCCCATGGTGCCACAGGGAACATGATAAGTTACCCATAAAACACTGACAGCCTTGTCCACGAGCATCAGAAATACACAGTGGAGCAAAGAAAAGTCTGGGAAATATCGCCTAAAAGCAGAGACATGACCAGCCTTCTGTTGTGAACTGTCTTGTCATGTCTCTCCCTGCAGCAGTGGGCAGTTTGCTGTCACACAAAGCAAGGATGTCTCCCTTAGAAGTCAAGTTGGGCATTTTGCTTGAAGCCTATTTGAAAAGACAATGCAGAGATCTAGCTGAGTGCATACAAGACTAAGGCAGGTCTTCTTTCTGGTTTAAAAGTAGGGTAAAAATAAAGTCCTCGGTCCTTATAGTAGGAGACAGGACTGGGTGCTTGATAATCCAAGACTAAGGGGATGCAGGACACATCATGCTGTCACGTGCTCCCAAGCACCTCTACTGTGAAATGACACAGTCTACGGAGCTCTAAGCATGCTGTTTTAATGGTTCATTTCTCACGTGGCAAGGCTGTCCACAAAGGTCTCTACTTACAAGAAAGCAAATTCAGACAAACGTATACTGTCCTGCTTTAAAAACATTCTGGTTGTGCCAGCCTTCTAAACTGGAATTTAAATCAATTATGAAGTTTAGTATGTCCCATCAAGCCTGCCAGGACACTGTTGTATGATACAGCAACTCTACACAGTCACACGGTTCAGTTAAAAGCTTAGACACTTCCAACTGGGAGCTGCAAATGCTCCTAGTGAAACTTCTTAAGAAAAGACTAAGCTGAAAGGCAAACCATGCCAGATTCCCCTGAAAAACTTCTCTGCCTTCAAAGTACCACTGCCACAGGAAGTACAGGAAGCCAGATTTCTAAGACAAACATTTCTCCTTCCTTCCTTGGCTAATGCTCTGCCGAGATCAAACAAGGATCAGCAGAGACCACAGCAAGGCAGAATCTGGAGTCTGTGCCCAGGCACTGGGGAAGAACAAGTTAATTCTCTATTAAAAAGTGAAGTCCCGTGTACTGTTGGAATTTGGTAAATACTGCACTTTTATGCCAGTTAGTACTCTAGAGTCCCTCAGCGGTGCTCACCAAGATCTACCCTTCAAAATAAACCGTTACTATCACAAACCTCTACCTACATCCAATGGCATCTCCATTTTCATCGTTTGTTGAAATATTAGCTATCAGAAGATACCAGTGTCACTTGAAAGGCTAAAACAGGATGAACTTAGGTTCAAGTCACCCCAGGCCATACAGCAAGTTCAAGGATAGCCTATGCTACAAAGTGAGGTAACAGATCTGTTACAAAGGTAGTTGAAACCAGCGGGGACAGGGAACGAACTCTTACACACAGATACCTGAGAGCAAAGCCCTTTCACCAGGCACCTTGGACAAGACCTCTGAGAAATGTCCAACCTGTGGCCCAGGGGCCACATGCAGCTGAAAATAACTACAAATGTGGCCATGAAGAGTCATGAGGATGGCCCAGCACAAAATGGTTGATTACATGTCAAGAGTGAACAATGCATGACTGTCACACTGCAATGTCAGAAGGTTAGAAACGCCGCCCAGTTTGTTTAAGTGCACACTGCGGCTGCAGGCCTCCGACTGCATGCACTGTTCTCGGGTTTCAGCATCTGGTTCTGTTTCTCTGCCTGTTTCAAGCACCTAGACTGGCCCCTCTCATTTACTGCTCTATCACATGGCCAGAAGCCGACACCCACTTCCCTCCAGACAGAAAACTGCTCAAACAGAAGTGGGAATTAGAGACTTAGAAATGGCACCATTCCCTTCTTGGGGTCTTCAGGGTAACTAACAGCAAGACAAAAATTTCATACCCACATCTTCATTTTGCTATTGCTTCTTTGTCCTAAAACTCTGGGGCAGAGCCCAGGTTTACTCTGCACACAAACGTTAATCCTCCAAGCAGAACCGGTCTAAAAGGCAGTGCTATCTTCCCAAGCTCATCCCTCTTCTAGGATAAAGATGGGGAGAAAGGGTGACCAAGGCTTTTTTTTTTTTTTTTTTTTTTTTTTTTTTTTTGACTGTGTTTGTGTGTTGTCCTGGCTGACTAGGTTGGCCTCGAATTCACAGAGATCTACCTGCCTCTGCCTCACAAGTGCTGGGATTAAAGGCGTGGGCTACCATGCTCAGCTTAACTAAGGCACCCTTACTGGTGGTTTTTTACGATCACTCCAGACTCAAAGAGGACCCAAAGGTCTCCAGTCATTGTGCTAAACCTGCAAGTCAGCTTGGCTTTCCAGACAGCAGAGCCTCACAGACATAGCTGCTCCTAGTGAGAGCACCTTCAACCAGGGGTAGCCTCATGGAAAATGGGTTGTACCCTCAAGCAGTAAGTGCTTCTTTTGAGTCACCTGCAGAATTCACTATTGAGAAAAGGATCAAGCAGATGACACTTGGGCAAAACTGTTTAATGACTGCAGACTTCACCTTGTCCCAACACCTCCTCCATTAAAACACAATGCACACAGCGGGTGTCCCGAAGGCAGGCCACAATGCTCGATTTCTTCCCAGAATGGCCTTGTCATCACACACTACAGGCCCCTGTCTTGCTTTGTTTTTCACTTTTACTTTCACTTGCTTTGGGGCTGGGAGAGCACACAGACCTGGCAAGATGGCAACCACTGGAGTCAGACACCTGCCTGGGACCCCAGTTCTAACAGTCACCATTGTCACAGCATCTTACAGTTGGGGACATGCCACAGAGAGAAGTTACATATCTTTTCCAAGATACTACAGCTGCTAAGTTTTGGAGCTGACATCCCAGCCCTTGGCAGCTGGCTCTAGTGTCTATGCTACTGCCCTGTCTGACAGTACAATGAAGAGAGATCTTGATTATAAACAAATCAATAGGTGTTCCCCACCTATGAGCATGCAGTAGGTGACTGTCTGGAGAAATGGGGAAGACAGAAGAGCAGGATGAGGTGCTGAAGGGAAATGCCTGGTCACCCATGAGTGTAGAAGCCAGAGACAGGGACTGGTGGGCTGGAGACACAAAAGAAATTTGTTTGTTTGTTTTTAGTTTTGGTTGGTTTTTGGTTTTCTAAGACAGAGTCTCTCTACAGATCCCTGTCTGTCCTGGAACTCACTTTGTAGACCAGGATGGCCTTGAACTTACAAAGATCTATCTACATCTGTCTCTTGACTACTAGGATCAAATGGGTGCAACACCATGCCAGCATAAAGGAAAATCTTCAAGTCAGGAAATAAATAACTGTAGTCCATGCGGTGTTTTGTTTGCTTTTCCATGTAATGCCTATACATAACCTACAAGTGAGTCACTCGCCTCAAATAACGAGCACATTGAATATATGCTCTTCTCAGACAGTCTAAAGAATTTATAAAGTTAATCAAAACACAGACCACATCTGCTTGTGATTTCTCTGGGGTACTAAGAGTCTGTGGTGGGTAGACTGTTATTAAATATGAACAACTTAGGCACCACAAGAAATTGTTCCTTAGGTTTCTGTCCAACTAAGATTTTAAGTTTCATTAAAATCCTCTCATAGCAACATGTGACTCTTGTATCTTGTTGAAGGTCACATAAAATATGGGCTCCTCTGAGTTTTACAGCTGACACATATAAAGTTGTATAGATGCTTCCTAAGAGAGAATTCAGAGTATAATCATGAAGTTTCTCACTGGAAAGGGTTAGCAGGGTGGCTCTCCAACTCCTGGGCTCTGCACAGCTATGGCCACACCCTCTTTCCCTCCCTCCCATGCTTTGCAATCTAACCCAGGGTAGAAACATTTGATAGAAAATGACTCTTGCCGGTTGGTGGTGGCGCACGCCTTTAATCCCAGCACTTGGGAGGCAGACGCAGGCAGATTTCTGAGTTTGAGGCCAGCCTGGTCTACAGAGTGAGTTCCAGGACAGCCAGGGCTACACAGAGAAACCACCCTGTCTCGAAAAACCAAAAAAAAAAAAAAAAAAGAAAAAGAAAAAAAATGACTCTTAAGTTACAAAGAGCTGGTCTCCATTTCAAAATCAAGAGAATAAAAGTAGGTTTCCAGACCCAGACTTCAGTGCACCGACAAAGTGTCTGAAGATGGAGTTGAGACAGTTCTGCAGAATGAGCTCCTTCCTAGATCACAAGGGCGCTCTGTCCAGAGCAGCCATTCAGATACAGAGCTGGACAGGCAGCACCAGCAGCAAGCACCTGGGACTAGCTACAATTTGCCTGTTTGAATGTGATCAGCAGAATAGATCACTGAATGAATGTCACTCTATAAATCCATAGTATGTTTGTCTAGATCCCATTTACAACTCATTCATTCATTCATTCTGTTTTGTCATTAAAAAAAAAAACAGACCTTTTCTTTCTCTCTCTTCCTTCTGCTGAAACTGTGTCTAACATTTGAGCCCTCCCCAAGTCCCCAGTTCATTTTACTTCCTGCTTTTAGCCCCTGTGCATGTCCACATTATACCAACTGAACCAACGGTGTACATTTATTTACAGTATTTCATTTTCACTGGTAAATACTCACACAGTGCTGGGCTGTATACGGACATTTTAATACAAGTCTATATTGTTTGTTGAACACATTCTCTCTCCTATCTTTCATCTTATCATTCAGCTGTCCTCTTTCTCTCTTGGGACTGCAGACTCTCACGTGGATCTCTTCTCACTGTGACCCTAGCCTCACCATGGTGGCTGTCACTGACGTGTTCCTGGGCTGCAGTATCACACGACTGCTTTGTCAGTCTGCCTCCTCTCGTCATGTGATGTCCTCTCACCATTCTATGACCAACCACCTCCCCCACACTAAGAATTCTACTTTACTGTGGCCTTTGTGCCTGTGGAAGCTCTTTTTACCGTACATATACAAGGACAGATCTTCATATCTGCCGCTGAGTTACAAGTTATTTGAGGGCAAGATCCTTATCACTGTTTCTGATGTGTTTTACGTTCCTTTCACATAACTGAAAATGAGAATCCAGTGTGGTGAAGTAAGCACCATTCATCAGCATGCAAGCACGCCCACGTCACAGATCCAAACCACGCTCCTTATCTTGGTTTGTTTTCTATTTTGGGATCTACAAAAAACTGGGCATACTGCCTTGATTGGTGATTTTTTTCTAACCATTACATCTAGGAAATTTTGTTTAACACTATCTAAAATATACTACCAGAACTTAAGTTACCAACTAATTCATTTGGAATTTGCACATGGAACAGGTCTTAGAGAATATTTATTATAAGAAAAACAATCTGAAGCCACTGTAAAACTCTGTGTACGCAGACAGAAAAGGATCACAAAGCAGCAGAAACCATTAAACTCGTAATGCTGGAATAAGCCCAGGGACACAAGTTCACTCTTTGAAACTAAGGGCTCCTCAGAAGAGCAGGAAGACTCCAGGGTACGAGGAGAGTATACTAACTGTTGTAAGAAATAAAGCCCATGTTAGTACAAAGTAGTCTAATGTGACGAGCTCGTACTACTTCTCACCCTAATGCAGTAGCATGTACAAAGAGCAGACGTGAATTTATTGTGAGGCAATGTAAAATAGTCTCTACTAAATCCCGAAGACAGATGAAGAACAGAAGCTAATTCTGAGTAGTTACCAAAACTGAGCCCAGGCCAGCATACCTAACACCGCTATGGCTAGACAGATGGCCTTAGAGGAAAACCGACTCTGACCACTGTCCTAAAGGACACAGCATTAGAGCGACTATCAACGACTGATCCAGCATCCGTAGATCAATGCACTGCTCAACTCTTACCAGAGAAGCTTCTCCTTGCAGTAGATGGCAATGAGCCCGGAGACCCACAACTGATCAATACGAGGCTTTGGAGTGCTCAGCCCTAAGTGGATGTCTACACCACACACACACACACACACACACACACACCAGCTCAGGGAATCTCATATAGAAGAGGGGGCAAAAGGATTTTAGGAGTCAGAGGTGAATGACTTAAAAAAAATTTTTTTTTTCTGGATACAACCAGGCAGATGCATGTATAATCAAAATGATTATGAAAACATGCACAAGACCTGTGCAGGCTCAAGCCAGATAAAATCCCAGCACAGAAGAAAAAAAGGTGGTCACAAAGTCCCCAAAGTTCCATGCTCCAGCTGAGGAACTCTGCCGGGATCAATGCCGGGAGAGGTAAAGCCGCTCTTCTGTAACAGTGTGTAACCTGCTGTCTTGACCACACTCCAGGGCATCAGGAGTCATTGGTCAACACACACTGGACTCAAAGGGAGGGGAGAACTTGAAGGTGGCGGGATAGGGAGGTGGAGGACAAACTGGAAAGAGTTAAGGGAGAGAGATAAAGATAATCAAAATACATTGTATAATATTTTTGAGGAATGAGTAAGAAATATTATTTAAAAAAGCATAAGCTCAGGTCATCAAGTGGACACGCAGGTGGACTGGGTGGAATGGAGACTGGCACTTAAGAGCCATACAGGATTGAGATCAGCGTCAGTCTGAAACACCACACTAACTGCTGCCGGGCAGGATGGTGCGTGCCTGCAATCCCAGGACTCAGGAAGCCAAGGCAAGAGATTGTGGATAGACTTAAGGCCAGGTTGGGATCCCGGTGAGACCCTATGTCAAAAAACACCAAGGGCCGGAGACAGCAGTGGAACCAATGTAAAAGCTGAGCAAAGCCTTAGGACCAATCACCAGTGTCAGGGAAGAAAAAATTCTGCAGTGTTCTAAGAGTAAGAATTAAAGAAGATAATTACAGCTTCCACGATACATGCTTTACTTGAAAACTGCAAAGACAACACTGAATGGCCTAGTGAAATAAAAATATCCATATCCATATATGAGAAAAGTCTGCAAGTAACAGTTATGATTAGATAATTAACTTTCCTCCCTTTAAAGATCCTGGTGACAACTGTTAGGGCAGGCCAAATCACAGCTCCTCAGAAACTGTTGGTAAGTTATGACACTCGGGCCAAAGGAGCATGTAGTTATGGTTCTGTACGGTCATTAACACTGAAAGGGGACCGTGGATTTGTGAGGTAGGGCTGACGCACCATCTAAGTGGATGAGAGTACCACAAAAATGAGTCTGGAGAGATGCGGTCAGACAGGGACTCAACCACCCACTCATGATGATGGCAGAGACCACAAGCAAGGACCAAGGTGCTTCTAACAGCTGGAGAGCAGGCTTGCTCATTGAGCCTCCAGGGAAGATGCACCTCTGCTGACCTATGATTTTAGCCTACAAAATAGTAATATAACAAACTCATGTAAGTGATAGGAGTCACTGCTGCGGCAGACAGGAGATCAGGACAACGTTAACCAGCCATGGAGGGACGCCTTGGTTGGACGGGGAGTTCAGTGGTGCAGCACTTGCAAAGAGTACAGTGCTTGCAGAAAACCCTGCCAAACCAAAGTGAAAATCCTTAAAGACAAACACAGAACACTATGGAGGTGTAGTGTGCTGCTTTATAAAAGATTTATCTTAGCACAGTGGTTAAGCTGTCGTCTGAGTTACTGACAAAGTACATATACCTCTGGAAAGCTAATACACAACCTAAGATGAGACCTAACACTCTAGTTCATAAAAGGAGCAAATATAAATGCCATCAACTCTGATCAACAAGCATGTTAGGAAACAGAATAGAACAGGGTATTCTCAACCATATGGAAAGTAGTGGGAAACTGAGGCAAGTCTGTCGTTTGTGCACATGTTTAAAAGGGACAGTGACACAGTACCCATCTTAAAAGCCCACCCAGAAGGCAAAGCTCAGTGTCTGCTCTCACGTTTGTATTTACCTGATGATCCTCTGGGCAGCGTACTGGTGGAGGGAGCGAAACTGCGCCGACATGTTTGCTAAAGCTGCCAGGCAATTTGTGTGCAGGTACTTGTCCTGAGGGGAGAGAGCAAGGTTAAAACACACACCACATCTTCTCCACACTTCAAGGAAGGTTAACTAAAAGCAACATCCAGCCAACTGTCCTAATGCCAGCAGAGTGCCCAGGATCTATATATATTCTCTAGTTCCCAATCTATAAAGTGCTAAGAAGTCAAATTGTTTCCAAATTCATTTGGAAGCAACGGCCAGGCAATTCAGCAATGCAGATGATGAGTTCCATGGTGGGAGTGCTGAAGCCGTCTGCAGCAGGAACACTCAGTCTTGCCAGTCATGCTTCTACAGTGTGCTGCTCTAGCCCCTCCCACCACACACGGCAATGCTGCTGCCATCTTCCCAAAACACAAGTATTTCTCAATCCTAAAACAACTGCCTCCTACAATCTCAGATAAACAAAACAAAAACATTGGGACACACACACACACACACACACACACGTATATGTACATGAGCCCCACAGACAGAAATACTTAAAAATATTAAGTAAACAACCCCTTAGCTATGAGTTCTGCACACTGCTTTCCTTGGTAACACATTTCTATTGGTTAAGTCTAAAGTTCTACAGAGTTCAGCAGAACTACTTGCCTTCTTTTTTCCAGTATTTCAAGGCTTTAGCTCTCTTGTACTTTGGAAAAAGGGTTTGTTTTTCTTTGAAGACAGATTCTGATGTACTTCAGACTGGTCTCAGATCTATATATGCTAGGCATGATGGCAAAAAGCCTTTAGCCCCAGCGCTAGGAAAGTAGAGGCAGTTGGATCTGAGTCAAGGCCAGCTTGGCCTACAGAGCCAGTTACAGGCCAGCCAGAGCTACATAGTAAGATCCTGTTGCAACCAGCCCAACCAAAGCCGTTCTACAGCTGAGGAAGACCTTTCGTGATTACCTAGTTTCTGGGATGTGGTTAGAGCCCAGGCAACAGCCTCAGCCCCTCATACTTTCTTCTTGATCTAAATTTGTATTTCCTCTTCTTCACATCTCTAGATATTTTGTTGATGCTTTAAAAAGGGCAAACCAGAGTCTTCAGTCCAGCAAGCACGGGCAGCAGCTCTGATCTCACTGCTTGCTTTGCATTTCATGCAATGTACATTACATTGAACAACCATTAAATATTAAGATAGACATTGCAATCTAATCATATAATATGCTAAGTGCTGACCCAAATTTTTCTAGCACATTCTATGAGATTAAATTTGAATTTTCTAGCACACTTCATAATCACATTTCATGAAATTAAAGCTTTACAATATGGCCTTAACTACACAAAGACAGAGAAATAGCTATGGGATACTTACTCTAGTCCTGGTCATATTGTACTGGATGGTTCTTATTACAACCAGAATAAGGAGGCTCCCCAGGGAAATTTCAGTTAAGACTCTTTCTGAATACCAAGTAATGTTTTTTAATATCTGTAATAAAAAAGAAAAGTTTGAGTAAAAACGATTTGCTTAGGAAAAGGGTGTGTCTACCATTTTCTGTAAGTTCATTCTGCTTGGAAGGTAAGTTAAGCAATAAAAAGGTGAGCTGAGAGCTTCAGTTCTCCTAAGCAAATGGCACAAATGGGTTTAGTTCTCTTTTCTTAAATAGATGAAGGAGAGAAGACCAGGTCTAGAGATCAAGAAGAAATCTACTGATATCGTTAGCAAACAAAGAGAAGATGTATATGAAATAGACATAGCACACAGATAAAAGGAACAGAAAAAAACAAACAGAGATTAGCAATTAGAAAGCAAAAGTAAGAGAGTAGGTGCTGAGAGTCAGAGCCTTCTCAACAGAGTGTAAAAACCTGTTGATAACTAAGAGAGGCAGGAGCACTAGAAGCCCAGCACCTGAGAAGAGACACCCAAGTCCTCCTGCTGTTGTTCAGAGCTGCTAGCAAGTACCAAGGCAATAAAGGCTATCTTAGAAAAAGTATACAATTCCTTAAGAGATAGGTAACAACACTCAAAGATTAACCAAACAATATATAAATATATACTACAAATTAATACACCGTGACCAACTATGGTATTATCCCAGGAATGAGAAGACTGCTTTAATATTCATGAAAAGATTCATCGGTATATTTCACTACATTAACAGATTGCAATGCAAAAAAGCACAAGATCAAAAATACATAAAGAATTCTTCCAACCCACTAATAACATAAATAAGCAAACTTTTACAGAGTATGATGTATAGGTACTTATATATCTCAGAAAGATATCAAAAATAGACATTGAAGAAAAGATGGTTTCTTCAACAAATGGTGCTATGAGAACTGGAAATCCATCCATACGCAGAAAAAGAAAACTAGATCCCAATTTTTCACCCTGAACAAAAATCAAGTCCAAATAAATCAGATGTAAAACTCTAAAGCAGACAGAGGGAAAAGACTTCAAGATACAGGAACGGGCGAGGACTCCCTGAACAGGCCTCCAGCTGTCAGGAAAGAACCGCCACTAACAAAGGCAGTTATGGCAGGAAACTGAAGGCTGCGGTGCATCACAGTCCACAGTGAAGAGACAGCATACAGAGGAGAGAAAGTCTTTGCTGTCTAGACATCTCACCGAAGACTAATTCTGAGAATCTAGGAAGAACTCAAACTACTACCTGACAAGGATCAAACAATGCCATCAGTAGACGGACCAACAACATGAATAGATAATTCTAAGGAAAGCCAAAACACACAGAACACTGCCCAGCCTCACTGGTCATCAGAGAAATGTAAACCAAAACAACAAAGAGACTATGCCTTGTCCTGGTCAGAATGGGCAGCATTTACAACACAGTAACAAAAGCTGAAGCTGTGGCAAAGGGAGCGAATGCGGGGCAGAGCAGGAGGCTCAGTGGGTACAGGTGTCTGCCATGGAAGCCCACCCCTCCCCCCAAGTCCATGCACACTTTTTTTGGAAAGAAAAGACCCCCCGAACACTTCTCATGGGAATGTGAACTAAGTCCAGCTACTACAGACGTCAATATGGTAATTCCTCAAAAATCTAAAACTAGGTCTGACACGTGGCTTTATTTACCCAAAGGACTCCAAGCCAACGTGTCACAGACATTTGCCTATCACACTCACAGCAGTACTGCTCACAGGTGCTAAGTTAATGACCTGACCTAAATGTCTGTCAGAAACATGGATAAAGAAAATGTAGAGTTTTTTTTTTTTCGCCATTAGGAACAAAGTTAATGAGGTGTGCTAATACACACTTGTGAATGAATGCCCAGGACTAGGGAGGCGGAGCAGGAAGACCAGGATTCCAGGATCAGCCTCACCAACATAGATAGCTCAACCCCAATTTGGGTTACTTGAGTCCCTGTCCCAAAATAACAACAATAAAAAGAACAAAATGACATCATTTTTGGAAAATGGATTTGACAGAAGATAAATATTAAGTGAGCAAAGTACGTCTCAGACAAACAGCATGTTTTCTCTTGCTTCTGGTTGCTAGATTTTAAAAACATAAGCTTGTGTCCCTGCATGTGACATTAAAGCACAGGTAAAACTGTCCTAGGGATAAGAGAGAAAGGCTCAAAATACATTGTGTTTTCATATGAAACATCTTTATGTGACTCAGCATGATGTACAATAAACATACACTAATGAGAATAGTATACATGTGAAAAGAACAACGAGTTATTATTACTGAACCAATCTGCCAAGTTTTAACAGGGGCTAACAGTTCTTCAGAAGGAAATAAGGGTAAAGAACACCACACTGATTTATGAGCCAGAAGAAACCACCATTTCTATTCCAAGTCCTCTCAGAGACTCTGGCAGAAGGAGAACGGGTGGAAGCCCAAGGCACGTGCATTTTGCAGAGAAGCCCCTCTGCTTTGCATCCGTCGTCAACCATGAGAACGTACCACTTCATGAATGGACCGATTGAAGCCATCGTCTTCTGTAAGGATCAACAGGACTATAAGGGCCATATAGACATGGTGTGAGTTTCTTTCCTCAACATGATACAGAATCTCAAGAATGGGTAAAACCTAGGAGATAAAATATTACACTATTTCAATACCCTATGAGAACTTTACATTGTTATCTACATGCTTTGCATTAAGGCCATACAGTTTTCATAAATAAAAAGGACAAACAACTTCTTGGCTGCAAATGCTCTCCGCACACACGTCACCACTGTCACCACTAACTCTGTAAAGGTCCTGTTAAAGAAAACTTGGTTTCCAGCGACCACTTTGGCTCAGTTTGTTTGGAGATTTTAAGAGGTCACATCTCCCTCTAATTAAAAAAGGAAGAAAAGAATTGAGTTGCTCAGAAAAGCTTAGCTGCTAATAAATTTTAATGCATTTTAATGTGTATGTTTCGTACCACTTGTACTTTAATGCTAATAATCCAAAACTGTGCTTCATATAAGTAGCTAAGAAACTATATAGTAGCCCATGGTGCATTTTCTCAGCATGTGCCCTGAGACTTAGTTGTCAATGGCTTACGTCAAACACCTCATCTTGGGATCCTGTTCACAAATGCACAAGTTTATTTCTAATCATTCCTTTCACATAGTTAATTTTTTCATTCTTCACTAACTAGAATAAACATCACTAAAAGTATATGGGCCAAATAGTTAAATTGCATGAAACTAGCACACAGACTGTCTTGGCTAGTTTCATGTCAACTTGACACATGCTAGAGACCTTGGAGAAAAGGAAGCCTTGATTGAGAAAATGCCTCCCCCTTCTCCTCCTTCACCCCCGACAGGCCTGTGGGCAAGCCTGTGGGCATTCCTCTTGACTGATGATCAATCAAGGAGGGCGCAGGTCAGTGTGGGAAATGCCAACCTCCGGCCGGGGCTCCCGAGCATGTTAAGAAAACAGGCTAAGCAAATTATAGAAAGAAAGCTAGTGAGCAGGTTCTTCCAAAACTTCTACCTCAGCTCCTGCCTCAAGTTCCCTGGATGTATGTTACCGGCTTTAAGATAAAATAAACCCAAGATACACCACTCTGCGGCCACCCAAAAGGACCTGGAGATCCAAAACTTTTGTGGCCTTCAAGGGCACCCATTCCCACATGTATACACGCACACGCACACACACACACACACACACACACACACGCACACGCGCGCGCACACACACACACACACACGCACACTCAGAAAGAGAGATGTTTAAAAAAATCTTTTAAAAGCTAAAAGAGCCTATATATAGGGTATGGTGGTACAAACCTTTAATCCCAGCAGGCAGAGAGGCAGAAGGATCTCTGAATCCGAGGACAGCCTGGTCTACCAATTGCATTCTAAGACAGCCCAGGCTACACAATGAAATTCTGTCTCGAACAACCCTCCTCACCCCTGCTACCAAAAATAAGAAAGAAAAAGTTTAAGATGAAGGGTCCAAGAGGATGATGCCAATACCAGATCAATCTTCCTTTTATGTACTTGTACTGGGATAGTAAACTTACATACTGCACAGTCCTTTCACTTAAAAAAAGATACATTAAATGGTTTTTAGATTTACAAATCTGAGCAACTATTACCAACTAACTTTAGATTGCTTTCATTGTTTAAATCACCTCAGGTTCTTTAGTTCGCAGTCCCTGATCACTCTTTCTCCTTCCCTCTCATCCAGCTATTTTCCTATCGCTGTGACCAAAACAGAAAACACCTGGAAGAATCAACTCACTGGAGGGATGGTTTGTTTGGCTCATGGTTTCAGGGGAATCTCACGTGTCACAGTAAGGACGGCATGGTGGAGACCATAGCATTGACAGCACAAGGTACAACCAGAAAACAGAGACCTCAGATCCTCAGCAGGGCTGGGTACAGGCCTCAGGAGCATAAGCCTTGGGACCTACTTCTTTCTACCAGCCAAGCTGCACCTCCTAAAAGCTACAGAGTTTGAAAACACCCTGACAAGCTGTTGAGTGTTTAAACTGTAAGCATTTCAGACCTGTGCTGGCTAATTTTACATCAACTTGACACGAGCTGGAGTCAGAGATGAGGAAGCCTCAATTGAGAAAATGCCTCTGTATACGATGAAGCTGCAGGCAAGCCTACAGGGCATCTTGTTAATTAGTGATTGATGGGGGAGGGACCAGTCCATCCTGGGTGGGACAACTCCAGGGCCAGTGGTCCTGGGTTCTATAAGAAAGCAAGTTAAGCACGTCATGAGGAGCAAGCCAGTAAACAGCACCCTCCCTGGCCTCTGTGTCAGCTCCTGCCTCCAGGTTCCTGCCCTGTTTGAGTTCCTGCCCTGACTTCCTTCAGTGATGGACTGTCACCTGGAAGGGTAAGTGAAATAACCATTTCCTCCCCAGTTGCTTTTGGTCATTGTGTTCCATGACAGCAATGGTCACCCTAAGTAGGACAGACTGTAACATTCACTTAGTGATCAGAGACACAACTGTCTCTACGGCGTTCACCATTTTCGAGTTTTATATGAATGAAGTCACAGAATATGCCACTAGAAAGGGCCTACACTGAAGAGCAGCAGATTCTCATCCTCACAAAACTCTATACACAACAAATCTGAGAACTATGTGGAGATGAAATAGCAACTTCTGAATATCAGAGTCTATAGAATAAATGAGCTGTGAACCATTTTAAATGAGATTGGCAGAATAAATTCCTACTTGCAACAATATATACAGGTAACAGCCTCAACCAATATTTACTATAAAAGAAAGAGAACTGGAAAGATAAGGATGTGAGCTAGGAAATTATCAAAACCCTTCTTTATGTTCCTAAAAGCCGCCAAATGCAACCTTGCAGACCAGTGGCTCTCAACTTCCTAATGCCGTGACACTTTAATAAGTTCCTCCAACCACATCATTATCTTGTTGCTACTTCATAACTATAATTTTCCTGCTGTTATAAATTGTAATACAAATATCTGATATGCAGGAGATCTGGTATGTGACCCCTGTGAAAGAGTTTTTCAACCCCTAAAAGGACTGTGACCCACAGGCTGAGCCACTGTTGTAGACGTTTACCAGTGGTGTTCTCAAACTGGAGACAGATGCTCCCTCATCTCACAAGACAACAACTGCACCAGAGAAGCCCACAAGTCACACCCCAGGCTTCCTGCTCATTGCCAAAATCCCCCCAGAAGTCAGCACACACAAGTGTCTCTGTGATTCCCATGTCCACCAGGATCACAGCTCTCCTCAGGATGAGTGAGGACTTTCCCATCAGACTTGAGTTCATCACACCTTTTGTTCTTAATGCCATTGTGATAAAAAATGCTAATATTGTACGCTTCTTCAGCATTTACATAGTATTTAAAACCAATGAAGAAGATCCCAAATGTCCGGTGGTGCTTTGTTCGATCTGGAGAGCTGAGGGTACATTCTGCTGCCGTCAGCCAGCTGCTGGCTCCTTTAGAAATGACCATGCATACATCAGTGAGTGCAGTGAGAGGTGATGGCATCTCAAGCACACGGCAGCTTACCTTTCCCTTTACTGCAACACTGACGGTAAATACTAGCGTCAACGGAAGGCCACGGTTGCCTAAAGGAGGTTTGTCCACCAACACAAACCCAGGAACTGACTTTATTCATTGAGCGGACCTTTAAGTAGTGTCTGACCAACAGTGCAGTACTGCATTCAGGGGCACTGGTTTGGAGACTGTGAGGAGGACGGACCCTCAGAAAGCTATGCTGAGACAGTCACCCTGACTTTCATCATTGTCAGCAGGGCTGTGTGGCAATCATGACCAATGGACTGGTGGACAACCCTCATCAGCTGGAAGGAACAAGAAGAAATAAAGACGCCCTCAGGGTTGCAGAGGATGCTGCTTGGAGAACCTGGTCAGGTGGAGCTCTGAGCAACGGGACCTCCAAGACAAAGGCTCTGTCACTCGGACCTAGGCTGCTCGCTCATTTCTATCACATCTCCCATCAGTCTTTCCAGCAACACCTGAATGGCCACCAGGGGAGCACCCTGACCCTCTTGGGAAAAAAAAATACATCACTCTGTAACATCGCAGGACATACATGGCATGTTTCTCTTGATACTTACAAGATTTTCCATATCTGTTCGGGCCAGCATGTAGGTCCTGACATTGCTGTTCTGATGGAGCAGAGTGTACAGGAGGAGCGTTGCCTGATCAGATGTCTGCTGTTCACACAGGGCTGTGTACAAACTGTTAAAGTTAATCTGGAAGGTATGTGGAACTGATGATGGGAACGGACTGCTGTCTGAAATACAGAAAATCAGCATGAAAGTGTATAAAAAGAGCACGTGAGTACTTCCTGAGTTGTGTATTTACACATAATAGTTAAGGCACTTCCAACAGTAAACTACGGCTGAAGCACTCATTAGAACTATTAATCCATCTTTAAGAATAATAGCTAAAATATCAACATATAACTTAATGAGTTTTAAAATAAAGGAACAAAATTATGAAACATAAGCTAAGGCAACTATAGTAAAACTTCTATAGCTCTTTTATTTAAAAGAAAGTGTAAGGGGTTGGAGAGAAGTCTCAGTGTATAAAAAACAAAGTGCCCTGCCAGAGGACGCGGGTTTGCTTCCCTGTGCTGAGCTGAGGTGGCTCACAGTCACGTGTAAATCAGCTCCAAGATACATCCTGGCTTCCATGAGTACCTGCATACACACAAGCCCATACTCACAGTAAGACAAATCTATACACATATATTTAAAAATCAATAAAATCAATCTTAAAAAACTAAAAATTTAAAAATAGTTCTACAACCATTACAGAAACTTAGTAAACTTTCTAAATGATAAAAAGTATAAGTCACAGCTCAGTTATCTTAGAAGCTGAGTGAAGTTAATTGAGTACTTAGTTGTGTGTGCACACATGTACAGGAGTGTGCATTTGTGTGCACATGCATGTGGATGTCAGAGAGCTTTGGGTGTTTTCCTCCGTTGTTCCCACTTTACTCTCTGAGACGGGGGAAGCAAAGCTGGCTTCTAAGCCCTGGGCCTGCCTTTCCACCCTGTGATGCTGCAGGCAGGCACACACCTGCGCCTTGGTTTTGCACAGGTTCTGATGTGAACTCAGCCTCTCCTGCTTTCACAGCGATTGCATGCACCTGAGGATGCTGAATGGCAAGACAACGGATTCGTTTGTTCGCAGAGACAATTTCAGGACATTAGTATCCAGGTTATACAAAGTTATTGCTCACTACTCTCATCCAGGTCCACAGTGAGAGCAAAATTGGCAGGGAAGGTAAGGAAAATGTAAAGTCTCAGGAGGAAAGTGTGTGAGTCCGTTTGAGGTTTCAGACACAAGAGTGCAGAGGACAAATTAAGGGTAATTGTTAAAGACCTTAGTGCCTGCTCTACACCTGGACAACAGGAAGGCTGTCCTGAGGGCAACACACTGTGCTGGATTTGTAAACATGAAAGCCACACTGATAGGGTCCTGTGCTCAGTTCCAGAGAGTGTGTGTGTGACTTGTGTGACTAGGGGTGATCGAGAGGCCACTGCACGAAACTGCAGTAAAATCTCCAATGCAGTAAGGGACCCCATATCCTAGCTAGCTTTAATTATCAACTTGATGTAGCTCAGAGTAATCTGAGAGTTAAGTACCTGGAGACTGAGGAAGTGCCTAAATCAGACTGGCCTATGGGGAGCCCCGCCCACTGTGGGTGGCACCACACTGAAGCAGGTGCTCCTGGGAAGTGTAAGAAAACTAGGAAGGTGTGAGTTACGGTGAGCCAGAGAACAGGCTGGCATGCAGTGCAGGCTGCATGGCTCCTGCCTCAAGTCCCTGTCCTGACTTTTCTAGTGATGAACTGGGACCTGGAAGAGCCTCTCCAGTTGGTTTTGGGCAGTGCTTTATTACAGCAACAGAATTAACTAGGATATTACAGCATGCTGGGCAGACAAGGACTGCAGGATGTCTGCTAAGCAGAGCTCCATGATCAGAGTGCAGACGGCCCAGAGGACAAGCAGCACTTGCTGCAGGTGGTAGGGCCGGAGCCGAGCAAACCTTCCAGCTGTGTCACAAAAGAGCACAGGGGCCAGGAACGGTGCTGCAAGGGGTTGTGTTGTCTTCCAACTTTTGATTTACAGGAGCTCAAAGCTGAGAGACTGTCTTGAGTCTCCAGTGAGTTTTGAATTTGAACTGTAGACTTGTAAACAGTGCTGGAATTGTTAGAGACTATGGGGACTCAATGCACTGTGTGCTATAAGACGGCCATGAGCCAATGGGGAAGGCTACAGCTGGAAATGCATGTGTTCGGGTGTCAAGCTGACAAGGATGGAGTTGTAATGGTCAGTCTCGATGAGAACAGAGCTGACCATGTCCATGAGGGATTTAGATTACGTTAGCTGAGGTACAACCTTACACACTGGCAGTCCCGTTTCATGGGCTGGGGTCCCAAACTAAATAAAAGCACAGTAACACTAGGGAGGAGACAGCAAGGTGAGCACAGGCATCCAGCACTCTCTGCTACTACACTGCAGGTGCAATGCGACCATCTCTCAAGCTGCTGCTACCAGAGTTCCTGCCATAATGAACCGGGAACCACCATGAGCTAGAGCAAACCCTTCCTGCCATAACTTGCTATTTGTATGTCACAGAGAAAAGATAAGTAACACAGCGAATATGCAAATATTACATAATGTTTTCCAGGAAGAGTCTGCACATGGCAATTCTTTACAGTGAGAGAGAGTACACAGTGCTCACCAACCCATGCTAGACTTAAGTTCACTGACACAGATGTGTTCTCTGTGTGTGCCCAGAATATCTACACATGCTGAGCCAGCAAGTGGCAGGAAGGAGCCACTGTACAGACGGTTTATGTCTGTTATCCCTTATTTAATCTGTACAACAACTGAGCCATTATTTTGCCCAACTTTGGAAATGATGAAATAGAAGCTCAGAGAGATTTAATAAAATTTCCCAAGTGCCCTGAGCAAACCCAGACTGACTCTCTATGCTAACATTATTTCTCATGGGAACAGCCATAACTGGTGAATCTACACCACAGTAAAAGCTCTTTTATCTCTAAAAACACACCTGAGACAGAGATTATAGTCTACTTGACTCTGGTATCAGTACCTAGAATTGCTGTGCTACTTAAAGGTCTCCCAAAAAAGTATAATCTGAGACATGGTTCAATTCTGAAGTCTCGAGTGGGGTCAGTCCTACCTACACATGGCAAAAGCAGCATCAGCAAACACCATACAGTGAGTCCTGCTGTGGTTCTCACTCTGCTCTTGCTTGGTATTTATGTAAAGTGCTGTATGATGGCAGATCCTGAGATTATAAAAACTGACAAAGATCTCACCCTAAAATGACCAGGGTGTGGTATGAACTCAGGTCAGCTCAGCTCCAAAACGAGCTTTCTAAGCCATGAAGTAAC
This sequence comes from Rhabdomys pumilio, assembly GCA_030674055.1. Lineage (NCBI taxonomy): Eukaryota > Metazoa > Chordata > Mammalia > Rodentia > Muridae > Rhabdomys > Rhabdomys pumilio. Next base: position 13,893,572 of record JANHMN010000013.1, read on the forward strand.
ACTGTTGCTAAGAAACTGAGCCCAGTAACAGAGCAGACAACCATACACGGGTTTCCATTTCCATCCACTGAACTGAACTGACCCCCCACTTGCACTACGGCTTGAATTCCTGTGTCCCCCAAGTGCAAGTAAAAACTTTGGTCCAGGCATGAGCACTCTTCCCTTTAGGGGGGTTAGGCCTTGACAGAGCAGGCTCTGTGCAGCAGTCACTCTTCAGCCTTCTGTCCTGCCTCCCATGCAAGAATCCACATTCAAGGCGTCACCTTAGAAGCAGAGATGGGCCTCAGCTCAGCGACGCTGAACTCTGGGGCTCTGATCGTCTACGTCCCAGTATCTAGCACAGTGAGAAATAAATCTGTGATCTTTACAAATCACCTAGCCTTAGTAGTACTTTATTATAGCAACACAAATGGATGAGGACTCTGTACAGTTTTTCAAAAGTGAGAAAGGTATGACTCCTTGGCATGCCAATCCTCTGCCTGTGAGCAGTTAGCACAGGCCAGAAAGCAGAGTGGCACCAAGACTCAGACACCGTCACAATCTGGCCCAAGAACTTCACTTTGTACTCATCTTAATACTGTCCCAGTGCTGGGCATACCCTGGCCATCCAAGCATCTATCACAGGACCCTTCCTTTCAGATTCCTAACACCTAGCTATGTCAGCATGGGACTACCCATTTACAGTCTGCTTTAGGGGTAGCAGTTACAAACCCCTGCTCCTTCCTGCACTAAGAAACAGTTACTAGGGCAGATTCACAACCACCCCTCCTGTTATCCACACCACTTCCCTATGTCACAGGCAGGGCAAGGAGGCTGCAAGACAGACAACCCAGAAAACAAACAAACAAGAAAACATTACTTACGTCTGTTACAGTATTTAGTCCTAGAAAACATTAACTAAAATACGGACTTTGGAATTTTTAAACAGCCGATCATATAGGTTTTACAGGCTACTTCTTGTCCCTAGCATTCAAACTCAGAATACTCTGGACTGTCTCTGAAAGAAATGTAAATTTAACAGACATAAAGGACCACAGAATTCCTCTAAGACTTATCTGTCTTGCCTGAGAAAACACACTTCAAGTTTTTCTAACTGACACTCATCTCAGAAACTATACACCGATAAACAGAATGGAGACGTCAAGCCACCGCTTAGTAAAAAAGTCATTCAAGGGAAAAGCAGCACGGACCTTGCGTGTTCTTAAACGACGTGACGGCTTGTCGGTAGGGGTTTGGTACGTCTGGGGCATCCGTCAGGTTCACCAGCACCAGCAGCAGCAGGAGACTCTGGTTGGCCAGAGGGGAAGTGAGTTCGGGAGAGGAGGCCGCTTTGCTGCCCGCCCCGCCTAGCGTGAAGACAGTCCAGAGACCAGCTTGGAAAGAAAGCATACAGTTAGTACTATGCCACCAATAACCTAAGTATTCTATACATTTATGCTTAACATAACTGTCTTGTTAACTTGTTAAAAACAAGTTCATTATTTGAGGATTCTAATGATTGTACACACACAGACACCACGACCACCATAGAATACATAGTGCCTTAATACTGTGATTTCACACTGTTTCCATGCTGACATGAGGTATTTTTTAATCCATGAGGTTAAGGCATCAAAACCATCTTTAAAATACAGCTCTAGGCACTGTAAAACTGTTCCTTATAGTCCTGGTGGACAGAGCTGCTCTAGAGCAAATGCCTTAAGAGGAAGTGAGCACAACTGAAGGAAAAGCCAAATCCTGTGCTCCGCCAGGCTGCAGGTGAGAAGATGAAAACTCTGCATGAACCCTTCTTGTCACTCAGCACTGAGCTCCCTCCAAAAACCATCAAGGAAGGGAAACCTTGTTTTCAAAGTTGAGGAGGGGCTCGCTGTTGGTAGGCAATATGGCAATATGGCAATATGGCTGAACAGTCACAAACACAAGAGCGCAACACTGCAGCCAGGAGCTGGTCACAGCTGAGCAAGCCCCGTCTGGTCTAAACTGCACTATACTGCAGATGTAAGATACACAATTAATTTGAAAGACAACATTAGAAAGCAAGGCTACAGAAGCAGTTATTTGGTAACATGCTTGCCTTGGAGACATGAGGACCCATGTTTGATCTGCAGAAGTTATCTTAACCCTGGGGAGAGGGAGACAGGAGAATCTCTGGGGCTCACTGGCCAGCAGTCTGGCCTACTTGGTGACTTCCAGGCCTGTGATAGGCCCTACCTCATAAAACTTTTAACTTAGGGAAAAAAAAAAGGTAGATTGCAGATGAGAAATGATGCCTGAATTGGAATTCTGGCTGACAGAAACACATGTACATACACATGTACATGTATACACATGAAAATACACACACACACACACACACACACACACACACACACACACACACACGGCACAAACCACCAAAGAATAAAATGTCTCACGTTTTCACATTGTTTCTATACTAAAATGAGATATTTTGAGCATATAAGCTTCAAGTATCATTATAATTGTTTTCACCAGTTTCATTTTTAACTACTAGACACTGTAAAATTACATGTTAATTATATCCCTAGTGGAAACGTTTCTGTGGCAACCACCCCATTATCAAGCCACTTTCTAGATAATGGGTGCTGCACCAGCTCTACCACCAAGAATCAGAAGCCTTGCTCCACCTTGCGCCAGTCAGAATGGCTACCATTAAGAAAACAGGTAGCAGCAAATGGTGAAAGGATATACATGGCGGGGGACAGAGCCCTCATATACTGCTGGTGAGAATGTGCATTAGTCCAGCCACTGTGAGATCAGTATGGATCTAAACCACTACAGAGCTAAGCTACATCACTCCTGAGTATACACCATCACTCCCAAGTATATACCCAAGGACTCTGCACCAACAACAGAAACACTCGCACATCTGTTTACAGCAATATTCAAGGGGCAAGACAGAATCAACAGAAACATCGGTAAAGGAAGTGTGGCATTGCTCAGCCAGGGACAATAAAACACTATCACTTGCAGGGAAACTGGTCCAAGTGCAGATCATCCCATTAGGAAGGTAAGTCAGACGCAGAAAGACAAGTTTTGTGACGAACATTCAAATCACATAAGTGTGTGGGATGCGGAAGTGGAACTGAGGTTGTCTGAGGTGAGAGCGATGGGAAGCGGGAAGACAGGGAGGGAGTGGGGGCAGGGGTCAAAGCCCATAAGATATCCGTAGATGAACATGTCTTTATGAACTGCATCGCTGTGCATAATGACACACACCAACAATTATTCACTTACATTAAAAGCCTTCTTATACACAAGTGATAAACAATAAAAAGGAGACCTGATTCCAGTTATAACAGTAACAAATACAATGTTTAGAAATACTCAGCTAGTGTGATGGCTCAGCAGGTAAAGGAGAAAGAGAGAGAGAGAGAGAGAGACAGAGAGAGAGAGAGAGAGGCAGAGAGACAGACAGAGGCAGAGAGAGACAGAGAACAGAGAAGATAGAGAGAACAGGAGGTCTCCACTGGTCATGCTGGACTAGCAGCACGTATCTGAATGAAATGGCTCCCAGGACACCAGACTACTGGAGCAGAAATAACCCAGAAGATTCAAACAGCAAATATTTGGGGAACACAGTCGGGGAAGTAGCCAGTCTACTGTTAGGGTCATCCCCCAGAAACTGCAGCCTAATAAGGAAATCATAGTCTGAGTCCTGTTCATTTGAAGATAGATGGAAGTCAGCATAATTCATACTAATTCACTATTGGAGCCCAATGTGGGGCTCGAACCCATAACCCTGAGAGATTAAGAGTCTCATGCTCTACCGACTAAGCAAGCAAAGTTCTAGAATGGCTCTCAGCAAATCTCTTCAGCCCTTTGCAGTTATACAATTCTGTGTGGCTGTTATAGTTTAACATATGGTGAGTGTAAGCTGTAACTTGTTACTGCCTCTTTAAACCCTTTTAAATGAGTTTAATCACTTAGGCTCACACAGTGGACAGAGCTGACTTCCACAAATTTTCCTCTGAACTCAACATTCAGGTACACATACAACAAATAAATAAATGTAAAAATGTCCAGCAATGAGGCTAAAACATGTAAGATATTTGGGCTGACATATACTGAACGTGACTGAACACCACAGGAAATCTGAATTAAAGTGGAAACATTTATGAATAAAAAGATACAGTATTGCAGAAGTGTAAAGTCTGTCACTAAGAGAATCTAAACTTCAGCACACCATCTACAAAAATATTAACCGGAATCTACATGATACTGAGTAACGCAGTACAAATAAAGACCACCACACAGAAACAAAGGAAACACTCAAGAGACTCATCTCAGGAGGATGCCCCACTCACAAAGCAACGTTTCTGTGGGGCACAGTCATTTAAAAAGGAGAGATTTTGCAGTAGAGTAGACAAAAATATCAAAAGAACTGATTTTAGAACGTGGATTTGTGAATTAAACATACCATATGCTATTACTTCAAACCACTGAGCAAAGAATTTAACCTTTTAATGCCCTTGGAACACTAAAATATAACCATTTACTTACTAGTTAAAGAAGTATGTGTGTGCAAGCCATACCTGCTTAGTTACCCCAGCTGTAACCCCAATATTCAGGAGTATTGGCAGAAAAGGAGGAGGAAGAACAGTTCAAGCCAGCTTGGACTGTGTAATAGCCTGTCTCAAAAAACAAGACAAAATTATGCCACCTGCCATTCATTTATCTTGAGACAGAGTATCTTTGTGATTAGCTTTGAAAAGTCATGATCCTCCAGTCTCAGCTTCCTAATGCTAAGATTATAGCCATGAGTCACCAGTTAGAAATTTTTCTTATACAAGAAACAAAATGAAAATAATATAAACATAGTAATATAAGCTGGGCGGTGGTGGCGCACGCCTTTGATCCCAGCACTTGGGAGGCAGAGGCAGGAAGATTTCTGAGTTCAAGGCCAGCCTGGTCTACAGGGTGAGTTCCAAGACAGCCAGGGCAACACAGAGAAACCATGTCTCGAAAAACCAAAAAAAAAAAAAAAAAAAAAAAAAAAAAAAAAAAAAAAAAAAAAAAACCAAACAAACAAAAAACAAAAACAAAACAAAACAAAAACAAACCATAGTAATATAGTTAAAATTAAATACTATTATACAACAAAATATAGCATTAAATTACAAGCTGGGTAGCAAATGAGCAGACTGATTCATAGCATATGTAACAACCTAACTTCAGAAGCTTCCCCCCTACTGCCTAGTGTCCATAGTGCTGAAGAGGGTCTCCATGCTGCGGGAGGAGAAAAGGAGCCCTGAGGACCATCCTGCTACCAACCCTGTGACCTACACACAGTGACCTTCCTGCAAGATGTACTGATGCAACCAGTGGCTCAACTGTACGGAAGTATCCAGCCTCATTTTGATTGGATCTAAGGGCCTCTGCTTGGTAGTACTCAAGTGGAAAGAACCAGAGCTAGCTAAGTCCTGGGCCTAGAGAAAACTTAACACATTTATTACACTAAAGGGACATAACGATAAAACTCCTCCTAACGACACACTGTGGCTCAGTACCTCACTCAGCACACACTCGACAGGCTTCTTGCACAGACACTACAGGACAATGTGCAGTGTGACAGCCTTTAGAGCACTCAGTCTTAAATGAGACATCTTAAAAGCTCTTCCTTCCCCTCAAGGTTCAAGGAGCCATGCAGAAGAAAAGGTGGACAGATGCTAGGAGCCAGAGGTGGTGGATAGCCTGACTCCAGGGAAGGTGTCTTCCACACAACAGGACTGATGCATATGAACTCACAGAGACTGTGCACACAGATGGCACAGATTCAAGCCACACAGCCTCCCAGCACTTAGAGGAAAGGAGATTATGAAGTCTACCCAAGAAGCCGTCTGTAATTGATACCCACTGGCAAAGCGAAGATCAGCTTTCTCCAATGGAGTGTCATTGGGTGCCTCAACCACACTGCAGAGTAAACCCCACACCCAGGAGCAGTTGTCCAACACAAAACTAACTCAGTGGTTTATTCCAGAACTTTTTGTTTTGTTTTGCTATTTTTTCCCTTGTTGGTTTTGTTGTTCCTTTGTTTTGATTTTTATTTGTGTGGGGTGTTTTGGTTTTAATTTTTTTGTTTTTGAGGAGTAGAAAGCTAACATAAGGCTGGGCGGGTACAGAGTTGGGGGAAGGGGAAATATGTCCAAAAAGTTTTATGTTATAAAAAAATGAAAACAACAGAATTTAGACCCTTTCGTTTATCATTATGTGGAACACAGAAACTCTCATCCAAATATCAGTGAATAAAAAAGGAAAATCACAAAAACAAGACTTGTAAACAATAGCATGTCGCATTTGTTTTTAGAATGTTGTAAATACACATATGTCAATCCGCCTGTAAGTGTGCCGACCTGGTCATGCTAAGTCATGGAGGAGAGTGCAAATGAAGGCCGTTTGCACTCACTGGCTCGCTCGGGTATCACTCATAGCACAGATGTAGTCTACAGAATTACACACCAGCAAGGACGGCAGGAAGAGGAGGACATTCCTGCTCACCCACCCAGAAAATGGGATGCAATCTACAGTGGAACTCCGAATACAGCCCCGTAATTTTATTTAAACAAACAAGTTTTAAAAGGAGGAAGAGAAGCAGGGAAAAAAGGAAGGGAAGAGTTGGCAGATATTGGGGAGAAAGGCAGGAGAGAGGGGCAGAGTCAGGGAGGGTGTGGCAGCTAGTCATATGTCAACTTGACAAACAAGCTAAAGTTACTTGAAAGTGGGAGCCTCACTGAGCAAATGCCTCCTGAGGCTGTGGGCAAACCTGTAAGGCATTTTCTTAATCACTGATTGACGAGGAGGGCCCGGCTCACTGTGGGCAGTGCCATCCCTGGGCTGGTGGTCTGTGGTTTATTAGAAAGCAGGCCGAGCAAATCAGTAAGCAGCACTCCTCCATGGTCTCTGCATCAGCTCCTATCTCCAGGTTCCTGCCCTGTTTGAATTCTATGTCCTGTCTTCCTTCAGTGATGAACAGTGGTATAAATAATAAATCCTTTTCTCCCCAACTTGACTTTGGTCATGGTGTTTCATCACAGCAATAGAAACACTAACACAGAGGGAAAGGCAGGGAATCTGGCTGATGGTTTTGGAGGTAAAAATCGCCAACAGCTTGCCACTGCCTACATTGTAGTTTGAACTGGCCCATGATATTGGACCGCACTTCTTCCAAAAGCTCACTTCTTGTAGACCCAAGCCTCTGATCTATGACCAAGAACCTTAATGGAATTGCATTTTCCTGTTGGCAAAAAGAAAAAGAGAAAACTCTCTTTACCAGAAAAATAAAGGAAAGCTACAGTGTGTTTCCTTCTGTTCCTAAGGCCAAATTAAGGAAGGTTCCCAGTGTTTTCTTAAATTATAGTCTTGGGTCTTCCAAATAAGCTCTGAAAGTAAAATTAAGCTAGCAAAAAGTAAAAAGAATTCAAGTTAACTAAAAAAAAATAAATCTGGGGCTGGAGAGACGGCTCAGCAGTTAAGAGCTCTTCCTGCAGTTCCAGGAAGCCAGAGCTTACTTCTGAACCCACACAGCTCACAAGTGACTACAACTCCAGTTCTAGATTCGACTCTTCTGCCTCTGTGGTTACCTACACAGGAGTCACATGCCCTCACAGACACATAACAAACAAACAAACAAACAAACAAACAAAAGAAGTCTTTTTTTGTTTGTTTGGTTGGTTTGTTTTTTGTTTGTTTGTTTGTTTTTTGTTTCGAGACAGGGTTTCTCTGTGTAGCCCTGGCTGTCCTTGAACTCAGAAATCCGCCTGCCTCTGCCTCCCAAGTGCTGGGATCAAAGTCATTCGCCACCATTGCCCAGTGAAAAGAAGTCTTAAAAAAAGAAGAAAGGAATCTATTGTTGATACCATTTTGAAGTTCTAAGTTAAATATATTTATTCTCAAGGAATTCTCAAGGGTGTGACAGACAGGAGCACTGTGACCCTACTAAAGATCAAGGAAGGAAGTGGCTAGCCTGCCAGCTTCTGGGAAGAGGAAGGAAGTGGCTAGCCTTCCAGCTTCTGGGGAAGAGGAAGGAAGTGGCTAGCCCTCCAGCTTCTGGGGAAGAGGAAGGAAGTGGCTAGCCCTCCAGCTTCTGGGGAAGAGGAAGGAAGTGGCTAGCCCTCCAGCTTCTGGGGAAGAGGAAGGAAGTGGCTAGCCCTCTAGCTTCTGGGAAGAGGAAGGAAGTGGCTAGCCTACCAGCTTCTGGGAAGAGGAAGGAAGTGGCTAGCCCTCCAGCTTCTGGGGAAGAGGCAGACAAGAAGCCGCTGCTGTGGATAAGAGCAGTGTCACAGAGAGAAGATGACGCACCAAAAAGTCACAGAAGAGGTGAGGCGAAATCTGATGGCAAAGTCACTAAGAATCTTACCCGCAGAATAAGCCCATGATTCTCAGAGTTCAAACCCAGTTGTAGTCATAACTGAACCTGGGTCTTTTAGAGGCAAAGAGGGATGGGTGAGTGGAAGGGAGGTGCTCCCTGAATCAGTGAGCTGTGGCTTGGTACCATCTTGACAGGAAACCTATAACTTACAACTGAGTTAAGGGCTGGGCAGTGGGAGACAGCCTCAGGGTGAAATGAGCCCTGGGAAGCAGCCATGGAAGCAGACCGTAACATGCAGAAAGATGGTCACGGCAGGCCAGCCTCAGTGACGTGTGTAGGGAAGGAAGGCAGTCCTGGACTCAGAGCCTAGGTGGATCTAGATCTGGAGAACATCTGCCAGGGTCTGACTGCAGGGTCTGAGAACTTGGGAGCTCCAGTAGTCTACTGACTTCCAGAGCCTCACAACTCCAAAAAGGCAATCAGTGCATAAAAGTTCATTAAGTCTGAAGATAGCTACAGATTTCTGCCTGTACAGATTTCAGTGCTATGACTGCCTCCCTCACTCCTGGTGGACTTGGGAAATATCCCCAACTACAACATTACCCACACAAAGGTTATGTGGTGCTTTGGACGAGATGTCCCTCACAGTTTGGGCTTTTGAACTCTTAGGCCTCAGACAGACTGGGTAGGATTAGGAGGTGTGTGTGGCCTTGCTGGAGGAAGAATGTCACTGGGGTAGACTTTGACTGTCATTCCAGTTTGCTCTCTGCTTCCTGTTTGCAGGTCGGGATGTGAAGCCTCAGCTCTCGGTTTCCAGTTCTCGTCGATACGCCTGCTGCCACACTGCCCACTGTCATGATGGAGTCTTATCTATATGGTGTCCTAGTCATGGTGTTTTAAGACAGCAAAAGAAAAGTAGCTAAGGAAAACTAAGGTAGGTGCTGAGAGAAGGCTACTGCTGTGACAGGCCTGACCATGTCTGCTGGGGGAATGTGGAAGGCTTGAACACTGTAAGAGGAACTTGAGTACCGGGAGCCATGTGGACTGGAGAGGCCCAGCTCACGAGGTTTCAGGGGGACCAAGATTAGCAAGTGGGCTAATGATCATCCTTGTGATATTTTTTTGGCAAAGAATATTAGGCTGCTTTCTGGCCTTGTCCCAAGAACTTGTCTAAGGCTAAATTAAATTGTAAGTCACAATTCCTTTGGCAGAGGAGATTTTAAGACAGCCTAATAGAACGTGGTTATAGTGATCACCCTGATGCAGGTCTACAAGGAAAAGGAGTGAGTTGGGCAGAAAAGAAAAGAAAACTTAGTTTCAGAAGGACAAACAGCACTGGGAACCTCAATGCAGCAGCCAAGGCTTGTGCTGAAAAACATGGAGGTAAGACCAGCGTGAAAATGTAGAGACCATGATTATAGCCCAAATTCAGACATAAATCAAATACACATTAAAACAAGGAATAAGTAAAATGTTAGATGTTTTAAAATTGTGATTATACATTGTCATTAAAAAAAAAAAAACAGTGAACTGTGTTTCACACAAAACGTGGATTTCACAAATAAAAACAAAAACACATTCCACAGGATTCTGCGGTCAAACAGACAAAACTAATCTGCAGTAGCAGATTACTGGTGGGGAAAAGAGGATGGACGAAGACGAAGGCTTCAGAGATGTCATGAGGAAGCCCATCACTCGGTGTGCACTGAAATAGTCTACAGCTTTATAAGTAGGGATTGTGGTTTCTTTACTGATGCAAAGAAAAATCGTAAGGAAAATGGGTATGAAAAGATTCTGGTTACACTAGAACCATTTACCTTAACTTTGCATGCTGATTTTATGATACTTAATTGAGCTAAATGCTAATAATCTATACTCTTGTTCAGATGTTACACTTACAGACGTCTTTCCCTAGCCTGGTGTGGTGGGGCCCATGTCTTTAACCCCAGCACTCAGGAGGCAGAAGCAGGCAGACGTCTGAGTTCGCAGTCAGCCTGAGAAACAGTACAGAGTGAGTTCCAAGACAGCTAGGACAACACAGGAAGCCCAGTCTTGAAACTGCCTCCTAAGTACCCCCATTTAGAAGTATTTTCCACTAAGGAAAAAAAAAAAAAAACACAGTATACATTCAATCCACAATGCAAAGCTGGGCCACCCCTGCCTGGCTACGTCTAGACTCTCGGTTTTCCTATACCTCTTCTGCCCAAAACTGTGGCAGGCAAAACCATCTAGACATGGTCCCCTTAGAGGGAACTTCCCTTCTTCACCGTTGTTTTGTTACTGTGCACCACTATAATCTACTATAATTTATCTCTGTTTTTATTATAGTAAATAAGAAAATAGCAAGGCTTTCAATTTTCAAGTTTTGCAAATTAATTTTTGTGATATGTAAAAATATGCATATGAAATTCTTTATTTTTGCCAAATAAAAATCAAGATTAAAGTCTGAATTATTTATGATTTTGCTATAAACAGTTAACATACTAATTTCATATACTAAAAGATGTAAAGAATAATTAATACCCATACCCAGAAAGAATTAATTTACAATCTATAAATAAAAGTTTTCCACTCTCAAATCTTAAGCGAATTGCCTATGTTATTAGCACTTATGAAAAGAGTGCACAATAACAAAGGCCTCCAAACATGACAAAGCACTCCTACTGTTGGGTTATTTTTCTGCATTGCCTCCAGATGCAAAGAAAGGCCAGGACGTATGCCACGTGAGATCACTGTGGGCAAAGGTAGGAGGACGCCAGTAACTCTGCTCCCTGATGGCAAGGGACATTCTGAGAAAGATGGCTGGAGCTGTTTCTAAACCACCCCAGTTATGCTGGTAACAGCAAGAAGAGAGCCTCTGAAGCTGCTGAACCAGGCCTTAACAAAGACAGCTACAGCACCATCTCTGCCATAAGGCAGGGCTGGGCCGAGCGCTGGAGAGGCACTGAGAAGCAGACGCTTTGACATGGGAAGATGCATGTAGATATTTAAAATAAGAAGATTTAAAAGTAACGAATTCAGAGGTTACCAAGACATGAACAATCAGCAAATGAAAATAATGTGTAGTAAGTGGAGGAAGGAGAATGCAGGGTTTAAAGGCTGGAAAATGTTCCTGGGGTTGTGCCCTATCCTGACAGCATTGAATGAACAAGCAGGTTCAGGCTGGAGAGGAAGCTTGTTTCTTATCTGAGGATCACAAAAGCAGAAAGCAGCACCAGGCTGACATTGGCACCCACCTCAGTCCATCTGTCAGAAAGTCACTGCTGCACGCCACCCCAGGTTTCCTGAGAGAAGAGCGGGAGCCCTGCCATACGCAAGGACAGGGCCCCCACTCCCTCCTTTCCTTCAGCATAATGAAACCCACTGTGCTTCAGGGAGTTTGTAAGGTTGCCCAGGCTTAACTAGCTCTCAGAAAGAAAAAAAATCTACTTAAAACCAGTGGAACCACAGACTTTTTCTAAAAATGTCTTGCACTGAAATCAAAGATTAAAAAAGGTTAACCATCTTTGTACAAGCAAGCAAGGGCATAGGAACCAGCAGAGCTGACTCTGATACCAATGTGGACTTCTTTGTCATCTCTTTTATAAGGCAAAAACAAAGAAAATATTACCAATTCTCTGTTTCCCATCCATTCCAAGACCCTGAAACAGACTTACACACCTCTATTAATAAGAAACACAGTTCTGCGTGACGACTTCTCAAGACACAAATGATACTATCAAGTCACCATAGTTAGCAAACACTTAAAAATGTACCCACATTTTTACTGATATTTTTATATCAAAAGATGGTCTTATTATTAATAGCATAATTTTAAATACTTTAAACCTTTTACTAATCTCATCTACTGAAAAATGGCAACATGCAGGTCTTATGACATCAGAATAACAATGCATCATAAAATTTACAAACCATGCACGAAAATCAGAGGTGTGCTTTAAAAGATTACATTGATGGGATAGCCCATAAAGCTTAAAGACCGCCACACTCAAGGGACCAGGGGCGGGTGAGCAGAAAGAAGACACACTGAGGTGAAGACAGCAGTATCCTCACAGCTAATGACACACACAAATTATCAAAGAAAGCTCCCTAAGCATTTGCATTCACCCAGCTTTCCAGGAGAAGCACTCAAACCTGAGGAGGTTCCGATCCTACTCCCGCATTCCACAGGCCCATTCCAACTCCAGCGTAGGCTCCCTCAACCACGGTCCTTCCTCTGTCCTTCCACAGAGCCCACACCCAAGAGGAAAGAGCAACTTCACAAAGCTGCAAGTGGCATTTCTACTTGTTTTGTTCCACAGGCTCTGCCTCCTGTGGCACTGCATTTACATTTCTTGACAGATGGCCCTTACCCCTTACGAGGCATTGGCCCCCTGTGCTTCATTCCTTCAACAAGCACTCAGTTATCTTCTTGGAGGTCTTGCTCGGTTTGTCCCGTGATGTGATAAATTTCTGTCGCTATATTCAAGATGCCTATAATCTTTATAAAGATTTATTATAGATGTATGTATGTTTTGCCCTTATGTATGCCTGTGTCCTAAAACTGGAGTTACAGATGATTGTGAGCCACCATGTGAATGGTGAGACTCTAACCTGGGTCCTTCAGAAAAAACATCAAATGCTCTTAGTCACTGAGCCATCTCTCAAGCCCTGTGGTGTCTAGAACTTTGAGAGAAAAATACAGAAAGTAATGTCATTATTATAGTGTGACACAGTAAGTTTCAACCTCTGCAGGGGAGCTTTCATCAGAAAGTTGGGGGATGTGTGGATTTACAAGCATCCCCCATGGGTAGACCTGGACATTCAGCTGTAGCTGTGAATTACAGAAGGGAAGAAAGTAAGGCCAGGTCACACAGCCTCAACAGCCTGAGGGACAACATACAGTCCTTTCTTCCTTTCCTATAAATGAAGAGCATAAAACTACGTAATGTAATGTAGCCGGCAGTGGTGGCACACGCCTTTAATGCCAGCACTTGGGAGGCAGAGGCAGGTGGATTTCTGAGTTCGAGGCCAGCCTGGTCTACAGAGTGAGTTCCAGGACAGCCAGGACTACACAGAGAAACCCTGTTTTGAAAAACAAAACAACAACAACAAAAGAGGCCAGCAGGGCAGATCTCCCATGATAAGACAGTGACTTTGAAAGAAGTGACACAAAGCTGTCTGGTTCCCATGAGAGGACAGCAAGCCAGGAGGAGGATCCACATCAAGAACCAAGCTTGCTGGCATCATGATATTAGACCTGTAGGTTCTAAAACTGTGTGAAACAAACAGCAGTCCTTAAGGCTGCCAGGACTACTGTGCTTTGTTAAGCACCTCAAGCCAGGACAGACGCTAACAGCACCCATTAGGCCTACACATCACAAATCGTAGACGTGAGGGTCACTGGCCACTTGTTTATAAAACATGTTTAATGACACAGGGTGATGTGTTTAGAGACTACGAGTCACCAATTGCTTTACTGGTTATCACCAAGATCATTGATATCGTGGGTTAGATGAATGTTGGAAGTATTTATTATAATTTGAATTAAATCAGCATCAAATTTTCTCTATTAAATAAAGTCTTGAGATAATTCTATAAATAGTCATCAGCACATACAGGGCTGGGAGGACAGTTCAGCCGGCAAAGTGCTCTCCTTGTGAGCACAAGAACCTGAGTTCTACCCACAGTGCCCACATAAAAGGCTGGCATGGTGGTTTGCCCTTGTAGTCCCAGCACGGGGAATCCCTGGGACACACGAGCCAGCCAGTCTAGCCTAAGTTGTTCCTGAGGATGACACGCAAGGTTTTCCTCTGGCCTCCACACACATACTTAAAAGAAGCAAACATAAAAGTCCTCAGATGAGTTAAAATGGTACCGTGGCAATTGTTGCCAAGGTAAGTTCATTTAGGAAGGAACAAATTTCTTGTGGAAATATCTATTCAATAATCAAATTTTCCTTTCTGTCACTGACAAAATTTTGCACCACATAAAACAAAAAGCCAGCTGGACACAAAGCAAGAATGTGGCAGACATATTCATTAATCAGTCTTTTAAAACTTTTTTTTACATGATTTAAAGTTTAAGCAGACCAGAAACATAGACGCTCTGAGTTTTAACACTGTCATAACAGAAATTTCCCTAGGGTTCTCCAATCACTTCCATTCTAATTCTATTTTATACTGGTCTAGTTGTTTTCATCCCTAAACACCCGCAGAGCATCAGGACTGACAGCAAGTCACTGCATGAGGACAGATGTCATATGGTTTTAGATGAGATTTTATACACTTTATCTCTTCTATTCCTCACAAACCCAGAAAAAAGGTCTCCTATTTGTCAGTGTTAGAAATCAGTCAATAAAACTCAGCAGTCAGGGAGAAGCTGAAGAAATAGCTCAGTAGTTAGCAACACCTGCTGCTCTTCTTGAGACCCAGAGTTCAGCTCCCAGCATCTACATCTGGTGGCTCACAACACGTATTAACCCTAGCTCCAGGAAATCCAACACTTCCTCTTGCTTCTGCATGCACACACAAAAAGACACACAAACATACAGGCAGGCAGGCAGACAGACACACACACACATAAATAAATCTAAAAAAAAAAGTTGATACTGATAAACAAGGCCTTATCACTGAGAAAACACATCAGAATGAGTTCAGCTAAGCCTATTAATGCTACCTCTAAACAACGTACTTTCTCAGTAATTACTAGTACTGGCTGAGCCCCTGCAACAAGCAAGGGACCCTGAGAATGGATTTGGGAACTGCACCCATCAGTGATACTGAAACAGGATGAGGAACATTCTAAATGTCCAGTGTTAGCACCAGACCCCACTCCTTATCTCTGCATTAGGAATGCCAAGATCTAATTGCAGTACAAACAGGCAGACAGATGAATAGATTTTTAAAAGTATGTCAGGTGATTCTAGAATTCTGGGATTAGCTTAAAAGATAAATCAGCTGTAAATTAACATAATACATTAATTTTAAAAAATGGAAGCACTCATTCCAAAACAGTGATACATCAATTGAGTCTTTGTCTATACTGACATCACAGTGCTATACATGATTTCTTGTACTATAAAACTATGAATGTACATCTATCTGCATGTATTATAACAAATAAAGTACTATGTTAATTTACAAGTCATTCTAGCCAATTTTGAGTAAAAGAAATCACTTGATGCATCTGAAAAAGCTTTTTTAAAACAACTATATGACTTATCATTACTCTCAATAACAGAAACAAACAAAACCTCTAGTTGTATCTTGGCAGTACGAGCAATTCCTACAGTGTTTCTCCTCCTCTGAGCTAACACCACCCTGGCACCTGAGGAACGGGAGAGTGGCTCACTGTTCTAGAAAGAAGACAAGCAAGCACTACATCCTAGGACTAAGATGGAAGAGAGACACCAAGGGAAAATCAATTACAGGAAAACCTAACTGTGAATCAGGGCGGTGGCTCACTCCTGTCACCGACACTTGCAAGGCTGGGGCACACAGAACGCTGTGAACTCATGGTGGATTAAACAGTGAGTGCCGCACAGCAGGGCTAGCATAAGAGCAACAAAATAAAACAAAACTTGAGTACAACACTTAAATGAAACGACGCTTTCATTTCTTCACTTGTGAGGAGCGAACAAGGACCCCTCCTCACTCAGCACACCTACACTCTGGTTACACGAGACGCCCCTGAAGGAGGAAGGCTGCTGCACGGAACCTGCCTTCAAGTGGCTCAAAGAGAAGTGTGGATGACATGTACATGACAGAGGACACAGTGGCAAACAAAACAAGAGTGGGGTGGAAAGAAGTAGGCCTTATGCTAGTTCACTCTTGGAGGTTTCTGCGTGTGTAAACTGATTTCCAGATACGAAGTTTCTTTTTTCAATGAGGAGAGAGAGATAAAATTGAAAACAGCAAATGTTGATAAAGACAGTTATAGATAGCTGGAAATTCATCCCACCATTCTCTACCCCTGTACATCCTTGAAATTGCACAACATAAAACAGGAGAAAAGAAAACTCAAGCGGGTGGGATCATGCAGGTAAAGCAGCTGCAGAGGCAAACAGGTAGGATTCAGACAGTGACAGAAAACATCTCCATGACAAAGTGCACATCTCAGCACAGACACAGACTAGCACTGGTTGTCCTGGCTGCTGCTCTTTGTGTCCTGGGCTGGGCTCAAGTTACTGGTGATCCTTTTGCCTCAGCCTCTTGAATTCTGGAACTAAAGACAAAATGGCCACCATTCCCAGGTATATATTAGCTTTTAGCATTTAATCTTATCCAAGTATTTACTGACAATCCACAGATGTTATCTTGAGAGCCAGGTGTGGCCGTGCTTGCCTGCTGTCCCAGCACTCAGAAAGCAGAGGCAGGAGGACTATGGGTTAAGAGGTCAGTCTGGGATAGTCAGCCCAGAAAGCTGGTAAATCAAGCAGCCTTCGAAATCATGACATATGAATGTAAGTTATGGGGAAGGATAACAACAGGAAAAACAGCAAAGGCTGCAGAGTCACACAGAGCTCAGGCAAAGGCAAGCTCACCTCCTTCCTCTCAGATCGTACAACAGTCAGCCAACAGTCCTCCTGTAGCTGACAAGCAGAAGCATCTACAGTTTGACAACACTAGCCAGACTTAGTGGGTTATGAAAAGGAAAGAAGACAAAGACACCAAGTGTGGAGGCGCCATGCTGGGGAGGATAAGGAAGGGCTGGATAGATATGATCGTGTTTCATTGCATGTATGTGTGTGACATTCTTGAGGATGAAGAGCAACAGACAGTGAGTTTTCAGTGAGTGAAGAACTAGAGTGACTCAGAAGGTTCCGGATGGCACCTGGGTCCAGTGTAAGGACTTACCTCTTGCCTTGCCAGTATTAACAAAACCACTATATAAAAGTAATTTTATGGGGTTGGGGTTATGCCCCATTCTAGAATAAAAGACACAGAAACCTGGTATTTTTATTAATCACCTGTAATCCTAAATGGAGCAGGTACTGAGCTGTTCGAACCACATCACAGCCCTGTGTTACTTGCCAGCTGAGTCTTGCTCCGTTTGCTCTGCTCTATGTGTGACCTCAGGGCTATTTTCTCTTGGCCACGTGCTCATGGCCCATCCTGCCTCATGGGGACTTCCTCCTTCTACCTCCATTCCCCTTCTCATCGTCCCTGAGACCCCCTACTGCATCTCAGGACCCATCTTCCTCTCTCTCCTGGTCAGCCACAGGCTCCAGCCTTTTACTGTCCAATCACAGATTATTAGGGAACATTCTTTACAGCACATTGGTCGATACAATGCCCATGTCCAGACTGCAGCCTGATCCTGGGGCCCAGAACTCAGCCTCTGAACACACAGTGCACAAGACCAACCCACCACCACTATCTCAAACTGAGTTTTTAAATCAACGTACCCTGTTTTGAAGGAAGTAAGTTTTAAAGCATACAATGCACACAATGGTACAAAACAAATGCTTTCTACTCAGGAAAGGCCCAACCACAATAAACTGTCCGTAAGTCGGGGTAGGAGACAGTGCACTGGACAGAGTGCCTGCGGTGTGGGCTCCATCTAAATTGTGACATGTTTGCATTTTGGCACTCAGCAAACAAATGACACCAAAGACACCTCATGCAACATGTAGCTAAAAATTAAAAACTATATACAAATGTATTTGTTTAAGACAACGACAAAAAAAATCTGCCAAGTATGACCACTGATTTGAAGAAAGTAACTAAGGAATTTTTCTCTAATTACATTAGAATATTGTCAAGAACTCGCACCAGATAGTTGATAATGAAAAAAGGAAAGGAAAGGAAAGGAAAGGAAAGGAAAGGAAAGGAAAGGAAAGGAAAGGAAAGGGGAAAGGAAAGGGGAAAGGAAAGAAGGAAGAAAACACCAACAGCCCAGTTACGTCTTCCTGAGAGTCTTCTTGCCATGCTGCCTTCAGGCCTCACCTGAGCAGTGCTGTGGGGGGTGGGGGGCAAAGGCAGGACAATCTACAAAGTCCAGCTGCTTGCTGATCAGTCTGAGACTTTTTAGTGAGGAGCTGGCAAGCCTTGTGGTAAAGTAAACTGCTGCACTGTGCTGCCCACGCCCATGCACGTCAGCTGCACTGTGCTGCCCAC
>JANHMN010000013.1:13912007-13928886 GCA_030674055.1 Rhabdomys pumilio
ACTGTGCTGCCCACGCCCATGCACGTCAGCTGCACTGTGCTGCCCACGCCCATGCACGGTATTACTTGCTTGGATACAGACAGGAGACTGCCTGGATGCCAGGCTACTTCTCCTTTATAATGAGGCCCACATTCTCAGCTGTGTTAGCTCACAGAGCCCTGCCCCATTCTCAGAAGGGACTGCAAAGGCACCATGTGCTGCCCTCACCTGCAGCTCTGAACTCTGCAGCAGACATGATGCCTACTATGAGGGAGGAAAGGGCTTTTCTTCAACAACTCCATCCCATGCTGCTGCAGAGTTAGTTACAAACTTTTCCAAATCTCCCAAGTTGTCACTGAACAAGCTCTGAGATTATGCAATGAAACCCCAAGCAACTGAGCCTCTACGCAGAAAGATGTTTCTTACAATACACATAGCGAAAAACATCCAATGGCTTGATTTTACTTTCTCTTCATAACTAGACCTTGTATGATATCCATATTTACATATAAACATTCATCTTGAAAAATTATGTTCTACCGCGAAATAATCTATTCATTATTTGCATACATTTAATATGAAACACCACAGAGAATGGAAGGATTCATATTTTAATTACTTTGCACATTTACATTTCGCCAGCTGCACAGACCCACTAGAATGGCTAATGGCAGCAGCCGAGTGAAGAGAGCTGCTTGTGGATAAGTAGAAGAGATCCCACAGAAAGGGGATGTGAAGTCTGGAAGGACTTACTTGCTACTCCTGACGCCAGTCCATACAGCAGTCCTCCCCCATCCGACTGCTGAGGGAAGACGTGGGTTCCCGGCGGAGGTGGCTTTTCTTGTCTGATAAAGTTATACAATAAGGTTTTCACAAGTTTGCTGGTGTAGGGAAGACTACATAGAAAGGGTAAAAAAAAAGGAAAGTCAAACTCCTGTTCATGGAGTCACTAATTCTGCATAACATCACAGAATATGTCAGTCGCTAGTACTACCTCAGGGACAGTGGCAGCGTCTCACGACCTGACTCAAGCCCTGACCTGGCGCTGCCTCCTACCACACCAGAAGGCACGAATAAAACCATTAAAACATAAGCATCTGTTACCTTGTTTGTAATTTACACAAAATTACAAGCAATTATAAATTTAGTGGATAATGCAGTAGAGCCAGCAACTGAAAGAAGGTTGTTACATAGAAATCAGCAGAGAAACACGAAAACTAAATAACATAAGACATGTTTTAAGCACAAAACTCCAGTTATTCAATTATTGGTGACAAGGTAATTTCTATACTTTCCGGTCCACTTGTAGATTTTTGCATGTATTACTGATGACCATGGCTTCTTCGATAAACCACAAGAACCAGAGAAAGAATATTCTGATTAAGTATTTGACATTATAATGATACTATAAAAACCAAAGACTAACAAAGTAAAACTACTAATGCCCTCCCCATCTATGAAAAATACAACCTTTATATTTCTAGCACTGTAAGAAATAGTCAAAACTCTAGCATGCCAACTGTCACCTGAAGGCCAGGTTACTCCACTGCTGTTAGGGTTTAGAGCAGAGTCTCCAAAGCCTGGGCCCTCCCCTTCTTGTCAGTGACTTTCAGATGTCACCTGCACAGGTTCCAGTATGGTTTGTCTCCTTTGCAATTCACATCGGAGTTCAATCCTCATTATGAGGCAGGAAAATGGTGGAAATTAAGACTCACTATGGTGTTTGGCAGTGGAGCCTGTTGGTTAGGTCAGAAGGTAAGTCTGGAGCTCCTATGTCCAATCCCAGTAGCTTTTCAATAAGCAAGACCCACAGACTGGCTTGCCTCTTGCTGCACAAGGACCAGTGATACTTTGGAAGTCTTCCAGTAAGAAGAAGGTCACCAGATGCAGTCTCAACCTTGGACCCTGGGGTCTCTTTTCTGCATGACTTACCCAAAGGCTCTATAGGAGCCTGTGAACATGCTGTAGTGTAACCATGGCAGCAAGGCAGGCAGAGAGGAGGCAGTGCTACGAACACCCTTCTCTCATAACAATCGACTAGTACTCTACCCACAGCCGTGTCCCCAGAACTTACAGATAACTTTAACAAAAACTAACTTATTCTAAAGACTTGTTTGGTTTAAAGCTTATTGAAACTTATGTCAACAGAAGGTAGGGTATGTTTACTGCAAGCATTTTTATCCACATTCCCGTAAGTGTCTGCTACACAGGAAGCTTCACATGTGATTAGCATACAGTAAATAAGTAGATGCTCATTAAATTAAAAACAGTGAAGGGGCCACTGGCATAGTCTCGACAAAAGGTGACCAGACACAGATCAGACCATAAAAGTCAGCCCTTCAAATTCACAAGGACCACCTTCTCAGATTATGCATGTACTATTTCAACCAATTACAAACTGAAAATACTCAGGGAAAAAAATATCTTATCTATACTGAATTTTACTCTCTCAATATTTTCCAAACAATTCAGTATATCAGTTACTTACAAGGCATTCACATTGTGTTAGGAACTATATGTCATCTAGGATTTAAAGCATACAGGAGGACCCTGCCACAGTTGGAATACGCAGAGAGGACTTGACAGAGGAGGAGGAAGGAGGAAGAAAAGACAGTAGGCTACTGTACAAAGCAACCATTACAGGCACCAATGAACTGGGGGACAAGGCAGAGTACAGAGGGAACAGGAACCAGAATGTGGCCTCGTCTTGTGTTGGATATGAAGCAACAACAGAACAAGAAGAGATGTCAGGTTGGTAAACAACAACATCCATGAGAAGATGATGCTAAACATAGCAGATTAAATATCACGGTGGCTGTTCCTTAAGAGGGACAAGGTGAGAACGTAACGTACCATGGACCTTGCATCAGGTACTTGTGACTGATGCCCTGCCGCAGAACCTCCTTGTGGAAGAGCTGGCAGGAAAGGAAGACGACCATTGCTGAGACGGCCTCTACTGATATCTCATATGTAATATCCCTGAAGACATGGGGGAAACAGAGTCACAATCAGTCTGGAAGAGTAAACAGCGCTCTTCTCACATAAACTGTTCATTTAAGCAGTCAAATCTACATATTCAAATATTTCAGGGTTTTTTTTTTTTAAAGCTTAAGATAAAAGTTCACTCAAGCCAACATATTAAACCCCTTTCCGGGCATCCGCTCTTCTACTTGGAGCTGGCACCTCACTGCTTTCCTACGCTGCAGTTCCCATGTCTATTAGTCTTCTGGTGTATGGGAGGAAGAGCAGCAGCTCTCAAGATCTGCTCGCCATGGCAATATCCGCGCTAACCCCTGTGCTTGTCCCTCGTCACTAACAACAGCAACTGATACACAGCAGGAAAGGCAGACGGAAGGCCATGATCTCTGAATCAGAACGGTGTATCCGTTTCATCTCTAATGTGTGACACCTCAGGCAAACTGTGCATGTTCAGCAGGACATCAACAGTAATCATGTGATCAAGGGCTGCGGGGTAGAGACAAGAGGATCCCAGCAGCTCTGGCAAGCCAGCCTACCCAAATTAATAAGCACTCAGCTTGATAAGAGTCCCAGTGTCAAAGGAACAAAGCTAAGGGCGATAAAAAGACCTCAATGTCCTCTCACTTCATGGATGTACATCCCACACACATGTGCACACCCATGCATACAACAAACATACATACACAGAAATAGAGGCGCACATACAGACATGCACACACAGGCACATGCACACATATACACAGATACACGCAGGCACATGCACACACAGGCACATGCACACACAAACTCAAGACAGTCTATTTCTCTACTGCCGTTCCAGGAACCATGAGTTTGCTTCTCCAGGCCTCCACTGAGTGGCTTCCAAATGCCTGAAGCCCCAACCCCTTGGGACACAATGCTCCTTTCTGACCTATGGCACTGCACTCATGGACATGAACCCACACAAATACAATTTTTGGAAAATTAAAAATAATTTTTAAAAAACTACAAAGGTAAACATATACACAGAAGAAATTGCAGGCAATAAATGGGTCAATCAATCATCTGAACGCACAGTTCTCAGGAATATAAAACCTGATAAGAGTTTTTAAGTGTTGACTATTTCTAACCAGCTGGCAAACACACGTGAATTAAAAGTACTTTGAGATTCCCTCTCATCGCACTCACAATAGCCACCATCAAGAACACTAAAGACAGCAAACTCTGTGCGGGTGTGGGGAGGAGAACACTGCTGATGGTGTCAACCATGCGGCCACTGTGGGACTCTGGTATGGCAGCGTTTCGGACAACTATTTTTTTTTTTTAAAGATTTATTTATTTGTTTGGACACACTAGAAGAGGGCATATGACTCCATTACAGATGGTTATGAGCCACCATGTGGTTGCTGGGAATTGAACTCAGGACCTCTGGAAGAGCAGTCAGTGCTCTTAACTGCTGAGCCATCTCTCCAGCCCCAGAGACAACTATTATGACCCAGTTCTCCCCTCCCCGCCATGGTCAGATGGGCCCTTCTCACTTTAACAGGAAAATGGAACCAACCTAGCTGTCCATCAACAGAGGGTAGATTTATTCATATTTATTTATCCAAATAATTTTTTATCAACCTGAATTTTTTCATGGCAAAGTTTTCAATTAAAGTCCAAAGTAAATTTCAAGTCAAAGGAAAATTTGAAGTAAAGTTCAAAGAAAAGTACACAACAGCTACTAAATGGTAGTTCGTTGTGTATTTAAAGACAACTGGCTCTCAATCAGCAAGGTTAAATTTAACCAGGTTGTTAAGTAGCTCTCACTGGTAGAAATATATTTTACAATATAACATAATGAGGCAAAAACTCTGCCTGGCCAACTCAGCAAAACTCTGTCTCAAAAGTAAGGGGACATGCCAGTGACACGGGTCAGTGATGGAGCACCTGCCCAGCATGCAAGAAGCTGTAGGTCCAATCCCCAGTACCACAGTACACACACACACACACACACACACACACACACACACACTGTGGGTATACTCAGTGATACAGTACTTGCATTATAAGGAAATGGCATTTCCTTAATTACTGGTATAAATTATATTCTGTTTATTTCTCTCTCTCTTCCTTCCTTCCTTCCTTCCTTCCTTCCTTCCTTCTTTCCTCCCTCCCTCCTTTCCTCCCTCACTTCCTTCTTTCCTTCCTTCCTTTTCAAGGGTTTCTCTGTATAGCTCTGACTATCCTGGAACAGTAGACCAGGCTGGCCTTAACCTCAGAGATCCGCCTGCCTCTGCCTCCCAAGTGCTGGAATTACAGGTGTGCGCCACCACCGCCCAGCTAGTTCTCATTCCTTGAACTGAATGAAGAATAAACGGGACACTTACAACTCATTAACGATGGCACAGATGACCAGGAATAATTCTACTCACAGTAATCATTAATTAAACTACCCAGGCCTATCTGGAACACATATTCACTAGTCAGTCTTTGTGAGCCCAAAGGCAAAGAGCTAAGTGAGACCTCCATCAACAATGACAAGGAAGTGAGGCCCCCAGTCCAACAACCCTGGGGGAAGCACATGCTGTCACCACCCAAAATGAGGGGTTTAGAAAGCAAACCCTTCCCCTCCTGAAGCCTCAGATATCCCAGCCCTGACCTGACCACAATATCTTCAGTCAGAAGTAACAGGTCAAGCTCTACTCAGACATCTGACAAAATAAAAATTACCAAGTAATATTGATCGTTAAACAGCTGTCATTCAAAAAATGCGTTGGGCTTTCTTTTTTTAAGACTAGGGTTCATTATGTAACCTAGGTCAATCCCAAACTCACTGTGTATCCCAGACTGTTCTCAAATTCACAGTAATCCTCCTGCCTCAATCCCTCAAGTACTGAGATTACAGACACACACACACACTGCCCAAGTAGGGTCATTCTTACACAGCAACAGAGACATGATACACAGACTTGGGTCATTTACCAGAAGGTAAGTTGTAGGCAGTCTGGATGTGGACTGATGAGAAACTGGTTTAATAAACGCAGCAGGTGCATAGATACGTTGAGCAGTTTCTAAAGCCACAGGTTAGATGTTCATCTCACATCACTAGTAAGTCAAAATGCTTTTTCGAAAGGAAGTTTGTGAGGGAAAAAATTAAAAATAAACAAAAAACATCGTTCTGACATTCACTCCTGCACATAACAAGGACACTGACAACTACTGGGCCTTTTCTTGCTGCTGGAGCGGCCATGAGAAAAGGATGCTGCTTTAACAGCTAGAAAGACCAACCCAGTACTGGCACCAGCTGCCTTCACCATGCCACAGATGCCTTGAGACAGCTATGTCCATGACTGCAGCTGAGCACGAGGGCTGCTGGGGGCCCTGCCAGTCGAGGCTATGTCAGTCTGTGGTAGATGTGCACTCCTCAGCCTCAGCAGAGGAGGAGCATGTGCCTGATGGAGGGACTACTGTGAGTGCTGCGGGGCTTAGGGAAGACAAGGCTGGGCTTAGATGATTGCCGTGCTACACAGCAAGCTGCTGAGATCCATCAGAGAACAGACTCAGAGCCACTTTCCCATGCTATCTCACCCCCTGTTACATCAGGACCATTCATCCTCTGCAGTGGTCTTTCCTCACCCACTTCTGTAGAGTAGGCTATCCTAGTTGCAACAGGGATGACAGGGGCAGACTGTAGCAGCAACCTCACACTAGAAAACTAGACTGAAGCCTGGCACCAGACTTGACAGCTAAACACCACACAGGCAAGTGAAATCCCAACAGGCTTGGCACTAGGAATCAATGCTGCCCAAAGGCAGTCCCTACTAACCCCAGGCTTCCAGGGCCAAAGCATCCACTAACAGCTCAACAGTGAAAGAAGCTGAGTGTCTCAGGAGTGCCCCAACAGCTGGCACCTTGTTACCCACAAGCCAGCACTGCTTTCTCAAACAACCCACTTGTTACCCACACCCCAGTCCCCAGTCCTGGCTCCTGCCAGCTACTGAAGAAGCTGCAGAGGCCTGCGGCAGCTGCTCTAAGGCTGAAGACACAAGGTGACTCCAGGCCTGATCTACCTGCAAACACCCACTGATCTCCCTGATGTGAGGCAGAGGAGCCTGTTCCTGAGCTGTCCCTGCATAGGCCATGCCCAGTCCCCAAATAGTCCTTAGTGGGCCCAAGTTCCCCCGTCGAATACCATCCCAACAGAAGACAAACCGTCAAGAGAAGCTGCACTGAACAATCGCAACACAGCCAGGGTGAGCAGGGGAAGTGGGCACAGAGACGAGAGCAGAGAGGGAAGAGAACCTGAGAGCCCTGCTCAGCACAGAACTCCAGAAAGTTGTCAAGGAGCAGGGCACAGGGCCTCAGGTCATAGCATAACAGCTTTCATACTGGTTTCTGCCAGATGCCAAGGCCCTGATAACAAGGCCACGCAGGACTTGTGAGGCTAAGGGTCTCTATACACTATAGACTGGCATGGGACTGTAACACTAGAGGGCGCCACTTGCCACTGCTTCCATCAGCCTGCTACTGCCACCTGCTGCTGTCACACATGTCACACAGGGAAGGGAAGGAAAAGAGGGTGCTAGAGACCAGCATCTGAAAAGCTTGCCAGTCCACTACTCCATCTGGGTAGGGCAGAAGAACTTGTAGGTAGCTCAGCATTCATGATGGGAAGGCAAAAGTACCACTCCAAATTTGATGCCAGCTTAGTCTACATAGAAAGTTTCAGGCTAGACAGGGTTATATAGCAAGACATTCTTAAAAAAAAAGAAAAAAAAAAAGCAACAAAGCAAAAGAGCAAAAAAGGAAGGAAGGAAGGAGGGAAGGAGGGAAGGAAGGAAGGAAGGAAGAAAAGACTTATTTCCAAGCATATGTATTGGTACAGAGCAAAAGAAAAAATTAATGCCAACAGTGAAATCCATAGCCCTTGAATTCTCTATGCAACCCAAAATAGCCTTCAGCTCATAATCCTGCCTCTGCTCTCCCCCCCCCACCTCACTATGCAGGAATTATAGGCTTGCCACCACTCCAAGTTGGCAAATATTTACACAGGGATTATGAATACCAGTGGCTACTCACCTTATTTACAAAAGAATCCCTAACACACCCTCCAAGACCCCACAATTTCTAACAGAGCATCCTAACTTCCTTCCTACGGTATCCTTACCCTTGCCCCTTCACCTCCAGTTTGACAGGCCTACTTGGAAACCTAAGCATGTGGCCAGCTCAGGGCTTTGCATCTGCTGTTCCCCGCTTACAAGGCTCTCCCATGAGATGGAGAGCAGCAGAGCACCTCTGAGCCCACTTGGGTTTCCATTTAAATAGAATATGTCGTATAAGAAACACGCCCTAACACTCTGGGCTCCTACACCCCCGCGTTACTCTTTCTGCACTGATGCTTGCATCCTGACATCATCATGTACCCACTCTTGTCCTCAGTCCCACTCTGCAACGAGAGCCTGTGTTACCACTGTACCCTACATACAAAAGAAGATGACAGGAAGTAATCATGAATTTGCTGAATTGTCATCTCTAGTCTGCTCAGTTACAGAGAAAACTTAGTATTTTTTTTAAAACAAAAGTCTCAAACTCCCAGCTTCCAAATACTATTTCACAATCCAGCATTCTGTATAAAAATTCACTCCCAGGGACACAGTAACAGAACTAGTAGCAACAGCAAAAATAATTATTCCATGATGCAAGGCTGACGCAGGGCATCCCATACCCTCATTTAATCCAGTTTCTACCCTAAGCAGTACTGGAAATGACTCAGTACAGAGGTTTAGCACTGCTTCAGAATACGTAGGCCCCAATTCGATTGTGCCCACCTGGAGAAATAACGCAAATATCATTCAGAAAATCTTTGGAACAGCCATTAAAGATATAGGATTTGAGGATATACAGAGCCAAACTGCAGCCATCCATCAATGACGCTTCCTGGTTACCATGCCCCCCACACCTCCCAAAGCCGTGAGGAGCCTCCAGGTCCATAATGAACAAAAGCTCGCCGATGGCCCCAAACGTGTAACTGTGCAACCACTCAAAACCAAGCTGACCACATGCTGGCTCTTTATGGCAAATCACAGATCTCTAGGCTACAACATCTTAAAAGCTGCAGCCTAAAGGAACATGATAAAAGTGAGCTAGTTTAAGATTTCTTCCTTTCTTCCCCAGCTGCCTTTCTTCCCCAGCTGCTTTACTGGGTAGTTAGATAAAACAGGATACTGGTCTGCATAAGACAGCAACAGTTATTAGTACTAAGCTCAACTTAAACTCACAGGTACTTCAGCTGTTTCAAAACAGAGATAATGAAAACCACTTAGGGGTATTACATAATGGGCCACTTACACTGCCTGCTAACAGTGAGACGCTCCACCTCAACAAAATACAGTCAATTCCAACAACAACCAGTTTACAGTTTGAGAGTAAAGGAAAATATTATATTTACACTTTCCACTATCTTCAGACTGAAGAAAAAAAACAAAACAAACACCCTGCCCTAGCCCCAGCTGAGAGTCTTCCTAGCAGTGAAGAGAGAATCAATATTTGACTTTCCATTTACAGTTTAGGATCATAGTGCCCATTTCTCTGTCTCTCTGTCTCTGTGTCTCTCCGTCTCTCGCTCTCTCTCAATGAGGAGAAAATAACTGACTCCTATTAGTATAAAATGACCTCCTAGAGGCCCCGATTCCTGATACTATACACACAGTACATAATAACTAACTCCTATTAGTATAAAATGACCTCCTAGAGGCCCCAATTCCTGACACTATACACACAGTACATAATAACTAACACACCCCCCCCACACACACACCCACACACACACACACCCACACACACCCACACCCACACACACATCCTAAGACAAGTATGGCATGGCGGCACAGGCCTGCAAACCCACTAGGAGAGAAGAGGGAGGAGAAGTGTGAATTCAGCCTAAGCCTGAGCTACACAGTGAGTTCAAAGCTAGCCTACACTCCATGTCAAGATCCTGTCTCTAAAAAAAAATTACTAACAATCCTGATACAACTGTGGTTAACTAAATCTATAGACTCACCTGCCACCTCATCTATATTTGTCTTCAATTCGTACATATAAACCCACATTTAGGCCTTCCTTAATTTGACTAGTCATGAGTTCTAGTTGCTAATACTTAAGTTGTGCACATATTTGTTAAGTTTAATACAATGTGTTTCATGTTTATTTTTAATGACATTTTAATTTTTATTTATCATTTGATAGCTGCCATTATATGACTTCTGTGTAATGACTTTGTCATTGAGAGTATAAACTTCTCAAACAAGTTACCATAAACAAACATTCCTTCTTTACATCCAGGGACTGAGTATCCCAAAGTCAAGATGCCAACCAATTTAGTTCCAGGACAAGAGCTTTCTCACTGGCCTGCAGGCAGCAGCCTTCTTGCTATAGTCATGTAGGTGGAAAATGGTGAGGAGAAAATAACTATGGCTCTTATCGTGTCAAGATGGCCTCCCAAAAGCCCTGAGCCCTAGGACCAAGATATTGAGAAGACTTCAAATGGGGGCGACACAGGCATTTACTTCATAACATAGTGTCTGAAAAGCTAGCATGGTGGCTCATGCCTGTAGTTTCAAAACTTGGGAGAATCAGAAATTCAAGGCCAGCCTTGGCTACATGAGATTGTCCTTGAAAAACCATACCAAGATGGCTTAAGAGATGACTCAGCAAGTAAGAGCGCACACTGCTTGATTTATAACACGCACGCTGGGTGGCTCACATCTGCCTGCAACTCCAGCTCTGGGGAATCTTACAACTTTGATCCTTTCGGGCACCCACAATCATGTGCACATACATGTAAATTGAAAATAATTTTTACAAGTTTTATAAAAATAAATCGTTTTAAAACCATAAAGAAACATCAATACAGCACGAGAGACAGTTTAAGCACTGTGTCAAATCTTATTTCAGCCAGGAGAGTTCTTAGTTAATATTCTGTCACTTCGTTGTAATCAAAAGCTGCACACCACTGGTCCTGGAGGTTTAAAACGCCATGTCCGCTAGGAACAGTTAATACGCTACTTAGCTGTGATGTGTATGAACCATGGCAGACAATGACCAGCACAACAGGCAATCCCTTGTATTGTATATGTGGTACTCATACCCAGTGGTAACAACTTGGATTTAAGGCTCACTCAACAGTAGGGAAATGATGCCTGGAAACACAGCCAACTACCCGGGGACTAGTGAGGTCATGAATCTTACCGAGAACCACCATCACCACTGTACTAAACCAGCATAATCCTAACTATGCTAAAATTTACCCTTATAACCACAGACAATCCTAGCTCTCACCCCTCACCAAAGAAGCTTCTCTCTGCAGCAGACAGACACCATAACAGAAAGCTACAACTGCTCAAAATACAGAAAGCAGCTCATCGTGGATGCCCACCACAATAGATACAACACGATTCCTGCACCTGAGGCTCACAACACATCCCAGAAGAGGTGGCAGAAAGATCGGAAGAGCCAGAGGACAAGGAAATCTGCCATGTCATGTGTCTCCTAGAAATGACAGGGATATGACATCCATGATACTTCAACAACATGGCTGCCTAAACAAGATCTGAAAAAACACATCAACAAACACGTTAACAAAGAAGGGTACAATCTCAGGGGCCTCAGTCCAGACAGAGAACTGCAGGCAACTGAGGACTGCACAGAGAGGGAGAACTTACTTTTCTCAAGGATGAACCCACTAATTGGTCACCTAACACCAAGTGGTCAGCCCTGAAATCATATACATACAAGCAACATTAAATAGAGTCAGCAGGATGGAGATATATATACATATGGGAACGCTCGCAATTAAAGATATAGTTATAATTTTTGCTAATGGCAAAATACCCAGAATCTCAAATTCAGTGTCATTAAGTGGTCAATAAAACCATTAAAGACTTGTTAATAAATCTGATACCTAAGAATTCTGTTCTATTATGAGAAGAAGCAGAATTCTAACACTCTGACCCATTTTATAAAATAAGTATAAGATCAAAGGCAGAGATAGGCAGATCTCTGTGAGTTCAAGAACAACCTGGTCTACAGAGCGGGTTCCAAGACAGCCTGGGCAAAAAAAAGTCAACATTACCAAAACAAGTTATACTATTAGTAAAATAAAATAATAACAAAAAGATAATAGGCAAACTGAGAAAAATATACCATAAATTCACATCAGAAATGCCTAGTTTTTCTAATAATTAAATAAACACATAAATAAATAAATACGGTCATGTAATTTTGAGGACTGAGAAAGGAGGTAGAAAAGTTGCAGCCTTCATCCACAGAGTGTGGACTGTGAACTGGCGAGCCCGGAGTCCCGCGTGCTCTGGCGGCTCCACTCCTAGACAGATACACCTAAGGGAACTGAAGACATTACCAACACAAAACCTTACATGGAAATCTTCATAGCATTAATGGCAAACAATACAGACAAACCAATGTCTATTAACTGATGAATATGTGTGCAAAATGTGGCTTATAAATGCAATAGAATGTTTTTTACACTCCTCAACCCCCACCAAAGAAACTAAAGTCCTGGTACGCATGACAACAGATGAAACTGAACAGACCATGCAAAGTTAGAAGGAGGAAAAAGGCCAGTTCAGAGGGACCCAGCACAGGTAAACTCACAGGAGGAGAAAGCAGACTGTTTGTCATGAGGAGAAAGAGGACTCATAAGGACAAGTGGGGATGTGGCGGACAATGCCTGTGGCTTCTCTGCTGCTGCAGAATGGTAAATACACACAAAACCAGTGAGCTGCTTCCTTTGAAAATAGGAGGTTGTAGGTATTGGATTTATTCATTTTTATTTGAAAATGAAAACAGAAAGACCTCTAAATATGGGATGCAAAGACTCCTAGGTTAGACTGAAAAACAGGAAGATTCAAAACGATATGTAGAAGTTTTCCACCCTGGTGTAAAAACTAGGGTGAAATGTGAATTTGTACTTCTAACTGTTCATATACATTAAAATTTCCAAGAAAGTACAAACGAAAAGCCAAGAGTCAGCTATGAAAGCAAAGAGGAAGGCTGGAGAGACAAGAGAGGGATGGGGCCACTCCACTCTCATGGATGAGGCTCTGGTCACATCCAAGTTATCAACCTATACGAAAACAGATTACCCTAGACTAACCATTCCTGAGCTTCAGCCAATTAGACTGTGAGCACACATGAAACGAGAGCACATGAAAAAGGCAGTCGGCACCCACGCCATGCTACAGCATGCTGTAACAACCAGTCACCCAGAACCGGGAAGGCCAGCTCTCATCTGAATGAGCTCTACGCACTCCAACACAGGCAATCTACGGGTCACAGTTTTCCTTGTACATAAGAACAAAAGGTGAGCTCTGATGTCATTTCCTCCCCTGACTTCTAATAATGCTAAAAAGAAAAAAAAAAAAAAACAAAGGAACCTGAGGTAATGTTAATTTCTATGATTACCAAATTTAAAATATTAATTGAACGATGCCAAGTCATCAGGGAAATGAGTCTGAAGAGGTCAATACTTGAGACAAACCAAAATTCTATGGTGCTCAGTGGAGTGATTTTTCAAAAATGAAGTGTTTTTAAGGCAGCATATCATTCTTGTTTTGAAGTCCTTGTATAATCTTCAGATTTTCATTACACAATTGCTAAACCAAAGTCAACTTTAGCGAGGTGAGGCACTGCTTTGGCTGCTGTAGTATCCCAAGAACTTGCCAGCATCTGGTCCTGAAATGTCCTAGAACAGACTACTGCTGGAGCAAGTTACTGCTTCGTGTGAACAAGTGACAGAAGCCGTAACCTTGTGCTGCACTGTGGGGCAGAGGGGGATACTTGGACAAGGACAAAAGCCACAGTGAAAAGGGTGTTAGTGTTGGCTAACAGCAAAGCTAATGAACACAGAAGGAAAAACCATGCTCCTCTGACTTACTCCTGGATAGAAATCTGATGGCACTGTAACTGGAACATAAGTTTAATAAAAACAACTGACAAGTTCAAACAATTAAGATGAAAATTTAGAAATAACTATTTGAGCCAACAGGGCTATTCTAAAGGGAGAGAATGGTATTATGTATTTCAGATGCTGTCACAAGAGTGATGGCTAGTTTTAGAAGTGAGATTAGAGATGTGGCTGTAATACTCTGTGCCAAGGGTTAAACTCAGGGTCACGTCTCTTACTAAGTATGCACTGTAGCACTGAGCGAAGCCTCCAGACCCTACGTGCAAATGTCAGCACACATGGGACCACCGGCTACACTTAGTGCCGCGAGGGCCTGGAGTCAGCAGCTGGTAACAGAGCTGATTTAAAATGTATTGCCTGGGTCCAGGGTTAGTGAATGTTTTCCTGCTATAAAGTATAACGCATGCTTCTTAACAATAATCATTTAAGCATTTGTGGAAAAAAATCTAAACAACTATCTTGCAAAATCAACACTGTACTTTTGGACATATTTGTTTTCAATAACCCAAGGTCTTAAATATTACATACTAAAACTTTAAATGGAATTCCCCAACCCATCATAAATTTTTCTAAGAAACAAACAAACAAAAACCCACTGTGAGAGCTAAAGAGATGGCTCAGCAGCTAGGTGCTGCTCTCACAGAGGAGCTGAGTGCAGTTCCCAGCCCCATGGTGGGCAGTTCACAACCACCTACCACTCCAGATGCGCAGAATGTTGCTAACATCCTTTGAACACTTTCTTCTGAACTTCATGGTACCTGTACACAGGTAACCAGCACACAACTCAAAGTAATATATCTCTTTATTTGTTATTAATTTATTCTTGTCTGCATAAGTGATTTGTCTACATTTATGTCTCTATACCATGAGTATGCCTAGTGCCCAAAGAGGCCAGAAGAAGGCGTGTATCCTCTGAAACTAGAGTTACAGACATTAGTGAACCAGCATGTGGGTGCTGGGAATCAAACCGGGCTGCTCTACAAGAGCAGCCAGTGCTCCTAACCACTGAGCCATCTCTCCAGCCATAAAAAACCTGTAATAAAAATTAAAAACAAACAAACAAAACAAAAACACACCTATTGCAACATTTTAATACATAATACTATCTTGGTATTTGGAAATTCTTTAACATTTAGTTCAATGCTTATAATGTCTTAAATTCCTAATGCATCCAGAAAGCTGTGCTAGATTTTAATTTGCAGCACTTAAAATTTAAATGCTGATTTGCTGTAGCTAGCTAGCTCCTGCCTTCCATGGAAGCTGGCTTTGGAGAAGCATTTGTGAATCAACATGCAGGGCTGAAGAAAGACATTATCCCAGAGTTATGTAAGCCCTTCATTCCCCAGTCATGGGCATCTCTGTGCCTTCGCTCTCATCGACAACTAAGGAAAGCACTTACAAGCCGGGTATGGTAGCACATGCCTTTAATCCCAAATGAAAGGCAGAAGCAGGTGGACATCTCTGAGTTCAGGACTAACCTGGTCTACACAACAGT
Source organism: Rhabdomys pumilio (assembly GCA_030674055.1). Taxonomy (NCBI): domain Eukaryota; kingdom Metazoa; phylum Chordata; class Mammalia; order Rodentia; family Muridae; genus Rhabdomys; species Rhabdomys pumilio. Next base: position 13,927,409 of record JANHMN010000013.1, read on the forward strand.
TCTAGGCCAGCCAGGGCTACACAGTAAAACACTGTCTCAAAAAGAAAGAATGACTAGCAGAGAACAAAACTCTTCAATACTCAGATTTTTCACACCTTTTTCACAACATACTATTGAAAGACTACGGTCTGAATAAATGTGCACTTATAACTATTACATTTCAGAAATCGTGTTGATATAAAGGATTTTACAATTCAGACAATCAGTTTCAAACTTCCTTAATTCCTCCAAAGTGGAACTGAGAGGAGAAGCTCTATCCTTCCTACTGTTGTGTCCTGGTCCAGAGTCTGAAACACAGCTCAAGTTTAGTCTTCTAACACTCATGTCTTTCAAATAACACAGTTTTTCCAGTCTTAATTTTCCAGACTTGCTATAATCAAGCTAACATGCCCTTGATTCCACAAAGACATATTCAGTCCTGAGAGGTCCCTAGTCAAATCCTTTTGTCCTCCACAAATGCCTCAAAGTGAGGATTCCCTAGGCAAGTCTTAAACTTGAGATGCTCTTGCTTCAGCCTCCTGAATAATTGGGATTAGTGACAGGACCTGGGCCTAGCCTGATCCTGTTTTTTGTTTTGTTTTTGTTTTGTTTTTCGAGACAGGGTTTCTCTGTGTAGCCCTGGCTGTCCTGGAACTCACTCTGTAGACCAGGCTGGCCTCGAACTCAGAAATCCGCCTGCCTCTGCTTCCCAAGTGCTGGGATTAAAGGCGTGCACCACCACTGCCCAGTGCTTGATCCTGTTTCTAATAAAGAATCATTTAAAAGTTTATACAAACAAGATATTACAGTATACATCTGTAATCCTATCATTAAGGGTTGAGGGCAAGAGATGCAGAAGTTTAAGGTCATCCTTAGCCACACAGCAAGCTTAAGGTAAACAAGAACAAGAGCTGTGTGGAAGAGAGAGAGAAAGAGAGAGAGAGAGAGAGAGAGAGAGAGAGAGAGAGAGAGGGAAAGAGAGAGAGGAGAGAGAGAGAGAAATATGAGTATACCAATACATAACATATGTATGTTATTCTTAGTAATCACTTTATTTTCAATTTTAGTGGACTAATATAGTCTCATAAGAAAGATTTAGGTTAGTTTGAAATTTTGTGACTACTGAAATTAGATTTCTAATGATTCTTCTGCTAATTCAGCACAGGTAAGCTAGAGCAACTGTGGAGTATTACAGCTAGTCTGATGGTGTTCAGGAGCGGGAGTGCTCCCGTGTTCATGCTAACTCCACCGTCACTTACAGGCTGGTCTGGAATGATGCGCTGCAGTTGGGGTAGATGAAACACTTAAGAGCAGTTGCTTTCACATGGAAACTGTAACCAAGACAAACCTTCTTGTAAGATGGACTTCCAAGGACATTAAATCATAAGAAATTGTTTCAGCAGCTGCTTCGAGCTGAGCATACGTAACACAAGACATCTGACTGCCTGTGCAGTTTCAGTTCATTTAAAAAGTATAACCACATTAAAACACTGAATGTG
>JANHMN010000013.1:13928896-13945716 GCA_030674055.1 Rhabdomys pumilio
GAAAAATATGAATTCATGGACAGTATCCCCAAGAGCCTATGTGCTCACAAATGCTTGTCTTTTATTTCTGGGCCAGAGTCAAATAGCCGGTTTCTGACAAAATCCCTCCGTGTTTGTTATTTTATGATGCTAAACCTGAAGAACTTCTTTATCTAAAAACTACTTCCTTTACATAGCTACATACAGGTTAGTTGGTAGAGTGCATGTCTAGCATGCCTGGGTATAGCCCCCAGAAAGTGGATGTGGTGGAACAGACCTGTAGTCTCTTCACTCAAGAGACAAAAGCAGAAGGAAAAAATGTTCAAGGTTGATGCTAGAAAGATGGCTCAGCAGTTAAGAGCACTGGATGTTCTTCCAAAGAACGCAGGTTTAATACCTAGCGCCCACCTTGGCGGCTCACAACCTTCTACAGCTCCAGTTCTACGGGGTCCAAAATCCTCTTTTGGTCTCATCAGGCAATGAACATATATGGTACACAGACATACATGCAGGCAAAACACTGATATTATATAAAATAATTTTTTATAAAGTTAAAAGTTATTCTCAGCTACATAGTAAGCTCAAGGGTAGTCTGGGATACATGAGACTCTATCTAATAAATAAATGTAATTCCTTTAAAATATGTATCTCCAGAACCAGAAAGATAGATCAAGTGCAGTGCTTACCTCCAAGCCTAATAACCAGAGTTCAGTACATGACCTCAGGACCCACATGATAGAAGGAGAGAACTTACTCTTACAGTTATCCTGTGACCTCCATACATGTGCTATGGCACATACATGCCCACACATGGATGCATGTGCATATCCATGCACACACACAATAAATAAGGAGATGTGTATGTTCTCATCCTAGCTATTCAGACAGCTCAAGTTGGAGGACTGAGACATGACACCAGCAAGGCCAACATAAAAGGTTCTGTCTCAAGAATCAGTTAAGTCCATTTTGTAAATTCTCCAAAGTAATAAAAGTGTCTCTGGTGATAGAAGAGTATAACCACAAACATTACAAAGGTTCATAGCCTTCCAAAGGGCCATGATTCACGAATGCACAATCAGCATATAAAGGAAGGCAATGAGGACACAAACGGCTAACAAGGATTCCAGAGGAGAATCCATTATGAGAGCGGTGATAAGCAACAACTCATATACATAGGAACTGCACTGAGCTGCAGCGATGGAAACCAGGTTCTAGCAGCATAAACAACTAAAGGTTTGGTTTGTCACATGAGACATCCAGGGTGAGGGAAGGAGAACAGTAGTTGTTGACCTTGGCTCAGGGCTCAGTGACATCAAAGCAAAACCTCTACGAGACTACTGGGTCGTGGTGCCAGGATGGGGTGCAGCATAGAAGACCTCGTCTATGCTCCAGGACACAGGAAAGAAGCTGTCAGGAGAACAGCACACTTCTTCTCTGAGTAAGAAAACTCCCTGTGAAGAACTTCACTAACAAGTCTCACTGGAGGACCTCCCCAACTACATCTCAAGGAACACACCTAGCTTCAAAGAACACTGGGAAGAAATCTGTCCTCTCTAAAAGTCTCAAAACAAAACCAAGAAACAAAGGGGAAAGAGAACAGTGTGGCCGGCTTGCTTTTTCTACCACACAGACGAGATCCAACTTGCCTTTCTCAGAGTCTTCACAGAGACCTGTAAGAGCTCTGTTTACCGAAGTTGATGTAATCCTCTGCCTACCACATTAATATTACTGAGGGACTTAATCATTCTCCCTTAAAATGAAATTCTTGTTTGATAGCGATGTAGTTTGAATAAAAATGGGCCCCAAACCTCAAACACACCTGAGTGCTTTGTCCCCAGTTGCTGGAACTGTTGGAGCTGTGGCTTTAGTGGGGGACGTATGTTGCTGGGAGTGAGCCTTGAGGTTTCAAAAGCCCACACGGGTCCCAGACAATTCTCTCTACCCTGTGGTTGTTGTCTCAGGGTGAGCTCTCAGTTCTTGCTCCAAGTACCATGTCTGCCTGAGGCCATGCTCCCTGCCAGGATGGCCACAGACTCTACAAACCTCTGAAACCATGACCTCTAAATATTTTTTTGTTTTGTTTTGTTTTAAGTGGCCTTGCTCGTGGTGCTTTGTCACAGCAACAGAAAAGCAAGGAAGTCAGGTAGACACAGTCTATATACACCAGGCAAAAGAGAAAGAATGACCTGAGTGTAGAATCCTTAACACTGCACCAGAACCTACAAGCTCTTCTACACAGGGCCTGGGCAGACAGCTCAGTAGACCCTCAATTAGGATCCTCATCACGCACGTCAAAACCTCGTTTGGTGGCACACACCCGTGACCACAGCCATAGTGCTGATGGAGAGCTGAGGCTTGCTGGCCACATCCAACAAGTCCAGGCTCCATAAAAGACCCTGTCTCAGAAAATAAGGGGAGCTGAGCGTGGTAGCCCACACCTCTAATCCCAGCACTTGGGAGACAGAGGCAGGGGGATACCTGTGAGTTTGAGGCCAGCCTGGTCTACATAGGGTGTTCTAGGGTAACCAGAGTTACATGGTAAGACCCTATCTCAAAAATTAAAAAGAGAGTGGGAGGGGCCAGGGGAGAGAAAACTAAAGAAAGAAGGGGAGAGAAGAATGATTAAGGAATTCACCCAACACTCACTACTCTCTCTGTACACGTCTGCCCCTGCCCCACCTCACTCCATCCTCTCTCTCACCACACACACAGTCACGCATACACACACATACACACTCTCACACACACTCATGCATACACAAACAAATACACACACACACACACACACACACACACACACACACACACCCCTCTTCAGCACAGTCAATTCTCATTTTCATTACAGAATGAAGACCACGCCCGGCTCAGGCAGAACTTACAAGAGTGGAGTATCAGTGATTAACTGTATCAGGCTGCAGAGCAATTCCTCCAAAAGATCTTCAGAGTCAGAACCTAGTAAGACACACAAAGCTTTGTTTTGACAAGGTAGACAATAGATGAAATTACTTAGATGTTAAGTTCTCATTTCTAATAAGAAAAAATTATTATTACATATATTCAAACACTATTTTGACCTCTGAATAAAATCCAGATCATGAGCAAGTCAACACTTAATACAGTCTTAATACCGACTTTCTGTGATTTTCCTTTTGTATTACTGTATATGCCACAGCACATGTGTGAAAGGCAGAAGACTACTCCTTGGCGTCGGTTCTCTCCTTCCACCTTTATGTGAGTTTCAGAGTTAGAAAAAAGCTCGTCGGGCGTGCCTGACTTGCCTCACTACCTCACTGGCTCTGTTTTTGCTTTCCTTTTAAGACTGGGTCTCACTGTGTAGTCCTCAACTGGCAAGTCTCCCCCAAACCCTGAGATTACAAGTCTGTGCTGTAGGCAGGAGAGCTGGCCCTGGCCCTCACCGCTGCAGCGCTTGGGAGAGCAGGCCCTGCACCTTGCCTGGGCAGCAGGTGGAGCTGGTCCTCGTTACACAGATTGGCAGTGAACCAGTCCCAGGGTGTGGGGGGCAGGAGAGCTGGAGGGCAGAGCAGCTCAGACACCTCTCAAGCCCAGATCCAGGGCTTTCGATCAGTCCACCCCAACATCTACCCCACTGATGACTTGCTGGGGTGCATGAAGGGGCAGGTTCTACAGATCCAAAACTGCAGGATCTCCATGACACAGGGCAACAGCAGGATATCCAAGAGGAGTCCTAGTGAGTTTTCAGTACTGACAGCTAGCGTAGCAGAAACCAGAGGCCATATACCAGACCAATGAGTCACTGCAATGATTTGCACGCAAATAAGTGTGGACGAAGAGAATACTATTGGCACACTGTGACACACTGCAGCTTCCACAACAGCATCTGTTTTCTCTGTTGGGGGAAGGGTTACAAGCGTGGAGGGCAGGCGTGAGGAGAGGGTGAATGAGTGGAACTGGGGTGCATGATGTGAAGTTACACAAAGAACCAACAAAATTAAAAAGAAAACCACGACCTTAAGGTGCCTACAGGCTGGTGATTTTCACATTTCTTATACTTCACAATGTTCCTTTTAATGGAATTTTATATTAAAGTCAAAATACATTATTTTAAAAGCAGCAAAGATATTTAGACCTGTATCCCATCCCCCATGTTCATATGACCTTGCCCTTTGTCCGGCCTTGGACGAGGTAACTCCATTTAACCTGTGCCCTTCAGTCACGTAACACACAGGTAGAGGGTCTCCACCTCCAAAGATTAAAATATTAATGAGTTATCTAAAGGGGGGGGGGAGCGCACACCATCTACACCCATTCACCACGCCATGAACAATAAAAGCTTTGGAAAACCGGACTCCACGTGTAGCCTGGGCCTTCCTGCGCCTGCCACCAGATTCCCAGCCTTTGGAACCCTGGAACCTCCCTGAGGCAGCCGCCAGCCAGCCAGCCAGCCAGCCACCCGGGCTGCATGAATGTGGGACCTGAGCAGTGTCAGAAATGCGGCGGGACCCTGCCGTGGGCCCTTGAGACATTGTCCCCACCGTCGGACTCCCTGAGAGATCATTTCCCACAGCCCTTGATTCTGACGAACCCCATGGCCTCTTTGCAATCCACAGGTGACAGAATGAGTCTCAACAAGAAGGCAATCACTCCTTACAAACAAAAGTCTAAGACAAGATGACTTTCCTGGTCAGAGAATTCTAAGTGGCAAGTACAGGATGTGACGTGTCATCCCAACACAAAGCATTTCTGCCCCAAACTCCCACAGGTACGGGACCTCCAAACGGCTTAAGCCAGAGCATTAGCCTTGTGACTTCTGGTTGGGTTTCGACACTCATGACATCAGCTCCTTCATAAAATGATTTCCTCAGGTCGTGTACAGTCTCACAACTACTCAGTGTCCTTGGCTCTCTTGTCAGCACTCCTCCAGCTCAAACTGTCTCCCATTCAAGCACTCGGCAGGACAGACTCTGGTCAGTTCACAGATGGGACAAGACCCAGAGCAGTCAGTAGGCCAGGCTGCAGCCGCTCACCAACTGGCTACTGGTGTGTCCAAGATGAGTGCGCATTATCTCAAACTCGGTGTGCTCAAAAATGAGCGCAGTACCTCTAACACTCCTCTGTTTGCCTCTTTTTAATTTTGTGTGCATGGATGGTTGCATTTTTGATGACTGCACCAGCAGCACAGTGCTAAACTCCAGACCTGGCCACCCTTCTGTATCCAAGCACTCTCGGAGTCCTCCTGGCTATGCAGTCTGCTTCTCTGATACAGTCTTATTTTTGTTAGTCGAGAAAGGAACACACTATGTAGCCTGGGACAACCCTGAACTGGAGTCCCCTGCACCTGAGGCCGGCATTACAGACACACACCACCTGCTGGGGCCACCTGACCCAGAAGCTCTCTCATCGTGTTCTTATTCACTACTTCATGATCTCAATTCAGTTAAGCAGGTTTAATACATTCAAACTCACTCTTACATACCCGATCAGCCATCCACTCGGAAGTTTAGCCTCCAATTTCTGCCCTACCTCCAGGTTGTTATTAAAAGTTGCTAACTTAACTCTCTCTTTCACTTTCTTAGATAACTTTTATCATTTAAGTTAATGATTATGTATCAAAAAAGTAGAGATCCTTAGTGATCACCAGAAGCAAAGCAGTAATGAAACAAACAAATAAACATATGTGGACCATTCATTAAAAGAAACAGATGAAGAAAGAACAGAGATGCTCTGCACTTAAAAGCTCTGGCTGCTCTTGAAGGACCCAGGTGCAGTTTCCTGCATCCACAAAGATACTCACACTGTCCATCACCTTCTCTGGCCTCTCCAGGCACCGTGTATGCACAAGGTGCACATATATACAACAAACAAATCACTCAGACACAGGGAGTCAAGATAAATCTTTACAAAAACAAACAAACAAAAACCGCACTGGTAAAGAGAGATGTAACTGTCATTGCTCTTTAGCACTCAGGACAGGACAGGCTCTCAGCACTGCCCAAAGCACGCTACGTCAGTGACAAATGCTAAGACCTTAATCAAGTACAGTCACATGCATCAGAAACAGTCTGCAGTGCCTGAAAACCAGAAAAGGATTGCTTCAAAACAGAACATGCCACAGGCATGGTGGTGCATGGCGGTATGTGGCAGCAAGCCTAGCACATGGAAGGAAGGCCAGCAGGAACCACAAAGTCAGTGCCAATGAGGCACACACAGTCAGATTTATTATACACCTATATTCAGAAAATCTTGGTGGAGTCTATATTTGCCTATGTTCATTGGAGTTACTCTAAAGTATTAAATATTTTTAATTAGCATTCTAAAATGCTATTATAAATTAATCACAAAAAGGAAAAGAAATGAACTCATTCTTTGTTAAAAATAAAATAGATCTATATGTCAATGCACTGCAATATTTAGAAGGAGAGAAAAGGGAGAGGTGAAACCCTATTGCCAAGACAGCCAGAGCTCCTTGGCTAGAGACAAAGCAAGGCTAGTTCCATAGGGAAACCTGCAATCCAGTAGAGGAGAAGTCTCACAAGCAGGCACCAGAGTCTAGGAGTTGTGGTCATGGTGTCTCTTCACAGCAATAGAACCTTAACTAAGACAGGAGTAAATCTTTCTCAGCCTCGAGGAGATGGTGTGCACCTGGTCTTACTGCAGCTTGATCCGAGCTCTTTGGTTGGTGTCCCTGGGAGGCCTGCTGTTTTCTGAGGGGAGGAAAAGGGTTGGTGAATCTTGGGGAGAAGAAGGGAGGTGGGGAGAAAGACTGGGGGAGAGGAAACTGCGGTCATGATGTAATATATGAGAGAAAAATTTAAAAAAAAGAAATGATTTAATTGGGGCTGGCTTACAGTTTCAGAGGTTTAGTCCATTATCAGCATGGTTGTGTGCAGCCAGCCATCGATCTGGAGAAGGAGCTGAGAGTTCTACAAGTTAATCCACAGATAACAGGAGACTCTGTACCATACTGAGCCTAGCATGAGGAGATGAGACCTCAAAGCTGGCCCTCACAGTGACACGCTTGCTCCAACAAGGCCACACCTCCTAACAGTGCTACGTCCTATGGGCCAGAGAGGCAAACATCTGAGTCTGTGGGGCCATTCCTACTCAACCACCACAGCCTCCATGGAGCTTAACAGGGCAAAAAGCATGGGTTTCAAGGGTAATGCCTCAGAGTTCTCATCACATTGAGGCCAAGAATAGGAAGGAAAGTGGGTGTGTTAGAGAGAACAGTTAAGGATTCTGAAGTCTGTTTCCACAAATGTCCTGCCTTACATTCTTTTTCTTTCTTGGTTCACACTGCTCTTTACCTGTTAGTCGCTCTTCTCTATCATCTGGTTCCATTTACCCGTCTCAGTCCTGAGCTCTCTGCCTGTGTCTTACAGCTTCCGAGAAGCTCCTAGGTGAGCCTTGCCAGGTGGGCCTTGCCAGGTGGGCTGCACAGAATATTACGCTGGGAGGGGTAGCCTCACAACTGGGCCTGAGGACAGCCAGCCTGAGCACTTTCCTAATATCCCTGAGGGCCTAGTGACATCTGTCACTTCCAGTCCACAGCCTTCCCAGAGTTCTGGAACAAGAAAGACACTTTCTTCTGGTGCTCTCCAAAGCATTTAGCATTCAGCTAAGTTCTGTATTACTTGACTTTCCAACAGCTCTGAAATGTCAACATGATGTTTCCCCAGTGCTAGGGCTGCACCTCTACACCACCAAGCTATGCCCAGCTCATCCATGGTGCAGATTCTCAATGCCAACTAGAGTTTTGAGAGAAAGCAAAGATGAACACATGTATACCTGCTGTTCTTGAGAGCAACCCTCATAAAAATAAATAAAAGAAAAAAATAAAAAAATCATCTTCAAATACATTCATGTTGAACTATTTCATGCTTTTCAAGGATGTGGTCTAGCCTAGGCTGAAACTGTCACCTCAGCACCTGCAGAACTGCCATTGCTAGACCTGGGTGGCAGTACTTACTTTTAACTACTGAGCCATTTCTCCAGCCCCCATTGGGAGACAATGGTCTTTTTCTTAACAAGTGAAACTGTGTTTTGAGTACTACTGATGTCAAAAGATGAAGATTAGTGTAGAAACATTAGAGTATGTAATCCTGATAAAAGCCCTATTCATATCTCTGAACATATTTAAAAATATAGAAACATGGAATGTTTGTAAGATTCTAGACTGTGTTAACTGGGGAGAAGGAAGTCTATCCCTGCATACAGGAGGCAATATTCATCACTAGTGCCCAGCTGAATGTGCCCTAGCCACCATGCCTTCCTGCACTGGACAGTACTCCTAAACTGTTGGCAAATCCAGGCCTTCCTTCCTTACGCTGCTTTGTCAGGTATTTGACAGAAACAAGAGAAGGCACTAATGCAGAGAAATGGTACCAGGAGTGGGGCTGCTGCTGGGATAAGCTCAACCACATAGTCTGTGCTCTCAGACCTGGTCTTCAGGAAGGGAACTCTGGGCTCAAAAAGCCCTTGATTATGTAAGCCAAGTTCAATGGTTTATTATTCTGGAGCTGCCAATAGAGCCTCAGATCAGGCCCATGAGGTTTCAGATAGGAATAGGGACCAAGTCAGGAAGTGGCCACAGGCCACTCAAGTCACATTTTGGCTAAGAATCTCAGCTTTGTTTTGTCTGTGTCCTGGGAACATGACTAGGGGAAAGGGGCTGGTGAGACATCTGTGCAGGTAAAGGCACCTGGTGCCAAGTATGATGAGTGGAGTTCAATTCCCTGGGAACCACAAGATGGCAGAAAGAAAACCACTCCAGTAAGTTGACCTTTGGTCTCCACATGCACGCCATGGCATGCTCACAAGCCTGCACACATACACTAATAAATAAATGTAATTTTAAAAAAAATGTTAAGCACTAACACACCTCTAATCTCAACACACAGGCGGCCCATCTAGGGTGTTTGCCTTGCTTGGTTTCTGCATAACTTTGGTCCAGTCTTTCCTTGTTACGCCACCATTCCCTGCTGTTGGAATGGGAATGTTTATCATGTACCAATGTGTACTGGAACTAAGTAACTTGTTCTGATTTCCTAGGAGCTGACAGTTAAGGTCCTCCGCTCAGTCTCAAAAGAAACTTGGACTTGTAGACAGTGCTAAAACTATTAAAGACATGGAAACCTGAGGATGGATGAATCCACTTTGCACCATGACATGGCTTTACATCTATGGAGAGAAGAGGTAGAAGCTTATGGCTACAAAGTTTTATATGTGAGGACAGGCTAGACTGTTTTACAGGCAATGGCACTTGCCACAAAAATGTGATGACTTGAGTTAGGTTCCCAGACCCCACAGTGGAAAGAGAAGCCAACTCCTAAACACTGTCCTCTGACCTTCACCTGCATGCCATGGCAGCATGCACACACACACACACACACACACACACACACACATTCACACTCACATTCACACACTCACTAACAGGCACTGGAGAGATGTCTCAGTGGTTAAGATCACTTCCAGGGAGCATGCAAGAGCTGGATCTAGGGCCACTACACATTTGTAGCAGATGTGCAGCTTAGTTTCCATGTGGGTCCTCTGACATTTGGAGTGGGGGCCATCTCTGACTCTGTTCCCTGCCACTGGACCCCTCCTTCCATATCTGGACTGCCTGGTGGGCCTCAGTGGGAGACCTACTGGGATTAGATATCCTAGGGTGGGGTAGTACCCAAGGGGGAACCCCCTTTTATGACGAGGAGGGGAGAGAGTAGTGGGGAAGATGGATATGTAAGGGTGGGACTGGTGGTGCTATGACTGGGATGTAAAGTGAATTAAAAATAAAAAATTAAATATTATTATTATTACTACTACTAATAATAATAAAGAATATGTGTTACCCTTGCAGAGAGGACCTGGACATACATCATGACTCACAACCATCTTTAAACCAGTTCCAGGGCATTCAATGCCTTCTTCTGTCCTCTGGCACCAGGTACACACATGGTACACATATATATACAGAGGCAAAACACTCCTACACATAAAATAAATAAGTCTAAAAATGCAACACTAATAAGTGTTAAGTGATATGCTTGTTGGGTTGATAAGGAGCAGACTTTGTGATGCTTATACCTGTTGTCAATGTGACCGGATCTCGAATCACCCAAGAGACAGACCTCTAGGCATGCCTGTGACACAGCTTCCAGAATAGGTTTAGGAAGTGGTTGGCACCATCCCATGGACTGAGGCACCAGACCAAATCAAAGGTAAAGGCAGCCGAGTACCAGGATTCCACTCTCTCAACTTCCTTACTGCAGATGCAAGGTGACAGTTGACTCATGCTCCTGCTGCCACCACGCCCTACCATGATGCAATGCACCTTCCAACTCCAGGCAAAATAAACCCTTTCTTCCCTGTTCTGTCAGGTGTTTGGTTACAGCAACAAACAAGTCATTGATAAAGACGTCAAAAGACATCTTTTCCTGTTGGCTGTTTTAAGAAAACAGGAAGCCTGGAGTTTTCAAAGTTGATGCCTCTTGAATGCAGCGTGTGTGATGGGCAGGTGTGAGCGCAGGAGCCACAGTGCACATGTGCAGGTCACTAGATGACTCGGTGTGACGGGCTCTTTCCCTCCACCTTTACATCGGGCTGCCAGGCTTGCACTGTTGGGAGGCGGTGCCCTCCCCCACTCAGGCAGATTCTACTTTAACCCTAAGACCTGCCGTTGACCTATTACTTACTGTAGCTGCCAGGGGACTTGTCTTCATACGTGAAGTGAAGCTGCAGCTCCTCCTCAGACAGCTCGCAGATGAACACTTTCAGCAAGCAGCAAATAATAAACAAAGCATTGTGCGTCTGCCAAATGAAGATGTGGCTGAAAAGGAAAGACCAGGATTCAGTATTTAATCATAAACAAGGCTGGCTTGTTTCCTTCATAATTTGAGGATGGCTCTGCACAGCCTGCTTACATGACAGTGTCTGTATCTTACAGTTACACTGAGTCAGTGGCAGGCAGCTACGATATTTTCCCTCAGATCACACTCTACTTAGTGAAATCTACTGGACTAACACGGTTCCTGGCACCTGTGGGTGTAACTGTCCTTAGCTTTATAACTGTCTCATGTGAAAGCAAAGAAAGCTAAAACTATGGTAGCAGAAAGAGAAGATAGACAAGTGTACGGTGTAACCAAAAGGAGGCATCTGTGGCAGCACATACAGTGCCTGCTATTTGTGTTAATGACAAGAAATTTTGGATTTGGTATATTCCTTTATAAGCAGAGCCAATAAACAATCTTAAAGATGCTATCTTTCTGAAACAATTTTATAAGAGCCCGGCACAGTGGCTCCCGCCTGTTATCCCAGCACTTAGAAGCTTAAAGCACCAGAGTACCTGGTCAAGCCTGGGCTACTAACAAAATCAATGCTCTAGTCATAAACAATCAGCCACCCCCAGATCCAATACTTAGGACATAAGAGTTATAAATGTGGAATAAGATAACACCAGTCTAAGTCGCTCTTTAAACTAGCTTAGTAATCACGAGGAGTGAAGTGGTCACGGGAGGAAACATCTCTTATGATAACCACATCGTGACAACAGAGGGTAACGGCAGGATGAATATGAGCAAATGAATGTCACCATAAAACCCACTTATGTGCTACCCAAAACAACTAAATGATTCATTTAAAAACTGAATCAATTATAATTACTAATCATAAAGAATATAATTTTAATAACTAACCAAGTGAGGGAATCAAACAAATTACTGAATCTCACAACAACAATTTAAGACCCTAAAATAAAAACTTTTACTTTTTTCTCTTACTAAAGAGTATGATTTCTCCACAGGGGTTTTCCAAAGACCATAGCCTATTCCCTGCACCGAACACAAACCATTCCTCATAGCAGCAAGCATGCCACGGTGACGTTGAATAGCAACTTACTTCTGACACTCCGCTGAAAGCCTGAGCTCTCTGGTTCTAGAAAGGAAGACCTTAGTTAGCGCAGCAAGATTTCCTGTTCGAGGGTTGTTTTCAACTGCGAGAGACAAGAACAGCATTGAACTAGTTAATACTGAGCAGACTAATACCACTTACAAAATGTCACACTGAAACTGCTGACTGATCATTCTTACAGACAAGTTTATGTCTAATTCTGAAAATACACAGTAAGAGAAAATGCTACTCTTAGTCTGTGCTGGATAATTTTATGTCAACTTGACACAAGCTAGAGGCATCTGAGAGGAGGGAACCTCAATTAAGAAAATGCCTCCATAAGATGGGGCCTTATGCAGGCCTGTAGGACATTTTTTTAAATTAGTGATCAATGAGGAAGGGTCTAGCCCATTGTGGGTGATTTCATCCCAGGGCTGGAGGTCCTGGTTCTATGATAAAGCAGGCTGAGCAGTCATGATGAGCAAGGCAGTAAGCAGCACCCTCCATGGCCTATGTATCAGCTCCTGCCTCCAGGTCCTGTCCTGTTTGAGTTCCTGTCCTGATTTCCTCTGATGAACACTGATAAGCAGGCAGAAACTAAATAAACCCTTCCCTCTCCAACTTGCTTTTGATCATGGTGTTTCATCACAGCAAAAGAACAGTGACTAAGAGATAGTTGTAATTACAATTATCCAATTTTTATTTACAAAGTAAACAGAAGGAAGTGCAACCTCAAGTGAGGTAAGCACCAATATTACTGTAATTTTTCAGATCCTTTTTAGATTTTAAAATGTATTGCTTTATTTTATGTATGAATGTTTAGCCTGCACATATATCTTTGCAACATGTGCATACTGAGAAGACCAGAAGAAGACATAGGATCCTCTGTAACTGAAATTATAGACCACTGTAAGCTCTCATGTGGGTGCTAGGAATTCAACTTGGGTCCTCTAGAGGAGCAGCTAGTACTCGTAACCACTGAGCCATCTCTCCAGTTCAATTTTTCATATTTTTATCTATAGGTTATTGCTTTCTCAAGAACAGATCCCTATCTACTGGCTCAAATTCTTAGCTATTAAAAAATTATTGGAGATAACAAATTAGACATAAAAAAATATCCAAAAAACATATTACACATCATAGCAAGTCTCTGAAGCACAAAAGCTAAGAATTTGACAGAAGAAAAAGAATGTTTAGTCCAAAATTTACTTTTACTGCTGAAGAAAGCTCACAAGATTTACATGTTGGGTGCAAAGTTCAAACCTTGGCAGCCATGAGTGCACAGTCACTTTCTTGGCCAACGATTTCCAATGTAAGCATAGATTCATGAACATGTTGAACCAGAAATGCAAACACTGAAGAACACTGGCCTGACCTGTCAGAATTCATTTTCATTCATTGTGTATCTATGTGAGCTTCTTGACATGTGTCAAAGAGTATCAAAGATGAAGTTCTTCAGAATATACTTTTAAAAATTAATGCAAGTCTGCTGTGGTGATTTGAAAAGGTTTGGCCCCCATAGATTCATGTGTTTGAATGCTTGGCCACAGGGAGTGGCACTATTAGGAAGTGTGGCCTTGTTGGAATAGGTGTGGTTTGTTGGAGGAAGTCACGCAGGTGAGCACTGAGGTCTCCTATGCTCAAGCTCCACCCAGTATGGACTCAGAGCTTCCTCCTGGCTGCCTGTGGATGACAGTCTCTTCCTACTGCCTGTGGATTAATATGTAGAACTCTCAGACCCTCCTGCACCATGCCTGCCTGGATGCTGCCATGCTCCCGTCTTGAAGATAATGGACTGAACCTCTAAAACTGTAAGCCAGCCCCAATTAAATGTTGTCCCTTATAAGGGACCTTGCCTTGGTCATGTGGTCTCTCCAAAGCAATAAAACCCTAACTAAGACATCTGCAAATACATACATACAGTAAGAGAATATACAAGGGAAGCCAGGTATAGGCCCTGAAATCCCAGGAGGGTCCACTAATACCACTACAAATAGAGACAAGGCACACTGACAAAATTGTACAATGCATCAATGAGTCCATGAAGCAAATAATTACTATCATCACCATCATAATCAAGAATGCTACTACATTATTCAACTCATACTATACTATTAAAATTTTTAACAGAAAAATTTAAAAACTTCCTGTTTTTCTCTCCCTTCCCACCTTACCCAAAGACTTGCAAACTGAAATGGTTGCCTCTTCCAACAGCTTCAATTCAGTACTGTAAAGACAAAAGACATAAAAAGTAATTTAGAATGCAATACTAAATATGTATATACTAACAGAATGTATCCATTGGAAACATAAATCAGAACAAGAATAGGGTTAACAAAGAAGAAATAAAATTAGCAATATAAAACAAAGCTACACAGCCTGGGCTACAGTGGAGACCCCGTCTCAATTCAATTTTCAGTGTAGTTAGGAAATTTACTATAATTCACAAGAAATCAGAGAGAAGAACCTGGGGAGCCGTATCTTGCAGGACCTGGGAAGTGTAATCCATAACAGAACAAGGCACAGACCGATCACGCCCTTATTGGCAGAAGTGGCATCATACTTAGGAGACATGTGAAGTACAGATCTCAATACTGTTGAATGGCTGAGCAAAAGGCAGGAATGGTACTGAATACCTGCTATAACCAACATTCAGGCAGGAAGACTACCATGAGTTCAAGGCCAACCTGGACTACATGATCGTAACAGTGAACTTCAGAACAGCCTGGGCTACACTGTAGACCCTGTCTCAAACAACAACAAGAAAATTAAAACAAACAAAAAGTGAAGAAACAGGCAAGAAAAGAAAGACTACATATATAAGCTTCATAGGTTCTGAGACACAGTAAAACACAAAGGCATGCTGACACATACCTTAAATACCAAATTCTGGGAGGCAGAGGCAGGGGAGCTCTGTGAGCTCCAGGCCAGGCAGGGCTACATAGTAAGACCTCATATCCCCCACCCCCCAAAACTAAACAAAACAAAATAACAGGCAAAACACAGTAGTGAAAGGTTGTTTGT
This sequence comes from Rhabdomys pumilio, assembly GCA_030674055.1. Taxonomy (NCBI): domain Eukaryota; kingdom Metazoa; phylum Chordata; class Mammalia; order Rodentia; family Muridae; genus Rhabdomys; species Rhabdomys pumilio. Next base: position 13,943,765 of record JANHMN010000013.1, read on the forward strand.
TTGTTTGTTTGCTTGTAAACTCTGTAACTCAAAAGTAAAAGGAACCCCAAAACATCCAATTTAAAAATGGGCAAAGGAAAAGGCTGAGCAGTAATGGCAGCGCTGTGAATTCTGGGAGCTCTGTAAATTTGAGGCCAACCTGGTCTGCATAGAGAATTCCAGGACAGCCAGGACTATGTAGAGATAGCTCAAAAAACCAGGGGTTGGGGCAGAGAAAGAGAAATGGGTCCAAGGTTAGGAGCACCAGCTACCCTTACAAAAGACTTGGGTTTGGTTCCCCGCACCCTCATGTATGCTCACAAACAGCTATAACTGCAGTTCCAGGGAATCTGATACCTGCTTCTGACCATCGCACGCACCAGGCGCACATGCATACATGTAGGCAAAACTCTCCTATACTTAAATCTTTTGTTTACTCATTTGTTTTGAAACAGGGTCTCTCATCAGTCTTCAGAGATCAGCCTATCTCTGCCTCCCTAGTGCTGGGATTAAAAGTGAGCACAACCACGCCCAGGTTGGTTTTTTTTGTTTTGTTTTGTTTTGTTTTTTTGGGTTTTTTTTGTTTTTTTCTTATTAGGAAGGCAGTGGCTAGATGTGGTGACACATGCCTTTAATCCTACCTAGCACTTGGGAGATTGGCAGAGCTCTGTGAGTTCAAGGCCAGTTTGTCTATAGTTCCTGGACAACCAAGGTGGTATAATGAATAAGACCTTAATCAAATTACAAATGGGGATTCAGAGACACGGCAGGCACGGGGACTCCACCATGTTTGGGACATGGAGGCCAGTCAACACAGGTCATCTGCACAAGCTATAATTAGTGATCTTAAACATCTCTCTGGCCACCAGGTCACACAAGGGCGGACGACCACCATGGCCAGATGTCCAATACTCCTAGAGCTGAGGTCACCGGTGGTTGGGAACTGAACTGGGAGCTGGGGATCAATCTCAGGTCCTCTAGAGGAACAGGAAGTGTTCTTAATGGCTGAGCCATCTCTCCAGCTCCAAGAATGTATCCTTTGAAGTAGTTTAATTTCCTTCTCAGAATGATCCCAACTCTTTGGAAAGCTGCTCTTTGTGGCTCACCAGGCAGCTAGCACCAGCCTTTCTGTAGTGAGGCCCATGAAGCCTTTCTCTCCTTACCCGCAGCTATCTCAACCCCCACCTCAGCAATCACTTCTGGCAACAGCATCCTCAGCCCCCACATTTATGTTTCATGAAAGCAGGGCAAGTGTAACAAAATAAGTTTATGGTTGGGGTCACCACGACGTGAGCAGCTGTAAAGGGTCACAGCATCACATGGTTGGGGTCACCACAACATGAAGAACTGTAAAGGGTTGCAGCATCACATGGTTGGGGTCACCACGACATGAGGAGCTGTAGTAAAGGGTGGCAGCATAGAAAGATTGGGAGCCACCGCTGAACAGAAACTCAAGCTGGCACACTTACTGCTGCGATAGTTTCTCTCCTCTCATCTGCCCACTTTCCAGTTTCCTACACTTCTCGGGCATTTAAGAATAATGTGCTTTGCCAACTGCTTGCCTTGGAACCTCAGTGGGGTAGAAAGCAGCTAAGCTGGCCAGCCACTGTTGCAGCATTACAGGCACCCAGCGGTTTGAAACAGATGAGCTCAGATGTTCTGGCAAGAGACAGCGAACAAATCATTTGAAGTAAATACAAGTAAAATGGCAAAAACATGCCAATGTTTCCCAGACAATTACAGTCAGAACCAAATGTTGCTCAGGACAGACCTGGGGCACTGGAAATATGTCAGCAAATACTAATTCCAATCAAATAAAGGATGCCACACAGAATACTTCAGACTCACTCACTACAGCAGGACATTAAAAGATGGTTAAAATTCATAATCGCATAATCAAACCTTTACCCCCAAACCAAACTCTATTAAACAACCACCAGGGTCCTGAAGCCATCTTCGTCTGAGGCACATCG
>JANHMN010000013.1:13945726-14020028 GCA_030674055.1 Rhabdomys pumilio
ATCTTCAGCCTACAGTGTACCTACTCTAACAAATCTGCAGCCTTTGTCGGTTTAGGGCAAGGGCTCAGTAAATCAACAAGTGGCCGTTCAGAAAGCCAGAGAGGCATTCCTGAAGACTCTCCCCTGACGTCAGCAAAGAGGGAATTACAGAAATCATTCACAAAACCAACAAGAATTAGCCCATTCAGTGGTTAAACTGAAGGAAGGTTCATGCTTTAAAAAAAAAAAAAAACTATTTATAATAAAATTTTAAAGGATAAAATTACATATAAATTTATTGCAGAAAATTTTAATACATCAAGCAGAACCAAAAAGGTGTTTGTATTCGTGTAGCTCACAGACAATCTATATGCTGTCATTCAACCACCAACATCAAAGGCCTGGAACCATTACACCGTCACAACTTCAGCAACCGCCACACTGAGCAAGACTGCACTTACATTCTCAGGGAAACAGGAGAAATGAACGGCTTTAAAACTCAGATCTCAGTGCTGCTGAGAAAGCAATCAAGGGAGCAACGGTATTCTTGGCCCCTTGACAATGCTCGGGGGTCTCCCATTTAAGCACCTCACCTGTTTCTTTCAGGGCAAGTCTCTTTTATGTTTCTCAAGTGAGGAAACACATTTAAAATTTAAGATCACTTAGCCAACTAAACCTAGCCAGAGAAGACACACTCCCCTCCAGCAAGGTGAAAACACTGGACAAGCCACCTTTCCCTTGCAGGCAAGCCTGCCAACAGTAACATGCAAGCGCAGGGTGTCTGTGGGCGAGGTGTGAAGCATAGCTTCACGAGTGTCAACTGTGAGTGGGCAGCCTCACGATCCTCTTCTGGTCGTTGTTTGAAGCTCAGTCTGATGAGTCCACTCATCCAAGAGGGGAGAGTGCACACGGCCATCAATAGAATTCATCTCTGGGGAGACACACACACACACACACACACACACACACACACACACAGTTACATTTGGCCCTTACCAGCTACTCACTGTATATGCACAACGGCCCTGGGCTCAGTGCTAACAGACATGAGGACAGTAACAGATGTGAAAACTAACTGGAAAGAGAGATGACAATCAGTCTAGCACTTGAGAATGAGAAAGACTTCATAAATAACTAATAAACTGACAATGTCTACATTAGCAAAGCCTCTTAGCAGAATGTTCTTATTTGTTATAAATACAAGGAAAATCTCTGAAAGAAAGAGTATTAAGGCCGGGTGGTGGTGGCACACACCTTTAATCCCAGCACTTGGGAGGCAGAGGCAGGCGGATTTCTGAGTTCGAGGCCAGCCTTGTATACAGAGTGAGCTCCAGGACAGCCAGGGCTACACAGAGAAACCCTGTCTCAAAAAACCAAAAAAAAAAAAAAAAAAAAACAAAGAGTATTAAGTGGTCAATTGGAACTCAACAATGCTAAGGAGAAACGAAGCTCTTTGTGTACAACACAGTGAAGTTGTGAGTCAATCACACATGGCACACATTAGTGACTCCTAGTACAGGATGCTAGTGCGGGCGAACTCTCAGCAGCAGAGGTTCCCAGGAAGGAACATGGAGGGGAGGCCGTGTGTTTAACGGGCAAGGCACTTCTGTTTCACATGGAAGAAAGGTGCTGGGAACAGGGCCTGAGAATAGTCACACAAGTACACTGATTCAAAAAATTATACAACAGTAATACACCACCAGGTTTTTGGGGAAAAAAAAAAGGGAAGTGGTATGTGGGATTTGTAAATAGACATGACTACTTTAACTTCTGAAATATTTTAAAATTATTTTACTGGTAAAACCAGTCTTAAAGAAGCCATCTACTTACACAATGAGAAATGCATAAAAACCTGGCTCTAAGGAAATTTATCATACTTCTATTTTTAATAATGAATAATGAGAAGCCAGTGATGTGGTCCACATTAAATAATGTAAGGCTATTGATTAGGCAGGCCAACCACTGAGAAGGGAAAGACTCTCAGGGGGAAGTGTAAAGAACGCGATGAAAGCACTAGAATGGACAGGAAAAGCACACACGGCTCACAAACCCTGATTCGTCTTGACTGCTATTAAACATTTTCCCTTTCTTAGGTTCCCCCACTGTATTTGAGGGTTTAGACCTGACCGTGCCTCCTGTCATTAGACAGGAGCATGCCGTCCTGTGAGAGGGGCCATTCTGCCTTATCTCAGCACCATCTAGTGCCCAGTGTGCAGACTAGTTCTCGTGATGCAGTGACGGCTTCCTTCCTTCCTTCCTTCCTTCCTTCCTTCCTTCCTTCCTTCCTTCCTTCCTTCCTTCCTTCCTTCCGGACAGCGGCTGTTAGGTAGGCACCTGGCTGCGGCAGGCAGACACCCACAGTCCGGCAGGTCTGTGCTCATGTTCTAAACGGCTCAACAACTAATTCCCAACAATCCCACAACCAACAGGTATGAAGGCTCAATCCTGTGATCCAACACTTGGGAAGCTAAAGCAGGAGGACCAAGAGTTTCAGGCCAGCCTGGGCTACATAGCAAGACCCTTTGTTTAAGAAAAGAGAGAAGGAAGAAGGAAGGAGGAAGGGAGGGAAGAGGGAAGGGAGGAGAGGAGAGAGAGAGGAAGGAGAGGAGGGAAGGAAGTCAGCCAGTTAGTCTTATGGCTTCCAACTGAGAAAAGTGTGCATTAGAAAACCAGTTCCATTTATGTGCACTCTTCAGTTTGCCTTTGTGAGACCATCCTCGCTCTTCTGACCTAGTATTAACAACTTCCTTGAAGAAAAGGAGAGTGTGACCTCCATTCTCTACCCCAGTGCTTTCATCCTGTGGGTCAAGACCCGCTGGGGACCCAATGACCCTTCCACGGGGGTCACATATCAGTTATTTACAATACGACTCACAACAGTAGCAAAATTACAGTTATGAAGTAGCAACAAAACTCCTTTTATGATGGGGGTCAGCACAGCATGAGGAGCTTATCAAAGGGTCTCAGCCTTAGGAAGGTTGAGAACCACTACCCTGAGGGAATGTGTCTCACCAAATCCCTCCAGCAAGAGCCCACACAGATCCTGCTCCCTCCGCTCTCTAACGGGTGCCAAGAGGAAGAGCAGTGACAGCCACAGCTACACTGCCTCAGTCAGGACTCAGTTGCCCTTCATTGCCCAATCAGGTCACTGTGGAAGACCAGATCACCAGCAGGAGCTTTCAGCAATCCCTGACAACAGCCAAGCCTGCCACACCTGCCTCTCACTCCTCTCAATACAACTGACAGGTTAACACAAGCGGCTGTGTCAAAATGGCCTCAAATTACAAGAACCCACTCCTGCTCATTTGTGTGATGTCATTCACTGCCACACTGAATGTAAAAACAAGAAAACAACCCGAAGTCCACACTGACTTACTCCACAGTTATATGCTTTTTCCCTACCGAAAGGAATGATACGGCTTAATAATACACAGAAGGCTCTTCAAGATATATTCAACTCAAAACGAGGCTGCACAGCCTTTAATTGCAGAATTCAGTAGGCAGAGGCAGGAGGCTAGCCTGGTCTACAGAGCGAGTTCCAGGACTGCCAAGACTACACAGAGAAACTCTTGTCTCAAAAAAAAAAAAAAAAAAAAAAAAGGGAAAAAGTATGTAGGATACATGCTATTTTGGTCAAAAATTAGGGTGATGTATGTGCATATTTGTTCACATACACATAAAATACCGTGCAGAAGAATATTCGAGCAAACTGGTAATGGTTACCTCTGGGGAAGAGAATCGGGCACAAAGAAGGGACAGAGGAAGACAAACAAGATTTTATAACTTTCATATCCTTTGGAGTCTAAACCACAAAAATGCATATTTTAGGAAAAAAGGAAGTAAAATTAGAACTTTTTTCTTCCAACTACAGACATCGTGATCAACACTGGGAGAGCCCTTGCCTTTATTCCTGTTAGGAACGTCCAACCTTTACAAGACAGCCATCTATAGCTAAGGTACGAAAAACCGAGAAGCAAGACCTCATGCTCCAGCTAAGCTTGTAACTTTGCCTTGGGCCACACTTAGAATCATACTGACACACACAGCCCACAGTACACTGGGCTATAGATCAGACAGGTCAGATACACCTGCGCCATCCACCTTCTTTGGGGCTGTTCTTATTCTGGTTCCTTCCAGTTTCCAGAATCTTGTAGAATCTTCCAGAACCATCCCCATCCACCCAGCACACTCACACTGCCCTCCTTTCTACTTGTCTGCAGCATCTCTATCTGACTTTACATCTGAACTGACTTCATTCTTTATCTGAACTGTGTTTCAAAAGATAAAAACTTTCTTGTCAACAAGTAATGTTTACTGAATGACAGTCTCACAAGATGATATATTTATAATATGAAGCAAGATGAAAGAGTGGCCATACCCCTTCTGGATAAAATCCTTAATAGATATTAGAACAAAATTTAAACAGCTTTAACACTTTGTAAAACCTCTCAAGTCTCCCAGCCGCCTCCCCTCGCCTCTCCCGGCCCTGTGCTCTTCTAGCTTGAGTGCAGTGTTTCTGGAATGTGCACGCTCTCTGCACTTCCACAACCTTTATCATGTTCCATCTCTATTACAAACCCTTCGAGAGGACATGGTACCATCTTCCTAGTTCACCACAAAGGCCTGAGAAACAAACGGTAGAGCACGACCACACGGCAAGCGTGGTCTGGTCCTGCAGTTCTAAATGATAACCTCGGCGCACATGTTATGAACATGCTCACACACACACTTCCACACCAGCATATTCAGATACCTACAAATCAAAATATGACAAATACTGGTTTATTCTGCATTTTACCACCACTATGTACTTTAGAAACCTGTATAAAACCAACCACATAAACAGTTTTAAAAAATATTGTTAAGAAAAACAAAAAGGGAGCTGAGGAGACAGTTCAGTCAATAAAGGCTTTCTTGAGTGTGTGGGTCCATCGCAGCTGCTATCTAAAAGCCCAGGAGTTGTGGCATGCTCCTTCAATCCCAGCACTGGGGAGGTAGAGCCTCACCTAATGAACAAGTTCAAGCTACACAGAAGACCCTGTCTCCAAAAACAAGTAAGATGAATAGCACCCGAGGAATGAATGACTCCAAAGGCTGACCTCCGACCTCTACACTCATGAGCACACGTGTACAACACACCTACGCACGCACATAGCCCATCTACTGGCTAGACTGGCTGACCAACAAGCTCTGGGGTCATCTGCCCCCATCCTACCTCACAGTAGAGTTACAGGCACAAATGGTCATGGCCATGTTTTGTTTTTTTGAGACAGAGTCCTACTACATAATCCTGGCTGGCCTGAAACTTGCTACATAACCAGTGTGGCTTCGAACTCACAGAAATCCACCTACCTCTGCTACCGGGTGCTGGGATTACAGGCGTGCAACACCTCACCCAACAGGTTTTTGTCCTTGAATTAGCATGAGTGCTGGGGATCCAAATTTAAGTCCTCATCCGTGCAGGGAAGGTACTTTCCTAGGTCCTCTACAAGAGCGGTAAGCATTCTTACCCATGAGCATCACTCCAGCCCCATGTTGGTTTGGGGTTTTATACAAGGTCTTACTGTATAACCCAAGCTGTACAGACGCTAGCAATCAATCATCCTGCCTCTTTCAAGAATTTACTTCAAAATGCTTAAACAAACAAACAACAAAAAAGACAGAGAAACGAGGCACAGTGATACACACCTGTGAGCCCAGCCATGGGGAAGCAGAGGCAGGAAGATCAGGAGTTTAAGGTCATTGGCTGCAACATGAAGAATTTGCTATATGAGGCCCTGCCTTAAACAAACAAACAAACAAACAGTCAAGGCTTCATAATGAGACCCTGTCTCAAAAAATCCGAAGCTCCACCGATACAGAAATAACAGAAATGCCCTTTATCTGATAAATGAACAGAGAAAATGTACATTCATTTGGCAGAGTCTGAGCAATAAAAAGGCATGAGAAGCAATGTGGTCCTTCCTCAAGACCATCTGCAAAGGAAGCAGGCCACAAAAGACCACGATTCCATTTAGAAACAGCTGGAACTCTCAAGCTCACTGATGCTGGGTGGAGGGGAGGGGGAGACAGAAGTGACTCTCAATGGTACAGGGTGGAGCCCCTTCAGATGGTCACCTGGAACTGCCCCAGTGCTGCACAACCCAGTGACTGTATACTGAATTATAACAGGGAAATGATATGTGGTTCATAATAAAAAAAAAAAATCAGTTTCTACTGTGGCTATAAAGTTGCCACAACACAACAAAATGTATTATGCTGTGGTTGTGCAGGGCAGACGCCTCACAACAGCCCCCAGGCAGAAACCAGACAGTCAGCAAGTAACAAAAAGTCAGACAGGAGAGGAGAAGAAACCCTTTCCCTGGCCCTCCCAGCTCCCAGAGGCTGCTCCTGTAGCAAGGCCATCATTCCACTTCAAGACATTCATAGTAGGATAAGTGTGTGTGCATGTGAAATAGTATATTCTGTGCTATGAGCTAACAAAACATTACAAAGTCCACATGCCCATAAACAGAGAGCTGAGTAAATGTGTTTAAAGGCTACTCTGTAGGCATTAGAAAGAAAGCTAACCCGAGAAGGGAAGGGAGAAACGGTATAATGTCATCGTTTGTGTTTAAACAATTTGTAAGACTAAATGGGATGTGTAGAAATGACTTCACACTACCTCTGAAGACACAGAAGAACTGCTGATGGCAAAAGTCGCTGGACAGGGGGACAGAGCGGTAAGACAAACCCCAGCTCCTCCTTCTAGACTTTCTACTGACACACATGACAACCAGAGTAAAAGCCCACGGGGAGGTGGCCTCTATCAGAATTTCCAGGCTCCTAGAAGTGTCTTACCTGCTGGTTGGTGCAGAGAAAGAGAACGAGAAGAGCTGGTTCCAGAAGGGGTCGTTCTCAGAGATCGACTCGGGGCCTGACAGCTTTTTTAAGTACTCATTTTTAGGAAGATCACTGATCTTGCTGCTGTTCGATCCCATCTTCTGTGTGGCAGCAGCTCGTCCTCACACGGGCATTTCCACAAGAAAACCTATTAAAAAATGGAAAGACTATTTAAATTGTTCAAATAAATGTCACACTGTCGCATGGAGCTAGACAGACATATAAACTGCATCCCCTCAAAAGGCACGCATTTCTTCACTTGCAAATACACTGGACTCAGGTACAAACTCCCAAGAGAGGAAACGGGATTGTAGTCTATCAGAGCCGATAAAAACAGACGTGTCAATCACTGCATACACCACGTTAGGATAAATGTAACTGCAGCTGGAGAGACACGGCGCTTACAAGCACGTGCTGCTCCTGCCTCAGTGCCACGGTTCAATCCCAGCACCCAGGTAAGTCAGCTCACAGATGACAGTGATTCCAGCTCCGTGGCAACCAGTATCCTCTTTTGGCTTTTGTGCACACCTGCCCACATGTGTGCACACACTTACAAGGAAGCACACATTCATGTGAGTAAAAACATAATGAACCTTTAAAAAAAAATAAAAGGTGAGCAAAACTCTGCCCAAGAAAATGTCTCAAAGTAAACTGTCAATAATCCTGATTTGCTAGTTACTAAGAATAATCTGGAAATGAAGTTCTCTTATAAATAGGACAACAGTGCTAAAGAAATACAAAGTCTGGATGCCCAAGCACAAAAGAGAAAGTCAGTCAAAAAACAAAAACCTCCCAGGTGCTTGCTCGCACTACTTTCTAAGCAAGAGGAGGCTGTGCCATCCTGATTCTAGTCAGAGATGTCAATTCCAAAGAAATGACATCTCACTGCAGGGACACACACAGACATGAGACAATCTATCAAGTGAATGGCAGTTAAAAACAAACCCACATAATTCTGATATGGCTAACATAGACTTAATTAGTCACAAGAGTTAAGGACAGCCTCTACATTTTAATAAAAGGAAGAAGTCAAGAGGGAGATAGACAAGGGAGTGCAAAGATGGCTCTGTGGTGTTGCTCTTGCAGAGAACCCAGGTTACTTCCTAGCACCCAGACAGTGGCTCACAATCATCTGTAACTCCAGTTCCAGAGGTTCTGATGCCTGCTCCCTCCACAGATACTACAAGCACAGAGTGAAGACATACATGCAGGCAAAACTCCATATATGTAAAATAAAAATAAATCTTTTTTTTTTAAAGCAGCTGCTGTAATTAGGTATGTTAAAAAGTATTAGATTTCTCAACTTTGCACATGTGCGCGTGCACACACACAGACACACACACACACCCCAAACCACTAATGAACATACAAATTCAGATATGTCCTGTTTGGCTAATAGTAGGAGGCTTCAATACCCTGCCCTCATCTTTAGGTTAGCGAAATTAAAAAGAACTAAAACCCCTCAGAGTTAAATCTCACCATAGATCAGATGGACATAACAGACATCCTACATCCAACAGATTCAGAATGTGCGTTCTTCTCAGAAACACACGGAGTGTCTCCAACATCAACCACATGCTAGTCCACCAAACAAGTCTTACCAAATACAGAACTGAGATAATTGCTCACCATCATGTCTGATCAGAGCGGACTGACTAGAAGTAAGCAATAAGTAAAGCTACAGGAAGTACAAGTTTGTAGAGATCCCACAACGTATTAATGAGTAACTGAGTCATTAAGAAAATCACGAGATAAATTTAAAAAGTTATCGAAGTAGGGTGGGTGAGAATATACAGCACTTACTGAGGATACACCAAGATCAGATAGGCAAATGACAAACCCATCACCCCTACTAAAACAGAAGAACTAAAAGTCTCTCAACCAAAAGAGTCCAGGGCTAAATGGTTTCAGCACAGAATTCTACCAGATTTTCAAAGAATTAACTCAAATTATTCAACTCAAATTATTCCACAAACTAGAACTAAAGGAACACTACCTAATTCTTTTACAAGTCTACAATTCACCCTACCGAAAGCACACAAAGACCCAACAAAGATAGACAATTACAGACCAATATATCCCTTTTTGAACATAGACACATTCTCAGTATAATATTTGCAAACTAAGAACATATCAAATTATAGATAGATAGATAGATAGATAGATAGATAGATAGATAGATAGATAGATCTCAAATAGGCTTCATCCCAGAAATGCAGGAATTGTTCAACATAACATAATGGACTAAAAGACAAAAACCACATGATCATCCATTAGATGCAGAAAAGGCCTTTGACAAAAATCCAACATCAGTTCATCATAAAGTCTTGAAGAGAGTACAAATATAAGAAATATTCCTCAGCCAGGCGGTGGTGGTGAACGCCTTTAATCCCAGCACTTGGGAGGCAGAGGCAGGTGGATTTCCGAGTTTGAGGCCAGCCTGGTCTATAGAGTGAGTTCCAGGACAACCAGGGCTATACAGAGAAGAAACCCTGTCTCGAAAAACCAAAAAAAAAAAAAGAAGAAGAAGAAGAGGAAGAAGAAGAAGAAGAAGAAGAAGAAGAAGAAGAAGAAGAAGAAGAAGAAGAAGAAGAAGAAAGAAAGAAAGAAATATACCTCAACACAATAAAGATGATGTACAGCAAGCCCCAAACCAACATTAACTTAAATGAGGAGACACTCAGGCATTTTCACTAACATCAGGAACAAGAGAAGGCATCCATTCTCTCCATACCTCTTCTACAGAGTACTTGAGGTCTTAGCTAGACAATAAAATGACTGAAGACCAAGGGGAACAAATAGAAAAGGACAGAGTCTACATTCAGTGACTGTTTGATGTGATCGTTTGTTGTGATGGCCCTGAGAGTAGTACTATTAAAGGGTGTGGTCCTGTTAGAGTAGGTATGGCCTTGTTGGAGTGGGTGTGTCACTGTGGGTGTGGGCTTTAAGACCTTCATCCTAGCTGCCTGGAAGTCAGTATTCTGCCAGCAGCCTTCAGATGAAGATGTAGAACTCTCAGCTCCTCCTGCACCATGCCTGCCTAGAAGGTACCATGTTCCCGCCTTGATAATGGACTGAAACTCTGAACCTGTAAGCCAGCCCCAATTAAATGTTGTCCTTTTAAGAACTGCTTTGGTCACAGTGTCTGTTCACAGCAGTAAAACCCTAAATAAGACAATATCTTTATTTGAAGATGATATGATTTTATAAATAAATAAATAAATAAATGGCTTAGAGCCAGGTGCACTGGCACATGACTTTAATCCCAGCACTTGGAAGGTAGAGGCAGGTGGATTTCTGAGTTTGAGGCCAGCCTGGTCTACAGAGTGAGTTTCAGGACAGACAGGGCTACACAGAGAAACCCTGTCTTGAAAAAAAAAAAAAAAAAAAAAAGGATTGCATGACTCTCAGAAGAAACTTTGATTTTTGAACTTTTAAACATTGTTGAGACTGTGATAGACTATGGGGACTTTTGAAGTTGGGCTAAATTCATTTTGCATTATGTTGTGGCTACAGGCCTATGGGGGCCAGGGAGTGGAATGTGGTGGTATGAGTAGGTTTGGCCTTCACAGACTCATGTGTTTGAATGCTTGGTCATTGGGTGTTGGGGTTGGTCTGGTGCTGCTATGTATTCAAATGCTAAATACTGCCTCCCACAATCTAGTTATCCCTGATGAGGAGATCCTAATGTACACCGAGTGAGCTATATAACCCTGCTCACCAAGTTAATTGGCCAATAAAAGGCTAAAGCATGTGACTGAGCAGTAGACAGAGGTAGGCAGGTTTTCAGTTACCTGGCTGGGGTCTCAGATAGAGACAGAGAAAAAAAGGAGATGGAAGGCAGGAGGAGGAAGCTGCCATGAGAGGAGATGAACCATGAGCACAGGCCACAGAAACTGCGAGTAACAAGGGACTCATGGCTGGGATGTAAATCAGAACAGCCCCAAACCTGTCCAACCTGGGTTTACAGCTAATAAAGAAATACCTGGATTGTGTGTCTGTTATACAGCCTAGTTAGACTATAGTAAGTTATTTTACAATAGGGAGTGATGCTATTAGGAGGTGTGGCCTGGTTGGAAGACATGGTTCACTTCGGGTGGGCATTTAGGTCTCAGAAGCTCAAGTCTGGCCAGTGTGTCTGAGTCTCCTGCTGCCTGTGGATCAAGAAGTAGACCTCTTAGCCCCTTCTCCAGCACTGTGTCTGCCTACATGCTGCCATGCTTCCTGCCATGACAATAATGGACTAAGCCTCTGAAACTGTAAGCCAGCCCTGATCAAATGTTTTCCTTTTTAAGAATTTGCTGTGGTCGCCGCGCATGGTGGTGGCGCACACCTTTAATCCCAGCACTTGGGAGGCAGAGGCAGGCGGATTTCTGAGTTCGAGGCCAGCCTGGTCTATAGAGTGAGTTCCAGGACAGCCAGGGCTACACAGAGAAACCCTGTCTTGAAAAACCAAAAAAAAAAAAAAAAAAAAGAATTGCTGTGGTCATGGGGTTTCTTCACAGCAATAAAACCCTAAGATGGTATGGATACATACACAGACTTTATAAAAGAATAAGTTAGGGAACAACAGAGAAAGGCACTCAAAATCAACCTCAACCTCTCTGCGTGCACACACACACACACACACACACACACACACGCACGCACGCACGCACGCACGCACGCGCATACACACACACTTGCATGCACACACACAGATATAAATAACCTATGCAAATCTATAATGACCAGTGAGACTGAAACAGCAATAAAAAATCTCTTGCAGTAAAAAGTGTCCCAGGAAAGAAAAGCACAAGATGAGACAGAGTCACTGCTGAATTCTACCAAACCTTTCAACAAATGCTGAAAGCACTGCTCCTCAACCTGTGGCAGCTTACATGGAAAGGGAAGGAAGCCCTCCCCACTCCTCTCTGCCACACACACACACACACACACACACACACACACACACACACACACACAGCCTATGAAGCCAGCATTATCCTGATACCACACAGATACACAACAAAGACAGAAACTGTAGAGCCATTTCTTTAAGAAACACAGACACAAATTCTCAATAAAATTCTCGCAAATCAAACTCAAGTAAACATCCACCATGAACAACTTGTCTTATCCAGTGTTTTACTTACTTTCTGTGCTATGATCAAACACGGGAATGGAGAAAAAATAAGTAGAAAACAAACAAACAAAAACCACCAAGGCAGTGGTGGCACATGCCTTTAATTTCAGCACTTGGGAAGCAGAGGCAGGAGGATCTTTGTGTGTTGGAGCCCAGCCCAGCCTACAAAGCAAGTTCCAGGACAACTATGGCTACACAGAGAAACCCTGCTTATAAAAAAATAACTAAATAAATAAATACGAATTAAGAAAACAAAAACACTAACCAAAAACAACCTTAGAGAAGTAGAGGTTTATTTCACTAACATTACAGTCCATCACTGAGGGAAATCAAGGCAGGAGTTAGGGACCATAAAGCAGTAGTTCTGAACCTGTGTGTCCACAACCCCCTAGGGAATCTCTTATCAGATGTCTTGCATATCAGATGTTTACATCACAATTCATAACAGCAGCAAACTTACATTTCTGAAGTAGGAATGAAATCATTTCGTGGTTGGGGTCACCATAGCTTGAGCAACTGTATTAAAGGGTCACAGCATTAGGAAGGAACCACTAACACAGAGAAAGCTGCTTACTGCCTATCTTTCTTACACAACCCAAAACCACCTGCCCCAGGATGGCACTGCCTACAGTGGGGTAGAGCCTTCCTACATCAACCAACAATCAGAAAAATCCCCCACAGACATGCCTACGGGCCTCTGAGTGGGCTGGGCCCTCCCATATCATGGAAATACCCTTTAGACTTGCCTACAGGCAATCTGATGGAGGCATCTTCCCAACAGAGGGTCCTCTTCCCAACTGACTCCAGCTTGTGTCAAGAAGAACAAAAAGAACAGAACTGCGGGCGGCAAGCACCTTAGCCCAGCACTTGGAGGCCAGAGGCAGGCTGATCTCTGACAATTCCAGACCTCACCTCAAACAAACAAGCAAACAACACAAAAGAAGTGCAGAGCCTGTAATTCACTGGCAAGCATTTGTCCAGTGTAAGAAAAGCCCAGGATTCTGTCGCTGGCACCAGAGAAAAATAAATTTACAAGAGTAGTGAACTTTCAAAATAAGGGAGGGAAAAAACAAACAGAAACAGGGGTGGGGGGTTGGAGAAGAAGGGCAGACAGAGACAGAGAGAGACAGAGACATCCAATACTATAAGGAGACTTCAACATGCCTATATGGTTTGAATAAGAATGGGCCCTCACAGATTCACATACTTGAATGCTTAAAAGGTATAGGCCCACTGAGGTAGGTGTGGCCTTGTTGGAGGAAGTATGTGGGGGTTTTAAATGCTCAAGTCAGACCCAGTATCCGTCTGTCTGCCTATATCTGTCTGTCTGTATCATCTATCTATCTATCATCTATCTATCTATCTATCTATCTATCTATCTACCATCTACCTACCTACCTACCTTTCTCTATCTCTCTATCTCTTATTTTCCGGCTTCCTGCCTATCCATACATAGAATCCTTAGCTCCTTCTCCAGCCTGCATGCCATCAGGCTTCCTGTCATGACAATAATGGACTAAACCTCTCAAACTGTAAGACAAACACAATTAAATGTTTTTCTTTGTAAGAAGAGTTGCTGTGGGCATGGTGTCTCTTTGCAGCAATAAAGCCCTAACTCAGACAATATCACTCTCAGAATGGTCAGATCCAGTTGTGCACAAAATCAGTAAGACTGGCTCAAGTCAGGCGCATCCAACAACTGCCTGCTGCTAACATCTGTCAATCAACCAGGAGCATCACCGACAACTGCCTGCTGACATCTGTTACTCAATATGGAAGAATACATGTTCTTCTCAAGGTCTGTGGACTGTTTACAAACATAGAGAATACACTCTACAAGATAAAACACACTTTAAGAAGTTTAAAAGAATACAAATAAATGGTAGCAGGGTGGTGGTGGCCCACGCCTTTAATCCCAGCACTCAGGAGGGTGAGGCAGGAGGATCTCTGTGAGTTGGAGGCCACCCTGATGTAAAGAGCAAGTTCCAAGACTGCCAAAGCTAGATAGAGAAACCTTGTCTTGAGAAAGGGGGATGGATACAAATACTTTAAGTGTTCAAATCAACAAGAAAAACAGGGCAGAGCCGTGAGAACGTACTGAGCACATAAACAATGCAAGCTAAGCGCCACAGAAAATAAATGGACACAAGAAAGCTGTTTTAAACTAAAGGACATGGAGGGGCTATAAGCACCTTGTGTGACTTTGAACCTAGATTTAAAAACCAAAAGGGAAAAAACCACACTTTACAGAAATAGGAAATACGGACTCGGTTGGATGATGTACATGTGCTGACTCAGCAGGAAAATGACTTCTCATATGTGGCTCCACCTTCTGGGGTAAAAAGTCATTACATCTGCAACTCACTTTGAAATGGGAGTGCATTTTAACTAGTACAAAATAAAGATGCGGAGAACAGGTAGCGTTTATTGCGGTATTCTTTTTGGGTTTTTTTTGTTTTGTTTTGTTTTTTTGGTTTTTCGAGACAGGATTTCTCTGCATAGCCCTGGCTGTCCTGGAACTCACTCAGTAGACCAGGCTGGCCTCGAACTCAGAAATCCACCTGCCTCTGCCTCCCAAGTGCTGGGATTGAAGGTGTGCGCCACCACCGCCCAGCTTTATTGCGGTATTACGCTTCTGCATTTGAACTTAAAATGTTAACAAACAAGTAAAAAGTTACATAGGGATACAACTCAAGAAATCTGTCCAAATAAATAAAAAGTACAGATACAACACTGAAAAAAACAATAGGCCTGGGTCAGCAGCTCAGTGGTAGAGACTTGCTAGTAATAAAGTCTGAAACACACACACACACACACACACACACACACACACACACACACTCTCACACCAGCACCTGGGAGTCTCAAACAGGAGAAGAGTCAGAGGCTAGCCTGAGGTACATACCAATACCAAGTCCCTGCACCCTCTCCCCCACCCCCATGGCCACAAAGAAAACAATGCTAATGGAAAACAGTACATTTTCAGAAAATAAAATTTTTTGTGTGTCCTGTTGTTTGCTAAATGTGGTCAAATTTCAATAAACTACACAAACACACACACACACACAGAAGGAGAGAGACCAACCTGTGGTCTACTATACTATGTTGATATAATTCCCTGGAGATGATAAAGAGATGGATAAGAGGGAGCCAGCAGAGGGCCTGCCTCTGCTATGTGGTCCTTCACTCTCATCAGCATCCACTGTGACTGGTGCAAACATCTCAGCCTGAGCCCCTTGCCTGGCTGGTGAAGCAGCTGTTGACCTCAATTCTGAGCCAGCCAAGAGACACTCTTCTGTGTTACCTCCTGGTGTTGAAGTAGTAGGTCCAATTAAAAGACTTTCCAAGATTGTACAAGCTAGCTCAGTTGTCAACAGTACTCGTTGCTCTTGAAATGGTCCTGAGTTCAACTCCCAGCATCCAGATGGTGACTCACAGTCATACCTAAGTCCAGTTCCAGGGAATGGATCCCAATCCCGCCGCTGGCCTCCTCAGACACCAGGCACACATGGTACATACATATGGTACACATACATACATGGTACACAAAAATCACTCATACATAAAAATAAGTCTTTAAGTCCACTATGAAGAGGCTGGCCTAGAAGTTGTTATGTAGCTTAAGCTGAGCTCAGCCTAAATCCCTACCTTAGCCTCACAAAAGCTGAAATAACAAGAGTGCAATACGATGCCTGGATTCAAGTGGGTTATTGCACGTGTGTTTGTATGTGTGTGTATGGGGGGGGGTGCTTTTGTTTTGGGATTTTGTTGTTTCTATGTGGATTTTTAAAGATGTTATTTAATTTATGTGTGTAGGAGTTTTGCCTGCATGTATGTCTGTGCTCCACATGCATGTAGCACTTGAAGAAGCCAGAAGAGGGTGTTGGATCCCCTGAAACTGGGGTTTAAGCTGAGCCACTTCTCCATTATCTTCCTCTTGTCTACATTTTAAAGAGAGGATCTTATGTAGTCCAGGCTGGCCCTAAACTCGCTACGTAGCCAAAGATGACTTGATTTTCCTACTTCTATGACCCAAGATTTCAGGGGTGCGTCGCCTCACCCAGCTTTCCAGTGGCCGTGTCTGCTCACTTCTGACCTTGATATTAGTGATATGGGGAACAAAGTGAGGGAACAGCAGCAGAGTGGTGGCGACAGCTGCTGCAGCAATAACTGCAGCAATAATGAGAGGCAGTCTAGAAGTTCAGAGAGCAGCTGGGCCAAAGACAGGGCACAGAGAGGCTTCCAAGAGCTGAAGCCAGGAGATTATATGCCCTAGTCCATGGAAAGGTTTTAGTTGCTGCCAAACCTGAAGGGTCAAGGGTCTGAACTACCTTGGGCCTGTAAGTTATACCATCTCATAGAATGAGGAGCCCGAGAACTGTAAGAATTGCAGCTACAGGGCAGAGATTTCAGGACCAGTGGCCTACTCGGGAACCCTAAAACTTGCCAGCGCCACCTGCAGCTGCTGGATGCTGCCACTCATAGCTGCTAGAGGTCAAGGAGTGCAATAGCTGCTAAGTACCAGGCTACTGATACTTAAAACTCAGAGCAACAACCCTCTGACCTAATTGCCTGAAGTTTTAAGTCTCTGGCTTGATCTGCAGTAAAGGACACTGACTCCTCGGGAGTTAGGATTAGAGCTATAAAACCTCTGGGTCTGAGGCTAGCCCCTAAGGACCCACAGAGCCTAGAATTGCCAAAATTGGAAGAGCTTCTTCACACCACTCACAATTCCTATCTGGAGAGTACAAAAGCCCTGCAACCAGGTAAAACTGACATAATAAGCCGATTCAAGCCAAGTTAAAAGTATAAAAGTAGGTTTATTTGGGAACAGCTCCCTGACGAGTTCACGAGTCTCAGGAAATGAGGCCAAAGAAGTTGATATACAAAGAAATACAGAGAGCAGGGTGTTGGTTAAGGTCAGAGAGAAGAGAAGGTAACTAAAATGTTTGGGTTACATAGGGAAGACCAGGGGACTGGGCTGGAAAGCTCAGGGTAGGGACAGGGCTATACTAGTCACATTCTGTAACAGGTAGGGACTGAGGGATGCTAGGAGAACATGGAGGCCAGGCTTTGATATGTTAAATAGGCACTTCAGTCACTTATCCCAAGTTTGAAACTTAATACATATGTATACATATGTGTGCTTTGTATGTGTTAGCTTACAGGTGATTCCACTAGGCTGTCCCTCAGGGACCTAGCAAATGCAAATGTCATTACCCACCACCACTACACCAGGTGTGTGCAGTCAGATAAAAGGACCCCTCCCCACTCCAGCGTGCTCTCTGTCTGTCTCTCTTCTCTGTTCCCCCTCCTCTACTCTCTTGGCTCTGCTCCTATCCATAGTCTGCTTGTCTGCTTGTCTACTCATCTTCCCCTTCTTGCCTCTTCCCCTTCTTGCCTCTTCCCCTTCTCCAGACCCTCACTCCCCTCCCTTCCCTCAAATAAACCCCTTTTACACCAGATCTGTTGCATGGCATAATTACTCTGGCACACCTTGGCATGAGCCCACAGGTCCCCCTTGTCACATTATATTTCCTAACAGTATGTGTGTATGCACACACACACACACTTTTTTTTTCAGGGTTTCTTGAAACACGACTATCCTGGAACTTGCTCTATAGACCAGACTAGACCTGAACTCAGAGATCCCTTGCCTCTGCCTCCAGAGTGTTGAGACTAAAGACATATGCCACTATGCTAAGCCAATCCTACAGTTATATTAACACAGGGATAAACTTTATGAAAAGTGAAAAGTACACAGGACTTTATTGTTTTTTAAAAGTACTATTAATCTATAATTATTTCCAAGTAAAAGACCTTTTTTTTTAAAGGACTGGATCTAATCTGCAGAGGCTGGAGAGATGACTCAGTGATTTAATGTACGTGCTGTTCCTGCGGTGGAGCTGGGTTTGGTCCCCAGCACCTACATAGTGGCTTATAACCACATAGTTACAAGGATCTGATGCCTCTTCTGGTTCTGTGGGCACCAGGCATACATGTGATATATACATACATGTAGGCCAAACACAAATACATATAAAAAAATAAATCTCTAGAAGAAAAAAAAAATCTAATCTGTAATTCCCAGAAAGCTACCAACAAATCAGACTCACCAGTATTTCTTACACACCAGTAAGTCCACTTCACAGTGCCCACATTATCACATGATCAGATACTGGGATCTTACACGCCACTCAGTATCTGAGAAGACACCCTGCCCTGTCAATTACACTGGTGGCCACAGAGGAATTAATCCTGTCCCATCTCACTCAGACCTGGAGAAGCTCTGCACAATGGCAGCACACTAACCAGCTTAGTTAATCTGAGACATGACCACTACTAACTAAAAACTAAACAATCCTCTCCAGAAAGCAAACTATGCATTGGGGTCTCCCAAAATCTGTACCTGAACTCTCCTGTCAAGCCACTAGCCACAATGCTGTGGGAACAGCTCTTGTTCTCTTCTACCCACCTGAGGTGAGTGCCTTTCACTGCCTTTCTACCCAAGCTCTGCCTCCCGCCTTTGATTGAGATAGTCCTCCATTGTAGCCCAGCCTAACCTTGAAATCACAATCCTCCTAGCTCTCAAGGGGCTAGCAGGACAGGTGTGGGCCACAACAATGGTTTAAATTCTTTAATTTGTCCAATTATCCCTGACCCCAGAATATGTCTCACTGGGTGGTTTTGTAAAAGCAAACTTTGGTTGCTTGAATAGGAATGGTTCCACAGGCTCATATATTTGAGTGCTTGGTCATAGGAAATAGAGCCACTTGACAGGAAGTAGGTGTGGCCTTGCTGCAGTGGGTGTGGCCTTGCTGGAGGAAGTGTGTCAATGAAGGTGTACTTTGGAGTGTCAAAAGCACAAGCCAGGCCCAGTGTCTTTCTCTTCCTGCTGCTTGCAGATGTACAACATTCAGCTCCTTCTCAGCAGGAAAAGGATTTTGCTGTTTGTGGTGGTCTGAATGAAAATGGCCTCTATAGATTCACAGGGAGTGGCATTACTGGAGGTGTGACCTTGGTGGAGTGGGTGTGGCCTTGTTGGAGGAAGTGTCACTGGGAGAATGGGTTTTGAGTGTTCAGAAGCTCAAGCCAGGCCTAGTGGCTCAGTGTAGAACTCTTAGCTACCTCTCCATAACCACGTCTGCCAGCATGCCACCATGCTCCCTGCCATGACAATAATGGACTAAATCTCTGAAACTGTAAGTCAGTCCTAACTAAATGTTTTTCTTTATAAGCGTTGCCATGGTCATGATGTCTCTTCACAGTGATAGAACACTAAGACACAAACAAACAAAAGAGACCATAACAATTTATTTACAGTCAGCTATTCCATCAGGGAACTATGCTAACTAACTGTCAGCACTGCAGACCTAACGCTAACATCCTGGATAAACATGTCCAAGTGTGCAGGTTAAAAATGAGTTGGTTACAAAAGAGCCTTGGTTTGCTGGCATAAGTAATTTATGCCTACCTCTCTAGACTCGACTTTGCTTCTGTAGGTTTTATTAAATTAATGAAGAAGATAACGTCAAACCAAAAGAGACGCATGCCAGTTTGCTTCATATGAAATGCAATGCTAATCCACTCTCCCTGTAGTAACGTAAGAGATCCACGAACATGAAAATGTACTCAGCTGGCAAACTGCTTGCATGGCAAGCCAGAAGGCCTGGCTTTGGTCCCCAGCACTGTATAAAACAAGCATGGTGGCTGGGGCTGGAGAGATGGCTCAGCAGTTGAGAGCACTGTCTGCTCTTCCAGAGGCCAGAGTTCAATTCCCAGGACCCACATTAGCAGCAAACACTGTCTGTGACTCCTGTTCTACACATGCAGGCAAACCACCAATGGACATAAAATAAAAATTAGTAAGTTATTAAAAAACAAAAACTAAGCATGGTGGTTCACACCTGTAGTCGACCCCAGCACTGTATGTGTAGATGAAGGAGAATAAGTCATTCAAGATACAAAGCAACTGTAAGGTCAGCCTGGGCTCCGTGAGACTCTGCTTCAAGAAAGTAATCGCTCTCTTGCTCTCTTGCTCTCACCGCTCCTTACCCTCTCTCCCCATTCCCCTCCCCCTCACTCTACATGTTCATGGCCTGCCTCTACTACTTTCCCCCTCTCTTCCTTTCTCACTCTCTGTCTTTCTCTCTTTGCCTTTCCACTCCCCTCTCTATGCCCTGAATAAATGCTATTCTAGAAAGAAAGAAAGAAAGAAAGAAAGAAAGAAAGAAACAAACAAACAAACAAAGAAACAAAGAAAGAAAGAAAAAGGAAGGAAGAAAGGAAGGAAGGAAGAGAGGGAGGTGAAAACAGTTTACTTTGGGAGTTTATCAGGTATGTGAATACTTCATCTTCAAAAAAACAAGGTTTCACCAAGAAACTACCCTGTTCCCCTGTGAGACCCCCTGTGAGACAAGGCAGTAGGGAAGACAGTACTAGTGTGGAACCTGCTGGTGAAAGGCAGGCCTTCTTCAATAGACATGATGCCAAGACAAAGCCTCACGGACATACACTACGAAGTATCTCTGCCATCCCACTCCCTGACCATTTAGTTTCTCAAGTCAGAGAAAAGGTCCCACACTGTTCCATGTACAGAGAACATGTGTGCCCTGACCTGTTCATACCATGACCTGTTCATACCCTGACCTGTTCACACTGCCGTGACATAAACCTCTACTTTGTTGGAACAGAAACCTGCAGCAGAATATTTATTCTGCTACATTGTATTTGCAGTGGAGCTTGGTGACTGGGCAGTAGGAGAGGAGGTGCAGCTGGGAGAAGAGAGGAAGGGGAGGAGGAGGAGGATGCTATGGACCATGGAGAACCGAGGATGGGTCAAAGCTGTCCTGGGTAGCAACTTCTATCAAAAGGTTAGATATTAGGTAACAACTCTAATTGTGTGGGCATCTTATTAATTGGACATTTCTAAATATATAAATCCTTTAGATAACAATTAAGCTTTAAGAGTCTCATTTCTACCGAGTACTGAGAGGATGGCAGACATTGTCTGGAGTTCAACCAAGCTTTGTGGATGCAGCATGGGAGACTGGCATCTCATGGGTCTAGTTGTGGCACACTTGGCTTCTGACTGCTTCTAGTTGTGGCATGCATGGCTTCTGGCTGCTTCTAGTGCAAAACATGGCGGCCAGAGCTAAGCAGAGCCACCCTGCCGATTAGATAGCCCACCTTCGCAGAGGCATTTTCTAAATATAACCCATAACAGAAACTATCATAAGGTTTTATGTTTTCTTTTTTTTAATGTGTTTGAGTGCTTTGCCTATGTGTTGTACACCACAAGCATGCCTGGTACTCGCAGGGATCAGAAGGGCATGTTGGACATCCTGGGTTGGACGCATGTGAGCCACCATAGAGAATCGAACCCAGATCCTCTGCAAGTGCATCGAGTGCTCTGAACCACCAGGCCATCTCTCCATGTCACTTAAGCTTCTCTAAATCCAAGGGCGGCGTCTCCAATGTGATGAGCAAAAGGCTGCTATGAGTGCCATACGTCAGCCTATGACGAAAGGAGAAGCTGCTCCTGCGGTGCAGCATGCAGCCTGTCAAAGGAGCTACAGAACACCATTTCCACACATGACGCTCACCCCCTCTCCCCCACACAGCTTTCCTCTCACCTCCTCACTCCTCCCCTCAGCTCTCACTATGTAAAAGGGAGCTTGAGATGGAGCCGTCCTACATTATATAAAGTGTGTCTCCTAGGTGGATTGCTCCCAAGAGCCAAGAACCAAGCTTTATTTTTTTTAACTTCTCCCTGTTGAACTCCTGCACACTGCTATGGTCCAAGTTAATAAACACATGAAAATATCTTCAACCAAAATTAAGAGTGAAATGTGCTATCTAAAACAACAAAATGAGGCTGAGGAGATGGCTTGGTAGTTAAGAGTTCTTCCAGAGGATCTGGGTTCTATTCTCAGCACCCATGTTCTGGTCTCTGAAGGCACACACAGGCAGCCTACATTCACATAAACACATCTGTAAGTAAAAATTAAAAGAACAAATCTAAAAAAACTAAATGTTGTAAAGTACCATTCTTATCCCTCAGACTAGTAAAGGCTTACAAACTGCTAACAGTGTGAGGACTACAATGGAAGCATCACTAGCAGAGAAGCGTAAGTCACTGGACACAGGTGCGCACCTCTGAGTACCCAGTGCAACAGCAGGAGTATCTCCCAAAACTCCTAGGAGGCAACAGGGAGTCACCGGAGAGTGGCACTACTTGAAAGAATTAGAAGTAGAAGGATGTGTGTCACTGGGAGTGGGCTTGAGGCTTTAAAAGCCCATGCCAGGCCTAGTCTCTGTCTGTCTGTCTGTCTGTCTGTCTCCTCCCCTCCTTCCCCAGGGATGTAGAATGCTCAGCCCCATCTCCAGCAGCATGTCTGTCTGCACACTGCCATGCTCCCAGCATGGCCATGCTCCCAGCATGATGATAATGGACTCACCCTCTGAAGCTGAAAAGAAGCCCACAGTTAAATGCTTTCTTTTATAAGAACTACCTTGGTCCTGGTCTCTTCACAGCAACCAAGCAGTGACTAAGACACATATCCTAAATAACGTAAGCCTTCCCCTAAAGGGATGATGGGCAGGAGTAGGATTCTACCAACACAGATGAACATGCCAGTTCTTACAGGATACTGAGAACTTGCTGTAAGAAACACAAAGGCCGCCGGGCGGTGGTGGCGCACACCTGTAATCCCAGTACTTGGGAGGCAGAGGCAAGTGGATTTCTGAGTTCGAGGCCAGCCTGGTCTACAGAGTGAGTTCCAGGACAGCCAGGGCTACACAGAGAAACCCTGTCTCGAAAAACCAAAAAAAAAAAAATAAATAAATAAATAAACAAAACAAAAAAAAAACAGAAACACAAAGGCCCCAACGTGGTTACTTTAAAGATCGGAATCAGGGCCAGCAACATGGGACCTACTAAAGCCCAACCTCCCAAGTTTGGTCCCCAGAACCCACACAGTGTGAGGAGAGAACTGACTCTCCCATGCTGTCCTGAGATCTAGACTCCCACAGTGGCATGTGCACGGCCACACACATAAATATACAGAAATAAAAAAATAAACTTGCACTTTAATTTTTTTACCCAGAGGCAGAAGCAGGTGGGTCTCTGAGTTCCAGGACACCCACGACTACATAATGAGACCCTATTGCAAAGAAAGGAAGAAAGGAAGAAAGGAAGAAAGGAAGAAAGAAAGAAAGAAAGAAAGAAAGAAAGAAAGAAGGAAGGAAGGAGCGAGCGAGCTACCACGCACTATATTTTAAAAAGAAGGTAAGCCAGCTGTGTGTCTGTGTGCTCTTCTGGAAGAGTCCAGCAAGCTTCAGATTTGTACCAGTGCCTCTGAGTGAGCAACTCAACGGTACACACTTAGTCTTGACTTCTCAGTGAAAATTCAACCATAAACCTTGACTTGGTGGATATTTTGATTGATGGTTCTCACAAATATTAACATTAAATTCATCACTGTACCCCAAAATAAGGAACCCCTCCAAACATCAGTAATTCTACATGGCTATCAGCATTCCTAGCTCGTATTACTTCACTTACAAAGCCAAGCATTCACCCCACCAACGCCTGTGACAGATGGACAACAAATGCTAGGCGTGGAGGTGACCACTAAGAAAAGAACAAGACCAGGTCTCTGCCACTAATGAATCAGATGTTAATGTGAAAGACATTGTGCCAGTGATCTGGGTAAATGACTGTCCTGTAGCTACTTCTCTCCAAGAAGCTATGGAAATATGAAGAATTTCAGGTCAAAGGCACTTTCATTTAACCAGTTTATTTACGATTCTTAATAACTTATTTACTCTGAGGCAAAGAGATAGCTCAGTAGTTAAAAGCACTTTCTGCTCTTGCAGAGAGCACAGGTGTGGTTTCCAGCAAGCATAGCAAATAAAGTATTAAGTAAATAAAAACACTTAGGAGGCAGAGGCAGGCAGATTCCTGTGAGTTCGAGGCCAGCCTGCTCTGCTTAGTGAGTTCCAGGACAGCCAGGGCTACACAGTGAGACCCTGCCTCAAAACAAAGAACTAGAGGTGCTCCTACAGGCTGAGCATCCGTCCACATCAAGACGTGGTTTGTGATTCACAGTGTGACTGGGACAGAATACAGTCTAGGAAGCACCGCCAGGCTGAGCGTTTACGGCACTACCCAACCTGCACTGCCCCACAGCGTTCAGCAGGTCAGCAAGGATCAGAAAACTAGAGCACTCCAAACTGAGCATCTCCTCACAACACAAAGTGTCCCCAAAAATAACCAGGGGAAATGAGGCCACAGCCAAAGTAGACTTCAGAATGGTTCATTTGATAACAAAGGTTTTAAAAGGCATTAATAAATGGTAAGTCAATTAAACTGTATTGGATTACAAAAGCCAAGAACTGTGTCCAGAGAAAACTTTATTTGACTCTTAAAGTAAAAAGTTACTCAAAGCTCTGTGTGGAATAGTGATAGCTATGCATACTTTCAAACCACAAGGAATATTAACTCAGGGGCTGGTGAGACGGCTCAGTGGGTGAAGAAGCCTGCCACTTGCAAAGATGGCCTGAGTTTGATCCCTGGAACCCGTATGGTGGAAGGAAGGAGAGAACTGACTCCTGCAAGCTGTCCTGACCTCCACATGGAAATGTACACACACACACACACACACACACACACACACACGCCCCCCAAAATAAATAAAAAATTAAAAAAGGAAGAAATAGACTCTCTAGGGACGTGTAACAACCGACAGTGTTAGACATGGGTGGAGCATAAAGAGGCAAAGCTGAACAAACTACAAACCCTAAAGAATCGCAAACTGCACTGAGTCTGCAGACTTGACACTATGTCTTCATGAGCTCAGTCTGGCATCAGATGGCCCAAAGTGCTTCACAGAAACTCCTACCACTGTACAGCCATCACCCTGGCCCACAGTACTGACAATTCCTTACTACCAGTAAGTAATAATAAAATAATAACAACAACAACAACATAATGGGCCAGAGAAATGGCTCAGTGGTTAAGAACACTTGTTCCCACAGAGGAGCTTGGTTCAATTCCCAGCACTAACATGGTGGCTCCATAACTCCAGTCTCAGGGGACAGAACACCCTCTTCTGATCTTTGCAGGCCTTAGGTATACACACGATGTACAGTATGCAATCAAAACACGCATATACATTAAAATGAATAAATCTAAAAAGAAATTTCGATAATAAAATAATAAAAGGGTTTTTTTCTTCTCTTTTGAAGATAGAGTCGAGTATGCCAGACTAACCTTGAATTCAATATTTAACTAATTTGGCTTGAAACTTATGGCAATCCTCCTACCTCAGCCTCCTGAGTGCTAGGACTACAGACATGCACCATCATGCCTAGCTTTAAAAAAGCAATTGTCAGCTGGGCAGTGGTGGCACAGGCCTTTAATCCCAGCACTTGGGAGGCAGAGGCAGGCGGATTTCTCAGTTCGAGGCCAGCCTGGTCTACACAGTGAGTTCCAGGACAGTCAGGGCTACACAGAGAAACCCTGTCTTGAAAAACAAAACAAAAACCAAACAAACAAACAAACAAACAAAACCCCAACTGTCCTTAAACAAAAAAGTCTCACATAGCCCAAGCTGGCCTTAAACTTATTCTGTATATAGCCAAGGATGGCCCGAACTTCTGACACTCCTGACTCTACCTCTCTATGTATACCTAGGATGACAGGCATGTGCCACCACACCCAAGCTATAAAGCACTACTATAAAGTATAGTATACTTTATACTACAGTACACTATAGTAATACACTATAATAGTATAAAGCACTATCTCTTACCCACTACATCCATCACACTATCAGTACAACATGTTTCATGAACCAAGAACAGGACGGCATCTAAAATGAAACATTCGAGTCTAGGAAATATGTCTCAGTCAGCAAAGCGCTTGCCTCGAAGGAGGAAGGACGTGAGTTCAGACTCCTAGTACCTGTGTGCCAAGGCAGGGTGAGCGTTTTCTAATGCCAGTGCCGGGGAGACAGACAGGCAGGTCCCTGTACACAGCGCACACGGGCAAACACGGGCATACGCATACAGAGGAGTAACCAAGAATAAAAAGGGACCCTAACATTAAAAACAAAATAAAGAGCTGGGCTTTAACCCCAGCACCTGGAGGCTGAGGCAGGTGGATCTCTAAAAGTCTGAGGCTCATCGGGAATATTTAATACAGGCACGCCAGAAATACATACTAAGTTTTTAAATCACAAAAATCAAAGCAAAATAACAAGAGTGAGAGAGAATGAGTGAGAGTGAGAGAGAGAGAGAGAGAGAGAGAGAGAGAGAAAACCCAACAGTAGTCGAACAGTGGTAGACCATCCCTTTAATCCCAGCATTGGGAGGCAGGGATCTCTGTGAGTTTAAGGCCAGCCTGGTCTACAAAGCAGGTTCCAGAATAGCCAGGACAACACAGAGAAAACCTGCCTGGAAAAACAACAAAACAAAATTCAACAGTAAAGATAAAGCCAATGAAACTCCATATTCAAGAAAGAAAGCAATGGAAAACAATAAACACAAACAACTTAGAAGGTTAGAAGACACACTCCGAGGCTTTTAACTTTCTACGTAATAGGACGTTATTATAAGACCATCACACTGCCGATGGGAAGTGCTAAGACTGTTACCTTTACAACGTTAAACACCATGAAGACTGTGGAACAAACAGACAGAAAAAAAAACAAATTTTAGAGACTGAAGCGGCAGCAGCTTCCGTACATGTGACAGCGCCCCCAGGCCTGATCTCACAGGTCTTTCCAAGGATTCATAAGTAAGTTTATGGAAAATTAAGCAAACTGGGTAACATGGCTGAAGGGAACTATTCGCCAGTGCACATCGTCTGACGATCAAGTAAACACTAAATTAAGTGAGAAAGACTAGAAGAGGGCTTCCTCTGACTTCTACCACAACAAGGTCACCGGTGTGCTCAAAAGTCAACAAATCAGAGGAATGTAGTTTTTAATAATTTATCTTCTAGTTAGTACTATTTTCTTTTTAAATGTTTTCTAATTATCATTACTGTGTGTCTTAGGGTTTTACTGCTATGAGCAAACACCATAACAAAGGCAACTCTTATAAAGAACAACATTAGCTGGGTGATGGTGGCACACGCCTTTAATCCCAGCACTTGGGAGGCAGAGGCAGGCGGATTTCTCAGTTCGAGGCCAGCCTGGTCTACAGAGTGAGTTCCAGGACAGCCAGGGCTATACAGAGAAACCCTGTCTCGAAAAAACCAAAAAACCAAAAAACCAAAAAACCAAAAATCAAAAAAAAAAAAAAAAAAGATAAAGAACAACATTTAATTGGGGCTGGCTTAGAGTTTCAGGATTTCTGTCCATTATCATCAAGGCAGGAGCATGGCAGCGTCCAGGCAGGCATGGTGCAGGAGGAGCTGAGAGTTCTACATCTTCATCTGAAGGCTGCTAGCAGAATACTCACTTCCAGGCAGCTAGGTTGAGGGTCTTTAAGCCCACACCCACAGTGACACACCCACTCCAACAAGGCCACACCTTCTAATATACAAACCATCACAGAGTGTACAGCGTATGTCTGTGTGTGTGAAAGGAGGAGCACGTGTGTAAACATCCATGCACATGGGGTCAGCACACTTTTCGGGGTCTGTCTTTCCTTCCACTGCGGGCTCCTCCCAGGTCACCAGGCTGACACAGTAAGCACTGTTACCTTCTAAGCCATCTTATCAGCCAGTTTAGTATTATTTTCTAACAAGACATAAGTATTAGTTTAGTTAGGAAAAATTAACTTTTAAATAAATTGTAGAAAAATGTGTTCACTATTTCAGAATCACAGATCCAAATAAACAACTTAAATACAAAACAAAACAAAAGCACTTACAGGACAGGGCTAGAAAACCAAGCAAAGAACCCAAGGTCCATCACAAGATAGTTGTATAAACACAAAGGAATCTGCCAATGGTCAACAAATATTTAAATGCCCACTATGTGGCTAGCCATATACCAAGGACCAAGATCAAAACTATCAAGAATAGAATATTATGGGCTGGAGGGGTGGCTCAGCAGTGAAGAACATTTGCTGCTTTTGCAGCGGACCTGCAGCCAATTCCCTATACCCATGTGGCAGCTTGCAACTCTCTGTAACTCCAGTTCCAGGGGACCTGACACCCTCTTCTAGTCTTCCTGAGCACCGGATACACACATGGTAAGCACACATCTATGCAGGAAAACACTCATACACATAAAAATAGATTTTTTTCAAAGAAACTGATTTGAAAAAAAATCACAAGAAACTAATTAAAAAGACTAACACACTGGTACATGCCAACTGTAATCCCTGCAAGCTAGAGTCTGAGGCAGGAGGATTAGCACTTCCAAATCACAGTGTGGAAACAATTGGAAATAGTGTTCATCTGTTTTTCATCACTGTGACAAAATACCTACAATAATTTCTTAAAAAGAAAAGTCAATTTTGGCTCAGGTTTTAGAGGTTCCAGTCCAGAGACCCTCTGTTGTGACAGCACATCACCCAGAAGCATGTGGCAGAGCAAGTTGTTCCTATCACAACACAGGGACAAAGAGAGTGGGGGTCCAGGTCCCATACCACCCTCACAAGCATACCCCAATGACCTATGGGTCTCCCACAAGGCTCCAGATCTCAGTGGTTCCACGTCTAACCAATAATGCCACCCTGAAGACAAAGCCTCTATAACATAAGAGGGCTGGTGGGACACTCAAGAGCCAACCATAACTGACCCTGGGGGAAACTGCCTCAAGCTCATGCCATACAAACTAGAGCTTGACCGGTAAGGGTGGTTGACTGGGTTAGGTGAGCAAGTTCAGAAACCTCCAAACCAGAAAAGGAGTGTCTGGCAAGTCCTAAGTAGGCAAACTAGGTGGAACCAGGTGTGGTGGCAACATGCTGTGATTCCAGCACTCTGGGAGGCAGAGGCAGACCTCAGAGTTCCAGGATAGCCAGGGCTACACATCAGGGGGGGAAAAAAGAAGGAAGGGGGGAGAGAAGAAGAGGGAGGGAGGGAGGGAGGGGGGAGGGGAGGGGAGGGGAAGGGAGGGGAGGGGAGAGAGGCAGGCAAGAAAGCAAGAAAAATAGGTGGGTCACTCTAGGACCAAAAAGAGTTCAGGGAGGCTGGTCGGGAGGGAATCAAAGTGGAAGCCTTAAGAAGCCAAAGCAAGTAGTGCATGCCTTTAATCCCAGCACTCTGGAAGCAGAGGCTGATGGATCTCTGTGAGTTCAATGCTAGCCTAATCTACACCTTTCGTTTGAGTTCCAGGACAGCCAGAGCTACATAGAAAGACTGTGTCTTAAAAAAAAAAAAAAAAAAAAAAAAAAAAAGCCACAACATAAGCTGATGCTGGTGCTTTACAGAGAGACTTACTACATTACTACACAGGAAGGGTCAGCAGTAGCAGTAGAAATAGCACTGAGGCGGGCCCTGGTATGGAACTCACTACATAGGCTAGGCTGGCCTCAAACTCACACAGATCTGCCTGACTCTACTTGTGGGGGAATGAAGGCACTCGCCACCACTCCCAAGTAGGTCATGCATTCTTACTCCAAACATTGTAACTTACAATTCATGTATCCCTGGCAGCTCTAGATCAGTGAACTCTACTCTTACATACTGATGAACCCAGTCCAGAACGCTCTAGTGAGTGCCAGGTGCATTTATCTGATTGTTATCTGGTGTCCCCAGAACACCTCAAACTCAACACCCAATTCTGAAATGAAGAGATGTGTTTCTTCTGTCCACATCCACACCACCTAGTTATGTTTCTACGTTCAGACACATGAATGATTGCACAGACATAGAAACTGATTGATTACAGATTGGTTGACTGACCTTAAAAGTATCTCCATTTCACTCTCTGGGCAACTAAAGGAAATGTTAGTCCCATTTTGCAGATAAGAAATTTTAAAGTCAAAGGGGTTGAATATCTAGTTGTGGTTATCCCACACCTGCAATCCCAGCACTCAGGAGGAGGCTGAGGCAGGAGGATCTCCTAGAGTTTGAGGTCAGTCTTCCAGACTGCATCATGAGTTCAAGACCAGCTAAGGCTACAAATTAAGACCGTGTCTCATGAGGTAAGTGATTAATAACACAGCAAAGCAAACAACTGGCAGAACTGGGGTTGTGGTAAATGTGAAGACTAGCCCGGAGGCTCACAAAGCAAGGCGGAAGTGCTAACTGCCCGAAGCTGCTCCAGCCCCTCTTCCATTTGGTAAGAGAAACTGCCTTAACTAGATACAGTCCTTCCTAAATAAATGATACACTTGTGTCCCCTAATAAGTAGACAGCTTATTGGTACGTAATTATGGTACCTCCTTCCCCTGTTGCATGGATATTTTAGCTACAACTTTGGAAGTCCTCCTGGACCTAAAGATCAAGGTCTATCCCTAGAGATGAGAGGAAAAAACCACTAGACCCAAGACAATGAACTGCCATAAGGGCTACTGTACGTCTGAACTTACACCTTGTGAGAAGCACTGGAGTATCATGTGAAGCGACTATGTTCCAGGTCTGTAACTAAATCCCTATCCTAAAGGATACAGGAGGCAGCTGGCCAGGGTGGCCACGCCTGTAATCCCAGCACTTAGGACGTAGAGGCAGGCTGATCTCTGTGAGCTAGAAGCCAGCCTTGTCTACAACTCGAGTTCCAGGACAACCAGGACTCGTACACAGAGAAACCCTATCTCAAAAACCAAAAATAAACAAAAGGCCTTGAAAGTATAAGAAAAAAGGTGGAGAATTGATTGGCTAAGATATCCTGAAGGAAGAGTTGTCAAAATTGTCTAAGTGCTAACCAGACCCAACGCTGCTGAGCTTCTGAGTTCAGCCAAGATTGGTGCATTTAGGCCACTGGTTCTCAGCCTTCCCAATACTGCGACTCTTTATTACGGTTCCTCACGATGTGGCGACCTCCAACCACAAAATCATTTTCATTGCAACTTTGTAACTGCGATTCTGCTACTGTTACGACTCATACTGAATGTAAGTGTCTGTGCTGTCTGACAGTCTTAGGTGAACCCTAAGGTCATCTGACCCCCAAAGGTGTCCTGACACACAGTTGAGGACCACTGTTACGGCCATAGACACGTTTTCAGGATTGTAATCCCAGCCCTGGGGAGGCTGAGGCGGCTGCTGCAAAGTCAAGTCAAGGCTAAGCTACACGGTGAAAACCTGTCTAGAAAAAAATAAAATAAAATTTAATGACAAACTCAACCGGAAAAGAAATGTACTATGGGGATGCTAGAGAGATGACTCAGAGGATAAGAACAGGGTGCTCTTCCAGAGAACCAGGGTCCTGTTCCCAGCACCCACATGGCAGCTCATAACCCCCTATAAATAACCTGGTCCAGACGGTCTGATGCCAGTCTTCCGACCTCTGCAGGCAGTGTATGTCCATGGTGCACACATATACATGCAGATAAAACTCCACACACAATAAATAAAAACAATAAAAATAATAAAATCTAAAATCATTTTTAAAAGAAATGTACTATCATATGACAAAGGAAAGATGTTTCAGTGATGACCTGCCCAATGAAGGGATGGCAGCTTCTGGAGTACAGTTTTGAAGGACTGAGATAAAGCTGGCAGGGTGTGGTAGCACACAATTTTAGTTCCAGCATTTGGGAAACAGAGGCCTTCGAGTTGAAGGCCAAGCTGGTCTACAAAGCCAAATTCAAACCAGGCAGGGCTACTCAATAAAACTCTGTCTCAAGAAAAAAAACAAAAAACAAACAAACAAACAAAAAATACAAAAGTAAGAAAAATAAGTAAACTTTTGGTAAAGAACACACAGACACACACACAGACACACACAGAGACACACACACAGACACACACACACACACACACACACACACACACACACACACACGCTTGTTCTCAATCCTGTAGACCAGTTTAGTTTAGATATAAATAATATATAATATATATAAACTGTTTACCTGCATAACATTAAGTTCAGAAAATAAAGCTCTGCTTTAAAAATAAAAAAATGACTGGGGAAAGTGAGCTTGAAGACAAGAGCAGCTTGTCATGACTGCCACTGTCTCGCTGCTTGAAAGCCACTCCGGAGGCGGCAGCGTCCGGAGCCAGAGTTTCACACCCAGGACAGGGCGACTTCCACAGCTCTTTAGCAGTGTGGAGCAGGGCAGCACACGCAAGGCCTTCCACAAATCCTTTCCACCTCTGTCCCAAGAAGGAGAGGAGCAACCGTCACCCTGTCGCTCTGCTTTCTGGCCCTCAGCACTCACCCATGTACGGCTGAGTCATAGTGCATGAGAGGAACTTCAAGTCCAAATGCCCCGCTGCCCAGCCTGACTGCTAATATTCTCACTCCTCAAGCGCCTTCTTCTACTGCTGAATTAGGGGTGGCTCGGAGAATCCTAGTCACCTCACCTTGTACAAGCACCTTGAACAAACACCACGAGAGAGAGAGAGAGAGAGAGAGAGAGAGAGAGAGAGAGAGAGATTGATTGAGATTGTGTATGCCAGTGTATCTGAATATGCACCTGTGAGTGTGTGTGTGTGTGTGTGTAAGTGTGTATTCTGATTATAAGCATCTAACACTTTAAAACTATGATGAATAGCCTGGGCTATGTAATCAGACCCTGTTACGGACAGGGAAGAGAAAAGGGAAGGGGGGGAAGGGAAGGAATGTCACATGGTGTTGGACTGCTTTCTGCTTGCTCACTTTGAGAGCTCTCATTTACCACAGTGGCACAGGTACTTCTCAGTGCTTGTCACTGAAAAGTCAAAAGACCAGCGCTCTCTGCTTTGACTAGCCCATCATCTGCATCCCTGACTTAGAGACTGTACTCTCGTTACATTTGTAGCAAAGCAAAATATTCCAAAGCCTGTTTGTGATAGGCAGAATAACAGGCTCCAAAGAGACCACATTTCCTCTGTGTAACTCGAGATTGTGTTACTGTCATAAAAGCCAGGTGCGATGGCTTGGGCCTGTAACCCAGTACTTTAGAGGTGGTAACACAAAGTTTTTAGGGAAGTTCAAGGGAAGTGGAGAGACTTCAAAGTTGTGACTAAATTAAGGACAAAGAAAGTGGGAGATGCTCCACCAGTAAAGTATTTGCTACACAAATAACTGGTCTCAGATCCCCAGCACCCAAGTAAAAATCAGGAACAATAACAATGATAACAATTAAAAAAAAAACAAGCAACACTATGTGAGATTATCCTGGATTTTCTGTATGAAGCTGATCCAATCACAGACATCCTCAGGAGCAGGAGACGCCTTTAACCTTAATGCTCAGTGGGCAGAGGCCAGCCTGGTCTACAGAGTGTGGACAGCCAGGACGGCATAGAGAAATCCTATCTCAAAAAACAGAAGAGGAGGAGGAGGAAGAAGAGGAAGACAAATAGAAAGAAGAGAAAGAAGAGAAGGAAGAAGAAAAGGAGGAGGAAGAGGAGGAGTAATCGGAAGAGGAGGAAGAGGAGGAAGAAGAGGAGGAGAAAGAGGAAGAAGAGGAGGAACCAACAATAACAAAAGATAGTGAACTGTGACAATATTTTGTTGTTTTGCACAGAATGAGCTACAGTCATCTGAAAACATGGAACTGAAGGACGGCAGGAGCTACTGGAAAAGCTGGAGACACTATATGCTTGTTTTTCAAGGGAATAAAAGATAGTTTATTCTGAAGCCATTCTGTGTGACCAAGGCCTGGGAACACAGATCCGGGCTACCCCAAATTCCATGTTCCAACATGGAAGGAAACTCTATTTCATCAAGTGAGACACGGATGCGTTTTTACTGCTCAGCCCCCTCCTATCAAACGGATCCGGATCCGAGGAGAGCAGTGCTCCGTCCAGCTCCTACCCAGCCCAGCACTCCCCTGCAGTGAGTGCACTCAAACTGTTCCTTCACAAAGACGAACAAAATCTAGAAGGATGCCAGCTCTTAAAAGCCAAGTCCCTCTAGTACTGATGACATTGAGAAGTCTGTGCCGTAACTGTGCCCATGCTATAGTATAGATATTAAAAGAAGAGCGATGGACACCAACCTCCTGCAGGTTATTACGGAAGAGCTACACTTAGTTTAAGATTATCTTGAGGGAGGATGGGCGTGAGTAGGAAGGCAGGTAGAACTAAACTGGAATCACTGGAGCTGGAAATGGCACCTGGAAATACATTATCTTACTTCAATATTTGTTCTCTTTTTCTTCCTCATGATGCTGAGGAACAAACCCAGGGCCTTGTGCAAGCCAGGCAAGGATTCTATTTCTGAGTTATACCTCCAGTGGTTCTCAACCTGTGGCTCGGGACCCCTTTAGGGTCAGATGACCCTTTCCCAAGGGTCACCTAAGACCATCAGTCAACACAGGTATTTACATCACGATTCATAACAGAAGCAAAATTACAGTTATGAAGTAGCAATGAAAACAATTTTATGGTTGGGGGGTCTGTACAACATTAGAAACTGTATTAAAGGGTGCTAACATTAGGAAGGTTGGGAATCACTGCTCCAGACTGTCTGAACCTTTCCACAAAGCAACAAGACCTTACCAAACCAAATACAGACTGTTTAACATTCGTATTCTAACACAGACTTTTTTTATTTTGTTAATTAAGACAAGGTTTCTCTATATAGCTCTGGCTGTTCTGAACTCACAGCTACTGTACTAATTTTGGGAGCTTAAACAAGTACCCCAACCTCTAAAAGGCCGGTTCTTCATTTTCTAAATGGGGATATTCACCCTTGTCCAGTTTGTCTGAGTTGCCAAGAAGATTATCTTAAATAAAAACTCCAGAGCAGGATAGTTGTTCTAGAAACCCATGAACTTCATCCTCTGCAGCAACCTATCTCTACAAAGTGCCTTCCACGACTGAGCCCTCAACTCAGGCACAAGCACCTGGCTCTGGGAAGGCTATACTGCTCCCCACCAACCCCACTCCCATTTCCTCATCTTCCTACCCAGAACCTCCTCTCTAGACCTTCAAGGATTCCACTTCCTCCATCCCTAATCAGGGCAGGGCTTTGGGAGCCCTGTTACAACCGTCCCTTCGCTGTGGTCCAGTACTTTCTTCCACCTGCTCTATCGCTCTACTTCCCTCATACCCAATGTGGCCCTTTTCATCCTTCAGCTGACACCCAATGACTCAAGCAAATCCACC
Organism: Rhabdomys pumilio; assembly: GCA_030674055.1. NCBI lineage: Eukaryota > Metazoa > Chordata > Mammalia > Rodentia > Muridae > Rhabdomys > Rhabdomys pumilio. Next base: position 13,980,874 of record JANHMN010000013.1, read on the forward strand.
AAGGCAAAAAATAGACCAATGGAGGCAGGCCGTGAAGGAGAGAGTAGGAGCGGTTGCAAATGGGTACAGACCTCTTTCGAGGAGATAAAAATGTTGAGGGATTGCTGTAAGGAGGCACGATCATGTGAACAGACTAAACGCTAGTGAGCTGTACTTCAAGGGGTACTTGTATTTTTACAGTATAGAATGATATCGCAATAAAAACGTGTGTGTCAGACAAGCAATACACTACGGCTCGCCCGGCCCATCACACACCCATTTGTCCAGCCAACCTCGGCTGTCCGGAGTGTCCGGAAGCTCCAGCCGTTCCGGCAACCCCTAGGTCCCGGCGGGCCGGCCAGGGGACCGGTTGACTTGGTTCTGCACACCGGGGCGCCGAGGGGGCGGGCGGACGAGGCCCGCCGAACTCTGCACCGCTCCGGGCGGCCCAACCTTCCGGGACCGCAGCCCTCCGGCGCGCGGCCGGTCATCTCCGACTCAGACCCCGCGGGGCGGTGCCGCGCCGGGGAAGCCCACCTGTGTCAGCGGCGCGGACTCCGCTTCCAGCCGCGGCGGGCAGGCAGCAAGGAAGCGGGAGCGCGGGCGCACAGGGACCCGGGTGTGCACGCCGGCTTAGGCCTCCATGGTTCCGTAGGTCAGCAGCTCCAGCTCCGGCTCCGACCGCGCTCCGGCCCCAGCGGCTGTCGGTGCGGAGACGCAGGAGCTGGGGTGAGAAGAGGGAAGAGACGGAGGACGCGGCTGGGGACCGAACGGCTAAGCGCGCGCCAGCAGCGGGCGGTCCCGTGGCACGCCGAGCGCGCGTGCTTCTGGGAAATGTAGTCCTTCCGGCGTTTCATCCTCGTAGCGTCTCCCGGGCAACCACATAGCCACGTGGCAAAGTGTAGAAACCAAAAACTCTAGGCACCTGGGACTGACTGAGAGCTCTTGCACTGTTAACTTAATTGAGATTAACGTGCCTGTTAATTCCTGCAGGATAATCACACCAATGTCTTATAAGTCTTTTGTGACCTTGTCGAATTAAAAATAAAATATTTTTAACAGAAAAAGCTACTAGACCCTTCAGCAATATAACCAGGATTAGTACCACCAGAATGAAAATCAGTACTGTGTAGCGTCAAAAGTATGGTATTTACCTGAGAGGCTAAAGGAGGAGTGTTCAGAGTTCAAGGTTAGTATGGGCTGCATAATAAATCACAAGCCAGCCACAGCCGCATAGCAAGACCCTGTCTCAAAACAAAAACTATGGAATCTGGGCCCGTAATTTAAGTACTAAGATGGCAAAGGCCATTCTACTATATAGGGAGACCAGCCTGGCTACGTGAAACATTGTCTTATAGAAAATTACAGAATTTGAAGTCAAATGACCTGAGGTCACCAAATTAATGCCTGTGAGTATTTACCACTCCGAATCTAAGATACTTACAAATTGAAGCCATTATGGTAATAACCATTCACATTATGGACTATTTTCTATGTGCTGTGTGATATTGTGTTAATTTTTCCAAATAACCCTATGAGACAGTGATCACTATTACCTTTATTATGTAATCACCATGTGCCAATCATCTCTGCAAAGTGATGTATAAATATTAGTCTTTACTTTTACATTTATTGCAGGGAGTATGTGCATGCCACAGCACAAATGTAGAGAATGGAGCACAACTCGTAAAAGTTGCTTCTCTCCTTCTACCCAGATGGATCCTGTAATGGACTTGGCTCACTGGCATTAATAGCAAGCACCTTTTCCCACTGAGCTATTTTGCCAGCCTAGACATTTTGTTTTTTTCCAATATCAATTGCCAGTAAATTCACTGAGCTTGCAGCAGAACAACAAAGCAAACTAAAACTAAAAGGTGCCTGGGGAGCTAGCTAAAAGTAAGAAGGCACTTTACAAGGGCCAGCCATTGTAAAGGATGGTATAGATGCCTACTTATGTGAAAACATGTTTGTGAAGGCAGACATCATGATTCACATCTGTAATTCTAACAATTGGGACGTGGAGTGTGTTGATTTGTACATGCTTGGCCCAGGGAGTGGCACTATGAAGAGGTGTGGCTTTGTTGGAGTAGGTGTGTCACTGTGGGTGTGGGCTTAAGATCCTCATCCTAGCTGCCTGGAAGCCAGTCTTCTGCTAGCAGCCTTCAGATGAAGATGTAGAACTCTCAGCTCCTCCTGCACCATGCCTGCCTGAATACTGCCATGTTCCTGCCTTGATGATAATGGACTGAACCTCTGAATCGGTAAGCCAGCCTTAATTAAATGTTGTCCTTATAAGAGTTGTCTCAGTCATGGTGTCTGTTCACAGCAGTAAAATCCTAATTGAGACATGGAGCCAGAACGATCAAGAATTCAACATCAGACTGGAGAGATGGCTCAGAGGTTAAGAGAGCTGGCTGCTCTTCCAGAGGTCCTGAATTCAAGTCTTAGCAACTACATGGAAGCATATAACCATCTATAATAAGATCTGGTGTCTTCTTCTGGCCTGCAGGTATACATGCAGGCAGAACACTGTACTGAGAATAAATAAATAAATAAATAAATAAATCTTTTTAAAAATAAATCTTTTGAAAGAAAGAAAGAAAGAAAGAAAGAAAGAAGAAAGAGAATTCAAGGTTATCCTTGGCTATGTAGCAAGTTTAAGGCCAGCCCAGACTACATGACACTTTGTCTTAAAACACCAAAAACTAGGGGCGGGGTGCTGTCTCAGTGATGAAGTGCTATTACGTGTGAGGAATCCCAGAACTCACGTAAGGCTGTGTGTAGCAGCACATGTCTGTAATCACAGTACTTGTAGGGTGAGGTGTGGTTGTGGGTGGAGATACAGAATCCCTGGAAGCACTTTCACTAGCTAACATGGAACACACAATAGCAAACAAGAGACCCTGTCTCAAACAAGATGGAAGGCAAAGCCATCCAAGACCTCTACACACCATACCATGCACTTACCTGAAATCACACACACCAACACCTGCTCACACACCATACACTCAAACACAAAGATCATGAAGAAAGAGGAGGAAGAGAGGTGGATACAAAAGGAAAAGCAAGGAAGCAGGATGTGGTGTTTCCCTATCCAGCCAGGATGCAAAGAGAAAGGATGCCAACTGTATGTCCATCCGGGTGGTGGTGCTTCATACCTTTAATCCCAGCACTTGGGAAGCAGAGGCAGGAGGATTTCTGAGTTCGAGGCAAGCTTAGTCTACAGAGTGAGTTCCAGGACAGCCAGGGCTACACAGAGAAACTCTGTCTCGAAAAAAAAAAAGAAAGAAAAAGAAAAAAAGAAAGGAAGGAAGAAGGAAGAAAGAAATTAAAAAGGAAACAAAGAAAAAGAAAAAAGAAAAAGGAAAGAAAGGAAGGAAGGAAGGAAGAAAAGAAAAATAGTGTGCCCTTCAACCTTTGGAATGGTGCCACCTACATTCACACCAAATCTTCAGTTAATCTCCTGGTAATCTGAGGCTCAGTTAATCCTCTCCAGAAACACATGAACAGACATACACAGGGGCATGTCTCAATCTTCTAGGTGATTCTTAGTCAAGCCAAATAGGCAGAGATAATAAACAATCAAGAATTGTTTGCATTGTGCTCTAGACTTGGTCCTGACCACTTTACACACACACACACACACACACACACACACACACACACACACACACACTAAATTGCTCAATTATCATGAAGGAAAAAAACAGCTGGCAGAGCTTAGGTCCAGCCACAAAGAAATGGCTTTTGAACACATTGATTTTGAAAATTAACTAGTTGAAATTTGCAGATTCACCAGTATCTTCAGAGTAGAATTTGCATGTGCAGATATAAAGGTACATTCCCTCTGGTATTAAAGCAAAACTCATTGGAACCAACAGAAAGTTATTTCAAAAGCAATACTGAATACCACGGCAGCCTTTCAGGAAAAATTTCTAGTCATTACCTTGGCTTTGAACTCATGGGAATGTTTACATTTATCTAGCTGACACTATGCAGACATCATGACTTTTGTGAGTGTTCTGCTTTTCCCTGTGTTACAATGTCTAATGACCCTGTTTTGGTCAGAGAGTGTGTTTTGTATGACAGCTGTCATGTTTTTTTTAACTTATTGAGGCTTGAGTTCAATCCTGTATATTGGTTCTGGAGAGAGTATGCATTTGAAGAAAACGCCATGCTTTTCTGTCTGTTACAGAGACAAGTCTCCCATGTCCTATCTGGTTGTCTGTCCATGGTAGATGATGGGTTTGTTGGTTTGTGGTACTGGAGATCAAATTCAGTACATGCTAGGCAAACACTGCACCACTGAGCTGCATCCCCAGCACCTGGATGCTGGGGTCTAGTGCCTCTCGCTCTTATTACAGGACATCGATCTGTGCTCTGAGTCTGTCAGTATTTGCTTCAGATATATTGATCGTCTATTATTAGATACGATCAAGAAATTTTCTTGCAGTATCCGCTTATCTTCAAAATATATGTTTTCTTTTGGAAGCAGAGGTAGAATTGAAAGCTCAAAGCCAACTGTGGTTAGTGACAAACAATTGTAATGTCAGCTTTTGGGAGCTGGAGGAAGAATTGGGAGTTAAAAGTTCAAATTCTCAGCTAGCTACAAAGCCAGGTTAGGCTACTTAAGTAAGACCCCCACTCAACAAAAGAAAAACAAAAACAGAAACAAAACCAGCCACAAGACCAAAAAGCAAAGGCCTTTTTCTTCTTTTCCTGTGCCTTGCATTCCTATTACTTGCTCATAAACAAGTGCATTCTAAGTTTTTATTGTTCGAGTAACACCCAGCTGTCCTTCTTTTCTTTCCTTTTGCTATGTCACAATACTCCGACAACAACTTAGAGGAAACTGGGAATGCTCAAAGGTGGCAGCAGCTGGGTCTGGTGGAACACATCTCTAACTCCAGCTTGCTTATGTGAATGTGCGATGCTCTGGGTGCAGTCCTGAAGCCTGCAAAAGAAAAGTGAAACAAACAAACAAACTCAGCAACTAAAAGCTGGGTATCACTTTAAAATGTCCAGTTATATTGGTTCATATAATGGTCACGAGGACATTTCAGAATAGGCGTGTTATGGTTCCAATGTATGTATCCTTCCAAAATTTGCCTATTAGAACTTAAATTTCAGCCTGGCGGTAGTGGTGCATGCCTTTAATCTCAGCACTTGGGAGGCAGAGGCAGGCAGATTTCTGAGTTCGAGGCCAGCCTGATCTACAGAGTACAGAGTGAGATCCAGGACAGCCAGGGTTACATAGAGAAACCCTGTCTTGAAAAACCAAAAAAAATAAATAAATAAATAAAAGAAAGAGAGGAAGAAAGAAAGAAAGAAAGAAAGAAAGAAAGAAAGAAAGAAAACTTAAATCTCAGAGGGATAGTATTTAGGGTGGATGCCTTCCAGAGATGACAAGATGAACCTCTAACACTGGATACAAACAAATTATCTAGTAAGATTTGAAAAAATAGGGGGTGGAGAGATGGCTCAGTGGTTAAGAGCACTTACTGCTCTTCCAGAGATCCTGAGTTCAATTCCCAGCAACCACATAGTGGCTCACAACCATCTGTAATGGGATCTGATAATCTTCTTCTGTTGTGTCTGAAGACAGCGACAATGTACTCACAAACATAAAAATAAATAAAATCTTAAAATAAATAAATAAAGAATTTTAAAAAGATTCAAAGAAACAGAAGTGCTTGTAGTATGCAGTGATCAGATTTAGTTATTTGTGACCTTAAGCTAATACAGGTAAAAATCTATTTCAATCAAATTAGATCATGCTTATTCTTTTGTTTTTGATTCCTTGTGAATTTCACATCTTGCACCCCAATCCCACTCATCTCCCCATCCATTCATACCTGCCCTCCACCCTGTGACCTTCCCCCACCCCCCCCAAAAGAAATCTCACTGTGGAAGCTGCAGTGTGCCACAGTGTCTCTCAGGTACACCCTTCAGTCCACACTTCTTTATTTGACTCATTGCAGTGAGTCATTGGTCTGGTTCAAGGCTCTAACTTCTGCTATTCAATCAATCCTGTTACACACGAATCCTCACTGAAAGTCTTAGATATCTTGTTGTTGCCCTGGGTCATGGAGATCCTGAAGCTTTGCTTCTGCAGGACCCAGCCCTTTATGTGCTCCAGCAGTTCATCAATGGGGTAGATGTTGGAGTGGGCCAGCTCAAAGCCCTGGATCTGGGCCTGGGTTGTAGCTAAGCTGCTTAGCTTGCCAGCTCTCCACACTCATACCACGAGGGCAAGCTCTCCAGCATTGCCCCAGCTAGCTCCCTCATTGCCAGGGGCAGGGGCAGCTCACCCATAAACCCAGCAAACAGGGCCAACTCTATTGTGCTGCCCAGTCAAGGTGCAGGGATAATTCTCCCGAGTGCTGCAGGCAGTGAGGAACAGAGCCAGTCTCCAAGGTCCTGAGCATGCTTTAAAGTTTAACTTTATATGCTGGGCAGTGGTGGCACACGCCTTTAATCCCAGCACTTGGGAGGCAGAGGCAGGCGATTTCTGAGTTTGAGGCCAGTCTGGTCTACAGAGTGAGTTCCAGGACAGCCAGGGCTACACAGAGAAACCCTGTCTCAAAAAACCAAAAAAAAAAAAAAAAGTTTAACTTTATGTTGATTTTGTGTATAGGTGTTTTACCTGAATGTATGTCTGAGCACCACTTGCATATCTGGTGACTGAGAAGACCAGAAAAAGGCATCAGATCTCCCAGAACTGGAGTTACAGATGGTTATGAACCTAGGAATTGAACCTAGGTCTCTGGAAGAGTAGCCAGTGCCCTTAAGTACTGAGACATCTCTCTAGTCATATTTTTACAGGATTTAATTATTGAATAATGATGCTGCAAGTCTCATTAGGCAAAAATCAATTTCCCAGAAGCCAGCAGCATGAACCCATAATCCCAGCACTAGGGAGGCACAGACAGGCAGATCACTGTAAGTTCAAGGTCAGCTTGGTCTACAGAACAAGCTCCAGGACAGCCAGGGCTACACAGAGAAACCTTGTCTCAAAAAACAACCAAACAAAAAAACAAAACAAAAAAGACCCTAAAAAACACTGGCAACAAAACTCCTTTCAAATACGAAAAGACAAAAGGAAAGAGAACCACAGTTAAATGGATGTTTGATATATTGTCAGGACTAGAAGTACAGAGAATTAGAAGGTGTGTGATTGACAATGATGTTGATGTTACATTTTTCAAAGAAGCTTCCCTCGTTCCTCTTCCAGCTTCCTTGGAGCAGTAACTGTTCTCAGCCTCCGCTCTCCATTGCGCTCGGCAGTGATGGCATCTTCACACCGCATCCCACCGTGGACCGCACTATTTCACACTAATATGCATCCCACTCAAGGTACAGGAGCCCACAGGAAGTGAAAACAGAAAAGTTGTGACAAAGAACTCGGAGGCCTAAAGACTCGGTTCTGAGTGTCTCCTCACACAGACCTTCTATTTGTGCATATTAGTAAATGAGAATAATAGAAATGAAAGCTACTTTAATGAAAAAGAAACTCTGGAGTGAGATCATTAAATATAACTACTGGAATTTTAAATATAAATACCACGTACTCCCTGATCAGTATCAGGCAGACGCTAAACTATTTATCTAGTATCCTGGTCTCAGAGAAAAAAGGTCAGAGACAAAGAAGGTGCTTCATATTATCAGGTCCATTTGGAAACAGCCAAGGGCCTTCAAGAGAACCACACTAGTCTTTCTTTTTATCAGAGACTTCTGTTGGCCCTTTTGTGGGTAATCCATTTGTACCTGCACCCTGAAATGAAAAAGATTAGAGAATTATAACAAAAAGGGACTGATTTTAAGAAACGTTCTTTTTAGAAGCAGACAATAAACTTCAGCATTAACTGATTGCCTTTAGAATTATGCAGGTTAGTTATGATCTCAGAGTTGCACACACGCAGTGCAGCAGGCACCAGTGAAGACGGAGTACTCTAAACATTCATTCCCGTTCAAAACAAGCTTCGCGCTGGGCCTGGGGATGCAGCTTAGTGGTAGAGGGCGTTCCTGGTGGGCTCCTGGCCCAGAGCTCAATCCCCATGTCAGGTGGGGAAGGCACAAGGACAACGCATTCATCAGAAGCCGAGTCTCAAATGTTCTGATCAAATGTTAATAACTAAAACTGAGACAAAGTAAAGCTTCCAATTCCAGAGGCTCGCTCTTCCAGGAGCCTGTGGTTCCCAGCACTGCCCCACACCTGACTCCTGCAAACTTAGAGGCCTCACCTTACAATCTATCTTGCCAGTGTTCTTATTGCCGGATTCCTGTACAGCCTTTTTAGGCCATATGCGACTGACCACGGGGTATATGTATGGTTCCAGGAACTTTTTGAAGATCCAGAGCAGGACTGGAATGACGATACAAGGAATGCACACCATCGTCCCAGGCTGGAGCTCCGAAACTGCAGACAGCACAGGGGAAGAAGTTAGCTCGTCACAGATCAGTGACAGAGGCACTTCACAGGAAGGACTGTATCTATGGGAGGTGGGGGCTATCTAGAAAAATATTTGCTGAAAGCAAAGGTTTCTAAACCGAAATGCTGCTCTCTGCAAGGTAGAGGAGACAGGAACACTGAGATGCCAGTGTCCAATCCTTTCTAATCACCGCTGCTTTCTATGGGATTCTGTGATAAAAGACGCTTTAGTGGATAGAGGTTCCTGCCCCCAAGCCTGACAACCTAAGACGAATACCCAGACCAAGCCAGTGAAAAGACAGAACCAAGTCGTCACTTAGACCTCTACCACAGCACACCATGCCAGGGGTGCGCATGCCCACACAATAAATAAAAATGCAATAAAAGAACTTTTAAGAATACCAACAATATGTGCTATGTACCTTACATAGTATACCTGTTCACTTACTTCTAAAAGAACCAGGAAGGGGGCCAGTAAGAAGGCTTAGTGGGTGAAGGTGCCTGCCACTGAGAGTCAGATGGTGGAGGAAACGCCTGTAAGGTATTCTCTGACCTCCATACAACACAGTGGAGTACACATACACCAAATAGATACACAGTAATAATGAATTAAGAATAATGAAACCACCAGAGAAACTAGATGTTCTACAAATTTAAAAATAAATAAATTATAGCCAGGCATGTTAGTATCTGTCTGTAATTCCAGCATTTGCTATTTACTGGTTGGAGGCCACCCTGGTCTACCTAGGGAGTTCCAGGACAGTCAGGACTACACAGTGAGAAGGATTTTTTTTGTTTGTTTTGTTTTAAATAGTAATAATGGTAAAATAGTCATAATAAGAGGAAAACAATATTACTTACATACAAAAAAAATATAGGGTGTCCTTAGTGTGAATTATATAAGTGTGATGGTCTGTATATGCTCAGCTCAGGGAATGGCACTATTAGAAGGTGTGGCCTTGTTGGAGAAGGTGTGTCACTGTGGGTGGGGGCTTAAGACCCTCATCCTAGCTGCCTGGAAGCCAGTCTTCCACTAACAGCCTTCAGATGAAGATGGAGAACTCTCAGCTCTGCCTGCATCATGCCTGCTTGGACGCTGTCATGCTTCCACATTAATAATGATTGACTGAACCTTTGAACCTGTAAGCCAGTACCAATTAAATGTTGTCCTTTATAAGACTTGCCTTGGTCATGGTGTCTGTTTACAGCCGAAAAACCCTAACTAAGACAGTAAGAAACTAACAGTTAACAATGGGCCAGGCAGTGGTGGCACACACCTTTAATCCTAGCATTTGAGAAACAGAAGAAGAGAGCAAGGCCAGCCTGGTCTACAGAACTGAGTTCCATGACAGACAAGGCTATACAGAGAAACACTGTCTTGAAAAAACAAAAAACAGGGCCAGAGAGATGGCTTAGCGGTTAAGATCTCTGACTGCTCTTCACATAAAGTCTTAAAAAACAAACAAACAAACTTAACGTTACCAGCTGGAAGGGCATTCTCACTTTAAAAAACAAACAAAACCCCCACAACTTTGCCAACAGAGCAATGCTTAAGGCAAACTCTGCAAAACAAAACTTAAACCCTAGGCTTGCAAATCGGCCTTTTCCTAGTCTCCCTTTATATTTTTGGGGGGAGACTGGGTGGGTGGGGAATGGGGACCTTGTGCTTGACAGAAAGAATGCTGCTGTCACCCTAAACTGCTTTTCCTTTTTTTTTTTTGAGAATGTCCAGGCTGTGTTGGAACCGGAACTCTTCTTACCCAGACCTCTCCAGTGCTGAATTACAAATGCCACTATGTACATCAACTTTCCTTTATACTTAATTTACTTTGTTGCTTTAAGATTTACTTTTTTATGTGTATTGCTGTTTTGCTTGCCTATGTCTGTGTGTCACGAGCATGTAACACCTGTGGGGTCTAGAAGTAAGTCATGTGGGAGCTGGGATATGAACCTGTGGCCTCTGGAAGAGCAGTTCCTGCTCTTAACCTCTGAGCCATCACTACTTTGTATTCCTTTAAGGATTTAACTGAAGATGTGCTGGGTAATAAGTAAGATTTTATTCAGTGGTATGCTGGATAGTTTTCTGTCAACTTGACACAAGCTAACATCTATTATCTAAGAGAAAGACATTTCTATTAAGAAAATGCCTGTAGCCAAGCACAGTGATATCTGCCTTTAATCCTAGCACTTGGGGAAACAGAGGCAGGCAGACCTCAGTGAGTATAAGGCCAGCATAGTATACATAGTGAGTTCCGGCACAGCCAGAATTACATAGTGAGACATTGTCTCAAAAAATTAATTTACTTATTTTTGAAAAGGCCTCTTTATATAAGGCTGTAGGCAGGTCTGTAGGGCATTTGTTTAATTACCAATCGATGTGGGTAAGGACCAGGCCCATTGTGGGTGGTGCCATCCCTAGTCTGGTGGTCCTGTGTTCTATAAGCAGGCTATGCAAGCCAGTAAGCAGTACTCCTTCACTGCCTCTGCATCAGCTTCCTGCCTCCTGCTTCGTTGAAGTTCCTGTCCTCACTTCCTTCAGTGATGAACAGTGATGTGGAAGTGTAAACTACATCAACCCTTTCCTTCCCAACTTGCTTTGGTCATGGTGTTTCATCACAGCAACAGTGACCCTAACATAAGAATCATCATGTAAGTAAATTGTCCGTATATAAAGGTTAATACTGCTAATATTCTTCTTCTTTTTTTTTTTTTTTTTTTTTTTTAGACAGTCTTTCAGCACAGAGACCTACCTTGGCTGGAACTCTCTATGTGGATCAGCCCTCCCTCTACCCCTCCAGTTCTGGGCTTAAAGCCATTGTGACCATTTGTAGAGGCTTGGCCCAGGGAGTGGCACAATTAGAAAGGGTGGCCTGCTGAAGTGGGTGTGGTCTTGTTGGTGTGGGTGTGTCACTGTGGGCGTGGGCTTTAAGACCCTCCTCCTAGCTGCCTGGAAGCTAGACTTCCACTAGCAGTCTTCAGATGAAGATGTAGAACTCTCAGCTCCTCCTGCACCATGCCTGCCTGGATGCTGCTGTCTTCCTGCCTTGATGATAATGGACTGAACCTCTGAACTGTAAGCTGGCCCCAGTTAAATGTTGTCCTTATAAGAATTGTCTTAGTCATGGTGTCTGTTCACAGCAGTAAAACCTGAGATAGCCATGCAGCAACACGGTCAGCCCTTCTTAATGTTCCTGATAATTAGAAATCATACTGGCAAACCTGATTCTGAAAGCCATCTCTTAAAAGAGACACTTGTTCTATTAAATCAAAAGAGCTCTTAAATTTACAAAATAAATTAATCTCTTAGGACTAGGATTTCAAGATGAATTATTCTAATTTCATTTCTGTTTCTGTGACAAATACCCCCCAGAAAAGCAACTTAAGGAAGAAAGGGCTTGTTTTACCGCACAGTTGCAGGTTATAATTTGTTATTGTTGTAAAGAAGTTGAGGTAGAAACTTAAAAATTATATCAACAATCAAGAGCAGAGAGAAAAAACCACAAGGATTCTTGCTTGCTGGCTCTCAGCTAGCTTTCTCCTATATTGTCCAGGACCTCTTGCCTAAGGAATTGTGACGCCCACAACAGGCTAGGTCTTCCTACATCCTTTAACAATCAATCCCTTACAGACATGCTCAAGGCCAAACGATGTGGATTCTCCCTCATTAAAACTGTCTTCCCAGGTAATTCTAGGTTGTACCAAGTTAATAATGAAAACTAACCAGCCCAAGGGCCTTAAAAAGAAGTTTCAGAACAATACACAAAGATTTCAAATATCCTAATTTTCAGAATAGTTTTATAAGTTAAATAGTATTGATTGTTGAATGAATCAGCACAAAAAATACTTTAACCTATTTATAATGCAGGTCAAAGTGTTACGATTCTTTTTTGGATTTTTCAAGACAGGGTTTCTCTGTGTAGCCCTGGATGTTCTTAAACTCACAGAGATCTACACATCTCTGCCTCCTGAGTACTGAAATTAAAGGTATGCACCACTACCCCCTAGCTCCAGTGTTACTATTCATTCTGAATACAATTCTGAAATGAATTCCGGCAAAAACTATAAGCAAGTATAAGTTTATCAAAGTATGACTAGCTATTTTATAAAGAACACAATCAATTCTGGTCAAAATAATTTAAGAAGTTTTCCAAAGTAATCGCCAAAACTTTTAAGAACATACCTTTGATTTAAAAAAAAAAAAAAAAAAAAAAAAAAATCGCCGGACTGTGGTGGCGCACACCTTTAATCCCAGCACTTGGGAGGCAGAGGCAGGCGAATTTCTGAGTTCGAGGCCAGCCTGGTCTGCTTAGTGAGTTCCAGGACAGCCAGGGCTACACAGTGAGACCCTGCCTCAAAACAAAGAACTAGAGATACTCCTACAGGCTGAGCATCCGTACACATCAGGACATGGTTTGTGATTCACAGTGTGGCTGGGACAGAATACAGTCTAGGAAGCACCACGAGGCTGAGCATTTACGACACTACCCAACCTGCACTGCCCCACAGCGTTCAGCAGGTCAGCAAGGATCAGAAAACTAGAGCACTCCAAACTGAGCATCTCCTCACAACACAAAGTGTCCCCAAAAATAACCAGGGGAAATGAGGCCACAGCCAAAGTAGACTTCAGAATGGTTCATTTGATAACAAAGGTTTTAAAAGGCATTAATAAATGGTGAGTCAATTAAACTGTATTGGATTACAAAAGCCAAGAACTGTGTCCAGAGGAAAATTTAACATTTGACTCCTTAAAGCAAAAAGTTACTCAAAGCTCTGTGTGGAATAGTGATAGCTATGCATACTTTCAAACCACAGGGAATATTAACTCAGGGGCTGATGAGACGGCTCAGTGGGTGAAGAAGCCTGCCACTTGCAAAGATGGCCTGAGTTTGATCCCTGGAACCCGTATGGTGGAAGGAAGGAGAGAACTGACTCCTGCAAGCTGTCCTGACCTCCACATGGAAATGTACACACACACACACATGCCCCCCAAAATAAATAAAAAATAAAAAAAGGAAGACGAGCTGAAATAGACTCTCTAGGGACGTGTAACAACCGACAGTGTTAGACATGGGTGGAGCATAAAGAGGCAAAGCTGAACAAAATACAAACCCTAAAGAATCGCAAGCTGCAGCCAGACGGTGGTGGCGCACGCCTTTAATCCTAGCACATGGGAGGCAGAGGCAGGCGGATTTCTGAGTTCAAGGCCAGCCTGGTCTACAGAGCGAGTTCCAGGACAGCCCGAGCTATACAGAGAAACCCTGTCTCGAAAAACAAAACCAAACAAAACAAAAAATCAGTTGCAGGGTGGAGGTAGTGCACACCTTTAGTCCCAGCACTCAGGAGGCTGATCTCTGTGAGTTCGAGGCCAGCCTAGTCTACAGAGTGAGTTCCAGGGCAGCCAGAGTTATACAGAGAAACCTTGTCATATCAGTCAATAAAGCTGGGGGTGTATCTCAGTGGTAGGGTACTTATCTACATTTTGCTAGATCAGCGGTGCTCAACATATGGGCTGTAACCCCTTTCGGGTATTAGGACCCTTTCACAGGGGTCACCTAAGACTACAGAAAAGCAGAGAGATTTAAGATTCTTAACAGTAAAATTATAGTTACTAAGTAGCAACAGAAATAATTCTGTGGTTGGGGCATCACTGCAACATGAAGAATGATATCAAAGGTCCACAGCATTAGGAAGGCTGAGATCCACTGTGCTGGACATGTTTAATTAGCAGCACTTAGAAGTCAATTAGCAGGGCTAGAGAGACGGCTCAGTGGTGAAAAGCACTGGCTGTTCTTCCAGAGGACCTGGTTCAGTTCCCAACACCCACACGGAGCTCACACTGTAACTCCTGTTCCAGGGCATCTGACTCCCTCACACATGCAAGCAAAACACCAATGGACATAAAATAAATTTGAAAAAAGTCAATTAGCAGAGATTTTCTTTCAGCACTTTTTCAAACACGTTTAGCATCTGAGCTGGAGCTGTCCAAGGCTCTAGGTCTTGCACCCTTTAGTAATACCCAACACAGCACTTTACAGACTCCATAGGGAGGAGGACAGCAGTATTTTCTGAAGGTGTTTCTTGGAAAAATTACTGAACAGGACTGTGCTGCAATTCCCTCATGAGAAAATGCAGACAAAGAGAACCCCCACCTTACAGGAATGAAGTATGCACTCAATTGTGTGACTACAGTACAAAATAGAAATGTAACAAAACAAACAGGCCAGGCTTCTGATCTCAACTATTTGGGAGGCTAATGAAAAGAGAGACATAAATCAGCCTGTGCTACACATTGAGCTCAATGCCTCTATCAACAATGTAAGAAACAAAACGACAAAACATAAACAAGTCTAGAGTTTTAGGCCAGCAGAACTACACAGTGAGATCTTGTCTTAAAGAAACAAAATAAGCAAACAGACCAGCTCCCCCCCCCCCCCCTTTTCTCCAATTAGAAAAAAATTACTTCTTTGAGAATTTTACAATTCTCTTTTAGGCCTTTTTTCTACCCATCCAACCAACTGTTACCGTGTTTTGTTTTGTTTTTTTTTAATTCTACTTATAGTTAGTACTTTAGAAATTTGTACACATTATGCTTTAAGTAAAACCGCACGAACCTGTGCCAGTAACACCGCCAGAATATTTAGTTGACAAGGTCTCACTTATAGCCTTGGCTGGCCTTGAACTTAAGAGACTCACTTGCCTCTGCCTCCTTTGTGTTGAGATGAAAGGGATGTACTACCACTCCCGACCTCCACAGCATGGTTTTTATAAAACTTTTTCAGATCTTTTAATTAGTAAGCCATTAGTATTGTCTCTTGATCCTAGTAATATTTTGATAGATAGTTTATATTCTACTGTGAAAACTGCGGTGGAAAATCCAGAAGATGGCAAAGGGGACTACTATTTTAACTACTATCCAATCCATCAAAGAGAACAAAATGGAATCTTTCACTCAACTTGTCCCTAAGAGGACAACGGGAGAGGAAAGGACTAGGGATTCACCAGAACTGCCCAACAGAGCCACAGTCGCCTTCCTTGAAAGAACTGAGAGGAACTGAGCAAGTCAAAGACAACATCAAAAAGTAGGGAAGCTGCAGGGGGCCAGTGGCACAGAGAGGAGGAGCACCCACCGTGCGGGTCCAAAGGGAGGAAAACCGCGAGGGAAGCGAGGAGGGGACACCGAGGTCCACGGACGGAGACCGGTGAAGAAATGCAAGACAAGCAGGCTACCTAACTTCTGTCGTACACCGGCGCACCGCACAGCGTCTGGGGACGTCAAGCCGCCGAACAGCGCCGCTGACAGACACCCGCCGCGCGAGCCCCAACTCCCGAAACCTCACTCGCCACCAACAAGACGCCCAGGGCAATGCCGCACTTCCGGGAGGCCGGGCTGCCAGCAGCCAATAGCAGGTCAAGACACTGACAAAGTCATATACGTCATCCAAGGGCTGCACAGAACGTAAAGATGACGTGTAGAGATGGCCGCACTTCCGGAGCTGCGCTGTAGGCAGCACCTGGAGCTAGCCCTCCCGGGCTAGCAAAGGGTGCATGTAAGTACAGAAAACCAATCTCCAAAACTTGATTCTGAAAAACCAGTGCAGCCGGGCAGTGGTGGCTCACGCCTTAGATCCCAGCACTTGGGAGGCAGAGGCAGGCAGATTTCTGAGTTCGAGGCCAGCCTGATCTACAGAGTGCCAGGACAGCTAGGACTACACAGAGAAACCCTGTCTCGAAAAACCCAAAAAAAAAAAAAAGGGCCCTGGGAGTAAAGCTATAGGCGCTGGTACTTTATAGGTTTTCAGGCTCAGTTTTGATAAAACCACGTTTTTGGGTTTTCACCCTAGATGCCCAGCCTCATGTCAAAGTCAGGATTCTCAGGCTATGGTCTCCCTGGAAGCTGGGACTATAGATCTGCTCCCCAGTGCATATAGACTCATGCCTAGGGTCTGGGTTGTTTCTAGCATTCAAACCCTGAGCTGCTGCCCACTTTACAACACTACAGCAGACTGGTCTGTTGGTAATGTTGTGAATTTGGAACCCTTACTGCTGCTTGAAACACAAAACCTCTTTGGCAATGTCTTTATAAATACTGTTACTTTGCCACCTGGGAACATCCCAAAGAAATCACTCTTCATGCAGTCTTGTACACAAAAAGAAACCATTGTGTTGCAAAACATGCCCTGACATGTCCAAATGATACAGGTCACATTCTGGGGATCACAGCTTGGGGAGCTAGTTTCCCTTCTTGCCCTGTATGTCCTGGACATCTAGGCTTAGAACCTTCACCCTGAGCCATTCCTACAGTCATTTAAACCAACCCTATGGGGCAAGCACAAAACCTAAAAAATGCTTCCAAAGACAGTGGCAAAGGTCTACATACTCGAATTACAAGAGTCTTAAGTAGGCAGATACAGAAAATAGTTCAAGGGTGTACTGACAGGCAACAAGGTTTTCAGTGAGATACAGGACTTGAAAACCTGTGCGGTCTTAAGTCATGCAGAGTTAAGCTGTGTGGGAAGTAATGAGGAATACTGTAAACACCCTGTAATTTTCCTTGTACGGCTGAGCAAGTCAGAAAATGCTATTGGCCCCTGGAGCTTAAGAGGTTCACTGCAGACCAGTATATACATATTCAGTCTACTGTTGATCCTTCTCTGCAGTCTTTAGAAACCAGTTCAGAGTATGGTCATCTATTTGGGAAGCCCTCAGTGGCAAAGAAATTGCACTTAAAATAGCTACTCTTTAAGTCTGATAGAAAAATGCTTCATGTGTGGGTACCTTCCCCCCCAATCAGTAAGATGTTCACCACGTTTAAGGCAACACTTACAGACTAACTTAAAATTAACAGACCAAGATACGTAGTGGTGATACAGGCCTTTAATCCCAGCAACTGGGAGGTAGAGGAAGGTAGTTATAGTTTAAAGCCAGGACTACACAAAACAAAAATACTGCCCTTAAAAAAAAAAGCAAAAATAAAAAAAAAAACAGCAAAATAAATAAATATAGCCTAAACTATGTTATAGTTTAATTAGAAACCAACTGTAAAGAATTCCTTTCCCAAGGCAGGCTTATCATATACCCAACAGTTTGTGGAACGGATTTATACCTACAGTCCTCTGCATAAGAGTTCCTCAGTAAATGCTAGTTCAATAAAGCTAGACAGCCATATTTACAGTCATGTGGTTGTCAACAGTCTGAAATAGTGCTTAATTAGAAGTTTTTCTGCATGTTAAAGCACATCTCTCCCAACAGGGCTGATGAACAGGTAATCCAAGTCAATCTGCTTATAAAGACCACCAGAAGACCTTTACTTTTATCTGCATTTATTTTATGCTCAATTTATTCCCGTGCCATGAGCTTTTGTTTCTTCAGTTTCTTCTGGGATATCTGAGAAGACAAACAAAGGAACCAGTTAAGTTTCTCAACTAGAGGAAACATCAATCTTAGAAAAGGAAAAAGTTCAATTGCTGAAGACGACAGAGGATCATGGACAAATGGCCAAGTGCCAAAAGGTCAAAGTTAATTGTAGACACCAAATATAATGACTAATCCAGTGGGGGCAGCACAGGCTCTGCAGTGCTATGCCACAGAAGCCACACTCAAGTGGGTGAGGGCTGGTCACCCCAGCTTCCCTTCATGGTTATCACAGTCCTAAGACAGTCACCACAGCACCACAGCCAGCCTGCACACTTACCTTTTTCTTCTGTGCAACCTCCTCTTCTGGCTTTGGAACAATCTGCTCCTTCTCAGTGAGGATCATCTCAATGTGGCAGGGGGAGCTCATGTACGGGTTAATCCGGCCATGAGCTCTGTAGGTTCGCCGGCGCATCTTAGGTGCCTTGTTCACCTGGATGTGTTCAATGACTAGAGAATCTACGTCTAAACCCTGCAAAGGAGAGAAATCAGGTAAATATCTGTTTCACAGGAAAGCTTCAGTGCCCAGGGCCACCTTGGGTATCTTGAACTTTCTGCTCATCCTGCTTCAGCTTCCTGAGTGCAGTATCACTTTGCATTTTAGGTCGTGATTTTCAAGTGAAATCATTTGTGGAAAGCATCCCTTGTTTTAAGGTATTAAGACACTCAGTTATCTATTAAATACATGCTGTCAGCCCTTGAAGTTGTAGAGACAGACGTTTGCCCAGACTCATTGCCCTCTTACAGCACAATTTCTCTTTTAAAAAAAAAAGGTTCAACCTCGTTGGAAAAAGACTATTTTCAAATGTGAGGGTGTAATTATCCTACCACTAGACACAGCTGTCAACAAACTATAGCTTCTCTAATGCTAGCAAATTACCCAGAAGGCAAACAGCACGAAATCAAAGTTTCTTTTGGGGTGCTACACCCTGATCTGCACTCATCAATAAGCAATATAAACCCCCAGAAAGAAAATGCTTTTCTAGGACAGGGATGGAGGAAACTATTAGGACATGGCAAACCACAAACCTAAACCTCTTTAGGCAAAACTCTTTAATACTACAGAGGCACAAGGCATCCTTTTAATTTTTAAAAAATTTAAAAGATTTATGTGCACCAGGCAGTGGTGGCACACACCTTTAATCCCTTGGAGGCACTTTGGAGGCAGAGGCAGGTGGATTTCTGAGTCTGAGGCCAGCCTAGACTACAGAGTGAGCTCTTGGACAGCCAGGACTACACAGAGGAAGTTTTGAAACCCTCCTTCCCAAAATGATTCATTTATTTTATGTGAGTACACTGTGATATCTTCAGAAACACCAGAAGAGGGCCTCTGATCCCATTACAGAGAATTGAACTCTGAAAGAGCCGTCAGTGCTCTTAGCTGCTGAGCCATCTATCTTCCCAGCCCTCGCCTACTTTTTCTAAAAGGCAGTTTCTCAGGATGCAGACCAGACTGACCTCACAACACAACAAAGGGCAGCAATGGCTCAGGTACCTTAAGCTCAGCATTACTCTCTGCGTTTTTAAGCATGTGCAGCAAAAACTCTGCACTCTTCTTCGGCCACCGTCCCTGTGTCCAGCCCCACTGTTTCGCCTGAAAGAAAAACAGGTAAGGGGTTTGCTACTTCCCTTGATGAATCATCATTGGACCCAGTTAAGAACTATGGTCAAGGCCAGGTTGCTCAGAACATGTTTTATTTCATGGTTAATCCAAAGGTGTCCTAAGATGGTCATCACAGCAACCGGACTGTAAACAAGACCTTAGCCTACTTTCCCACTTATAACTGGCAACAGCATCCTCAAAGGTCTCTCACCTGGGCGCACCTACCAACTCCACCATTATACCGACGGAACGGCACACATTGTTTTTTTAAAGTGACATCCTTCAGGTACTTGGTAGCCTTGCGGATGTGCATGCCCTTGATGGCCTGGGCAGTTTCCCGAGTGTTCTAATAAAAGCCAGAAAGGTTTGGTTAACAGTGTTAAATTTTGAGAGACGAATTAATTCACAGTGAAGTAAGCTCTACCATCTTTTATTTATATATACACGTGTCCCCCCAACAGTGACAAGTTTTGCTCAAGCACCCCCACTCGATGACCAACTTATATACAAGGCAGCTGCTCAGAATTTACTTATTTTCACGGTAAATCCAAAGGTGTCCTAAGAAAGTCATCACTGCAAGCTACCTTCCAAAGACATTCAGGAGCAAATTATGATTCTTTAAAATGACTTCCTTACCTTAAAGTGAACACGAAGGTTTGAGCCTCGTGATTTACAAGCTGCAAGCAAGAGGGGGAAAAAACGTTCACTTTTACTGAATTATGAATATATCAAACAAACACTCCAACCCACAAATCAAAACAGAAGCATGCCCCTTTCAGTCGCTTACATTTCGTGGGATTTTCTGGGTCAAGAGAGTAGCGAACCATCTTGACGGGTCACCTGTGAACACAGCAGCCAGTCACTAACACAATCAGCTACAAACCAAGGAGGTTTAAAACTACCAACAGCTGCTCAGAGGATAGTTATTTTCATGATGAATCCAAAGGTGTCCTAAGAAATGACATCATCGCAGCCGTCTCTCCCCCCCCTCCCCCCGTTTTTGGAGGCGAGACAAGGTCTCTGCCTCCATCTGCATCCCCAGTGGTGGAATGAAAGGCATGCACACCCCGGTCTCGCATGGGGTATTTCGTTAATGTCCACCTACCCGTCTTAATGCAAGCGGATGCACGAGGCCGTCGCCTTCCCCTGGGGACTACGGCTGTCCTCAAGCCCGTGCCTCTCCAGCCTGGGCCTTAGCAGCAGCGTGGCACAGCGCTCTGCAGACCCCTCTTCCGCGCGGCCTCGCAGCCTCCCCACATTCCCGCGTCCCGAGTCGCCCAAGAAGCAGCACTGAGCCTCCGCCCGTCCCAGGCCGGCCCTCACCGCCAAAGCCGAGACTCGGGCGACCCGGCCTATTCAGGTCCCCGCGCCTCTGCCGGCCCCGTCACCCATATCTGCCCCTCACGCTGCTCCGCGGCCTGCAGAGCCCGCGCGACCCTCCATACAGAGCACGGCCGCCTGTGGCGAGGACCCATGGCCCTTGGAGCTCCGATGCCGGGGCCGCGATGGCAGCAACGGCAGTGATGGCGGAGGATTCGCCCCGAAAGGCCGACGCCGAGTAACACTCACCTTTCGCCGCTTACAGGAAGAGGAAGCGCGAAGGCTACTGGGAGAATTCTTGAGACCTGGACCTCTCGCGAGACTTCCTGCCCAAGGAACGAGATCCCAGGAGTGGGAGGGCCGGGAAGAAAGGAAGTGCGGGATGTTTTTAGGAAGTGCGTGTTTAGGGACTTTCTCTTTTTAATTCCGAAAATAAAATGTATGGGTTTAAGGTGTCAGTAAATAAAAACAGTCTTGAAGCAAAGGACATGAATCATTAGAAATGAACGAGAAATTTAGCCATCGTCGTTGTTAGAGTTGATTATTGTCAACTCTGAAAATGTTTTGACGTTTAAGATGAAAGGCCAGAGCCAGGAATGGCAGTGCTAGCCTTTAATTCCAGCAGTCGGCAGGTAGAGGCAGTGGACTGCACCAAGTGTGGGCTATATAGTGAGATCCTGTCTTAAGTAAATAATCTAAGGGCATATGTCATGGTACCTCATATGGAATTTTAGCGTTGTTGGTTAAAATGGAGACCAGGGCCGGAGAGATGGCTCAGCAATGAATAACATTTGTTGCTCTTGAATAAGACCAAACTCGCTTCCCAGCATCCTCAGGGTAGCTCGCGTATATAACTCCAATTCCAGGGAATTAGATTTCTTCTGACCTCGGTAGGCGCCAGGCACACACATGGTGCACATACACACTTGCAGGCAAAATACTCACACGCATATAATGAATCTAATTTTAAATTTTATTTATTTATTTAAATAAATAAAATAGTAAAATAAAAAGAATTTGAGGCCAGCCAGTACTACATGAAACCTTGTCTCCACAAAAAGATGGAAGACAGGTTTATAAAACCAGTCCTTGGCCGGGCGGTGGTGGCGCACGCCTTTAATCCCAGCACTTGGGAGGCAGAGGCAGGCGGATTTCTGAGTTCGAGGTCAACTTGGTCTACCGAGTGAGTTCCAGGACAGCCAGGGCTACACAGAGAAACCCTGTCTCGAAAAAAAAAAACAAAAAAAAGACCAGTCCTTGGAAGGCTAAGGAAGTAGGGTAGGAGGGGGGAGAAAAGACAGGGTTGGGGTGAGATGGAGAGTGAGTCCAGTCAGGTACATGTTGATTGTAAAGACTGGTTCAAGATTACTGTCCCCAGTGCCAGTTCCAGATCTTCACTGGTTGCAGAAAATGTGTTGGCATTTTCTTTCCCTTTCTTTCTTGTCTCTGATTCTGTTACTGTCTGGCTTTAGATCTTCCGTGCCCGGACTTCCAGGCAGCTCAGACTCCCAGGGACTGAGTTGACTTACAATGACTTGGGCTCACTTGGCTTCTAGATACTGTTTCAAAGATCCTCCTGTCCCTCTGCCCTCAGTACCAAATGCTGGGTATTACGGCTTTTTCCTAGTGACTCCCTTTCTTCACAAGTGTTATATTACAGGCTGTAAACCCCCAAATAAATTATTCTCTAAGTTAGATAGACCCAGATATCAAACCACCTTCCGTATCTTTGGTATTTTTCCTGGGGATCTCTGAGATGAATATATAACTCATCCTTAAACAGAACCTTGGGCTTGGAATATAATTTACTAGTAGAATACTTGCCCAGACTCTATCGAGACCTGGCTTTGATTTGATCCTTACCAGTGTGTGTGTGTGTGTGTGTGTGTGTGTGTGTGTGTGTGTACACTATTGAACAGTTCTAGGCAAGGAAGAAATGATACAATTCATACTTTAAAAAAATGACCCTGACTTCCCTGTAGAGAACAAACTGAGGGGTGGGAAGAGACATAAGGAGAGGGATATGGATGATTTTGCAAACTGTGAGGGTCACTTATGCTAGGCTGGTCCCAGTGGTTGAAAGGAGTCCAATCACAGAGCTTTTCTGGAGTTGGGGCTAATGAAGCTAACAATAGATTGGATATTGGAGGTGTGTAAAGACAATGAAGATATTCTCCACATATGCAGATAGAATGCCGAGTGGCACAGTACGCTAAACCTAGAGGAACAGGAGTGGTAACATCAATAGTCTGTGTGCCTTATTCAAACTTTTGTCTTACCAGATATGCTGGCACGTAGCACTCAGTTCTCAGGAATATGAGGCAGGAGGATCATGAGTTTCAGGCTAGCTTGTGTTACTCAGTGAGTTAGAAACCAGCCTGATTTTTTTTTTTTTTTTTTTTTTTTTTTTTTGGTTTTTCGAGACAGGGTTTCTCTGTATAGCCCTGGCTGTCCTGGAACTCACTCTGTAGACCAGGCTGGCCTCGAACTCAGAAATTCGCCTGCCTCTGCCTCCCAAGTGCTGGGATTAAAGGTGTGTGCCACCACCGCCCGGCTGAAACCAGCCTGATTATATAAAGAGACTACTACTCTCTGAAAGTTTTGTTTTCAGATTTCAGCTTGGGGAAATTTAAAATACACACACAAAGAAATATACAAGTGCCTATATTGAACTTCCAGAGCATTCTGGTTTTTGTTTTTTGCTTTCCTCTCTATCTGGCCAGTGTTGCAGGATATTTGAACCTGTTTCTACTTGGAGTGGGGCTCAGCCCTTAGCAGACACCTTTACTCCCAAACAATGAAGGTAAAGTCAGTTTGTAGAAAGAAGCACCCATTTTGAAAATGAAATCTAATTGAGTGGCAGACAAGTGACAAATCAGAAAAAGATTTGACAAAATAGGATATGCCCAACTCTCACCAAGAAGAGAGAGGAAAGGGAAGCTACTTAAGGGAAAGACAGACAGTGCAGGAGGAGAGAGTACAGCACAGGAAGACAGTAGAGTTTGTGGCAAACAGGACAGTAGAGTTGATAGGGAGAATAGAGCAGCGCAGAGAGCGGGGAGGCAGCTTTACTGGGACAGTTGTGCACAGACAGATTGAAAAGAGAAGAAGCTAGACACAGGCAAAGACAACAAGACATAGAATGAGAAGGATGCAGAAGATTAAAATATATTGATAGAGATAGTTTAAGGCCAAGCAGAGCAATTCAGAGGGTGAAAGAGAAATCAGATTGAATAAGTCAGCTGGGAGAGGAGTTTGAGCTGGAACAGCTGAGTTAATCAGCCAGCCAGAGTTCAGAAAGAACTAGAAAGGATGGGCTTGTTCAGCGCAAGTTTCAGAGGCTAAAAACATTCTAGGGCTAGATTGTACAGAGGCTAGAAGCTTCCAGGACTAGACCTAGGTTAGCAGATGAAAGAAGTAAGCCTCTCAGACAACAATTACAACAGGGGAATAAAAATTACTTTTACAGACCAGAAATCCCTAATGCAACTGCCTCCTTTTCTTTTATTATGTTGTTGGAGTCCTGGAATTATTGCACAAACCACATGAACACCAATCTATCTCATCAGACAGGATAATTTATTGAGGATTCGCTGTAAGACTGATCTACTAGAAACATGGTCCAGATTCAGGAACTAAACTGTGACCCCCACCCCCACACCCAGTTAAGGTCCTACAGGGCTTTTAAGCCTGAGATCCACAAACATCTGTGCCAAGTTATTCCACCAATCAGGATTATGGATAGGGGGTTTCCTTAGCAACATGTCTTTGTTGTACACTTATCATCCTGCTCTCATTGGTTGTGGTATCCAACTGTGGCAGGGGACTTGCCTTGTCTAATATTCACGTCTTAACTTGACAACCAGAATGTCAGTTCCCAGAGTGGTCTTTGGAACTTAAACTTTACTCGAACTCTATTCAAAATGGAGGTCTTTTAAATTGATTCTTATATCTCTTACATTAGGGTCCATCTCAGGTGCAGCTTAGAAAAGCAAATGCCATAAAAGCTTATACACGGGTGAAGGAAGTTCTGTTGAGTGGTTGGTTTGGGTCCGAGCTTACTGTGGGTAACTATACAAAACAGTTCTACTGACTTCTACCATGATTGGTTCCTACAGAACATAACAGAATATGTAATCAACTTGGCATTAGAAAGTTTCCTAATAACAGTAGAAACATGCGGGGCTGTAGCTCATGTGTGGGAGTTGAAGTGTTTATAAAAAGATAAAGAAATAAAGAGAGTATGTTCTGTGGGTGTATGGAGAGGTGTGGGGAAGGGGATGTCTCAGCGGGCCCATGTAGAGGCATCTCTTCCCGTGAGGGACCAGTCACACACCGGTATAGTATAGAACAGAGTTTATTGAGGGCATGGGGAGGGGAGCCAGGAGGGTAGTAAAGGCAGAGAGGTAGAGAGGCAGAGAAAGAGAGAGAGAGAGAGAGAGAGAGAGAGAGAGAGAGAGAGAAGGAGAGAGAGGGAGAGAGAGAGGAGAAGCAGAGGAGTAGAGAAGTAGAGACAGGCCATGACCACTTGGAAAGAGGGGGAAGGGATGGGGGGTCGAGGGTACAGAGAAGCTAGAGGCAAGAGGGTAAGAGATTAAAAGAGAGAGAGAGGGGAGGGGGCAAGCCACCCCTTTTATAGTGGGCTATTGCCAGGTAACTGTGGAGGTGGAGTTTAGACAGAATACTAAGCAGAGTGGGTCCTGTTGGTCTGAGTAGTGGTTCCCCGTGTCTGCTGTGGCTCAGGGAGGCAGACACGCAGGAATTTGACTGAGTTTCCTCTATGAGGCTCTAGGTGGCCGCTGGGCTGTGAGAAGCGGTGGGGCTCCACCCAGGCATGAGGAGATCTCTGTCTGAAGTCTTGTGGGGGCAGAGCTCCTGAGTGGGGGTCTCCAGGCCAAGACAGCTGACGGGGAGACTGGTAGTCTCTGTCTTTGGGCTCCCAGATATTGTCAGGAGCCTCAAAAGAACTGAGACACGAGGGCATACAGGCTGGATCGGCCTGCAACGGAGAGGGATGAGGGAGAGAGGCTCCGGTGGCACCCCACGGGGTAGAGACTCTTGGGTAGAGACTCTTGGTTATGGCACTTGCTTAGTTGGGTCAGCTAGCTTGCTTGAGTTGGCAGGCCTCTGTGGTGGGAACTAGAGAAGTCTTCTAGCGGGAGATAAAACAGCGGCTGGGTAGTCAAAGGCCTTCTCCACGGTTCCCCATGGTGGGACCCCAAAGACACAAGGAAGTCCATGGTTTTAAAAGGTTTATTGTCATGGCAGAAAGTGGATCTAGTTGTATCCGCCGCCCCCACCATAGGCCAGACCTGAGCTAAATAGGGAGGGAGGAGGATCTGGGAAGGAATGCTTAATTGGCTACACCCTCTGGCCTTTAGGTATCTCTTTAATATGGAGATCTCTTGAGGCTGAGGCCTGTAGTCACACCCTCTACCTGTGCTGGGTGACACAAACCTCTCTTTGGGAGGGGCTGTAGGAGCATTGCTCTACGTGACTGAAAGGCATGGATTAGTGGAGGTCTTTGGCCTGTGTCAGGAGCCTGGAGTCTGGCAAAATATATGCTGTTCCTTGCATGGTCTCCAGCCATCTCTAGCCAGTGCTCCACCAGAAACCAAGCTATCCTTTCACAGTCCCACAGAGACATATGAAAAAGTTTACTTATAATGGCAGGCTAGCCAAGTAGCAGTTATCCAGGCCTAAACATACTATCTAGGCCTTAATATTTTACATAGACCTTAACAACTTTATTATTTTTATGCCTCTTTCTATTGCAGAGGTATTTTAAGCAAATCTCAGATCTCTTTATTTGGAAGCACTGCAATGTATATCTCTAAATGGATAAATGGGTGAACTATCCCTGTCTGACGCGATTGGTGCTTACTGCCTCTGTCTGCTAACCTAGGTCTAGTCCTGGAGGCTTCTAGCCTCTGTACAATCTAATCTAGCTCTAGAATGTTTTCAGGCTCTGAGATTTACTGCTGAATAAGCTCACCCCTCTTTTTCTTCAGGTAACCTTCTCCCAGCATCCTCTTCCTTTTCACTCTTGTATTTTTAATATAACCATGATACCATTTGTATACATCAAAACACCATCATCAACAACAGTCCCTTAAAATAGCTCATATCTTAGTTTGAAAGCAGTCCCCTCCCCAAAAAAAAGTTTTTACAGTTTGTTCAAATCAGAATCAAGGCAAAATCCCAGTATGGCATTTGAGAGATAGATCTCTATCTGATCCATGATGGCTTCTTCTCATCCTCTCTGTCCTGCCCTTCTCCCTTATCCCTTGCTCATTTTTGGAAGAGACTGGAATGACTGGCATGGAAAATCTCCATACTTCAGGATTTGGCTTGTTGCGTCTTTACCATGACTTTAAACTTGTTAATATAGTTTTCAAATTCCTGGAGATACACACCAACGCTTGATCAGATTAGTTTCCTTGGTCTTCTAGTTTTGACACGAAGTCTCACTACGTAGCTCAGACTCACGTCAAAGTCACAGTCCTCCTCAGCCTTCCTAGTTCTGGGGTTATAGGAAAGTGCCACCATGCCCTGCTTGTGAGGTAGCCGTCTGCAGGCAGCCATCAGAATACTCCAGCAGGTAGAAAATAGGAGCCTGGATTCCCAAAAGGTGGGATCTGAAACACAGCATCCACCGTAGTAGATTTTAATAGATCACTGTATGGATCAGAAACAGGTTTGTGGGGCAGTGGTGGTGCATGCCTTTAATCCCAGCACTTGGTAGGCAGAAGCAGGTGGATCTCTGAGTTTGAGGCCAAACTAGCCTGTTTCAGGATAGCCAGGGCTACACAGAGAAACCCCTGTCTGGGGAGCAGGGAAAGAAAAAAAAAAAGAAAGGAAGGAAGAAAGAGAGAAAATAAGAAAGAAAAAAGAAAGAAAGGAAGGAAGAAAGAAAGAAAGAAAAGAAAGAGAAAGAAAGGAAAAGAAAGAAGGAAAGAGAAAGAAAGGAAAAGAAAGGAGG
This sequence comes from Rhabdomys pumilio, assembly GCA_030674055.1. NCBI lineage: Eukaryota > Metazoa > Chordata > Mammalia > Rodentia > Muridae > Rhabdomys > Rhabdomys pumilio. Next base: position 14,008,600 of record JANHMN010000013.1, read on the forward strand.
AAAGAAAGAAAGAAAGAAAGAAAGGAGACAAGGGAAGGGAAGGAAAGGGAAGGGAAGGAAAGGAAGGAACTGAACTGGGGCTTAGAGGAGATAAAGCAAGATGTGAAGGTCAATCTACCTTTGAAGCCTGGGCTCTTCCCACTGTCCTTGCTGCCTACCCATCCTTTCCTGATTTCTCCTAGTTGCTGGTGGCCCTGTGTCACAAGCTGCCTCCCTTGCCTTAGGCTGCCCACCCCGCTCCCCAGAGTCTGATATACAATCTCCAGTTCTGTGACCACTCCTGCCTGCTGTCGTCAAGATGGTCCTGAAAAGGAGGACTTCTATCCAGTGCTGGGGGTGGGGGGCCCAGGGGTCTGGATTCTAGTATCAGGAGAGCTGTAGAGACACCCAGGCAACAAGAGATGGAAAGGTCAAAGAAAATGGAAGTGAGCTGCAAGTGAATGCCCTTGCACTTTTCTGAGAGGAGTAAAACACTCTCTCTATTTGGCTTTCCTTAACAGTGACTACTGGGGGTTCCTTTACCCCTTCGATCTTCCACAGAACAGCAGCCTTTTCCCAGCAGCAGTCATTGAGTCTACTCACTGACCTGCAAAGGCAGGCTTCAAGTGGGCCCTGCAGAAGTGTGACAGTCTGTCCCAACAACCGATCTTCACTGCTAATGGATCCCTTGGAAGGTCAGCTGCCTCCTTAAACCAGCTGACCAAGATGACCTGCCCATTGTCTTCTCAGAAGAGATGTCTTTGGGGATTTTCAGAGTGAATATTCCATGTTTAAGTCTTGTGGAATGACCACTGGGGCCTCCCTTGCCTCTGGAACAATGATCTTCAGAGTAAAGCTGCTTGGTCTCCAGGAGAGCAGGGAGAAAAGACTTAATCCCTGAGTGAAGATTTGCTCTGCTCTGCAAAGTCTGATTAGCCAGGAAAGGGGAAATTCCTTCCTGACAATAAGAGGGGGCGTAATCTTTTCCTCAGGGGGTGAGAGTCCTTTAATTTGCTTCTGGGGACAGGAGTGTCCCCTGTGTAACTGGTCTGTTTTTCCCTGATCTCCCTGAGCTAGGATGGTGTTTGGAATTATGTTTCTTCACTAGGCTCTCCTGAGGGATCCTGCTCTGTTTTGTTTCCCTGACACTTTAATTCCTGACGATACAATGTTCTCCTTATCATAACTCCATCTGCATAGGTTTTAGAAAGTGCAAAGATTTTTAAAGTACACATTTTACATTTTATTTATTATTATTACCTTTAATAATAATATTGTTACTATAATTATAGTATTATAATATTAATATAATATACTATATTAATAATATAGTGTTGTAATATTAATAATAACATGTCATAGTACCACTATAGCAATATTAATATTATTATCTTTAATAATACCTTTAATATTATTATTTAGCCTTTGGAAACATGTTGCTAAGAGTTCCTTCTTGCTAAGGTTAACACTGAATGTGATCTTGCTTCTGCCTCTCAAGTTCTGAGATTATAGTGATAAGCCACCACCCCGCCTCTGGGGTTTCCAGGGTTGGGGGTAGTGCAGTCAGTGAAACACTCTCTTGAAAACAACAGGGCTTATGTTCCATCCCTAGAGCCCATGCCCAGTGCCCAGGAGGCAGAGATAGAGTTTAAATAAGCCCCTTGTTCTAGACTACTTGGCCAGTTCCAGGCTTTGTCTGACGACAGAGGTAGAAAGTGCTTTAAGAATAACACCAGAGAGTGTCCTCTGGCCTCCACACACACTTGCACACATAGGTAGCCTCACACACGTGACCACATACAGAAAAGTACATTATCTTGGCTGAGTGTGGTGAAACATGCCTTTAATCCTAGCGCTGGGGAGGTCCAGGCAGTGGAGCTTAAGGCTACATTGTGAGATCCTACCTAAAAAACAAAAAACAACCAAAACAAAAAAACCCAGAAAGGTACACACTACTTTTTTCATCATGTTACAAACTGACATCCTATGTGTGTGTGTGTGTGTGTGTCTCTTTGTGAGATTTTCCTGGTAGGATCCTTGTGTAATTTCACAGCAGGTGGACGTGCGGATGTCCTTGTGTCTTCAGCAGCCCTCTGGACCCTCCCTCACTCCACACAAATCTCTCCCGTCCCTTCAGCAGGAAAAGACCTTTAACAAATGGTCTCTAACGCCATAGATCTGTTTGGACATATATGCAGGGTTTCAACGAAAGAGGAGTTTCCTTCTCAGAAGGGCTCTGGCTACTCCTCTGATTGGCCTCATACTAACTCGGGCAATATCTTTATCTTCTACCTCCTTCACATTCTCTGGCTCATTCTGTCTTCACCTGTGTCTAGTTAGTCTCCCTAAACCTGCCCTCTCTCATCTGCACTGTTCTCTCTTAAGTCACTTGTCTTTCCTCTCTTTGGGCATATCCTGTTTTGTCAAATTTTTCTCTGATTCATCACTTTGTCACTCAATTAGACATCACTTTCAAACATGGCTGCTTCCTTCTACAAACTAACTTTACCATCACTGTTTGAGATTAAAGGTGTGTATTAAGGGCATCTTTGTATTCCAGCCAGAGGGATTAAAGGTGTGTGCTAAGGCTGAGCCATATCACAACTAGAAACAGGTTTTTCCAGTAAATAACTCAGGGTTCACATTGTTATCAAATATCCTGTAATGTACCTTGACAAATGCCCCTTTAAGCCCTTCAAGATAACTCTAAGACTGGAATCAGCATGTGTATAGCATAGTTGACTTTCTGCCTGGATATTTGCCCACTTATCCTAAGTGGAAGGCTTAGAATTTCTTTGGCTTTCCTTCTTTTTCCCTCTTACAAAATACAACGACTTCCTGGTTGCATCTTTGTAATTATTTGGATGCTCTTTGTACCTGTTACACCAAATAATCGCTATACTCCAATTTTCTTGTTACAAAGAAAGGCTATTGAATCTTGTAAACAGAGTAGGTGAAGGCTGAAGACTAGTCTTCAGTGAGAATCCTTTGTATGTCAAATGAGTGTTAATGAGTATTGTGGGTGACAGGAAAGTAATTCTAGAGCACGGAGAAAAGATAGTTCTGGGAACTTTTGTCTTGGATTTTTGTAAAGGGTTAGCCTAGAAACTGTGGGATTGTTTTCTGTGACGACCAAGTTCCTGTTAGAGGTGGGCGAGCAGCAAGTGGACCACTAGATGGCGCCAGCTCAGCGTCAGGACCGTTTTTGCCTTCTTTTATATGGAAAACATCCAGCAAGTTAGTTCGGACTTGTGGACTTGTAAACCTGACGACTTCGTTCTGATGAACTAGGTGCTTCTTCGAAAGTGGGCGTTGAAGCTTTGCAGTGCTGAGATTGTGAATGGGGCTGAGAAGGCAGACCCAGAGTCCTAGGGAATGAGCCTGTAGAGAGATGATTCAGTAATGAACCTGTATTCCTACACCAGGGAAACCAGCCACCCAAAGTGCCTGGCAGCATCAGGGCTAGAAGGCCTGAAGGTCCTCAGGCCCAACCCTCTTACTATGCAGATAAAGAACCATTCTTCAATTTCTCTCTGTGCAAAGACTTTCTTCCCAAATATAGACAATTGTTTGGATAAGAAATATGGCCTCCCTAAAGACTGAGGCCTTTTTAAAGACAACTGTATGGAGGATACACATTTTGCTTTTTTCCTTTTATTTCCAAGGGAGATTTTCCTTCCTTCCATCCTTCCTTCCTCCTGTCCTTCCTTCCTTTCTTTCTTCCTTCCTTCCTTCCTTTCTTATGAGACCCCGTCACATGTACACAAACACAGACACACAAAGACTTCCAACATAATAAACAAAAAGTGTTTCCTGAGTTTGGGGGGGTCTGTCACAGTAAATAATTGGATCTGAGAAGGGGACCGTAGAACCCTGACTTACAGTCAAGGGGTCAGAACTATAGCTGACAACTTAAATATTTGTGGTTGATGTCTGAGATAGAAGAGGTGGGTCTTGTGGAGCAAACCCTGGAAGTAGAGGTCAGGGTCTAGCTCAGGTTAGTGGAGTTAGGACTGAATCGACTTACAGGACACTCCACGGGTATCTGCTGGGGAACTACTTCGTGCATGGACACAACCTTCGAACATCTATAAGTAAGGAGCACGTGGAGAGAGAGGGGAAGGGAATGGAGAGAGTGGGAGCGTGAGAGCAAGAGAGAGAGGAGGAGGCGGCGAGCAACCCCCTTTATAGTGAGTCAGGCATACCTGGCCGTTGCCAGGTAACTGTGGGGCGGAGCTTAGACAATACGGTAGCAGAACCTATCAAAGGCCGTGGCCTCTCTCGCAGAGCTGTCCCTCCTCCACTGAGCGTCTACTGGGATGGGAGGGTGGGGTAAAGGTCTCTGCCTGAAGCGCTGTACAAGTGCCCAGCGAGGGCACAGGATTTTATCAGGGAGGGAGAGCAGAGGCCGCCGCGTGGTATCTCTTGGCAGGTCACACTCAGTTTGCTTCTGCTCCCTTCAGCTGGGGTTTGTAAACCCCTCCAGTCACAATGTATCCAGCCGGTCACCCCATGATTGGGTCACATTCATCTGGAAGCTTCAGACCAATGAACTCAGTGGACACCTCACCCCACCATTTATTGCCTCAGAACAAACTCCTTGTCTTGCTGGCAATTCTTTTATCTGCTGCTCAGATTGTGTCAATCCACATTCTGGGGCGACAGGCGTAACTGTTTACAAGACAAGGCTCTATTTATTTGGCTGCCCAGCATCACTATGCTACTTCAACATTAAGTTTCTGATATGAAGTCAGACAGAAGTAGGTTGTCGAAGAACCAATCTAAGTTCGTCTCCAACTAGCTTTCAAATTAATGAAACTCGGACAGTGGCTATTTGGTTTTGACGATTACTGGGGATAACTCCTAATCTACTCTTCTAACTGCTGGCCTGGCTACCTCCCCAGTCACTGGTGTACCTCAGATACTTGTTTCTCCTGGCCATGTGCTCTTGGTCCATCTCCCCTCACGGCAGCTTTTTCTTCACCTCTCATTCTTTCTCCTTCTCCTCCTCCTCATCTCCTCTCTCTTCTTCACCCCCAACCAAGTAACTCAAAACCCGCCTATCTCTAATCCCTCCAGTGACTGGCTGGAGCCACTTTTATTTAACCCACAGTTTTAAGAGGTTTGCACAACAAAAGCTTGTAAATGTGAGAATTCACTCATAGGCTTAGACCTTCAAGTTCAGAATCTGGCATTACAATACACAGCAATAGACCGAACCTCAACAGTAGGTGGCAGTCTCTCCTGTGGTTGGGCTCGCAGCTGAGTCCTGAGGGGAATTAGGGGAGATGCAAAGGGTGTGAAGATCAAGGCTGAATCCTGGTTCTGCTGATGCTTGGTTGTACTTCTCAGTCAGAGCTGGGGTGTGAAGGAAACAAGAGCATTCAGCCCCAGAGAAGCAAGAATGGGCTCCCATTCTCAAGGCTTCTCTTCTGTTATTTCAGCCCGCCTGGTTTGTTGACCCTTCCCTTATGCTTTGGAGGCTTTTTGCTAGAAAGTCTTGCCCGTGTCACTCAGTTAGCAAACAGTTTGGGAAAGCCTCCTCTACCTCAATCTTGTCACAGATGTGCTGAGTAGTCTCTCAAACCAAACCTGTGGGCGACTGAGGGATTAAACCACATCTCGGAACTAAAGCAGAAGTCCTTCTCCACTCCTTTCTCTCACTCCTGCCCAGGCCACAGCCTTCTGATCTTTACCAGAGCCTGACAGAGCCGCTCCTCTCTGACTCCCACAGTCTAGCCTTCTCTGCTCTGGGATTTATGAAAAGAGACATTTATTTTTTAATGGGTTGGGCCTGGAGAGATGGCTTAGCAGTTAAGAAGAGCACTGGGTGCTTTTCCAGAGGACCCAGGTTTCATTTCCAGCATTGACTCGGCAGCTCACAGCTATCTGTAATGCTAGTTCTAAGGGATCTGATTTCTCTTCTGGCCTCCATGGGCACCAGTCACCATGTGGTACTGAAGGAATCTCAGGTCCCAGCCTAAACTTAAAATTAACTTCTCTGGACTCCAGGAGAAGAGCATTCCAAAAACTTACACACATTCCAGGAAGGGCCCAGGATAAGGGAGTTAAGAGGTTATCAATAAACCCCTTGCTTTTGCATTGAACCCCCTGTCTATGAGTGTTTCTGTGGGAGCACATCTTCCTGGTTTGGATCTTAGGGTCCAATGGTACACACGTGAGGGCCATGCACCCGTCCACATAGAAAGTGTTTATTATCAGCAGTAGTATGTACATTGGCATTACATGTACACTGTGCACATTACATATGCATGTGTCTGGGCATGTGTGTGCCATAGTGCACATAAAGGAGCCAGTACTCTCCTTTCACCTTTATATAGCTTCCATTCTGTACATGTCATTTTCTGTTTTGACTGGAACTACTCGGTTTTGTTTTGTTTTTTGGAAACTGGGTCTTATTGTGTTAGGGTCCATGAGTCACTGAAGAATGATACCCCAGACTCAAATAGTATGCAAAAGCAAAGTGTGTTTATTCCTGCATGCATGGGCCCAATTCCATCACGATGGAAGGACCCCGACTGAATTCGCTGATTCAGTTTTAAAGCCAGAAAGAAGAACTTTAGGGAGGGGGAGGGGATCTGTATCTTGATTGGTGGGTTCTATCTCAGGGGGTGTGTTTGTGTGATGCTATGATTCAGAGTAATTATTCTTGCTTCACAACAAGGAGGGGTAGCTCTTCACCTCTTGGCCTCAAGCTTGGCTGTTAGCAGCCTGTCATGGAGTCAGTCTGGCTCAGGTCAGTTCACTCCTTTTATCTGCATAGCTCGATCAGGCTGGCCCTGAACTAACAGATTTTCCTGCCTCTCAAGTGCTGGAATCACAGGCATGTGCAACGGTGTCCTGCCTGGAGTTATACAGCCTATATTAGTCAGGGTTCTTTAGAGTCACAGAACCTATGGAATGTCTCTATACATTAAAGGAAGTTATTGGAATGACTTACAGGCTGCAGTTCAACCAATCCATCAATGGGCAGCTGTGAATGGGAAGTCCAAGAATCTAGTAGCCGCTCAGTCTCACGAGGCTGGGTGTTTAAGCTGGTCCTCTGTATAAGCTTGAAACCTGTACAAATGGATTCCAACAGATGTGCTTGCAAGTAAGTGCAAGCAGGCGAAGAATGAACACTTCCTTTTTCTATTGTCCTTATGTAGGCCTCCAGCAGAGGGTATGGCCCAGATTTAAGGTGTGTAGCACCACACCTGGATTTGGAATTTGCTGTGTGCCTTGAACTCAGATCTACTTGCTCCTGTCTCCTGGGATTAAAGGCATGTAACGTACTACCTTGCCTGGGCCTAAGCTTTTCATGCCACTATGCCTCAAGATCTGGGGCAAAAGCCTGTGTCTTCTGGCCTCAGGATCTGGATCGCAGCTGTGCCCTCTGTTTCTGGATGGTAGTTCATTCCAGATGTAGTCAAGCTGACAACCAAGAACAGCCATCACATGCCAAACAGTGAAAGCTGAGGGAAATGGTAGGACTTTTATTTGGGTCTTTGAAACAAAGTAACTGGATGCCTGTTTTTAGCTCAGTTGAACTTGCTGGCCTGGATGTTATCATCAGTAATCACTGACCTAGGCAAGTAGGGTCCGACCCAGTGTGGAGCAGGACTGTTCACCTCCCTTCATTTTTAGTGTTCCTTTGTTCACAAAGAAGATGTGGAAGAGGAAAGACTTGAAACAGGAGAGGGGAGAAGACAGCTTGAAAGGAAGGGTGGGGCAGCAGAATGCACCTACCAGCTGTCAGGCAGTTTTCAAGTGTCCCAGGAAAAATGGCCCGTAGGCTTGTGCTAATGATGAGCTCAGACCCACCTTCTATCCTGTTGAGTTCTGGAGTGAGGTTTTGGTGTTCCTCCCCCAGGTCAGTGGCTCTCAGGATCCACACATCTCCCAGAAGAAAGCAAAAGCCTCCTTCTTTCTGCATTTGCCCAAGTCTCAGATCAGAAATGTCCTCTGGCATAATCCACAGGAAACAGGACAGACAGAATGTGTGTAAAGAGTGTACATAATACACACATGTATTTTATATGAATAGATAGAAAACACATTCACACATACATTACATAATGTAGACTCTCTCTCTATGTGACCTGTCTCTCTGGTGGATATAATCTATCGGAAGAGGGTATCACATCCCCTGGAACTGGAGTTACAGGTGCTTGCTGAGCTATCACGAGGATGCTTGGAAGCCAGCCTGGGTCTTCTGTTCTTAATCACTGAGTCATCTCTCCAGCCCCGACACGTTTTATTTTTTAAGACGTATCTCGTACGGCACAGGTTGACCTAGAACTTCCAATGCAGCTGGAGGCAACTTTCAACTTCTGGTCCTCTCGCCACTATCTCCCGGTGCTGAGGTTACAGGAGTTTGCAGCATGCCTGGCTAGTAGGCATTGTTTTCTTAACTTAACAAGAAACTTGGGCTTTTCTTTTCGGCTCACATCAACCTGTAAGAGCAGTGCTTTAGTTTACTAGAGACCCCCTGAGTGAACCACTCGGTGATGAGAGAGATAGCTGCAAAATACAAGAGGAAAGTTTAATGTTCCAGCATGCTGGAGCCATCCTGCATCCCAAAAAGGAGAGGCAACCCTGCGCTGCTTTGTTCAGTGGACATTTATACGGTCTCTAGGGCAGCAGCCATTAGGCACAATGTGATCGGCAGAACAGTGACTTTTTAAACTGATTGGTCTTTAGGGAATGAGGTGGCAAGGACCTCCCTTGTCTGTAGTGTCTTCCAGCTTTGGCCTTCCCCACCCATAGGTGGGTTCCCTTCCATGTGGTCTGAGGAATGTTAATCAGCCTCTCCCTTCCTCCTCTGTTAACCCAGCAAGTGTCTTCTGACCTAGGAATGTTAATTAGTGTCTCCCATGGGGGGGGAGGGTAGAAGGTGGGGGCTGAGGGGGCAAGTATTCCAAAGTTCCTCTTCAAACCTACCAGGTTCTTTTCCATAGCCGTGTGCTTGGTATATAGGCATGTAGGTAGTCAGCCATTGGGGCACCTGGAAGTTGTTCCCTATATGATGTTATTGCAAACTTTGCTTTGATAAATATGCTTATATGGTTGCCGCTGAGCTGAGGCCATACACCTTTAACCCCAGCACTTGGAAGGCAGAAACATATGGATCTCTGTGAATTTGAGGCCAGCCTAGTCTATATAGGGAATTCCAGGCCAGCCAGAGCTACACAGTGAGATCCTGAAATAACCCTTTTATCACGCACACCCCGACTTACCAGGTGCACAGATGTGAACTCTGTCCTGTTTTACTCTCTCCCTAGCCCTCCCTGTCGCTCTGCCTTCATTTGACCCTTCCGTGGGGGATTGTCTGCCTCTTTGCAGTCTTAACCTCCCTGTAAGAAGTTAATCCCCCCTCTAGTTTCCAGAGGCTCCATTGAATTGGCCAGTGTCTGCCCAAGTGTCTGCATTCTACCCCAAATGTGGCTGTTCAAACCCAGGGAGGCTGGCTCTTTGTTGAAGAGAGTCCATCTACTTTCTTAATGGAACTTCAGAGAGTGCAGCATTCAGATTCAAATTTCTCCTGGCACTTGGCCGCCATCAAAATGGCCACCGAGAATTAATTGTAGGCCTCAAAATCCTCATGCCCAGCAGAGGGGTTTGTTGGCTGCAAATCCTGTCAGCCGGCAAGCAGACATCCTCATTGCTCTGTGACAGGTCCTGTGGGAGGCTGTGATAGATAGTGAAGGTGGGGCCATCTCCAGGCTCTAGAAATAAGGCTCTGGTATCCAAGTGCCTGGGCACTGTGACAAAGGGCATGGTAGCAGGCACTGGAAGAGGCTGTGGAGATTCAGTAGCCCAACCCTGGTTTGCTGACTGTGGTGCTATGTGGTTCTAATATTCCTAGCTTCCTCCCTGGAGAGATAGGTGCAATGTTTTGAATGTGCTCTCTGTGTGTGTGTGTGTGTGTGTGTGTGTGTGTGTGTGTGAGTGTGTGTTTGGGGCGAGACAGAAAGCATTCTGGGTAAGAGTTAAGTAAGATGGTCCTTGGGGAGGGTTTTTCTGTGTATGGGGAATATTGAGGAACAAACCCTGGATCCTCTTACATTCCACTGATCAAACGACACATTTCTAGCCCTTAGAAAAGGGTTTCTCAAAAAGCTTCATAAATATCAAGTGCCATGATTATTTTTTCTCTCCTGCAGGGATCAGCTTAGAACATCCATCTACTCGCCTGTCTTTGGATGGACTCGCACTGAAATCATTGTATCTCTGCCTAGTGTTGGTTACAACGTGACAGCCGACTGCCTCTTTCATAAGAGGAAACTGGTTTCTTTGCTCATTGATCTGAGCTGAGGACAGGCTTTAACTGGTTACAGCTGTGTGTGGTGCTGAACCCATAACAGGTGCCACTCAGCTGGTTACAGCTGTGCGTGGTGCTGAGCCCATAACAGGTGCCACTCAGCTGGTTACAGCTGTGCGTGGTGCTGAGCCCATAACAGGTGCCATTCAGCTGGTTACAGCTGTGCGTGGTGCTGAGCCCATAACAGGTGCCATTCAGCTGGTTACAGCTGTGCGTGGTGCTGAGCCCATAACAGGTGCCACTCAGCTGGTTACAGCTGTGTGTGGTGCTGAGCCCATAACAGGTGCCATTCAGCTGGTTACAGCTGTGCGTGGTGCCGAGCACATGGGAAGGCTGGAGTACTTTGTCTTCCTGAACCCACTTCTCTCTTGAAGCTAGATGCAACAGGACCAGGATCAATGGCACACGTTTAATGCCAGCACTGGAGAAGCCAAGGCTGCACAGTGTGTTCCAGGCTAACCAAGGCTGTTGCATAGAAAGACTCTGTCTCAAAAAAAAATTTACCACCATAACAAAGAACGTTATCTCTTAGTCTCTCAATTCACCTTTTGTTGTTTATTTCAGGAATTGAGCTCTGGGCCATGCAGGGCTGCTCCTCCACCGAGCTACACCCCAAGCTCCCTGCCCAGAAGTTCAGTGTGTGATTCTATTTCCTCCCAATTTGCCACAAGAAAGCCTTTTTAATTATAGAAAATACAGAGAGGCAAAAGAGGAACAGAAGGATGACCTGGTGTCTCACCCTGCTATCTTAGCATTTAAAGGGGGCAGAGAGGCAGGAGGCTTAGATGCCAGGCTTGAGGCCAGTCTGGTCTATGTAGCAAGGGTCAGGTCAGAGTTACATGATGAAACCTCAAGACTATCGACCAACCAACCAACACACATAAATAAATACAAAAATCCAACCTTCAGAATGTTAATACCTTGGGATATGACTTCCAACACACACACACACACACACACACACACACACACACACACACACACACACTCTCTCTCTCTCTCTCTCTCTCTCTCTCTCTCTTTCTCTCTCTCTCTCAAACACAGTGATCACTTTTATATTTAGGCATATGACTTCCAAAACACACACACACACACACACACACACACACACACACACACACACACA
>JANHMN010000013.1:14020796-14077582 GCA_030674055.1 Rhabdomys pumilio
TCTTCTTCTTCTTCTTCTTCTTCTTCTTCTTCTTCAATTCTATTTCTATCCTAAGGCCTTCCTCCTACAGGAACTTTGAATTTTTAAATTTAGCATTCTATAGCTAGCTGTTTGGTTGTTGTACGAACATCCATGTGCCTGATATTAGCAGGTCTCATTGCCCAAATCATTCTGTTAAAATAATATTTTTTTTAATTCAAATCTTCCCTCACTGGCAATGCTTTAGGAAGTGGACAAAGGCCTGGTCTTATAGATGGTGAGGCAGAGAGAATATGGTTTATCACAGTACGCATGCTTATTTCATTAGTGTGATTTTCTGGTTTTACATTATGAAATATTTCAAGAAGATAGAAAAATGTGGCTAAGATGTAGTCCAGTCAGTAGTATGTGTGCTTGCCTAGTATACACAAAACCCATCAACACATAAACTGGGTATAGGGGAGTATACCTATAATCTCAGCATTTGAGCAGTGGAGGCAGGAAGATCACAAGTTCAAGATCAACCTTGACTAAGGGTAGCCTGGGCTGCAAGATGCCCTATTTTAACAATACAAACAAGAAAATCAACAAGAAATAATACAGAAAAATCTAACTCTAATTATAGCCTTTACTTCTTATGACAAAGGTATGAAAATTTCTTGAGAACTCTCATAAAATTACAACTGAAAGCTAGGCGGTGGTGGCGCACGCCTTTAATCCCAGCACTTGGGAGGCAGGTAGATTTCTGAGTTTGAGGCCAACCTGGTCTACAGAATGAGTTCCAGGACAGCCAAGGCTACTCAGAGAAACCCTGTCTCGAAAAAAAACAAAAAACAAAAAACAAAAAACAAAAAAAAAAAAAAAAAAAAAATTACAACTGAAGTCAGATGTTCAACTCCCCCAGCTCCCCCTCCTTAGTCTAACCCCTCACCTAAAGTTTCCTGTTTTTATACTTTTGCTAAATTTACAATGTCTCATTAAGTGCTTTTTTTGTTGTTATTTTGTTTTGATGACCTGCTAGGTGATATCTTGCCATAGCTATGGTTTGCAGCCTTTGCTTTACATGAACGTTTCTGAGATTTATATGCTGACCTATGCTGTTCATTGCTGCCACGTTGCTCGTTGATTTCCTCTCCCCATGCCCTGCAAGCAATGGCATACTGTGTTTCATATTAGGAAATGTGCGATTTAGAAGTTTTCTAACTAGACATTTAGGTTGTCTCTCCTCCTAACCCTCCTATGTTGAGCAGCTTACGTTGTTTATTGTCTCATGTGCGTGCCTCTGTGTGTGTGTGTGTGTGTGTGTGTGTGCGTGCCTCTGTGTGTGTGTGTACTTGAGTGTGTGTCATAGTGCATGTGTAGAGATTAGAGGACAACATTAGAGTCTGTTCTCTTCCCACCACATGGGTTGAGGAGGCTTTGAGATCTCTACCCTCTGAACCACCCAGCCACCGACCCTCCCAGCCCTCTCTCACGCCCTTTGCTGCTACTGTAAACAAGGCAACAATGAAAGCCTACAGGTATCAGTCTCAAAGCCCAACTGAAGGTACATAGTGAGAACTTGGTTTCATAGTTGAGAATAAGATGATTTCATTGTCAGTATTATTCTGTAACTATTCCAAAAAAAATTTTTTTTTAATTCATTGTTATTGTGAGTGTGACATATCTTATGATTGATTGTGAGCTCGGGCGACACAGCAGCGTGCATGTGGAAGTTAGAGCGAAGCTTTTGGGAGTTGGTTCTATCCACCGTGTGAGTTCTGGCAAGGGAACTCAGCCTTCAGTCTTCAGCAACAAACACTTGTGCCTGCTGAGTCATCTTTAACACAGGATCTCACTCTGTAGCCCAGGATGGCCTGGAACTCATCAGGTCGTCCGTGCTGGGCGCAAGCTTTCAGGCACCTTCAGCCTCTTTAGTGTTGAGAGTCATGTCTGGCCTTCACAGCGGTAAGAGTTCACTCAGTTCAGTTCTACATGTGAGCATGCTCACATACATTATTATGTGGCCGTCTCCACATGCTCACATTATTATGTGGCCGTCTCCACATGCTCACATACATTATTACGTGGCTGTCTCCACATGCTCACATTATTATGTGGCTGTCTCCACATGCTCACATTATTATGTGGCCATCTCCACATGCTCACATACATTATTATGTGGCCGTCTCCACATGCTCACATACATTATTATGTGGCCTTCTCCACATGCTCACATACATTATTACGTGGCTGTCTCCACATGCTCACATTATTATGTGGCCGTCTCCACCGCCCATCTCCAGGAGCACTCTGCATCCACGAAATGATGAGGATCCCCTTAAAGCCCCCTTGGTTTGATTGGAAGGAGAGAGGATCAATATTATGCAATCCATTCTACAAACCTTCGTTGAGTATCTACCATGTGTCAGATGTATAACAAGAAAACGCACACACAAAGTTTAGTTCCTTTAATTAATTAATACATAATTGATTAATATTTTAGGACAGGGTTTCACTGTGTAGCACTGACTGGGGACAGGGAACTCACAGAGCTGTTTCTACCTACTGAGTGCTGGATTTAATGATATGCACCGACAAACCCAGCTGTTTAGTTCTTTTTAAAAAATTAGTGTGTATGTGTGTGTGTGTGTGTGTGTGTGTGTGTGTGTGTCCCTTGGCACTTGTGCCACAGTGTACTTGTGTGTAGAGGTCAGAGGTCTGGAGTTGGTTCTTTCCCTCTACCTTGTTTCTAAAGCAGGGTCTCTATTTCCTCCCTTTATCCCTTTCTCCCTACCTTCTTCCCTCCCTCCCTCCCTCCCCCCTCTTCCCTTCCTCCCACTGCATACTCCAGCCACTGCATACTCCAAGAGAGTTGGCCACACACTTTGCACTGATTGTCCTGTCTCTGCCTTCCATCTCTCCATAGCAATGCTGGAATTTTATATCCAGGCCAAGGTATCAGTTGTGAAAACCTGGGTTCTAGGTTTGACCTCAGGTCATCAGGCTTGTGTGACAAGAAACTTTACTGGTATCATGTCCTCTGTCCCCGGATTTACTTCTTGCTATCCACAAACTCCAAGCCAAGAAAGGCACAGGAAAAAAACAATCTGTTGACTAGAAGACAGAATTAAATGTCAGGGGAGCTCGGAGGCAGTGCTGTGGATTGAAGGGAGGAGGTGAGGTGAGAAAGGTGACGATAACGAAGGGGGAGGGTCAACACTCAGCGGAGGAAGTCAGTCCACATTCAGAGTACTATCTCTATGGAAACAATGTGGTCCCTCCATAAGGAAGAGATCCAGTGTAATCAACCTCCACCATCTGGCCCCGGCTAACGGTAGAAGTTCTTTGAGAGCAACAGAGCCTTCCTTGGCTCTTGATGAACTTAACTTTGGGTGCCAGAAATCAATGGCCACTAAAGCCATTGCGAGCCAGTGGTTTCTGTGTTCCTTGTCTCACACACAAGAAGGAAACTAAGAGATAAAGCAAGCCGAGGGAACATAGATTTGTTAAGGAAAAGTAAGAAAAACAAAAACAAATGACAACCACCACCACCACAAGGACAAAACCAAACTTCCAGAGAGTGGGAGGGGCTCCAAAGGAGGAACCCTGTATCTTTGTCCGGCCTGATGGGCTTTTATGGGTCTAAGGGTGGGAACTGGACAGAGAAAGAGGTAGTCTTTATCGAGATTGGTTGTTTTTGAGTGCACCTTGGGTGGAGCTAGTGAGGAGTACACATTCTTTATGCATACTCCCTTGGCATGCATAGGAGAGTTACTGACACGTTTTGGGGAGGGCGTCACGCTTACTACATAAGTAGCTCATGAGTTCCTATGTGCCCAGTCCTTAATTACCTCTTGTCTCAGTAAGTCTTTTAAATGAAAGAGAATTGTGGGGGACTGAACCCAGGGGCTTGTCGTACCAGGCAAATGCTAGTGGTAGCACTAAGGTACATCCCCAGCTCTCAAATAGGAAACAATCTCCAGCTGAAACTTGAAGTATGAGTATAAAATAGGATTTTTAGGTCACAGTAGGAGTGCGGTGCAGATTTGCAGTCATGGCTTCAAAAAGCAAACATCAATAAAGGAATGTGTGACAGTCAATGATTAGCCAGCATAAGGAAAACCACTGTGTGTGTGAGAGCGGGAACTGAATGCTACGGCTTGGCTAGGTGGGTGATGGACGAGCCAAGGTACCCAACAGTGGGCGCAGGAGCTGATGATGCTACGGACTAGCTACTGAAGGGAGCCAGCCCCTAATGGTCTTAGGTCAGAGGAGATGAGAGAAGATGAGAGCAAGCAACCCTATGGTGGAGCCTTTGCCTCCGTGGGGAGGCTGCCCGGAACAGCAGTGAAGGCATCTCATAGGTGGGTTCCTCCTTCCTTCCTACTGCTTCTCGATTCCATTTGGCTGAAAGAATGAAAGTAGGCATTAAAATAAATGATAAACGATTTACTAAACCATTAAATAAATTATAAATGAGAGAATAGAAGATGAATTAAATAAACAATTTAAAAAATCCAGAGGTGCTAACCACAGTGGGTAGTTACCAGCTGGGAGCAGTGGGACCAGAGGGGCTACCTGGAGCTCAGAGTAGGAGGGACTTCGGGCTCCTCAGGCCTCAGCGTGGGAGGTCCAGCCCTTTCTGTGAAGGTCTAGGCAGTCTTTTGTTCTCTAGTGTGAGTGTAGGCTGCTTTATTGAGAATACAATGTGGCCGTGGCTGTTGCCACCAGTACAGAGTCCCTGTTAGCAGTTTTCTGAGTGTGGAGTTGGGGTCAGCTTCCAGATGGTAGAGGTTGATTACATTGGATCCCTTCATTATGAAGGAACCACATCTGTTTTAATAGAGCTAGATAGTACTCTGTGATGTGTTTATAAAAAGATATAGAGATATAGAATATGTTCTATGGGGGTGTGGTGAGGTATGGGGGAAGGGGATGTCTCAGCGGAGACATAGAATAGAATAGAGTTTATTCAGGGCATGGGGAGGGGAGTTAAGAGGGTATTAGAGACAGAGAAAGGCAGAGAGAGGGAGAGAGTGGAGAAGTAGAGGCTGGCCATGAGAGAGAGGGGGAAGGGGCGAGGGGACAGAGGAGGAGCAAGAAGGCAAGAGATCAAGACAGTAAGAGAGCAAGAATGCAAGAGAGAGAGGAGGGGGTCAAGCAGCCCCTTTTATAGTGGGCCAGGTGGGGAGGAGCATACCTGGCTGTTGCCAGGTATTTGTGGGGGGTGGAGTTTAGACAGAATGCTAACACTGAATGCGGACTTTCTTTTTTCCTTCCTTCCTTTTTTCTTCTTTCCCTCCTTCCTTCCTCTTTTCCTCCATTCATTTTAGTGGGGGGGTGGGAGCAGGGTCTATATAGTCCAGGATGACCTCAAACTTGTGACCATCTGCCTTGGCTTCCTGAGTGCTGGAGTCTCAGGTGTGTACCAGCACATGAATATGGATTTCCTTTCCCACCGTGGACACCACCACCACCTGTGGCCTCAGGGAATGCCTTATACACCATAATGTCGCTTGTCTAACATGACATCTGACCACAGAATGATTTCGCAGTGGGAAAAAGCGACAACAGGGAAAAATCCACATGACTAACTGTTCCTATTGAAGTCCCATTGGGCCAGGTTGGGGGGGAATATGGTGCCAACCGAGAACAGCAGCCTGAAGCGCTGAGGATTCTGTTTGCAGGTTATGGTACAAGCTTTGAGCCAGTGATGAAAGTATGGTGGGGCTTTTCCCAAGACAGAGCATAACACTCCGCAGACCAAGGGCGGATGTAGAAGAGGCTCCGTGGATCACTGCACCTAACTTCTTCACAGAATTTTGGCCTTCAGTTCCTGCAACTTTGGGCTCTGTTGGCTTGAAAGTCTTGGTTTCCAAGACAGGAAGTCTATGGGACGCAACACAGAGCCCCCAGTGGGGTGAGGCTGTTGGGTTTCTCTGGGGCAGGAAACTCTGTTCTTGCTAGAGAGATCAGGCTGCTGTTAGTGTGACAGTTGCAGTAGAGGCCTGATGAAGGAAAGCTATTTCCTCCCGGTCGAAAGAATGGGAGCCACCTCTGTGTGGATACGCCGTTGTCTCCTCCGCTAAGAGTTAATCGTGTTGAACAAAGCGTGACCGAATAGTTGATTCCCTGCAAAGGCTGAGGCAGGAGCATCTCTGGACTCCCGTCCAGATGGCCTGCATGTGGAGTTCCAGGACAGCCAAGGCTGCAGTGAGTCCTTGTACAAATGTGTCAAGAGTGAGTTCCTCCAGCTGGGTGATCAATCACGTGACTACAAGCCTCAGAATGGCTAATTTGCTGAAAGCTATGCTAAGGTAAGGGGCTGTTTTAGACACATAGCCAGGTATCCACAGGAGAGATCCTGCTACCGCTGGGCCTCACGGAACCTGGGCTTAAAGTAGGTGAGGAAACTAAAGCAAGAAAGTCATGGATCGGCCAGGCAGTGGTGGCGCATGCCTTTAATCCCAGCACTTGGGAGGCTGAGGCAGGTGGATTTCTGAGTTCAAGGACAGCCTGGTCTATAGAGTGAGTTCCAGGACAGCCAGGGCTACACAGAGAAACCCTGTCTTGAAAAAAAAAAAAAAAGTCATGGATCTTGGCCATCACCTTGAATAAGCACCATTATTCTGACGCTACTTTCTCTGATGATTTGATTCTCCAATGGAGAGACCTTGCCTCCTGCTTGGGCTTGCCCTGCACCCCCAGACCTCTTGTTTCTTTTCTTTTTAGCCTCACAGTTGCTTTGATTCATGGTCTAAAGCCTGATACCCACTCCTGTGCATCTCACTGGTGACTACTAGGTCTTTTCACCTCGTCCAAGGCTAAGTAGAGTCTGATCAGCCAGATTAATTCCTGATGGTAGAGTTGGGAGTTCTAGGTTTGCCACAGGGCACTGTCAGCACTGGGTTTTGATCAGATGTCTGCCCGTGAGGCTGGGTCAGGACAGTGAAGCCTTCTCTGCCTATGCTGACCCTCTCGCCTTCACCTGTCCTCTATTCCCCACCCCGTCTAGAAGGTTCTATTTGTATGGCAAAGTGCTTTTGTGAGCACCATCCGCTGCTAGTCTCTGAACCAAAAGCTCTCTATTAGATTTGAATGAGGATACACCTTCATTATTTTAAAAGATTTAAAAAACCTATGAAATCATAAAAATAAAACAAGATCTATTTCCGTTCTTTTCTTAGTCACCCAATGCCTTCCGTTGGAGGTGCCATTGTTTCTAGTTTCCTCTAAGCTGCTAAAAGTGTTCCATATGTTTATAAAGGTGAATATGTGTTTTCTCTCTTTCTTTTTAGAAAATTTAAAAAATTTAATTTATTAATAATGAGTGCTCTGCTGCAGGTACACCTGTGGGCCAGAAGAGGGCATCAGATCCCTTTACGGATAGTCGTGAGCCACTACTTGGGTGCTGGGTATTGAACTCAGGACCTCTAGAAGAGCAGTCAGTGCTCTTAGCAGCTGAGCCATCTCTCCAGCTTATGTTTTTTCTTTAAGATTATTTACTTTTTTATTTTATGTGTACAGGTGTTTTGCATATGTGTCTGTCTGTACATGTGTGTGCTGCCCACAGAAGCTTCCAGAAGTCCAGAAGCTGGAGTTATAGATGGTTGTTAGCTGCCATGTGGATGCTGGGATGTGAGGGGTCCTATGGGAGAGCAGTTGGTGCTCTTTTTCCTTTAATTAATTGATTAATTTTGTTTCCTGAGTATAGGTGTTTTGTCTTCATGTGTGTATCTCATGCAGTGCAGAAGAGGGTATGAGATCTCCTGGAACCAGAGTTACAGATAGTTGTGAGCTGCCATGTGGGTGCTAGGAATTGAACCAAGATCCTATGGAGGCACAACCACTGAGCATCTCTCCAGTCCCTCACTGGTGCTCTTAACTGGTGAGCCATCTCTCTAGCCCCATTCTTTGTTATCTAGATACAAATTTAAACATTATATACATTCATCTGTAACTTGCTTTTTCACCTAAATTTGCATATTTAAGACATACCTGATTTATTTATTTATTTATTTATTTATTTATTTATTTTGGGGATAAATCAATGTTCTGAGCTCTGGTTGGCCTGGAACACACTATGTAGACTAGAAGGGCCTCTAAGTTGCTGCAGTCTGTCATCTTCCGAGGCTTAAGTGCTGGGTCTGATTACAGGTGCTCACCTCCATGGCTCACCTGCCTAGACTCTATTATCTAATGCATCCCTTCCTATGTCTGGAATGCTGTGATTTCTAGCTCCCAACTGCTGGGTGGTCTATGTTTCTGTTGCAGACATTTGTACATAAGCATGTATGTATATATATGTATGTATGTACAAATGTATGTGACTGAGTGAGTGTTTTGTCCTTTTAAGGCAAGAACAACTCCAGGCCAGGCCTCAGCTCTGAGCCTTTAGAAGTAACACTTTAGCCAATGGGAAAAGTCAGTGCACTGGCTTTGCAGGGAACCGATGGACCATGCTTCCTGACACAGCCCACTCCTGTCTTAGTGTTTCATTGCAGTGAAGAGATACCAAGACCAAGGCAACTCTTTAAAAAGCAAACATTTACTTGGGGCTGGCTTACAGTTTCAGAGGTTCAGTCTATGATCATCATGGGAGGCAGCAGGGCAGCATGCAGGCAGATATGGTGCTGGAGAAGGAGCCGAGAGTTCTACATCTTGATCTGAAGGCCGCCAGAAAGAGTGTCTTCCAAACAGCTAGAGAAGGGTTTTAAAGCCTATCCCCAAAGTGACATACTTCCTCCCACAAGGCCACACCTTGATCTCTGTCCATGCATCACTTGTCTGGTTAAGGCTAGAAGAGGGCCTCATAAATCCTGGATCTGGAGTGGCAGACAATTGTGAGCACCATGTGGGGGACGGGAATCAAACTTGGGCATCTGGAAGAGCAGCTGGTGTTCTGAATCCTAAGCTATTTCTCCAGCCCTGTGAGATGGGTATATGAGGCGTGTTGTTTAGAGTTAGAGGTAAGACAAGCATGTGAACTCACTAAAACTCCAGGCCACCAAGTGAGTACAGTCTGCTTTTTCATTTGATTTTTTTTTTTTTTAAAATACATAGCTTCACTATGCAGCCCTGGCTGGCCTGGAACCTGCTTCATAAACCACAGACCACAGAGCTGCTGCTGCTTCTTCTTCTTCTTCTTCTTCTTCTTCTTCTTCTTCTTCTTCTTCTTTTTAACCTTAAATTTGAAATCCAAGTGAATTTTGTACCATTTAAGAAATTACAACTTCATCTTGATACTAAATTATACAGATTTCTACCAATAGGTTATAGCTATGCCATAAATCCTAGCTAATTCTCCCTGTTCCAACAAAACCACTACTTTTCCCCAGAAAGACAGCCTAATATTAACCACCTTAGTCTCCAAGCCCAGGGAATAGGGGCGCTGACTCTTCTTTAACTTCTTCAAGCTGATTAAGGGCGTTGAGATATTAGAAGAGGGGTGGGGGGAAGAGTAAATTGATAAGCCTCTGACTCTGTGTCTTCACTGCATCCAGATGGAATTACTGAACACCAGAGGTTTGAATAGGTCTGCTCGTTTTGCTTGATGAGTAGATACACCAAGGCTGTGTATTCTGCAATATACAATTCTCTGGACAAGTTTTAGTATCAAGAAAAAAAAAATTTTTTTTTCCTAGAGGGCTGACATTTTTTTTTTAAAGATGTTGGTTCTAACAACTTTTTTCCCCCTTTTATGTAGTTGGTTATAATATTTACATTTCAAGTTTTATCCTCTTATCCTATTTCCCCCACCACCCAGGAACCCCTTATCCCATCCCCCCTCCTTATATCCCTTCTATGAGGCTGTGCCCGAACCTACCCCCCACCCCCACTACCCCCTCCTCATCCTCACATTCCCCCCCATTCTGTGTTTATTTTTCATGGGACCAAGAATCTCCTCTCCCACCTATGCCCAACAAGGCCGTCCTCCCCTACGTGTACCGTTAGAGTCGTAGGTCCCTCCCTATATGCTCCCAGGCTGGTGGTTTAGACCCTGGGGGACTGACCACAGAGTTTCTTAAGCTCTGCTTCCCAAGCACTGATATCAAAGGCATGTCCCACCATGCTCCCGCCTTTAGTTTCTTTTAAAACAAGCATCATCTCTGTGAACAATTATGGCTTTATCAATTGGGTTCAAGTTTCTTGACCTTGAATTATCGACATGCACAGATTAGATCCCAGGAGGAGGGACACTCTCCCTTTCTGTGTCCCTCTAGCTTCCCCTGTCTGTCTATCCTGCTTCGTAACAGATTAGCAGAATTCTAATCGCTCTGTTCCTGGAAGTCAGGATTCAAAGAGGAGGTGACATGGATGAATGGGGCTCTGCCACATAGCCAAGACAACTGGGTAGGCAACTGACTTTCAAATGTGTCCCCCCCCCCACACCCCCCCCTCGCCGGTGGTGGCACACGCCTTTAATCTCAGTACTTGGGAGGCAGAAGCAGGCGGATTTCTAAGTTCGAGGCCAGCCTGGTCTACAGAGTGAGTTCCAGGACAGCCAGGGCTAAGCAGAGAAACCCTGTCTTGGAAAAAAAAAAACCAAAACAAAAAAAATGTGTCTTCCATGGAGTCTCTTCCCAGGGGAACAAATGGATTAAAATCTCTGAAGGCACTGAACTCATACATGCCAGGTTCCGAGGGGGCTGAGAGTGGGGGTGGGCTGGACAGGGGACAGGACAGGACACCTTTCTTGGTCTTATGGGCTCATTTTATTCATCTCAGGTCCCTGCTGAGTTCACACTGCTGCCTTCGGTGAGCTTCGAGCCTGAATAAAACCTTTCTTTTGGTAGTGGCACTGGAGACTTAAGCCAGGCTTCACACATACTAGGCTTCTACCAACGAGGTCCATCCCCGGGCCTCTATGTACCTCTGATTTTTGAGAGAATGTCTGTGTGAAAGGCTGATTTTGGACTTTGGTTCTCTGGCTTCTGCCTCCAGAGTGCTGAGATTAGTGTGTCCCGCCATGCTAAGTTTCTGATTTTTTTGCCTCACAGCGGCTACAGAAACCGTTCATGTTCTCTGTTTGTGTAATGAGCTCTGTATGTCCCTCACGAGCTCCTCCAAAGGTACGAGCCTAGACCACCACTGCACAGCGAGCCATCAGAAGCAGGCTCAGCACTGCTTGCTGCTATTCCCCGAACCACGGACTTGAATTTTTCTTTTTTTAATCACTATCTGAACTGATTTAGGCTCACAGAAAAGCCTTTATTTTTCTTGAATCTTTTGAGCGTTCTGCCATTTGCTTGCTCACAGAAGATTAAAAAAAGACACATAAACAATTAACAAAGAAGCAGTAATGGAAACGGTGAAATCTAGCCAGTCGTGCCTGGACAAATGTTTTATCATCTGCGTTTGTAATTTCTTATTTTACGTTATGTTTTATGGTGTGTAAATTTAGTTAAGGCGACACTTTAGCTAAACAAGTGCTTTTGTGGGAGTTCACAGTTTATGGAATAATATGAAATATTTGGACAGAGAGTGCCCTTCAGCAAAAAGCACCATGATGTGCAGAAGCTTGCCCTTCTAAGTCGTCAGCTGCACAAAGATGGAAGAGGAAGAGAAACCATTGCTGGGATTTCTAGGCCAGGCTTTGCTAATGAGTTGCTGGTGAGACTGTGTTAGACTTTTGTGTATTAAATATACAATCAGAAGGGTGAGGGGGCCTTGAAGAGCCAGAGGTGCTCTCAGTCTGAATGGAGGGTGTAGTTTATTACAGGTAAAAGGCACTGGAGATTGGACCATGGTGGGAGCAAAGGAGGTGTTATGAGGAGCCAGACTGGAGAAACCTTGGAGGGGAAGTGTATTGAAGTAATTATTTAAAACGCCTAACTATCTAAGCTGCAGCGGCTCTGCCTAGCTCAGCCTCCATATTCCATGGCTAGAGGCCACGTGCAGGCTGCAGCTAGAAGTGGCCAACCAGAAACACCAGCCCTGCCACCCATGAGACGAGGCTCTACCAATCTTCCACAATGTTTTCGAAAGGCTGGGCCATGCCCAGACCATCCCACCATCCATGTGAGCCCAGTAAAAAAATGAGACTCTAATGCTTAAATATTAATCAAAGGCTTTATATATTTAGTAATGCTCAATAACGCTATGTCCATACAAAGAGAGTTGTTTCCCAGTTAGCTAACCTAAATAAAAGTTGTTACCCGTGACTGCTCTCCATACCTGCATGGCTCTCCATCCTCCTACATCTCTCTCTCCCTAGCTCCTCCTCATCCTTTCTCTCCTTATTCCTCCCACCTTACCTCCTCCTACAGAAGAGTCTTAGTTTTATTTCTGTTGCTATGATAGAATGCCCTGACATAAAGAACTTAACTGATAAAGGCTTTATTTTAGCTCACATTTCCACATCATTGTCCATCACTGTGGTGAAATCATATTCACAGTCAAGAGCAAAGAAAGAATAAATGCAAGCCTACTTACTGTCTGCCTCTCCATTCATATAGTACAGGGCCCAAACCCAAGGGAATAGTGCCGCCTACAGTGGGCTGGATCTCCCCATATCAATTCATATAATCTGGATAATCTTCCCAGACATGCCTACAGGCCAGCCTCATTGATATAATCCCTCACTGAGATTCTCTTCCCAGATGACTGTAGATTTGGTCAAATTGACAATCAAAAATAATCATCGAATGGAGCTTCTGGGGTTAATTAGATAGGGGATAAGAAAAAGAAACCAAATCTGATTCCAGTTGTTATTGGAAGGATAGTTGGCCACTTAACTAAGTTTGAAAAGATGGAGACAGGAGTGAATTTCGGGAGACAATCTGAGTTTCAGTTTTGGACACAGTGTGTTTCAGATGTCCTTTGGCCTGGTAAGTGTTGTGTGACTTTCCTAGGGAAGACAAAAAAGTGTCTATTGACTCCAGAGACGCCGCTATCTACAACAGACCAAATAAACAATTCTATTCAAGTCTAGTTTAGTGAGCCTGTGATATATTGGAGTTATTAATAGAATTACCAATGACTGGTTACGTACAGAAACATGAATGTAGCTGCAGGATCAAAAATGCCACCCTAGCATGGGTGCATGCTCACAAAAGCTGCATCCTCGGGTATTCATGACTAGCAGGCAGATGGCTGGCTGGGATAGTCTCCTATTTCCAGCAACTGTGGGCTACATTTACAACCTTGGGAGGGGCCTCATGAATCTTGTAACTTTCTGAACTTCTTAAGTTTCATTAATTTACTGAGTCAAATGCCTCCCTCTTCCTTCCAGGAGAGAATGTTTCATTTAGGAGGAAAGAGCTACAAACAATTCCAGAGTCCAGGGAAGGAGTTTAGTCTGGAGCTATATGCTGGTAAGGACATTATCAATGGCTTTTCAGTCTGAGAGGAGACTGATCATCAATGGCGTGGGTAAAGAAGTTGGGAGGATTGATCCTTGGGGCGCCCCACCAATTGTCAGTTAGCAGAGCTTACTAGAGAGAGGAGAGGGAACTTAGAGTGGCTCATGCTGTGTTAAGGTGAGTGCTGGGGTTGACAAGGCTTGGTGGAGGCCATTGGTGACCTGGTGACCTGATGATAGCAGTTGTGTTGGGTGGTGGGGGCCAAGTCAGGCTGGAGCTCAAGGGGTGATGGGAAAGAGAGGAACTGGAACTGAGGAGGCCTTTGTAACCCCACCCTCACCCCCATCAGAATTTCAATAGATAGTATAGGCTGGCTTCGGACTCACAATCTGTCTCATCCTCCAGATGTCAGGCACATGCCACCACACCTGGTATCATAGGTACATCTTTAAAGGACAGCAGAGAAATATGTGAGTGTAGATTGGGAAGTGGAGTTAATAAGCGTTTTTTTCTCCCTCCACGGAGTGCATGATGTCATAGGTTCCCATCTCCCCACTTCCTAGAAATTAGATCACTCAGTGCAGCCTCTCCCCAGACAGAGCTGATAAGGGAAGCTTCTTGTGATCTTGCAGTCTCCCTCCGAATTACAACTGGAAGCAAGCCCAACCACTCTGATACCCAGGCCCAAGACAACCTTGAATAACTTTTTCTTTCTTTCTTTTTTTCTTTCTTTCTTTCTTTCTTTCTTTCCTTCTTTCTTCCTTTCTTTCTTCTTATTGGATATTTTATTTATTTACATTTCAGATGTTATCCCCTTTCCCCATTCCACCCTCCAAACCCCTTATCCCGTCTCCCCTCCTCCTACTACTATGAGGATGTGCCCCTACCCATCACCCACTACCTCCTCCCTGCCCTCGATTTCCCCACCCTGGGGCATCCAGCCTTCATGGGACCAAGGACCTCCTCTCCCACCTATAACTGACAAGGTCATCCTCCACTACATATACAGCTGTAGGCATGGGTCCTTCCAAGCATGTTCCCAGGCTGGCGGTTTAGACCCTGGGAGCTCTAGTTGGTTGGTATTGGCGCTCTTCCAATGGGGCCGAAAGCGCCTTCAGCCCCTTCAGTTTTCTCTCATCTAATGGTGTTCTGCTTTCTGAATTCTGGCATTTAGCCTGGGTCACGTGATGTGGAACCCCGCCCCACTCCCATGCTCCCCAAGAAAGAACCTGTAAGCATCAGAAACTCCTTTTGTTCTTTGGAACTGAAGGCTAGGTCTCTTTTCTTTCCTGTCTCGCTATCCTTGACATTTGTCTGTCCTGGAACCTTTTTTTCATCTTGCTTTCTCCCTTCAGGGCATGACCAGGACGGCTACAACTCCATGGTCTTCTAAAGTGTAATTAATCTCAGCCTCCTCTCTATTCACCTGTATTATCTTTTATTATAAACAACAGAGTCAACGTATTTGTACGTTGATGGTAATGAGAAACGGAAAAGCAATTGTAGTAATGCCCTTATGTAACGAGAAGAAATGGAATCTGGGGTGTGTGTGTGTGTGTGTGTGTTTTTGCGCGCCTTTGTGTGTATGTTGTTTAGACAGAAGTACAGACAGTTCTTCCTAAGTAACAAGAAAGCAGGCTGAAGACATGGGTGCAGAGTGCAGACCTGGAATGTAACCTTGTATGTATTCTTTTCTGCTTTCTGTTTTCCCAATAAAATAGAAGTGAGGCTGTCAGCTGCGGATGAGGATGGCAAGGTGTTAGAAGTCTGAGAAGAGAGGTGATTAAGAGAAGGGGCAAACAGCCTAGGGAAATACTTTTTTAGCCAGCTGACGTGGTAGTCATAGATTTAATTTAGTAGAACACACATTTTTTTTTCTTAGCTGTGTTCTGCTGTGTAAATACCAGAATGAATAAAAATCTGAATTTAGCAAAGAATTTGGTAGTGTAAAGAAATGTGTATTTTTGGTGCTTTGGGGTTAGTGACTGGATAGGTTAGCATTATTTTATTATCCTTTCTTGTGGTTATGGGTCAGTGCTGGCTACTTTTATGTCAGCCTGACACATGTACAGTCATCTGAGATGAGGGAAACTCAACTGAGAAATATGATCCTTCTGTAAAGCATCTTCTTAATGATGGGGGAGGGACCAGCCCATTGTGGTCCCTCAGCATCAGCTTCTGTCTCCAGGTGCCTTCCCTGTGTGAGTTCCTGTCCTGACTTCCTCTGATGATGAACAGCAATGTGGACGTATATGCTAAATAAACCCTTTCCTCCCTAACTTGCATTTGTGTCATCACAGCAACAGAAACCCTAACTAAAACAGGGTCTATTCATTTAGCTCTTTTGAACTTGATGGGGACAGTTATTGCAAGGGAATGGAGCATTTTGGCTCCAGCTTAATGTTTCCCTACAGTTTCAGAAGTCCCAGCAGCCCTTAGTGAGGAACTTAGCTTGGTGGCCTGGCCCTCCCACTTGTCCCCTGTGCATTCCCTGTCTTCTGCCATCCTCCATTCCCTGGGAAGCAGAGAGTGTGGCAGGAGGGTCTGGGCAGGCTGGCTAACGTGGTATCCTCCCTCAGCTGGAGGTATCCTTCTTCACACAGGCACTCCTGACAACAGTCTTTGCCCTGCAGATGCCAGGCTCCTCGGATCTGAAAGTCGTGATGATCTCATCAGGGCCCATTTCGCATTTGTGTAGGGAGGGGCTAGTTAGAGATGGTCAATAATCCGGCAGATTAAAGCAATCACCATGGTTTATGACTCAGGGAAGTTAAGTGTGAGTAGAACTTCTTATCCATTTCTCATCTCATCCTCAGAATTGATCTGTTACAGGAGATGGCCTCTCCCCAGAAAAATGTGGTAGCGTGGATTGGTTTCTAGAAAACCCCTTTGAATTACTCAAGAACCTCGTTAAACCGAGTTTTATGTGCTTTTTTTGGATACATATTCAAGAGAAAAACAAAACTATGCACAAAGTGCTCAAATGAAGTCTCATTAAATTATCTTTACAAGAAGAGTCATTTATTGCCTTTCATGTCTTGTTTTGATTTGTTTGAAACAAGGTTTCCTTGTATAGCTCAGGCTAGCCTGGAAGTCACTCTGTAGCGCTGGCCTGATGTCGTGATCCTACTGCCCCAGCTCCCTAAACACTGGCATGCGCCGCCATGTAAGGGTTCCAGTGTCATCTAAATAAAAGGATTCAGGGGACTGGACGGAGATAATTATGTGTAAAAGAGGGGACAGAAATAAGAAAGATGTCACAGTAGACCCGCCCACAGCTGCCTCTGCATAGTCCTGGGATCGTCCAGCAAATCGGATTGGGATTTCATTTCCGTGCAGCCCCTGACTCAGTGCCTTCCAAGTGGTGCTCCTGGAGAATTCTGACTTCTCAATAAATCCTTCATGGGGTGAGCGCTCAAATCAATTTAGCCAAGGCTCAATAATCTCTTCCTGTCTCGGAGGCTCACAATATATTTCATTTGCAAAACCATTCTACGAATATTAAATGAGCTCCTTTTGTGTGTCAGGCTTTGTGTTGGGATCTGTGGAAATTAGAAGCAGAACCAAACCCAACTGCTGCTTTCGTGGAATTTCTCCCAGGAGGGGGATGGGCATTACTCAAATAGCCAAATAATACGTAGTTACAAACTGAAGTGAACTCAAACTGTGGACCAAAGTGCTAGCACTGAGTTGGATAGAATCAGAGGAATGGAAAAGACCCAGTGGCAAGAAGCAGAGAAAGGAGGGTAGTGACGTGGTATGTGTGTGGTGTCACGTGAGATGGGATGATGCCACCCTTGAGGACTTTCATACAGGGGTCGTCGGCCACATTAAGGATCCTGATCTGGAAGCTGAAATCATAGGATGGCTGCAGGCAAATTAATGCTCCAGAGAAATAGGAGTTAAAAAAAAAGCTGTTAAAAAAAAAAAAAAAGCCACAGCCAGCTTGCTCAGCTTGCTTTACTCAGTTTTTCCACATTTAGTCCATGTAAACACCCTGGGGCAGCACTGGACTGTTTTGAGCCAGTTCACCAGTTTGTCTCTTCTATACAAAGTGTTGTTGCGGATGGAAACCTCAGTGGCTGGAAGCGTGTGGCCTTTTACTTTGTGGAGGGGAGTGCCAAGCTGTTTATGGCTCACATGCCACTCTCCCAACCGACCAAGCTCTGACACTTGCATTCCAAATTCTGCAGGCAATAAAAAACGTAGGAGGATCCCAGCCAGGAGGTGGGGCATAAGCCCATCCATCAAGGTCTTCTGTGCGAGCCTTAGCTTCACCAGAGTCTTTCCTATCAGCTCCTTTTGCATGTTTTTCTCTTCTCTGAACTCCAAGTAAGACACGCAGATAATGATCATCCCTTTGGAAGTTACTATAAGCATCTAGCACAATGCTAGACGTGTTTAATATTTGATGGGACCATATTTGTGATTTTTTCTTTTAGTTTCTTTTTGTTGCATGTGCATTGGTGTTTTGCCATGTATCTGTGTGTATCTGTGTGAGAGTGTAGAATCCCCTAGAACTGGAGTTATAGATAGCGGTGATCTGCTGTGTGGATGCTGGGAATTGAACACAGGTTCTCTGGAAGAGCAGCTAGTGCTCTTGGCCTCTGAACCTTCTCTCCAGCCCTGAGTTTTCTTTGTTACAAGCCAATGGTATAGCTTTACTCTAGGTTTTCTACAGTCTGGTTGTCCCAGTCCACCACCACAGAGCTCCCTACGGGGCTCAGGCTGCTTTGAAATTTATTATGTATTCCAGGCTAGCCTTGAACAGAAGGTGCCTCCTGCCTCATCTTTCTAAGGATTACCATGCTTAGATCCATTCTGTGTCTTCAACCAGCAACTCTTGTTTTGAAATCCAGGCTAGCCACACATCAATTGCCCAATAGTTAATATCTGTATGTGTGTGTGTGAGAGAGAGAGGTGTGTATGTGTGTGTGTGTGAGAGAGAGTGTATGTGTGTGCAAGTGTGTTATGTGTGTGAGTGTGAATATGTGTGTGAGAGTATATATATATATACTCTGGCCTCGAATTCAGAAATCTGTCTCCCTCTGCTTCCCAAATGCTAGGATTAAAGGCGTGTGCCACCACCGCCCGGCTGCTCTTTATATTTTGAGACAAGAGTTTCTCACTGAATTTAGAGCCTTCTGATTTGACCAGATAGTGAGCCCCAGAGATTCTCTGTCTGCACCTCTTCAGTACTGGCATCTAGTGGTCCAACTTGTGTTCTCATACATCCATGTCCTCACCCCACCCCCAGCTCATATGTTGAAGTCCCCAGTGTAATGGTTTTAGGGGATAAGGCCTTTGGGAGGTGGCTATTTTGTTGAGGTCTACGGGATAGGGTCCATCATGGGATTAGGATGGTTGGTAGAAGAGACTCTTTATACTATGTGAGCACACAGTGAGAGGACTATAGGACTAAAGGGTGCTGCACTCATTCTGGACTCATAGAACAGCAAAAATCAACAGTTGTTTAAGGTGCTCCATCTATGCCTGAGTTCACTAATAGAGCTATAATCGAGATTTCTGGGAGGCAAGGATGGTCTCTGGATAATTCTGAGTCCCTCTGTCTCTAAACAGCTGCTCAACAAAATCACCATGAGTCGTTTTCTTAGTTGTAAGTCATGTAAACAGCTCTAGATAATTTACTGCTGGGGCACTGAGTAGCAGTTGGAGTCCTCAGAGCAGAACAACCCAGCTTGAAGGGCTCAGTGAAGAGGGTAGCAAGCCCAAAGTTCTCTGCACGCTTTTCTAGTGGCGACGTCATCCATGTTGCAGCAGGTAAGTAGAGCTGGGTCTTTCTGGATAGCGCGATTGTAACCTCAACTCGGTGCTTTGAAACTTCTCACAATTGTGTTTTGATGAGGAGACACAGGAGGGCGCTCTAACCACTGAGGTTCAATTGGGAACCCATGCAAGGGAGGCTGGCGTTAGTGCCTGCTTTAGAAAGTGAGCTCTTAGAATACGAGGGGATTCATTTCTTTATCACAGGAAAGATCTTCAGACACTGACAGCCCTCACCTCCCAATGGCTAGATCCCTTTACCATGGTAGCCCTTGTAATCGTGGCTGGAGCCCAACGGAAGTTTCTAACGAGAATCGTTCAGCTGAAAACTCCCCCTGAAATGTATGACAACGACAATTGATATTCTGCACTCTAATGTCCTGGCTGTAACCTCAGTAGGTGCTTTGAAACGTCTCACATTGTGTTTTAATATGCAGACACAGGGGGGCGCTCTAAACAACTAGTGAGGAGACCTTAAAGGTTTCATAGCCTTTTCAGTTAAAAAAAAAAAAATCAAGGCTTTGTTGAACCTTTTTGTTTGTTTCACCAGGCAGAATAGGCAGGAATACCTACTCTTCCCTCGTTGTCTCTCCTGTGACAAAGGTCTACAAGACATACCCTGCATACTGTTCAGTTAATGAGACAAAAGAATGTGAAAAAATGCAGAAAGAGAAAGAGAGCTTGGGAGAAGGCTGCTGGGGGCGGGTGTGTGTGTGTGTGTGTGTGTGTGTGTGTGTGTGTGTGTGTGTGTGTTCTGTGTTCGTGCTATCCTTTCACCGTGGTTGTCCCCAGCTAATGGAGACTTAAAAACTATTTACTTGTTTATCAATCACAGGTTAGCCCTTGATTTTAGCTATAAAGATTCAGTCAGTTAGTAAAGCTTGCCAAAGGCTCATATCTAGAGGACAATTGGCCAAGGCCAACCTAGGGCAGTTAGAGACAGACTGAGACTTCCTTCAAAGATGCAGCCAGTCTGGTGCCTCTTTCTGTTAAGTGCTGGTGACACCTGGTCTGTGCTTGTAGCTTGCCAATGGAAAAGGGCCAGTGGAGGAGGGTGGGGACTGGAGGTGATATCAACTTTCCCACAGATTGATCACATTGAGTTTTACACTCAAAAGATAAAGTCAATCTACTTCTTGTTAATCGGTGACAGTTCACGTGAGCCACGAAGTGTGCTCGTCTGGCAGCCAGAGTCACAGAACAGGATTTACTCGCTAGGGCCCGGTTTTTTCATACCTGTCCCTCCAGCCAGAACGCTTACTCTAGGGAGGAAGGGGTGGGGGGCTGCTGCAGGAGTTCTCCTTTCCGGGGAGCTGAGGGAAGATCACCCGCAGATGTCCAGGGCGTGGTCAGTAGAGCAGTTTTCCCTAGCTGAGAGAGAGTAGATGGTGACGCGCAGCCCTGAGGCGGCGGGTTCCAGTTAGCCTAGCGCTCAGGATCTCCACTGGCTGGAGTTGCATTGCCTCTGCCACCGCGGCAGACTCAGGAACTCTGCACAGACTCCGGATTACAGTTTCACCTGCTTGTGGCTCACAGACACGAGATCCAGATTAAAGAGGGAGGGAAGGATGGAAAAAAAGACAGGAGGATGCTTGATTTCACTCACAGGGAAGTTGTGCGCGCGGCAGAGGTTGGGCCACGATCTTAGACTCTTTCTAGGTTCACCTTTCCTTCAGGAAGGGTGACATGTGATACTCCACTTCCCAGAGACAACAGAGCGCCTACCGGCATTAAGCGCTTTCCTAGGCGAGCGAGTCAATTTCCCCACGATCCCTAAACGTCAGGAACTGTTATTCCCTTACATTGCGGGGCGAGGTAATGGCCTTGTACAAGTTGGGTGGCTTGTCCTGAGTGTCGCAGCTAGTAATGGAAGGAGGTCTTTGAGGTGGGGTTTGTGTGACCATAAAAAGCAGACCGCAGCTCCTTGTTCTGCCAGCACGCTGCTAGTACCTGGGCCAAAGCTGTTCCAGAGAAAGAAGGAACGAACGACTCCTAGGTGGCTTCTCCCCATCCCCACCCTCAGCCCTGGGTGAGGAGAGACAATCCCAACGCTGGCTGGCTCCCCCATCTTGGAGAAGATGACCTCCAGTCTCCGGGGATCTCTTCTCCAGTGGGAGAACCGTTTCGGGGAAATATCCCTTTGCGAAACCCAGGGGGCGAGTGGAGGATC
This sequence comes from Rhabdomys pumilio, assembly GCA_030674055.1. Classification (NCBI taxonomy): domain Eukaryota; kingdom Metazoa; phylum Chordata; class Mammalia; order Rodentia; family Muridae; genus Rhabdomys; species Rhabdomys pumilio. The sequence continues at coordinate 14,042,016 of JANHMN010000013.1, forward strand.
TGAGGGTTCACGGATAGGAAGTGGAGCAGGGGAGGCTGGCGACTCAGCAGCCGGTGGAGAGGGACCGCGGTGTCGCTAGTTTATCCCTGCGGGCGTCCACGTGGTGGGTGTGTAGCACTTTCATTCAAACTTTGGGGAGTTCTTGATTTGGACGTCAGTGAAGGTGTGACCAATCAGAGTCCGGAGACGGGAATAAATTATGCAAATATCCATCTGGCGATGGGTCAGATGACTAGAATACTTTTAAAAAGTACCTCTCCTGGAGTTCGCGGTGTGACAGCGGCTCTGGGCGAGCACAGGTCAGGCAGGGCAGCGTGTCCCTCCACACGCTCGCTCCCTTTCCCCCTCGCCGCTCGCAGCGCTACCATCCTTTCAGGCTCTAACTTCCCCTCCAGCTGCCCACCCCATCACCTTCTGGCCGAGACCCGGGCTGCCCACTTCTAGGCTCAGGAGGTTTTAGCGGCTTAAAAACATAAAAACCCAAACCAAAAAACCAGCCTGAGAGGAGGGGGCGTGGCGGGAAAGGATGCGAAACCCCGTTTTCCTGCTCGGCTTCTGGAGCGTCTATTGTTGCTTCCCGGCGGGAAGTCTCACAACCTTAAGTCCCCAGGGGTCGCTGCGAGGTAATGTGCATTTATTTTTATTATTCCTCTCCCCCTTTCTTTTCTGCGCTGAGCCCTCGCTGTCCTGCCGACCCTTCGTCAGTGCTTCTTCGTCCCAATGAAATTCTTTCCCACTGCGCAGTCTGTGTTCTCCTCCTGGGTCTTGGAGGCCACTTGTCTGGCGTTTCGGATGAGAGCATCCGCTAGCAAGCCGTCCTGGAGGCTGCAGGCGAGCAGAGTGTGTGGGCTGGAGTCCTCTCTTTTGCTTCCTTCCATTAATCAGCGCTGCCCGGCTAGCTGAGCTGCCTCCTGGCAGCGCTTGAATTACACCATGTTTTAAACCTTGTCTTTGGAGGTTAGTGAGGCTAGAGGATTCTTAGAAAGCGCCCTAACTTCCGGTGCCTCTCCCGCCCCCCTTCATCAGCGCTTCGGTGTTTTGGAAGTTTACGAGGTGGCGAGGAGGGTTTCAGATTGACAATCGCTTGTAGGGAACACCTGGTCTGTGACGTCCTTCCCAATTATTCCTCTCACCCTTCCTCCATTCTTCTAGCATCTTTCTCTTGCTTCTTTGGTTAGGTATAGCACTCTTTGACCCGAGGCAACCTGTCCTGTTGGAGTGAGGGCGGGGTCATCCAGAGCCAGCATCAGCTGGTTAAGCAGTGGAGAGCCCAGAGCACCCAAACCAAGACCTATCATTTCATTTAGTCTGCAGAGATAGCGCCAGGACCTAAGAGTCCAAGTTAGTTTACCGGTACCTGGGAGCTTAAGTTGGAAGAGACAGGGAGGAGGGCGGGGGAGGGGCAGGAGGGGGAGGGGGAGAGCCTACCTTTTCCTAGCTACTGTTAGTTGGAAGGGTGACTTGAGGTAGGTGGCATCTGAAGTTCGTTCGGTTCAGAGTATTTAGGGGATGGTGCCATTCGTTTGAAAAGTATCACTGCATCCCAGTACCAGGGACTCTTGATGGTAGGAGGAAGACAGCGAGGAAACAGTTCCTATCCTTGTGAGATCTAATCTCAGCCTTTCGAACTAATGTTTGTAAAAGGGTACTCACGAGTGAGGCAGGAAGGTGAAGCTGAGGAGGGAAGTTTAAAGTGCCGCTGTCGGGTTGGGGGCGGCGGGGGGGGGGGGGGGGGGGGGGGGGGGCGGCGGGGGGGGGGTAGGGGTACTTTTTACCGAGTGGTCAGGGAGAACCTATCTAGTACTTGACCCCTGAGCAAGATACTGAGAAGGTTATCTGGGTAAAGAACAATCACAAAGGCCCCAAGCCAAAGTGACCTGTCCTTTAAGTTGTAGGAATCAAGCTGGATTGCGGTGAGGTGAGGGCAGAGCAAGCCAGGTATCAGGGCGGTCCTCCTTGCCTATATATGGGTTTAGCTTCAGCTCTCTCGCCTGCGAGCCAACAGCTCCCTTTTCTCCTAAGCTACCCCATCTGCTCTCTGGGAGAGTGGCTCTCCAGGTTGGAGGACTGAACTGGTAATGCCTGCAGCTCAAATTTCTGCCCGTTGGGGCTTTAATTTCGTGGCAGCTAACCCATGTTCGGGTCATGTGTCTTTAGCTGTGTTTTTTGGATTTTTACCCCTCTTACGGCTGGCATATGTCCTCAGCCCCTTATGTCTCCATGGCTATGGTTTCTCTGATCTCTTCTCTCTTTTGTTCTTCCTTTGGTGGTGGGGGATAGTGTCTCATGTAGCCCTGACTGCCCTCAAACTCATAAGCATGTGCCACCACACCTGGTTCAGGTTGTGCTGAGGATCAAACACAGTGATTTGTGCGTGCCAGGCAGGCACTCAGCTGTCTTGAGTCACTCCCTATTTCCCTAGTGTATCTTTTAGATTCTGACGATTAAATCTATGGCCTTCCTTAATCGTGTACCAAACACACTGTACTACGGAGTTACATCCCTAGTCCCTAACAACTATTATTGGTTATTATTATGTAAAAGTTGGAAACCAGGGCTAGCTAAATCGCTCAGATTTGCCTTCAGTTTGCTTTGTACCTCAGACAGGTCTCCAGTCCGCTGCCTTCCTGCCGTCAGCCTTTAGAGTAGCTGGGATTACAGTCTTGTGCTACTTATAAGAACCGTCTTATTATCCCTCTGTTTCTTAACTCTTGGCTTAATTAAGCTCCGGGATGCTCATTTGATATCTCCCTGTGATTTCTGGGTAACAGCTGAGTTACCCAGAACACTCTCTTTTCCTAATCCATTGTCAAAAGAGGTTTACTAGGATGACTGAAGGAGTGACAGTGGGGACCAATTAGTGACTATCTTAAATGATAATGTCACGTGTCATGGCCGTAGTGTCCATCAGTGCCATGTCCTAGAAGCAGGAAAGGGCAGCACTGTATGTGACAGACAGCTGTAAGGAGCAGCTTTGCGGCTCTGAGGAATTTTCCCATGGCTTCTGCTATTGGAGTAACAAACTGGTGCCTGTTGCCCCTGCAGAGAGCCCCGAGAATGTGTAAGGTCTTTGAAGTAAGTGTTAGGTGGTAATGAGAATGCCAGGGAAAGCCGTTTGTACAGTGGGTCAATGCCCTTTTACCCCTCAATTGCAAAATCCCAAACTTCTCAAAACTTGGAACCTGGGAACTTGTATGGCAAGAACCTGACCTTATGTGCTCTCTACTGTCTGGCAGCAAATCTGACAGAAAGCTATTTGTAATCTTTGTATTCTTTTCTCTAGAGTACGAGTTGTCCTATATTTCTCTGTAGAAAAGTGTTAGTACATTTGATCCTCGGGGGATATCTCAGACTCTGTTGGGGCTGCTACGTAATATGTGTTATGTTCCACAATGCTTGCCTCCCCCCTTGATGTCGCTGTCACTCTCCCTGCCAACCCCTCCCCCTCCCCCAGTTTTGCTATAAAGCCCTGGCTGGCTGGATTTCACTATGTTGCTCATACTGGTCTCAAACTAATAATCCTTTTGCTTCAGCTTCCTAAGTGCTGATATCAGTCATTTGAACTAATTTGAACAGGTGTGAGCCACCAGGCCTATGAGAGAGAGAGAGAGAGAGAGAGAGAGAGAGAGAGAGAGAGAGAGAGAAGAGAGAGAATGGATGAGGACAAATTCCAACATACCTGGAACCTACTCTCTAGCTCTGCCTCTGGAGTGCTGGTATTACAGGCACACACCATTGTGCCTGGCCATAAAGATTTTTTTTTTCTATAAATCTGCAAATGTCTAAATTCTTGACTTGACTGATCTTACATATTCCAGGAAAAGAGAACCCACACTCCAAAGGTAGGAATTTGAGGGAAGAAAGAAAAGGAAAATAAGTTTGGTAGGGAAAAATAAAGAAAAGTCAGATAGGCAGCTACTTACTTCTGAGCCAAATAATTGAGTTCAAATGACTAATTAATACTCACTGAAGATAATTGAGATATTGGATTTATAGTAGCTTCAGATTTCCTTAGGAGACGAAGAGGAAACACTCAGTAGGTGTAAAACGTAAAACCTAAATGAAAAGGAATTTGCTCAAGACTGGACTCGAACTCACTACTCTAATCTCCAGAAGTATTTACCCTGTTCTTTCTCTCCAGATGAGCGTCATAAGCCTGCTGGAGTGCCAGCTACTGCCAAACCCTCTGTGGCTTTTAACATCCGCACTTCTAAGGACCCAGAGCATGAAGGGTGTAATCTCTCCCTTGGTGACAGCAAACTCTTAGAAAACTGTGGCTTCAACATGACAGCCAAAACCTTCTTCATCATTCATGGATGGACGGTGAGCCCAGGAGGGGGCTCTGCAGTTTTATATAAATTTTGATTCCTTTTGTTTTGGTCAATTAAAAAGAATAGTGATGCTTCCAGATTCCAAATCCTCTCCCCCTCTTTCCTTGTGGGCTGCTTGTATTTCGGACAGCTGTGAAAAATGTAATGGACGCTTCTCAGAGGGGGTAATCTGGACTCAGCAGGGTGGCATTTAGGGCTGGCACGCAATGGGCTTTCAGAAAGTGGTTCTCTTGAGGCTGGCAGCCCAGCTCCCCTAGCTATGAAGGAGCTCTAATTATGCTTAATTACATTGGCCAACCACTGCCTGGAGGGGGCCCATGCGACTCCAAGAGCAGGTCTAAACTGAACAAGTAACTGGCTCAGAGAATCGGAGGGGCCAGCTGGCCTGGTTGGCTGGCTTCTATTGGCATGCTGCCCTCCTGTTTGCATAGAGATGGCCCCATTTAAAGGCACTGGGTTCTTTTTGTGCCCTAGCTGAGCAATTTCCATTGAAAGGCCCATGACAAACCTCAACAAAAAAGAGCTTTAACACTCAGCTTCAGAAACTCTTGGCTAGCAAGGGATTTGTTCATTCATATAATGACAGTTTGGAGGAAAATGGCACTATTAAGTGAACAGGTTTCTGCCTAGACTAATTGGGAGGGGACGTTCTTCCGCTTAATGATGAGAAATTCATATCCGTTACATTCTTGCTGCGTCTTTAGCTCTACTGTCAACAGCTGGGGTCGGACTTAGGAGTTGAGAGGGTAGGAGACTACTTTCCTATAAAGTGAATGAAGAGAAGACTGAGGGCCTGTCTGTCTGTCTGTCTGTCTGTCTGTCTGTCTGTCTGTCTGTCTTCATCTCTTGGGACACGAGTGGAATCTCACATTTGAATTTCTCCAAGGTCCTCCTGTCAAAATGCAAATACTAACTGCCTGCAGCTTACAAATGGGGAACATTCCAGAAAGTTCTTTTGTAATATGTTTGGAACTTGGAATGGTAGTTTCCCATAGAAGGAAGTTGTAAATAGTGTTTGGGTTCCCAGGCTAAGCAGAGAAAATCTATTTATTTGATAATGTACGTGTGCATAGGTTTATAACTGCTTCTAGTCACCATGTATAATGTTGCTTCTGTGGGAAAAATGCGTTCTGAGTTCTAATTTGGGATTCCAGGGGTGGATTTTTTTTACTCTAGGGTCAAGAGGATGGCAGAGATAGTTTGTGGGAAGGAATCATTTGTTAACTTTCATAAGTGACAGTGCCTCCCAGCATCTCAGAGGGAGGAGCTAATTCTCCTAGGCAACCTTCTCCAGCTCCTTGAAGGATGGGCCCGGCCACTTGCCTGACAGAGAGAGGGATTCAGACTAACATCACGTCATTATCCATCACCACCAATGCGTATGTCAGAGAGAATAACGCAATAGACCACAACACAGCGGTTGTGAACATTTTGATGGGAAACTGGGGATACGAAGAGCAGTGGGGGGAAGAAGCATCATGCCTTTCTGCCTTTGGCTGACTTGCACATGTTCGAGTCCTTGTTTCCTCGGCTGCCTCTGTGAAGGATCATATGGGGAGAGGATCATGGGATTTCTGAAGTCCAGAAGGAGAATGAACAGGAAAATAAACGCTCTGCTCTCTTTGCAGATGAGTGGTATGTTTGAAAGCTGGCTGCATAAACTAGTATCAGCCCTGCAGACGAGAGAGAAAGATGCTAACGTAGTGGTGGTTGACTGGCTGCCCCTGGCTCACCAGCTGTACACGGATGCAGTCGATAACACCAGGGTGGTGGGGCAGAGAGTAGCTGGGATGCTTGACTGGCTGCAGGTAAGCAGAGATGAAAGGGTGGCGTCTCCTTAGGAGACACAGAGCACATATTGTTACTGTGAACAAAATCTCCAGTGTTACAGTTTGCTAAATTAAAGCCCTGCACAAACGACCTCAAAGTCCACATCAGAGTCTTTTAATTATTGATAGATTTTTGGATTCTTCTGTTATTTATTTATTTATTTATTTATTTATTTATTTATTTGCTATATAAAGAAAATGTCTTGCCGGAGATGAGTTCTTGATCTTAGAAGCCGATGTCCTCAGGGTACTTGAGAGTCCAGGAGTCAGGCAAGATGGATGCTCTTGCCTTTGGAGGGTGGCTGTGCTAAAGGATGGCAAGGAGGCTGCTTCAAGTAGATCAGCCACTGCATTGTTTGAAATAGTGTGTGCAAAACAAATCTTGAGGTCTTGATTTACTGTTTATAAGCTAATCGCTAGCCTGAGACCAGTAGACTTAACAGGGGTGGAGCGTTTCCAGCCCGGCTCTTCTCTCACCTGTGAATCTATTGAGTCCTGGCAGCATCCTGGGTAAGAAGTGTGAGCGGCAATTCTTTGCTCTGACAAGCTTTAGAGGGTGTTTTCTGAGCCACAGGTCAGAGCCGCACTTCAGCATCCCCCCCAACCAAGATGAGTATTCTGGAAGGGGACACTGTTCATAGGAGACACTGTTCATAGTAGCTTTAAGGTGAGCAGTCAGAAGCTCCTGGGGGTAGAGGTCAAAGCCGAGGGATACAGGCAGGTCACAGGTCACTGCAGTCATGGCTGGCATTTTGGTCTGCAGTAGGTATGGTGTCTTTTATCTCTACACTGATACATCTGTGTCCTGTAAATTCTGCCCCAAAGAAAGGAAGCCATTGTTTGCTTGCAGAGGAAAGGTCAGGCATGTCACCTGTAGTTACATCTTCCACCCCACCGCCTGGGCATTTCAAGCCACAACAAGTCCTTTAGAAGCCTCTGCCCTGGTGGACCATCCATATTGCCTGCCAGCAACACTAGTAAAGCTGCAGAGTCTTACGACCCCACGACCCTTCTTTTATCACGATGGACTTGTTAAATTGTTGGCCCTGGAGCCTCAGGATTACACTCTTTAGCTTCTACTCTTCGATGGTTTTTTGCAGGAAAAGGAAGAATTTTCTCTTGGGAATGTTCACTTGATTGGCTACAGCCTTGGAGCACATGTGGCTGGATATGCTGGCAACTTTGTAAATGGAACAGTGGGCAGGATCACTGGTAAGATCCACTTCCACCATGTGTGTGTGTGTGTGTGTGTGTGTGTGTGTGTGTGTGTGTGTATGTATATATAAATCTATGTATATATGTATCTCTGTGTGCATATATGTATGTGTCTATAAATATATATGTATCTATATTTGTGTGAGTATGTATGTGTATATATATATATACATATATAAAATATATGTGTATATATTTATATATATGTATGTATGTGTATATATAAATATAAGTATATATGCATATATGTATCTATATTGTATAAGTATGTGTATGTGTATATATGTGTATGTATATATGTGTATATATGAGTTGTGTTAGCTGTGCCCTTCTACATGTATATATGAGTTGTGTTAGCCATGTCTTTCTGACTTTCTTCTTCCTGAGAGAAATTCAAAGTGGGGAAATGCCAAGGTCCTTGATATCAGGGAACATAGTTTGGAAACCACTGGTCTAGTCCATGGTGAGGAAATAGGCAGAGATGAGACAACCTGCTCAGGGCCAGATAGCCAAGAACTATAGAGCAGGAGGCAAAGGGCCCTGCCCTGGCTTCCAAGCTTCTGAGTGTTTAGATTTGGTTCCCACCCTTGAGATTCCAGAGAGTTGAGAAAGGAGCAGGTGGTAGAGTCTACTTTGAATCCCTGTCAGCTGACACCTTCATTCCAGTGTTAAGGTTATTTCTTTATCAGTGACAGTTGTTTGTGCAGAATGAATCATTGAGTTTTGTAATTAAGGAGACTTTTCTAATACTGGTATCCAGGTACTCAATAGAAAATGATTTTTTTTTTTCTGTATTGAAAATTGAATTTTTAATGCTTGAACTTGGACTAAATGACTCAATGATTAGGGAAAATGTCAAAGATCCTTTATCCAGGTTTTGGGGAGTCGTCTGTTAGGTACACAGAGAGCGTCCTCCACACTAACACTGTTGGTAAATTTGTTGCCATGACCTTTTTCTCCTGCCAGCATTCCTTTACAGGCATTCATCCCTAGCAGAGGCTTGAACTGTCCAAAGGAGACCATGATTGTGTGGCCCTTCTCCAATGTTCCCGAGCCGGGTCAGCTGGGGGCAAACTGCAGCACACATTTGGTCTCTACCAGGATCAAGGCCCGATGTGTCCTTGGTAACAAGGACAAACCAAAGAATTTTGTTTTTCCCCTCAGACAGAAGATAGGGCTAGCAAGACAGCTTCCCAGTTCTTTTTGCTTGTTTGGGTGGTAGATGCTGAGGAGAAGGCCTCTTGTCTGTGGCCAGCTGGGGAGCTGGCGGCGTGTTCATCAGTGCCACATGCAGCAGCTCTCAGGTCCCGAGAGCAGGCCCTTCCCTCCAACCTCTCTGTGGAGCAGGGGCCTGGCCTCTGTCCAGTTGATGCCCCACACGGGTATAGGTGTCTGACGGGGATAGCCTGTTTCTTCTCTTCTCATGTAGACCTGAGTGATGAGAAGTTAGAAACCACAGCTTATGTGTGGTTCTCAGGGCGGTGATACCACCATGCAGAGACCACAGATATTCTGAGTCAGCAAGAACCAAGCAGGTAGATTCCTTGAAGAGTATGACCGAGGTATGTATGCATCCTGGGCAGGCTATAGGATAGACTTTGTATAACGTCCATTCTTCAAACATATGGTACTTCCTCCATGATATCTCTGAGCCACACAGTAACCTTGTGGCTTTCACAGATGGGGGAAGGAGGACTGGGTGATTAAACAATGGGCCAACATCTTGCACAACATTTAGTAGCAGATCTGGGATTCAGGCCAGGTTACTAGGTTGCAGGGCCTGCCCTTAGCTACTATCTAAAAGTATAGATAAAATATAATAATAATAATAAAATAATAATAATAATAATAATAATAATAATAATAATAACAGATCATGTCACTTTTCGCCTTAGCTTGTGGGCCAGGGATGTGTGTCACATGGTCCAAGCAGGGAGCTGGCTCAGTCTGGGTAGGTGAAGGCCCCACACTGGCCTGTGAGGCCCCCTCAGCTGTCGGCATTCCTCTAGCCCAGCTTCGTTTCCATGGAGTTGCCCGTCTGGTGGGGACCTTTGTTTGCACCAAGCAAAGAGCCTTTCTCTTGTATTGGTTGTGAAGCATACTGTTCTTCTTCTTCTTTCTTTTCCCCTTCGGTGCACATGGTGAGAGGCAGGGAGCTGATTCTGTGTTATACTGTGGCCTTGCAGCCTATCAAACAGGACATTGTGGACTATCCTGGAAGGGCACATTTTAATGCCATCTTTCTTTTGGTCCTGGGCTAGGGTTGAGCCCTAAGTAGCCTGGGATCCTTTTCTGCCAGGGGTCACCCATAAAATCATCCAGACGTCTCTAACTTTCTGGTTTTAGCCTTCACACCTTTCCATGAGCCATGAGCCATGAGCCCTAGTCTTTTCAGTCTGGAAAGCAGCTCTGTCCTTGTCCTAGAGTTACCTTCCCATGCGTGGAAAGAATAGCGAGTTCCAGTGAACTCACTATTTCCTTGTCCTGGATCTGGGGAACATGGTTCCATTACCGATTGCCTCTTTCCAAGACAAGACATGGATTCGCTGGGTGTTGTGATGCTTGCTTTCATCCCAGAAGAAGCAGGTAGATCTCTGAGAGTTCAAGACCAGTGTGGTTTACAGAGTGAGCTCTACAAGAGTGTGGGGCGTGCAACTGGACGGAGGCCAGTTCCCCGCTGCAGAGGTTGGAGGAAAGGGGGGAAGGGTTGCGTGTGACACTGATTAGCATTCTGCTGGCTCCCCAGGCTCTTGTCTCAGAAAAACCAAACGAAAATAAACAACACAAAACAAACGGCTGGGTCTTTGGCCATATCACCTTCAGGCCTTGGTGTCTCTAGACTAGGGTCTCTCAGTCTGGGAAGTGCTGTTATGTGGGGCCCATGGAGATTTGGGGTGTGTGTGTGTTGGGGGGGTGGGGGGCATGTGGCACATTTTAGGATGTTTTCTCCATCTCTGGTCTGTCCTCAGTGTGATGCTGCTACTTCTACCCACAAGTGCCATAAACAAAAATTTCTTCTGAAATCAACCAAATGTTTCTCGGTAACAAAAGCACTTCTTGGGGGTCCAACATTATTCAGGATGAAATAGGTCCCATATCTTACTGCTTACCCCTTTCCACATTTTTTTCTTTTTCTTTTCTTTTCTTTTTTGCATCTGTAGAACAAAGAGCCTTCCTGGTTGGGACAAATCCAGTTTGTACAATCACAGCTTGATAATAAAAATCACAGACAAGTTCTTTATCTCTTATTTATTTATTTATTTTTACACGAGCTGTATAAATTGAGGCCCGAGGTTCTACTTCATATATGATCCTGAAGAACAGGGAAAATTCTCAGTGTCTGGTCCACAAGCCTCTGACTTTTAGGGTCACCTGGAGAACCAATCTACATTTTGGGGGGTTGTATGCCAGCCCTGCCCATTGAACTCTCTGGGGACCAGGAACTCAGAAATCTACACTTATGCTTTGGGAGGGAGGTCTCATTCATTCTTTCCTTTAAACAATGTTGCTATGTTTGTATAGTTCAGAATGAGAAGACAGCGTTAAGTCTCACCCACGACCTTCTTTCCTATATGTTCTCTTGATGCGTCTGCGTGCAGATGACTACCTGTAGCTTGGGTATCTTTCCAGTGTTTTTTTTCTTTTGCTACATGATAGACTCTAAGTTTTCAGCAAGTTTCTTCATACGATCTGAGCATCCCAAAGTGGGAGAACCAGCTTCCCGAGTTGAGCATCTTTCATGTTCAACATGGAAGGTGGGGAGGCAAAGAGTCTTGTTTTTTTTTTTTTTGTTTTTTTGTTTTTTTCCACCATAGTGAGGTCCTAGCTTTTAGTTTCTCACTGTGTTGAGTTTTAAAGATGTTTTTTGTCTGCTCAGCCAAACCCTTGGCCTGGGCCTCGACCTGCCCTAGGAAGGGCAAGAATGAGTCCAAATACAAGGCAACCAATCTGGGGCAGAGAGAGTTCTGCTGTGGAAGGTGCCCAGGGCCAGATGTCTAGGGTGGATGGCTTGGGTCAGGGGATGAGTGTATTCTAGAACTGATGTGGTTTTTATTCCCTGGGCTTCCCCAGAGCTGACAGCAGGGTAAACCTTGTGGTTAGTTGATCAGGTTGGCTGAGGCATTGAGACATGTAGGGGCTTCAGGAAAAAAAGAAAAGCTGATTCTCTGATTATTTATAGGATGTAATTCTGGTGCTGGCATCTTGATCAGTCACATATGGGTTCATATTTTTTTTTCCAGGCTGGCTGCATCAGGATTTGGCTACTGGGCTTAGAGAGCATCTTCATTCAGTATACTTGGACTCTATGTCAAGACTCAGCACCTGGATGCTTCTGACCATCTTCACTTTGGCTCTCTCTGCTGCAGGTCTGGACCCCGCAGGACCCATGTTTGAAGGGGTGGACATCAACAAGAGGCTGTCTCCGGATGATGCAGACTTTGTGGATGTCTTGCACACCTACACGCTGTCCTTTGGCTTGAGCATTGGGATTCGGATGCCTGTGGGTCACATTGACATCTATCCCAATGGTGGTGACTTCCAGCCAGGCTGTGGATTCGATGATGTCATCGGATCTTTTGCATCTGGAAGTGAGTCTCTATGTATCTGTCTCGTGTTGGATTTACTCTATCCATTTTGTGAGTCGACCCGAGCTGTTAGTGGAGCTAACAGAGTTCAATTCGTCACTCCTATCTCTTCCCATCATGGTGAGGCACACTGCTCACCTGTTAACAAGTCACCTGTTTCCAAATCACAGTTGTTATTAATTTCCTTGAGACAGAGTCTCATTATGTAACCCTGGCTGGCCTGGGACTAGAAATGTAGACCAGGCTGGATTCAAACTTACAGAGATCTGCCTCCCACTGCCTTCTGAGTTAGAGATATGTGTCACCATGCCCAGCATTTATGTCTGGTATTTCTACCCAGACAGATGTTAGGGCTTAGTGATTCTACCAAACAGCTGCTGCTGCCTCTCTCTCTCTCTCTCTCTCTCTCTCTCTCTCTGATTCAATGTTTTGTGTTGTTTTTGTTTTTTTTTTGAGACTGGGTCTCTATGTAGTCTCTGTTGTACTGGAGCTTGCTATGTAGAGTAGGTTGGCTTCGAACTCTCAGACGTTCTCCTATCTTTCTGCCTTGGAGTGTTGGGAATAAAGGCATGTGCCACCACTCCTGGTGGACAGTCTTCTGTTGATGCTCATTCCTTCAAACATGAGTCCTGCAGGACCCAGATCACACTTAGTGTACAAACTCTCTTCTATTTCTTGGAGTAAATACTGTTTGCCTTCTTTCACAGAGCGGACAGTTATGATTGCAATGGTCTTCAGTTCCTCTGTATTTTAGTAGGAGCTCGTTGGAATACCACTGAGCCTATGTTAAGAATTATACACTGCCGGCCTTAACAAACCTAACCATCACCTATGTGTATATATTGATTACTGACTGAATGGTAGCTCATCTCACCTGCTCTCTGTCCCGTGTTTCCTCAGCAGTCTCAGAGATGGTGAAATGTGAGCATGAGCGAGCTGTACACCTCTTTGTTGATTCCCTGGTGAATCAGGACAAGCCAAGCTTTGCCTTCCAGTGCACGGACTCCAGCCGCTTCAAAAGGGGGATCTGCCTCAGCTGCCGGAAGAACCGTTGTAATAACATTGGCTACAATGCCAAGAAAATGAGAAAGAAGAGGAATAGCAAAATGTATTTAAAAACCCGGGCTGGCATGCCTTTCAGAGGTAACTTACCTTCTGGCTCCCAAGTGCTCCTTAGTCTTTTTCTTCTTCTTTACTTTCTTGTAGAGCAGAGCATGTCGCTGCAGCCCAGGGGAGATGTGGTCTACTTAGCTATAGCAAGTTATTGCAAATCAGATCACATTATGCATGCCCTAGTAAAGTGGCTCCATAGAAACCCAGTGTATGGAACCCTTTTGTGATGTAAACACTACCCCATAATCATCAGTATCTACCTTGCATTTAGTTTTTTTTTTTTTTTGGTTTTTTGAGACAGGGTTTCTCTATATAGCCTTGGCTGTCCTGGAACTCACTCTGTAGACCAGGCTGGCCTCGAACTCAGAAATCCATCTGCCTCTGCCTCCCAAGTGCTGGGATTAAAGGCGTGCACCACCACCGCCCGGCAGGCATTTAGTTTTTCAAAGCATGTTCATATTCAGCAGATGTAAAACAATGTACACAGATAGTTGAAGAAATATTTTCTACTTTTATAACCGATTTACTATAGTTTGTGGGGCATTTTACATGGGAAGACCTTGAGACTCAGAGAGGTTTACACCTTGGTTCTTAATCCAGTGTCACACGGTAGAAAATAAATAGCTCCAAGTCTCTGAAGATCTGGCTGCCAAGATCAGGGTACTTCTTCGGTGTTTTCTTACCCTGTCAGGCAGAGCAAGACCAGAGCCAAGCTGAGACTAGCCTGGCCCAGCAGGATGTTTGTCTCTAAAATACAGTGTGCTGTCTGACTCTGGAGATGCAAGCAGGCTCACAGAGGTCTCTGTTATTGTCTCTGCAGTTTACCATTATCAGCTGAAAGTTCACATATTCTCTTACAAGAACAGTGGGGACATCCAGCCCACCCTCTACGTTACCCTGTATGGTAGCAATGCAGACTCCCAGAACCTGCCCTTGGAAATGTAAGTGTGAGACTTCTGGGCAACTCTGATTCATGAAGAAGAACCAGTTAGCAGGAGAGTCAAGTCAGCTTGCCCGGGGGAGGAATGGGGGTGGTTCGAGCTGGCATCTCTGTCTTCTCTTTTCTCTCTTCTACTGTGTGTTCTCCTTCAAGTCCTTGACTCAGAGGGCTTCGGTGAGGGAAGCTTCTGAGATGAATCAGCTGTGTGAGAAACTGCTGGATCAGCTGCCCAGAAACTGCTGTTTCATCTCAGGCAACGCCTGATACCTGAGGCTTTAGAGGACTTGAACTCTATAATGTCATCCCTGGGTCTTCTGTAGTGATCATTTGTGGGAGGGATTCGTAGAAATCTGTAGAGATTGGTTAAATTCTCACCACGTGCAAAGCAAGGTGATGAGAATCCTGGGCAAGTGATCCTCCTGCCAAGTGATGTTGGCATTGTGTGAAGGAATATCAGAGCCGGGCGTGGCGGTGCAGCCTGTAAGCTCAGCAGCTGGAAGGCTATGGTGGGAAACATTCAAGTTCTAGGCCAACCTGAAAAAAAAATACAGTGAGACCTTGTCAGCAAACAAACCATAAGGAATAAGAAAGGAAGGAAGGCCACTAGAGTCATACTTGTATGGTTCCAGTCTTGCTGAAAGACAAGGCTAGACCATCTACAATCGCTAGCTTGATGTGGCAAGGCAGCCCATGCAAATTGGGAGAGGAAGGAGGGGGAAGGGAGAAAGAAAGTGAGACGGATAATCTCTGAGCTGAGGGACAGCATGCTTGCCTTAGGGAGGTGACTTGGTATCTTCTCTTTGCTGCCCTTCCTTGGTACTGTCTCTTTAGGAGTTAGTGGCACAAAGGGAGAGCTGCTCGGGAATGGTTTGATAAGAAGTCAGTCTCTTTGGGCAGAGCTATCTGTCATGTGGCGTACAACTTCATGGGCATGTCATGGTGCATGGTCCTGTGAAGTGGGGACACGAGGGCGTGAGGTGGGTAGTTTCCCAAGCGGGAGGGGAATGAGGTAAGCCTCGCTCTCACCTTGCAGAGTGGAGAAGATTGAGCTGAATGCCACAAACACCTTCCTGGTCTACACCGAAAAGGACTTGGGCGATCTCTTGAAGATCAGACTTACCTGGGAGACGGTATCCCATTCCTGGTACAACCTATGGAATGAGTTTCGCAGCTACCTGTCTCAACCCAGCAACCCCTCAAGGGAGCTGTACATCCGTCGAGTTCGTGTCAAGTCTGGGGAAACCCAGCGAAAGTAAGTGTTCCTGCCCTTGTTGGTCTGCGTGAGAGGAGAGCACCAGGCCCTTCTCCATTTCCTCTTTGCTTGAGTAATATGCAGAGCCACTGGTGAAACCTCAACTAACTGTGCAAGGACAATTATTTTCAGAAAAAGGCTTCTGGAAACTGTTGTACGTCTTCTGTGCTGATCACAGCCCTCAGGAGTGGGGGATGGGCAAGGGCTGAAGTTCAGGGCTTATTCTGTGTGTCAAGTTCTGTATCAGCCTTGAGGAGTGGACTTTCCCTGGACAGGGCTCTCTGGGTGTGCTGAGTTGAGGCACAGATTGGAGCATCTGGGTCCACAGGTGACAGTCATCCACAGAACCTACCCACCCAGAGCCCACTTTTCAGAGCATTGTTGTGTCTCCTCCAGAGGCTCCAAGTCACAGTTGGGGTTGTAATTTCCACTAGCAGAGAGCTCTCTGTGCTGAGCCAGCTGGCAGCCTCTCACTTCTTTGAACACCATGCTGGGAGATCCAGACCTTTATATGTCAACTCTTGTTACTGTGCCCTAACTCTGCCAAGGAGGGCTCAAAGGCAGTGAAACCCTGGAGACCTTCCTCAGCAGAGGAGGGCTTTCTTCTCTCGCCTCTGCAGTGACCCCCATCAACCTCAGGTTGGGGGAAGCTGGCTGCCTCCTCTTTGTCCTTCTTCTGATGTTATCTCCATAATTCTTCCCGTGTCTATCTATTGTCCTTGGCCAGGCTGGCAGCAAAGGGAGTGAATTAGCACATTGGAAAGGGTGTGAATCCTTCCTTGAGTATCTGGTCTAGGAACCTGGGCTTGGCAATGTTTTGAGCGGAGAGCTATAAGTACCTGGTCTGTGCTCTCCATAACTGTATCTGTTCAAACTCCCCTGCACTCTGTAAGTGCAGCCTGTGCTGACAGGTACAGTGGCAGAAACACAATGATGATAATAAGATATTTCAGACGTAGTAAACACTCACTATTGAGACCTAACAAATACAAGCAATTTCCCAAATATAGGATTTCAAAAGTCAAATGTCACAGAGACACTTGGAGACAATTCTGTACCCCTCCCTCTGCTCACACCCTCCCTTCTTACAAAACCAGAAGGAAAATTTTGCATTAATTAACTAACGGTAATGTATTTCCTTCCTTTATGTTTTTTCGTCCATTAGTACTTTTGTTTATATGCATTAGCAGTATGTAGAGTTGGTTTAGATGCATCTAGATTTGCCATAATCGGACATACTGTTTTATGAGCTGGTCTTAAACGTACAGATGTTGTCTGTGGAATTTATCCAATAACGCTAGATGTGGTCTATCGAAACTTAACTCTCCAGAGTGGTTGGATCAGTTTTCAATCTTGGCTCCTTGCCCATAGTGGGACACTGTTGCCATTCTTCGAGGCGGGAACAGGTCTCTTGGCATTGTATTAATTCACATTTTCTGATCATGAATGAGATAAGCTTTTTTTCTTTTTATAAGTTTATAAACATGTAGGCCCAACGGTACTTAAACTCCCCAGGAAAGGTCTAGAATATGTCTTTTTTTTTCCCCTTGTCTCAGCATCGGGGTGAAATGTCCAAGTTGTGCTGGCCATCAGTGTGGTAATCATATTATCAAGGTTCTTGTGGTACAGCACAAACTATTGTGAAATGATGATTGGCAGGCCTTTGCTTCTTTCTTACGCTTTTGAGTGTCCATGTGCTGAACTTTTTTTTTTTTTTTTAAGATTTAAAATTTCAATTTTAAATTATGTGTGTGTGTGTGTGTGTGTGTGTGTGTGTGTGTGTGTGTGTGTGTGTGTAGGTGTGTGCACATGAGTGCAGGTACTCCCAGAGTTCAGAAGACGACCTTGAATTCTCTGGGGTTGGAGTTACAGGTAGTTGTGAGCCACTTGACCTGGGTGCTGAGGGCAGAAGTCTGTCTTCTCTAAGTGCAGTTTGT
Organism: Rhabdomys pumilio; assembly: GCA_030674055.1. Lineage (NCBI taxonomy): Eukaryota > Metazoa > Chordata > Mammalia > Rodentia > Muridae > Rhabdomys > Rhabdomys pumilio. The sequence goes on from JANHMN010000013.1 coordinate 14,059,219, forward strand.
GCTCTCAACCGTTGAGTAATCTCTCTGGTCCAGACCTTTGATTTTGGTGTGTAGTTGAGTTCCAGTGGATGCTTCATAGCTCTGTCCTAAAGGGAACTTGAATCTGGTAAGAAGGCTGACCAGTCATTTCAAAACCCTAGAACAGTTTCAGTCCCGCAGCAGTGATGGGCAGTCCTCCAGCAGTGATGGGCAGTCCCACAGGAGTGATGGGCAGTCCTCCAGCAGTGATGGGCAGTCCTCCAGCAGTGATGGGCAGTCCCACAGCAGTGATGGGCAGTCCCACAGCAGTGATGGGCAGTCCCACAGCAGTGATGGGCAGTCCCACAGCAGTGATGGGCAGTCCTCCAGCAGTGATGGGCAGTCCTGAGGGCTCTGTATTAGATACAACACACTGAAAAGTCTCTCTTTTTCTTTCCCATATATATTGAATACAGAAAGCGCTGTCTAGAGTTTGGTCTAACAACAGTGGCTTCTCTTTTCTCTTAGAATGACATTTTGCACTCAAGACTCTAGGAAAAGTAGCATCTCCCCTGGCCAGGAGCTGTGGCTTCACAAGTGTCAGGATGACTGGAGAATGAAAAACGAAACCAGGTAACTCACACTTCCTGTGCTCCACTCGCCCATGGCCATTGATGGGAAGGCTCTTGTTTTCAAGTGGTGGAGGGTGAGAGACAAACACCAAAGTCAAACCATGAGGCCTCGGAGAGTGTGGCTGTCCCTCGACCCCTCGTTTTGTCTTACTCTCTATGTGCTCACTGTACACGTGCATAAGACCCCAGCACTGGTGTCCATATCCCTCATCGTAGGGTGGTACTTTCTGTGGTGAGCATGGCTGAGGAGAAGCATAGTTTCTTAGCCTTGTCTGCCACTATGCTGCAGTAGGTGGTTGGGTGGGAGAGCAGGATATAACCCATTTATTAGATTTTCTGGAACCCAGGTTGGTATGAGCTGATGTTAGTGTGCCTAGTTGTCCCTAATTTGAGGTATAGAAATGCTTGTCTGTAGAGTCAAGCGAGACGGAGAGGCTCTCCTGTGTGGTATCACATTGCTCTGTGTGGAACCCCATGATTTCAGGTGGAGGGAGGTCCAAGTCATGGTGTGTAGCAACGGTATCCTTTGTGGAGCCCGTCTAATGCCATCTAAGCCAAAACACCTTCTGAAGAGGAGGGAGACTCTCTCTAGCCACTCTGACTCCCTGCCCCTTGCCTTCAGCAGAGCACTGGGTCATAATCCTGCCAGGGAATGTTGGGCGCACAGCATGTGCCCATCGGCATCTGAGGACTTATAGAATTGTTTAATTTTATTGGCAACCTCAGGAGGCAGGTGGTATTGTGTCTGTGGACACTGAGAAAACCGAGGTTTGGGAAGATGAAGTATCTCTCCCAAGATTCCCTGGTGCGTGATGGGTCTTTTATACTAAAGCCTGCTCATTTCGGAAGAGAACTTTCACCTGCTCAGATGAAGCACCGGCCTCTGTTTAGGTACCAACTATTAAGCAAGCCATGCTCAGGGGTCCTCTGTGTTGGGCCATCTGTCAACCCAGTGGGCCTGAGTGCATCCCCAGCTGGTCTGGCTTCTGTCAAGGAATATCAGGAGACCCTGAATGTAGCAATCACAGGCTCGTGGGGCCTGAAGACTGTTCCCCCCGATTAAGGGGTGCAGTCTAGTGCAGGCTCACTTGATCTTCCTTTATCATTAAATTTATCTTAATCCTGTTTTCTTTGATTGTATTTAATTTTTCCTCTTTCAAAGTACTCCAGTGTACGTTAACTTCAGTGATAGACTGTAAACCATACGAGGATTTATATAGGGGATTTTACAAGGATTTATATAGGGGATAAGGTAACTATCCATTATTATTTCTGTTCTGGAATGCTGTAGTTTATGTAACTTGGCTCACATTTTCTTCTTTTTGGGAAACAAGTCAGCCCTTTATTTCCTCCCTAAGGCACAGAAAACAACAGGAACCCAAGCAATGAAGGAGCACCGGGAAGTCCTGGTGTCCTTAGTCACATGCATTGCCATCAGATTCCTCTCTCCGGACATGAACTTGTTCACCAATAAGGAAACCAAAGTTCAGAGAGTTCCCGTAGTAGAGAATAGAATCTGGGTCTCTCAATTCAACCTTATTCCCTTCCTGCCACAGTAGCATCTTGTATGCAAAGAAGTTTGATAATTCTCTTCACACCTGTGTGTGTGTGTGTGTGTGTGTGTGTGTGTGTGTGTGTTATGCAGAGTACATAAATGCATTGACTGTAACATGTGCACCTAGCAGCCTAGACAGGCTCCTATGGGTGTATCTCACCGGGGACCTTTTTATCTTCCTAAGAGCAAGTCAGTAAATTATCCTGTTTTTGGCAGATCACTCAGCCTTGGTTCACATCCCGGTAGATACATCTTGGTACAGGTTTGCCCATTTGCTGGTGAGTGACCTAACATTGTATTTACATGGTTCCTTCCAGTCGCTTTGCGGAGCTGGCCTGAGGGCCCAGGAAATTCTGATGTCCACACCCACACCCCACTGTCCACGCACATGGAGGAAAGTTACTGCTGAAGACCCACTCAGTGGAAGATCTCAGCCATGAACCCCAGGAGGAGCTGGGCTCATCCTGTCTCCCCTGGCAGCTGTGACTTCTCCCTGAGAGCCCTGTGCACTGTTGAAGTTCTTGCTGATGATTCTTAACTCCAAACCTCTGTTGCCACCTCAGGAAGCTGAGTCCAGGTTGTGTGTGAGCACTGGACAGAGCCCTTGTACACTCGGGGCTGCTCTCACTGTTGCTAGGTGAGCGCTGGCTTTGTCCAACATCAGGGAACACAGGCTATGAAGAGGCTCTGTGTGGAAGGTTGGCAGCTGCTTGGCCTCACTGAATTTTAGTGACAAGTCTTTGCCTCAGGAGTTGACTCATGTCATAGCGGCAGCCCTGTTACCCAGAGAGGGGACTGTAGATCAGGCTGGGACTGCTGCCCTCCTATACGAGGCACTGACGGGTCCTGGTTCTATCCTGGATATTTCATCATGTCTCCCAGATCACCTTCTGAAGTTCACATTGTTGGCATTTCCTTTTTATGTCATTCAGACTTTGGCTGAACAAACATTTATTGGGCACCTCAACTAATTAGCACCAGGCAGTAGACACATGGCTCAACTTTGGCATTTGGAGCCAGTGGGATCAGGATCCCTGGAATCTCTCAAGTTTGAGGGCCCACGAGTATGCCTGTGTTAGTTAAAGACAGATGGGATAGAGGCGAGGGCTACAGGCTGAGTGAGCTTGGTTCTGAGGCTTTTGTGTACCATTTTCTCTGAGGGCCACCCTTGATCACTAGTAGAACAGTAAACAGAACATCATGCATGCTGGCCACATCGGTGGAGCAAAGTCTCTGCTGGTTAGGGAGTTGTATGGTATTGCATGAGTTCTACGAACCAGCTGTGCAGAAACCAGCCCCGTGGTCAGAGCCGGCTTGATGTTTGCCACAGTGCTCTTTCTTCCATGAAGCAGTTTGCGTTTGTATCCGTGCCTTATCTGTTAAAGTCTTGGAGGAAAGCCCCCTATTCTAGATCTTAATGTGAACTGAAAAATGTGGTACCCGAGACACCCTTTTGTAGTTTTTGGACAGCTTGCATGTGTGCTGTCTAATTAGAATGCAGGGAGCAGGGCAGCTGTTATTCTTGTTTTACGAATCAAGGCTTAGAGAAGTTCAGCCACCTGCTTAGATGACATATCAAGGTGGTGGTGGGAGAGGACAAGCTAAGGACCCAGTAAGGTTTCCTGGAGACAAAGTTCATGAAATCCTTCCTGTAACTCCATAAAGATGTCTGCAGCTATTTTCCACCAGTATGTTTCAGAGGTGATAAGCAGGGGACATTTTTTTTCCCCAGTGCTATCCATAAAATCTAAACCCTTTCCTTAAGATACAAGCAGAACAACACATGGAGAAGGGTTGAATTTTTGTGGGTGTGCTGTCAGCCGTGGGGTGAGAGAGCGATCACTGTGTTTAGGTTTGGAATGGACATTCTTTGTATCTGTACTGTCCAAACTTTATATCACTGTTTCATGCCAAAGTTCTGAAGACATAACCAGTTGACCCTTTCGCACAAAGTGCCCCCTCAAGCCCCTCGTGTGCTTCTGTGATTGCTTTCTTGCCAAAGCGAAGCTCGTTATTGGCCGTGCATCCTGTGACTTCCAGCTTGGGTTTAGTAATGAGCTGAGTCCCTCTGTGGGTTGTGTATTTATCCATTTGGCTTGAAGCTTTGTTTGTATATCTGATGCTTTTTAAAAAAAAAATTCTCAGACCACTATTTATTTCTTGAGTGTATATAATGTATAAAGACAAATATACGGTTAGTTTTTACTTTAAGAATAACCAATTTCGAGATTTACAAAAAGTTTAATAGTAAAATAAAAAAAAGTATACAGCTCTTAATTGTCCAGTAACTCATTTCTTAAACCAGGACACAGTAGGTCTTGGACTTGATACATACTTACTTTAGTGTGTCCTCTGACTGACAGTTACTGTTAGCAGGAAGTACACAATTACTTTTATTAATGGATGGTGGGGGAATAGGTACCTGAATTGCAGCAAGATGACCTGAAAGTAGATGAAGGTAGAGAACAGGGAAGGTGGTGGGACATCAGGGGACATTGGAGAACACATATGTTTGGTTGCATGAGCTCAGGTGACTGTGTCTTAAACTGGGTGGAGGCTGATCTCTCTATTGTGCTGAAGTCGCTGCTGGGACAGGCGGAGATCAAGTGCTTGGGTTTTCACTGAGCTAGCTCTAGCATCCCTAGAGTCCAAGGTGTCTCCCTTCAGGTCCTTGTCTGACAATGAGAAAGTGAGAAAAGAAGTGGAGCCCAGCCTCTAGGGGCTGACTGACAGTTGTCAGAAGTCAATTCCAGCTAACAAAAGAGGCCGGGGAATTCTCTTCTGTTCAGGATTCCCATGGGCCCAGCTGAAAGCCCAGTTGTTTGTTAGATGTGAAAAGGGAAACTGGATATCACCATTTGTTTACCAGAATTTGTTCTCCCCTGGAGGCAGGGGATAAACCAAGGTACTGTTTAACCAAGGTGTCTTGTGGTAAAAATTTAGTAGACATAGTATACATTGTAGTCAAATTTTAGGTTACATAGTATTTATTTATGATTTTTGTAAAAAATTGAAACTAGAGCCTTAGTATATCTTTTTACTCCCTGCACAGTGTGTATTCCAAGTTGAAGTAGAACCCACAATCCCGTTTAGATGGCAGCTGGTGCCATTATACCTATCCATTTTCAGTGGTCTTAAATTGATGTAGCGCTTTAAATTGAGGCACATTATATAAATTTGATGTTATTTCTGGTATTAAATGTTAAAACACATTTTAAATATGTTTTTAAAAAACAGTAACAGGCTAGTGCTTATTTACAAATGATTTATCCTGCATGACAATACAGTGTCGCATTAATTCCACCAAAACCAAGGTGATTGGTGGCCCAAACAGATCTTTCCTCAGTCTTACAACTCTGTGTCTATAGTTGGTTTTTTGTTGTTTGTGTGAGACAGACTTGCTTTCTGGCCCAGGCTGACCTATCACTCACTCTGTGTACAGGCTGGTTACAAACCAGGGATCCCTCTGCTTTAGCCTCCAAGTGCTCCAGTTAGAGGCATGTTTCAGCATACTTAGCCATGCAACAAAACTGATATCAAATTCAGGGTCTGTGCAATCCGGGTTTAAAGTTGTTAGTAGTTTTCAAAAACAAGTCTGTGCGGTAAAAGCAACCATGGACATCCCTGTAAGCTCCCAGCCAATGTCTCGAGGCTCCTTCCTTGAAGAAACTTCAAGAGCATATATGGTGGCCCCTAAAGAGATGCATGAGGGTGCATTTGCTGCAGCATCTCCCAGGGACATGGATATAGTGTGTGTGCTGGTTTAGGATAGCTCCTCACACTGTACTTCTGTATCTTCTTCAGTTGCATGCGAGCATGTCACAGTACCTTGACCTTCAGAATTAGGGGCAGTTATGTGACCAGCATCAGCTGAGAGTCCATACCTGCAAGCTTCCATTAAATCTTCTCTCTGAACTGCATAATCATGTCCCCAGCACTAGCATGGCAGTAAGTTTTCTATTACAAAACCATCTTTAGGGGAAATGGCCAACAAGTCAATCATAATCCTAGATTATGCTCAGAGCCCAGGCTGGAAAATACCATAAGAGATGAAGGGTTAATGCAAAATTCTGAACCCCAGCCACCATCGTATTAGCATCATCTTGAGTCATAAATCAGCCTTGTACAGCACAAGGTATAGACTGTACATGCTGCAGATCGGAGCTCTGAGCTGTGCCAAATGCTCATTCACGTCACTGCCACACTGATCACAATCTTAGACTCAGGGAATAGGTTGGCCTTCTTACTGCCTTTGATCTGAACCATCAAAGCAGCTCCAGGAGGATCCAGGCCTGTGCCAACTGCAGTACCAGCAGTCATTGGGTCAGAAGACCGAGGCTGTCAGCTGGGGACTGCTGCCCAGTGACCAAGATGGTGGGAGAAGTCATGAGCTTGTTTGTTGTCTGATTTGGAAGGAAAGCTTTGTTGAGTGGCCTTCATGAGAGCCTCTTGGCACACTCACTACCATGCTTCAGGAGATTCTCTTATCCTAACAATCCCACTTTCCCCTGGGAGAAGATAACTCCACACCAGTTGAGTCCCAACAGCAAAAGGAATCACTAACCCAACCTCACCACCCCTTTCCTGGAGATTTCAGCCTGTCTGTCAAGTCTAGATGTTGGGACAGTTCCAGAAACCTTTATTTCTTATTAACCACCATCAAAATCTCAGATATCAAAGATGAGTGCGTTTAATCTTTAGAAAACTTGACAATGTTGTTGTGATTCAGATGGCCAGAAACACTTTTGTGATGGGGTTTGTACCCTGAAACAGGACTGAGAAGCCCTTAAAACATTTAGGATGAGAACGAATCTCTCTGTAAAGGGTTTTAGTAATGGTGGGAAACACCCACCCTCCGTCTCACAAAGGACATTCTGAAACCAGGTTTCTTATTGCAGTCGGGATTTCAATTAGACAGTAGTGGGTATGTTGTTAACTTAGTTCAAGGGTCAATCCAGGTGTCACATGGCAGAGAAAAGGATAGACACAGTGTTTTGGCAGAGTAAAGGAAAAAGTTGAAATCGCTCAAAGGCAGAGGTGCGGTCTGGATGAGTCCAAAGTGTCTAGTTTGATTTGGCCATCTGACCCACTCTCATTAGAGTTAGGACAATTTCCGTGGGATTTTCCAAATACAGAGTCTAAGACAATATCTACAATAGAGCAGGTGTTAAATGACTACTTCCTATGAAATGAAATTAGGTACAAGGATATGAAGTGGAAGTTTCTGGTTTCTTTGGAGACTCAGTTGTATCATGTGATGTTTTTTCTGGAAACTGTCTCATGAGGGGGTGTTTTTGCTGAATCAGCACATGAAAGTATGTTTGATTGAGAACAGACAGGTGGTGTTTTTCTGGAAGCAGCCTGGAAAAGGGGCTTGTGATGTTTTGCTAGAGTGAACATGACTGTGTGCTCATTATATCTTATCACTCTTTGCTGGTCATTGTTGGGTTTTGCTGAAGCTGGTCTTCCAGGATGATGCTGTATGGTATTGGTTCGCCCTGCCATTCTTTGCTGGTCATCATTTGTCATGACTTCATAGAGAGAAATGTATCAAAGAACTTCTGGTGGTGTTCTGGCAGGTTTCTTGCTGCTTCCTCAGGCTCAGCCTATTGGCAGAGCCTCCTAATTTCTTCTGGATAGAGCTGCTGTTGCCAATTTCTGTGAGCTGAATTGCTGATATCCTAACGACGCAGACTGTATTCATTCCATAGAACTATTTCTAAACAGGTCCACATTCTCTTTTGCCCTATTAACCTTTCCTTTCTATTACCCGTGGTGAGTGGTGGGCTAGAAGGGAGGTAAAGCATTTAAGAACCCTTATTAAAAGTAACTTTTGAAAAAATATAAGCCTACAAGGATACCAGCTGCTTAGGCAGTAGAAGGTTTGGGGGCAAGCACAGAGTATGGTGTCAGAATTCCCAGTGTGCTGTTCAGAATCCTATGACCATTAGTTTACATGCAACCTTTTCAAGTGTCTGCCTGGTACTTGAAGAAACAGATACAAAAGGCTGAGGTGAGGTTGTGAGTTCAAAGCCAGCTTGGGTGGTAGAGCAAGACCTTGCCTTAACTCAACCCAACCCAACCAACCCAAAATGAAGAATATCATCAGAGATGTAAAATAGCAAATATGTATGGTAAAATTAAATTTTAGTATTTTACAAGTATTTGAATTGGGAAAAAGACAAAGTTAAAACTAAATAAAAATAAGCATCTTTTGGTTTCCGTGTAGAAATTTTATATGTAAGGAGCTTTATTAATTACTGAAAGAAGGTTAGTTACTTAGACAATAGTGGAAAAGGAGTCTCATCAAGGAGGAACATAAAATTTAAAATTAAATCTCAATCTCTCAGGATATACACAAATGAATTCCATATCAATGCAAAATATATATGTGAAGTTAAAATTTGTATAAAAATTGAATGAGTGTAAAATGTTATAGTTAGGATGGTAAGAAATACAGAATTTGAGGGTGCAGCTCAATTGTAGAGTATTTGCCTGACATGTATGAGGTCCTGAGTCCAGTCTCTTGTGCTTAAAAAAGAAAGAAAACTGAATGGTGCTGGTGCACATCTTAATCCTAGCACTCTGGAGGCAGAGGCAGGCAGATCTCTGGGAGTATGGGGGCAACCTGGTCTACAGAGTGAGTTCAAGGACAATCAGAGCTACACAGGAAGACCTTGTCTCAAGAAACCAAAAAACAAAACAAAACAAAAAAACAAACCAACAAACCAAAACCAAAATCCAACATATCAATAATGTTAAAAGAATGTTAATGTAAATAAAAACTTTATTTTTTAAAATTTAATTTAATTTTAGTTTTTCATAATTTTAATGCAATGTTCATTCCATTAAAAAAATGTATTCATGGAGGTTCAACTGGGAAATTCTAACAAAATTAGAAGTGCCATATAATTCCAGGTTTATATAAGTAGCTCCAATAACAGAAAATCCATCCCAAATTTTCTCAACTCACTTATGGAGAAAATTATAGATAAAATTCATTTGTGAACCTGGGTGTAAATCTAAACTAACAAGTAGTCTTAGGGGCCGATGAGTTTGTGTCCCAAAGCCCTACATCCCAGAATCTCGGAATGTGACTGCATTTGGAAATGGAGTGAGATCATCTTGCAGGCTCTAATCCAATGTTCTGGTGTCCTTGTAAGAAGGGGACATTTAGATACACACGAGAGGTTGTGGGAATGTGTAGGCACAGAGGAAAGGCCACAGGAGGACCCAGCAGTCATCTGTAAACCAAGAAGCCTCAGATCAATCCTGCAGACACTTTGTTCTTGGGCTTATACCTCCCAGAACTGAGAAATAAATGCATGTTGCTTAAATCAACGAGTTTGTGGTGTGTAATTATGGCAGAAAATTAGTCTAGCTACTGAGCCTAACATGAACTGTAAAGCAAGGAATGATGGTCTTGGCTAATTCAAGACATGCCAGAATGATTTTTTTTTTTTAGGAAATCTACCACTGTAACTCATGCAATAAACCTACTAAGATACAAATGCCACATTTTTATAGATGGAGGAAAAATATTTCACAATGGTCTTAGAACTTCAGTACCCTCATAAAATATCTGTACTAAAAAAAATTAATGACTTAGTTTAAAGTTTGGTTTCTGTAGATCCAGTGAGATGACAAGGGCCCTTGCTGTCATCCCTGTTGCTTAGCATCATCCCAGACAACAGAATTACAAAAGAAAAAAAATAGGGTTGAAAAGAAAAAGATAGAACTCTTAATATTTGCAGATTATATAATCATCTACAGGGAAGACTTCAGAAATGAAATGGCCTTGTCCTAGGTTTCTTTCTGTTGCCATGATGAACACCATAACCAAAAGCAACTAGGGGAGGAGAGGGTTGATTTCAGCTAATGAGTCATAGGAGCTCGAGGCAGGAACCAGGAGGCAGGAACCAGGAGGCAGGAACTGGGAGGCAGGAACAGAAGCAGAGAGCCCAGGGGACCCTGCTCACTGCCTTGCTTCCAGGCTCAGGTTTACCTGCTTGTCTTATCTAGCCTGAGCCCACAAGCTCAGGGATGGCACTGCCCACAGTTGCTATCAATTAGCAACCGTGAAAACCTGCCCACAGACCCACCAGTCAGATGGAGACAATGCTTCCTCTTTTCAGGTGTGTCAACTTGACAACCAAATTTAACTGTCACAAAAACTAATAATAAGAGAACTTGAAACGTTGCCAGATAAGTGAATCGATAATTAAAATCATGTGCTTCATTAATAGCTATGACTACTTGGACATTTTGTAACAATATATTAGAATCAAGGACACACCTCTCACTTTCAGAGACTCCAGAACTGCAGTAATACACACTGTGCACATTTTTTAATGAAGGGATTTCAGAAACTACTTTTAGAAGTGGAGATGAAGAAATGAACTTTCAGTGGGCAGTATCACAGACACTGTAGAAATACCAAATTAGTTTTTCCACACGTCAAGCTGTTTTTCCCAATCCAATGATTCCACAACATAAATACATTTTCAATACAAATCTCAGCAGCATTCTGCCTATGTGCATGCACACATTGCTCCTGAGGGCGGAACCCAGAGCTTTGCATATTTTAAAGCATTTTTTTAAGAACTAAAAATCTTATTCTGAAGTATACATAGAAGGACACAGTCAACAAGTGTATAATTTAATTTTGAAGGAATGAAGTGGAAATGTTTTACCAATTAGGTAGTAATATGTACTATAAAGCCATGGCAGACGACAATACAGTCTGCTATTTGCATACAACCAAACAACCAAAGAGTGAGTTCTGTTAGAGAGACCTGAATCAAGCCCATCCATGAATTGACTTCCCTGAGGATGGACGAGGCTGCACATGGAATTGAAACTTAAAACCCAAAGAGAGAGCTACAGAGAGAGCTGCACAAACATCAGAAGAATATTTTTTGATGTCTTAGAGCCATAAATGCTTGCTAACCATGACCTTCTATCAGGTTTGATGGTTCACACTGTAATCCCTGAATTTCCGAGGAGGATCAGGAATCCAAGGCTAGCCTGGGCTACATAACAAGAATAAGAAAACCCCGGGTTCCATGAGACCCTGTCAGGAAAAAAAATCAGAATAAATAAATAAATCCTTCCAAAGTATTAACGATAAGACTGGAAATTGATACAGTTGGTCATATCAACATCGTGGATTTCATTCAATAATAATTATAATATTATTAAATAAAACCTAATATTTACTTAACTTACCATGTACCAGTTGCTATTTTGAAGGTACATGTACATCTTAAATTTTATAACAATCTTATATGGCTAAGGGTTATTAAATCTGACATTTCTTTGCCTTTTGGCTAAGATCAGCTAATGAATTATTAAATCTTCTTTTACAAATCAAAAAGTGGAGGCTCAGAGCCATTAGATACCTGCCCAAACATTTTCAAAACTGCTTAGCAACAAAGCCATCATCAGACCAGGCAGTTTGCTCCAAATTCTGTGTTCATAACTCTCTCTACTCCCCATGACTCAGACAAAACTGACGGAGGGAAGACTCTGAGAAGGTCTTTGTGGCACGTGAAGCAGTTGTCTCATACCAGAGACTCGTCTGTACTATGTACGGCTACTCTACAAGCCAACAAGAGACAGACAAGACTCCAGCTGCAAAGCAGGATGGATATATGGGAAATATATATGGGAATTTTTTGCCTATATGGGCAAAAAATTCAAACTCAAAGAGATCAATGAGATATAAATTATAGCAATAAGATGTTACTTTATACTATTGGATTTATTAATTTTATTTTTATTGATTCTTTATGAATCAATCATTCTCAATGGCTTCACTTAACTCCCCGTTCCTTCATATCTGCCCTTGCAACCTCTCCCACAAAAGAAAATAAGACATGGTAATAATAGTGATAATAAATAATAATAATAATAATAATAATAATAATGATAATGATAATGATAATGATAATAATAATATCTTGTCATGGAAGCTGTAGTGTCTCACAGTTATGCCATACAGCATACCCTTTTTGTCTATACCTCTGCTTGCACACATTCATTGCAATGAGTCTCTGGTCTGTTTTGGTCTGGCTTCTTCTCTATCTACACCAGATTCTCACAGGGGCTCTTCTCAGATAGCCTGTTGTTGTCTTGTGTCATGGAGCTCCTGCAGCTTCGGATCTACAGGACCAGCCCTCTCATGCACTTCAGCAGTTCATAGGTGGGGTCGATGCTGGGACGAGCCAACTCAAAGCCTGGGATCTGGACCTGGGTGGTAGCTGCGTTAGTCAGTCCTCCGATTCTTCTGCACGCACACCACCAGAGTGAGCTCTTCAGTACTGCCTCGGCTAGCTCTCCCAATGCTGCAGCTGACGAGGGGACAAGGTCAGCTCTCCTGCTTTGACGTCCTTGTGTCCAGCTCACCTACACCCCTGTCACACCACGGTCAGCTCTACTGTGTTGCCCAGGCGAGGTTCAGAGTCTACTCTCCTGAGTGCTGCAGCCATTGAGGGGCAGGGTCATCTCTTCCACTCTCAAGGCAATCTCAGTTAAAATCTCAGTTAAATTAGGGGTTAATGAGACGGTTGAGCAGGAAAAGGCTCTTGCCTTCAAGGTTGACAACCGGAGTGACATCCCCAGATCTCACACGGTAGGAGAGAACTGGCTCCTGAAAGTTGTCTTTTCATTTCCATGTGAAAACACACACACACACACACACACACACACACACACACACACACACACAAAATGTAAAACCACTTAGGTTTTCTTTTTCATTTAGGTGAAGTTTATGTTTGTCAACAGCTGTCATATTTTTGAATGTCTCTGGCTTATTTCTATATTTAACCACAGGAGTATTGAACTGCCACGGATGGAGGTTTGAGCGGCTGCAGAATCTTCTTGCGGTGGATAGACAGGTCTCCTCTGCACAGGGGTTCATTTTGTTTCTGGTCCCTCTATTCCTCTGTTGCCTTGCTTTCTGCCCCTCAAATGTTCCCCCAGAATCCTCAGTCAATAAAGTTTCCAAACACACCAATCCACGCTCTCTTTTCCCTACTGGAGCTATCTCTACAGTGAACTTTTTGGAAGCTTTTTAACCGAACTCAGTCATGCTCACATGTTGATGTATACTCAGACTGACCCAGAATTAATATTATTGTGTGCATGTGCACGATATGAGTGTGCACAATGTGTATATGTATGTATAAGTGTGTATGTGTGTGTGTCCCACAGCACATGTGTGAAGGTCAGAAGACAGCTTTATAGGGTCAGTTCTTGCCTTCCATCTTTACATCAATTCCAGGGCTTGGACTCAGGCTTTCGGGTTTGCACTGGAAGCAGTGTTATCCATTGAGCCACTTCGCCAACCCCAGAATTGTTTTTGATGTTTAAAAAAGAAACCTGGACAGCTTGCTTAAGTTTCTATTGCTGTGATAAAGAGCAAGAGAAAAAGCAACGTGGGGAAGAAGGAGTTTATTTCAGCTTACCGCTTCTCTTTTTTACGGATCAGGAAGGGAAGTCAGGTAGGAACCTAAGGTAGGAACCCGAGGCAGGAACTGATGGCTGAGGTCCTGGAGGAACATTGCTCACTGGCTTGCTCCTCATGCTACCTTCATTACATCACTAGGCCACCTGCCCAGGGGTGACACTGGCAACAGTGAAATGGACCCTCCCTTGTCAATCATCAGTTAAGAAAATACTCTGGAGAGTTGCCTACAAGCTAATCTGATAGAGGCCTTTTTTCTCAATGTGAGTTCCCCTTGCTCAGAGGACCTAGCTTTTGTGTCAAGATGACAAAAACCAAAAAACCTAGCCAGCACTGAGTGACTGACCCCAAACAACTTTTGATTTGCAGCAAGACAGCAGAAAAAAAAAAATCAGGAGTTTCCTTTTGGGGGAGACTGAGCAGGGCCCCCTGCAGGCTGCTTCTGCTGGGGCTCTCTCACTGAGCCTCCTAAAATATTCCTGATTTTCACAGTTGGTTTTGTTCCTGCACTCTGGAACTGGGGATCCTTTAAATTAGGGCTGGTATTTGTCTCTCCCTTTTCTTCCTCTGTGTTTTCCACGCAGCTACTGTTGCCATGGAGAGATGGAGAGAGGGGTTACCACTGTCTTTTGTGACTGAGTTGTCTAGAAATTAGGGATGGATTTTTTTTTTTTTTTTTTTTTTTTTTTGAGACAGGGTTTCTCTGCATAGCCCTGGCTGTTCTGGTACTCACTCTGTAGACCAGGCTGGCCTTGAACTCAGAAATCCGCTTGCCTCTGCCTCCCAAGTGCTGGTATTAAAGGTGTGCGCCACCACTGCCGGTGGGGATAGATTCTTAAAACAGTTTAACAAGTAAACCGGTAAGACAAAGAGACTTATAAACCGGGGCTCAAGTCGCTTGTTGTGTTGTCCTAACGCTCTAGGATTTTCTGTACCATTTGGCCTTGGTTTTTCCTATGCCATAGCCCTGCGTATGTGCTCCCTGAAAGAGCTGATGGAAGAGTCTGGAAGTTAGGATAGATCTGGGACAGGGACAGACACTTGTTAATGTGTTCAGCCAGAACAAACTGCCCTACCCTATTACGGTTGGTACTTTCGCCAAAGGCAAGCAAGTGACGACAGACCCCTAGGAATCTGGTTGTGGACACAAAGCAGCAGGCAGAGGCTATGGGCATCTTGAAAATGTTGAGCCCAGAAGCAGAGGCTGGGACTATCTCCTTAAAACAGAGAGGCTGAAAACACATTACGTTATATGCATCTTTTTGGTACTGTACTGTACTTACCAAACCAAGATAGACTGCAGAGCCCAGGCTGTCCTTATAACTGAGGCCATTTTTCTGGTTCAGCTAAGTGCTGCTTGCCTAATATTTTAATAGTAAAGTTACCATCTGCTCTGTTACTAGCTCAAGAGAACTTGACTGAGACTATTTTGAAGTCTAGCCTCAACTATGGATTGTGAGTGCACACATTTTGATCTACAAAGTCCTCAACTCAATGCTCTCCCACTCCTTCCTTCCCCTCCCTTCCCCTCCCTTCCCCTCCCTTCCCCTCCCTTCCCCTCCCTTCCCCTCTTTTCCCCCCTTCCCCTCCCTTCCCCTCTTTTCCCCTCCCTTCCCCTTCCCTTCCTCTATCCTTCCCCTTCCCTTCCTCTAGTCTCTTCTTTTCCTTTCTTAAACTAAACACTTGCTATGTAGCCCAAGCTAGCCCCAAATTGATCATCCTGTGACTCCAGGGTGCTGTGATTATAGGTGTGACCCATCACGCCCGGCTCCTTCACTTAACAGTTTTATTGAGTCATAATGGCAGAACCATAAATGAAGTACAGGCAAACATTTTGTTGCTACTTTAAAACTGAATTTGTTACTGTTATGAATTGTAATATAAATATCTTATATACAAGATATGTTATGTGACCCCAAAGGGGTCGTGACCCACAGTTTGACACTTTGGTATATCGTTGAGGACCGCACTGCCTGGCTTGGGGGCCACTGTGTCCTGGCCCGAGCTGCTGCTCCAGTCCTCAGGTCAGGGTCTAGCAAGAGAGAGAGAGTGGGGAAAGAAGGGGAAGAGACTCGAAAAATGGAGACAAACCAGAGTGTGAGACCAAGTCTTGTTTCTCGTTTATTGTCTCCCTCTTATTGCCTCCTCCTATTGCAAGGAAATCCTGGGTATTTATAAGCACAAGCAGGGGACACAGCTGAAGACATTTTACCACATGCACTATGCAGCTGGGGGCACTAAACAGCAAAACAAGCTATGTGGGATAAACAAGATGTTTATCAGAGTGTGCTCAGCTGTTGTAGGCTGTTGAAAACAAGTCTCTTGTCAGGGTATATGACATCATCATGCAACTACAAAACCATCACTGCAGTCAAGACTGTGAACACCACACTTCCAGGAGTGCTGCCCTCTCAGACAACTCTGATCTTCTTGCTCTGTTTACCTTTCTGGTTTTTTTTTTTTTTTTTTTTTTTTTTTTTTTTTATAGTTTTGAGACACTGTTTTTTTTCTATGAGGCTGAGATTGGCTTCTAACTCTTGAGCCTCCTACGAGAGCCTGCTGAATACTAAGATTACAGACCTGAGTCACCATACTCAGCAGTGACATTTTATATAATGGAAATCTGAATACAGTACAGTGGTTCTCAGCCCTTCTATTGCTGGGACCCTTTAATCCAATTCCTCATGTTGTGGCGACCCTCAACCATAACATTATTTTGTTGCTGTTTCACAACTGTGAATTTGTCACTGTTATGAATTGTAATATAAATATCTTATATATAAAATACATTATGTGACCCCCCCCCCCCAAGGGGTTGTGACCCACAGGTTGAGAACCGTTGATATGGTGTAATCTCTTTCTCTTTTGTCTGCTTTCTTTCACTCAATATACTTTGGTAATATTTCAAAATCAGTTGACGGCGTCTGTTGTGTGGCGTGTGAGGACATGGGTTCGGTCCCCAGCCCCTCCTCTTCCCTAAAATCCAATTTCTGAATATGTGTATGTTTATTTATGGATAGCATTTGGTTATGTGTCTATTTTAATGCTGGCTACTCTGTCTTGGCTTTTATAGCTTTATGATAATATTTAGAGCCTTCTATTGATTGATCAGTAGTATTCCAATTGTAATTATATTTATTTATTTAAATTTTTTAAAAAAGGGTTTTAAACTAATTTAAGTTTGTTTTTTAATCTTGTGTGTGTGGGGGTGTTTTGCTTGCCTGTTCATCATGTTTGTGCAGTGTCCAATGAAGCTGAAGAGAGCATTGGATCCCCTGGGACTGGATTTATGGACAGTTGTGAGCTCCCATGTGGGTGCTGGGAATTGAACCTGGGTCTTCTGGAAGAGCAGTCAGTGCCACTTTTAAACAAACACACAACTACTTATTTATGAGGTGTTCATTTAAGAATAACTACTGTGATTATTCTCGAACATTGATATGCACTTTGCCTTAAGACCTGTGCAGGGCCAAATGGCTGCAGAGCCCCTGGCCGCATCCGCGAGGCCTCTGTTGTATAGTCCAGTCTTCCATCTAGGTCCTGTGATGGTCGGTCCTGCAGGTATGGTCCGGAGAGTTAGCCTGGGGACACTTGCTAAGCATCAAGCCTGAGATCGAGGCTTGATTTCTCTTCAGCTTGTGAGAAATGCAAGAGCTTCAAGCGCTGTGGTTGGGAAACCCAAGGTCAACACCAGATTCTCCGGGAAAGCAGGAAAGCAGACAGGTGAGCTGCCATTACTAACAGTTAAAGCAGGTGACCTCACTGAAATCCTGAAAGCACTCTCACCTTGGGTGGAGTAAGAAGCCCTTGGCAAGATTCCGCTTCTTCCGTGCAGCGGGGACATGATCAGACAGTGGGGAGAGGGAAAGGGCGGATGGAAACAGGGTATTCCAAGGCTGCTGCGAAGCCCTGGCGAGAGGCGGAGAAACCAGCTACGTATTCTCAGCTTCCATCCAGTGTGATGGAGCGTGAGCTGGGAAGGAAGAGTAAGTTGGACCCAAACAGCTATCCAAGTCATCAAGTCCGTTTACACATCCATGGATGCTGAGAAACCCCGAGTGGTCAGAACGTACAGATGGCCAGTGTGGTCTCAGGAGTGAATTTTAGAACTGCTCTTTCCGCAAACATTAGCTAATATTCAGTCTTGACGTGAATCCCGTCCTACTGTGTCTGTAAAACCTGGGCCACACAGATTGTCCCAACATACACAATTACTACTATTATTGAAACGGGATTTCATTATACAACCCTAGCGGGTCATTGCAGAACTCACTATAAACATCAAGTGCACCTTAAATGTACGACCTCCTGCCTCTGCCTGTCAGGTGCTGGGATCTCAGGGGTAGGGCTACTGTGATTGGCTTGACTGGGATTTCTAAAAGTAATATTAGATTCCCTTGTTGAGCTTCTCTTTATATGAAGACAAACTTACATAATGTACAAATGTAATTATAAAATAGTGACTACTGTGGTAATTATAATACGGAGTCCTTTTATTTAAGTGCTTTCATTTGGCCTTTTATAATTTATGCAGGACGTTTTTCTCTTTAGCAGAAGAAAACACCACAGTCCAGAGAAGCGAGTGACTTTGTAGCTCTTGGTTTCATAGGGAGGTAATATATTGGGGTAAGTAAGGCTTTCCGTATCTGGATAAACTTGGATTTATACTTGGGTTTATGTATACTAAAACAGGCATAAATATTACACACACACACACACACACACACACACACACACACACACACACAC
>JANHMN010000013.1:14077592-14095691 GCA_030674055.1 Rhabdomys pumilio
TAGCCCTGGCTGTCCTGGAACTCACTCTGTAGACCAGGCTGGCCTCGAACTCAGAAATCCACCTGCCTCTGCCTCCCAAGTGCTGGTAATAAAGGCGTGTGCCACCACTGCCTGGTGACACACTGTTTTCTTAACCACAGTCTTTATAACATAAGCAGAGTTTGCCTTTCATGTATCTATAGGGTAGCTCACACCTGTAATCCTAGCACTTAATATACTGAGGCAGGAGGATCATTTCAAATCTGAAGCCAGCCTGGGTTGCATAGAGGGATCAGGTCTGTCTGAGCTGTAAGCACATGAAGCCCATTATTTTGTGGAACAAATACAAAAGGGTTTACCCTTTAGAGGTAATTAGAGTGATTCTTCCGTATAAATCTGGAAGTCAGTCTATGATGTGTGGGCCACCTCTCGTCTCTGGGAAACACCGGTTTAAGACTCTCTGATAAAATGTGAAGACATGATCTTTCTATTGCATCAGGTGAGTGGGAACTTGACAGTCATTGAGATTTCCAGACTTGCTCAACAAGCTTACCGTGAAATGCCCAGATTCACACACATCCCCCGAGGACGGCCTAGGGAGGGTTTATCAGCAGAACCACTTTATGTTACAGGAAAATGTTACCCAAGGAGATGTGCTAGGAGAGGAAACACTCAGGCAAGGCCTGGACATGATCCAGCTGTCAATTCTACAGGCCCAGAAGGTTCTAGAAGGAGTGATCTATGAAGTTAGGCCCTTCTCAGCCCTGTCACATGCAGGTCTCACTATACTGGTAAGTGATGATGAGATTTCTCTGCCTTTGCTTCAAGTGTGGAAACTGATATGTGGGGCATCAGATTCATTTAAGAGGCGGTAGCCTGCGTCCAGCCAGGTCTTTCAGAATACATGCCTTTCACTTTAATCACTATGTTGTACTGAACACACAGCTTAACACAATGACATCGGCTGCATGACTTCAGATCTGTGCTTAAAATATTCCTTCAACTCAATGAGTCACAGGCAAGGCTCATGGCAGGAAGCCGAGGAAGAAGAGGAGGGAAAGGGAGCACCTAGCTCGATAGATCACTCAAGAGACAAACTTCAGTTACTGGTACTTGCTCTCTCACTGGAAGGTGTGTGTGTTCTGATGCTGCTGGGTGCTTACCTGAGTTTGACACCCCTTGCTCCCCATTGTAACCAGTCCACTAGAGTCCCTAGAAGAACGGCAGTTCAGACTCCGAGATTGCATCATGGATAACTGTGCTGGCAGCTTTCTTCGGTGACCATGGGTGTTAACAGGGATGGAGCTGGAATTATCATCTTCTGGCTCCTAGCCTCTTCCCCACAGCCTGCTTTTTCCAGGGAAATGAGCCTGACTGGAAATGTTAGCTCCTCTGGTTAAAAGGCTGCTTCTGTCTGAGCTTCCCTCCTCACTGCTGGGAAGCAGAAGATTAGGGATTTACTTTTTCCCAGTTAGTTGCTGCCTGCTCCGTGTGGCTTCTTCCCAGACCATAGGCCCCGATTTTCTACAGAATGCCAGCAACCCAGGAAATCAGAGGATATTTACAGCTATATTCCTATGGACATTGTTATTTATCACCTCATGATAACCAGTGGTTGTTTCCTTCCTTTCCTCTGCTCACAATGCTCCATCATTGTGAATATTTGTATATGTATATGTATGTACATACATAGGTATGTGTGTATGTATGTAGGTATATACACATATAAATATGTGTTATTATTCTGCCCCCACCCCACCCTACACTGGGATTGAGTCTTGGGCCTCCTGCATTCCAGACAACCATTCTACCACTGAGCTGTATTTTCAACCTTTGTCTTTTCTTTTTGGACGTAGAGTCTCATGTAGACAAGGCAAGCCTTGAACTTGCTATCCAAGGATGGTTTTCTTGCTTCTACCTTCCAAGTGTGGGGATTACAGGTGTCTGGAACAATGCCTGGCCTTTCTCCAGCTCTTTCTTTACTTTTTGTTTTGAGACAGTGTCTGATGAAGTAGCCCAAGCTAGCCTTGAGTTAATGCTGTAGTTCAGGCAAACCTTAAACTTGTGATCCTCCTGCCTTGTTGGGAGCCGACTTCTAGCAGAATGAAGCTATCATCTTTGCAGCCATCTCAGGTCATATACCCTGACAAGAGACTTGTTTTCAACAGCCTACAACAGCTGAGCATACTCTGATAAACATCTTGTTTTTCCCACATATCTTATTTTGTTGTTTAGTGCCCCCAGCTACAAGGCACATGTGGTAAAGTGCCTTCAGCTGTGTTCCTCTGTTTGTCCACGGCTGCAAGGCACTCGGTGAAGTGTATATATACCCAGGATTTTCCTTTTAGTAAACGAGACTTGAGACTTGATTACACACTCTGGCTTGTCTCCATTCTTCGTGTCTCTTCCCCTTCATCCCCACTCTCTCTCTCTTGCTAGACCCTGACCTCTGGTTCGAGGGTCAGTCAACAGGGTCTAGCAAGAGAGAGAGCAGAGATGGAGGGGCAAGAGATGTGAAGAATGGAGACAAGACAGAGGGTCTGATCAAGTCTCTAGTCTCGTTTATTCTAAGGAAATCCTGGGTATTTATAAGCACAAACAGGGGAACACAGCTGAAGACACTTTACCACATGCACCACGCAGCTGGGGGCACTAAACAGCAAAACAAGGTATGTGGGATAAACAAGATGTTTATCAGAGTGTGCTCAGCTGTTGTAGGCTGTTGAAAACAAGTCTCTTGTCAGGGTATATGGCCTGAGATGGCTACAGAGATGATAGCTGCTTTCGGCTAGGAGTCGGCTTCCAACACTGCTTCAGCCTTCAGGATAGCTGGGATTACACTCCTAAAGCACCAGGCCTCTCTCTTTCTCTCTTGTGTATGTGTACATATATATATTCTTGTGTGTTCATGCTCTTGTATGTGAACATACATGTGCACATGTATGTACTTGCATGTGAAAGCCAGAGGTCAATGTTGGTAGTCTTCCTCTCTCACTTTCCACATCATTTTTAAGACAGGGTCTGCCATTGAACCTGTAGCTTGCTGATTGGCTGGCCTGGCTGGCCAGTGAGACACAGGAATCTTCCTATGTTCACCTCCCCAGTGCTAGAGCCCTAACTGAAGATGTACAATGTACAATGCCAGGTATTTTTTTTTGTTGTTGTTGTTGTTTATTTTGTACGTAAATGCTGAGATGCAGGGTCTGGACGCAAGTCTTCATGTTTGCACAACAAGTACTTCACTGACCTCACCATCTCCTTGTGCCTCACAACAGAATCTATTTCAAATGATAATTTTTAAAAAATAGTGATTCAGACATTTTCCTATCAAGGAGTTGGTAATCTATAAACATTCATCGAATGTGGTACAGATGTACAGATCTTCATTATGACCAAATAGTTTTTAGCATTTAAGAGATAAGCTAATAGTTTGTGCACACACACGTGTGTGTGTGTGTGTGTGTGTGTGTGTGTGTGTGTGTGAAGAAGCAGATAATCGAGGAGAGGAACAGAAACGGGTAACAAGGAGCTGAAGCAGCTGGCAAAGATCTGTCACTTTTTAAAATCCCAGCCCTACTGGAGTGTGCTAGTCAGAATCCTGATTCCTATCAGAAGATAAAAAATGAATGCTCTATTGAGCTAGGATCAATCATCAAAGAGGCCCCAACAAGCCAGACTATTCAGGAGAACAAGGAAGATTATCTCCTAGATTTCCAAGACTTCACTAGGCTCCAAAGATGTGCACAAGTAAAAGGCTCTGGAAGAATGCCCACGGGTGCCTGAAGAAGGATCTTGAAGTGTTTGTAGAATGTTCTAGGCTTTGATCATCCTAACCCTAAGTTCGTGTGCCTTGTATGTGGGCCTGCCATTCTGAGTCACTGGTCTGTGTGTCTGTTTCTGCGGCAGCACCACACTGTTCATATGGCTATGGCTCTGTAGTGTAACTTGAAACCAAGTATAAGTAGTGCTCTTTGCTCAGAATTTCTTGGGCTACTCCGTGCCGTGTGTTCCTTCACACAAACTTTAAAATGGCTGTTTTCCTACTTCTATGAAGAATGTCACTGGGACTTTGATTGAAATTGCATTAAATTTGTAGATTTTTTAAAATGAAATGTCCATTTTTATACTACTGGTATTTCATGAGCATGATCCATGAACATAATTCCATATTCTAGTGCCTTCCTCAATTTCTTTCTTCTATGTTTCAAACGTTCTCTGTAGAGATCTTTCACGTCTTTTACACTAAGATACTGTTTTAACTATTGCAAATGAAATTGTTTCCCCAATTTCTTTCTCAGTAGGTTTGTCATTGGTATACAGGAAAACTACTGATTTTGAAAGTGATGTATCCTGCCATCTGCTGAAAGTACGTATCAGCCTTAGGGGGTTTCTGGTAGAGTCTTGATGATCTTTTTGTATGGAATTGTGTTGAAGTATCTGCAAATATAGATACTTTGACTTCTTACTTTCCTGACTATATTTTTCTGTTTTCTTCTCTTGTCTTGCTGTTGTAGCTAGGACTTCAAGCACCATAGAGATAGGAATTCGGAGAGTGGACGCCCGTGTCTTGTTCCTGATCTGGTGGAAATACTTCAAATTTTTCTCCGTTTAGCATGACATTTACTGTAGGTTTGTCATACATAGCTTTTACTATATTAAAATATTTCCCTTATGCCTAGTTTCTTTGGAGTTTTAATTACGAAGGGATGTTGAATTTTTCTGCATCTACTGAGACAGTCATGTGATTTCTGCCCTTGAGCCCATTTAATTCCTGCATCTGAGGAATGAGGCCGGTGCAATCATGTACGAATGTTCATTTTAGAGTTTTAAAATTTGGTTTGCAAATATTCTGTTGAGAGTTTTTACATGTATGTTCACCAGAAAAATTGATCTATAATTTGTTTCATTCTGTGTCTACCTACTTTTGGTATCTGATATTAACTTTGTAATGGGAGCTTCTTAATGTCTTGTCTCTCCTCTCCTCCCTTCCCCTCCCCCTCTCCTCCCTTCTCCTCCCTCCCTCCTCCTCTCCCCTCCCCCTCCCCTCCCCCCTCTCCTCCTCTCCTCTCCTGTCCCTCCTCTTGCCCCTTCCCTCCCCTCCCCTCTCCCTCCCCTCCCCTACTTTCTTCTCCTCTTCTCTCTTGTCCCTCCTCTTCTCCCCTCCCCTTTCCCCTTCCCTCCCCTTCCCTCCCCTTCCCTCCCCTCCCCTCCTCTCCTCTTCTCTTTCCCTTCCTTCCTCTTCCCCATCTCTTAGGTTTTTGAGACAGAGTTTCTCTTTGTAGCCCTGGTTGCTTTGGAACTTGCTCTGTGGACCAACCTGTCTACAAACTCAGAGATGAGAAAGCTTCTGCTGTTTAAGCACTAGGATTAGAGTGCACACCGCCACTGTCCAGCTTGTTTTGTTTTGTTTCAGTGTTTGTTTGTTTGTTGTTTCTTCCTTTTCTATTTTATGAAATAGTTTGGGAAACATTGGTGTTAGGTCTTCTTTAAAGGCATGGTGCAATTCACCTGTGGTGAATTGGTCATTTGGGTCTGGACTTTTTTAAAGGGAGATTTTAAATTACTGCTTCAATATTACTGATTCTTATAGATTCATTCAAATTGTTTGTCTAATCTATTTAATTTTGGCTATTATATGCAAATAAAAATTTATCTATTCCTTTTATTATAATTTTCAATTTGGTTCTTTAAAGGTAAGACCGAGAGATTTTCTGAATTTCACTGTTTACCAATCTAGAGACCTGGGAGAATGATATGGATAGATGAGGCAGACTAAAGTCTCATGCCATATCTAATTCAGAACTTCAAGACAGTTTTATTCACTGAGGGTTAAAGTGTACAACCACAAGGGCAAGAACATGGCAGAAACAAGTTTCTCCATGGAGGCAAACAACAGTAGCCAGCTGTAACGAGTAATCTGAAGCTAACTCACATCTGTCCATTATACCTGGGAGAGATGTGAAAGCACATTCCAAGAGCGATTCTGTGTTTTGGCAGAAACTACAGTTACAAGATTCTTGTTGTCTTGGAGTTTTCTCACAAGTACTAGAGTTCCCACAGGACCCCATACTTGGCCTGTGTTCTTGCACACTGGTGATCCTTACATTTCCCTTTTCGTTTCTAGTTTATTGAGTATTTTTTTTCTATTTTTGGTTGGTTTGGCTAAGAGTTTGCTAATCTTCCTTATTTTTTTCAAAGAACTAATTCTGTTCCTCTTTCCCTTTCTCTGTCCCTCCGTCTCTCCTTCTGTCCCTTGTCGCTCCTTCCCTCCCTCCCATCCTTCCATCCCTCCCTCCGACCCTCCCTCCCTTCTTCCCTTCTTTCCTCCCTCTCATCCTCCCTCCTCATCTTCCCTCCCTCCCTTTCATCCTCCCTCCTTTCCTCCATCCCATCCTTCCCTCCCTCCCTTCCTCTGTCCCTCCCTTCCTATCTCCCTCTCATTTTTCCTCCTTCCCTCCCTTTTTCCTTCCCTCCTTCCCTCCCTCCCTCTCATCCTCCCTCCCTTTTTTGCCTTGGTTTTCTGTGTTTTAGTCACTGTACTGAAATTTATACATCTGGGGCTATTTTGGCAATCCCCGTCATTATTAGTTATATTCTTCTGGCTGAAGTATTTGCAATGTCCAGATGGGACTTGGATGTGGTAGAGTTGAGGTGCGCACTTCAGAAATTAAATCCTTAGGCCAGGAGCTCAGGGTGCCTGGTTCTCTACTAGTCCCTGAGCAGAAATATGAACTTGAAGAGCAACCACAGTATCTGGATGCTCTCATTGTAAATGCATTAGCCAATGAACAACAGTGCCTCCATTGACATCAGTGACAGTCACTTCAAAGTGACTGCTGGAAGATGAGCCATAGTGTAGTGGTCTGAATGATACCACACTAACAAATCAAGAGAAGTGGGAAAACCCCACGCCAATCCAACAAAGTAACGGGAATCAAACCAACAAACACTGCTCACTGTTAACACTCAGTATTAATGGTCTCTACAGAAAGACAGATTGACAGACAGGATTAGAAAATAGGATCTGTCCTTCTGCTAGATTGAAGAAACACACCTTACCATCAAGGATAGAAACACATCTTACCATCAAGAATAGAAACACACCTTATCATTAAAGATAGAAAACACCTTACCATCAAGGATAGACATCACCTCAGGACAAAAGGACAGGAAAAGATATTTTAAGCAAATGGACCTAAGAAGCATGCTGGTGTAGCCATTTTAAGAGTTGACAAAATAGACTTCAAACCAAAACTAATCAGAAGAGATAGGAGATGAGTCTACATACTCATCAAAGGAAAAAAACCCATCAGGAGGACATTGCAGTTCTTCACATCTATGCCCCAAACACAAGGACAAACACCCAAGTCCATAAAAGAAAGTCTACTTAAGCTTAAACCACCCATCCACTTCATATACTGATAGTGGGTGACTTCAGTGCCCCCCTCTCACAGATATACAGGTTATCCAGCATAAACAGAGAAATGCTGGATCTAACTGACGTCATAAACCAAATGAACCTAGCAGATGTTTATAGAACATTTCAGCTAACCACAAAAGAATATACATTTCACTCAGCACCTCATGGATCTTTCTCCAAAATTGACCACATACAGGGAAAGTCTTTCTGAATGGAACCCATGAGCACAGATACTAAGACCACCAATTAATCAACGGGACTCATGAAACTGAAAAGGCTTCTGTATGGCAAAGGACACGATCATTTGGACAAAGAGTCAACCTGGAGAATGGAAAAAGATTTTTATCAACTACTCATGCTATAGCAGGCTAATATACAGACTTAAAAAAAACCTGGACAACAAGAAAACAGTAACCTAATTAAAAATTGGGGTATAGATCCAAACAGAGAATTCTCAAAAGAGGAAACTCAAATGGTTGAGACACACAGAAATGTTCACCATTGTTAGTCATCAGAGAAATGAAAATCAAAACTACTTTGAGATTTTATCTTGGGGGTGGGGTGGTGGTGAGGTGGTCCCTGAAAACACTACAGCTTGTAAGGAAACAATCTGCACGTGGCGAGAAGCAAGTCTAATTACACACGACTTAGCCAGGCACTTGTTCAGACTTTTAGAATCTAACACCAGGCACATTTTGTTAGGCATGTGTCTTAGTCAGGGTTTCTATTCCTGCACAAAACATCACCACCAAGAAGCAAGTTGGGGGTGGAGTGGGGGGAGGGTTTATTCAGCTTACATTTTCACATTGCTGTTCATCACCAAAGGAAGTCAGGACTGGAACTGACACAGGGCAGGAACTTGGAGACAGGAACTGATGCAGAGGCTATGGAGGGATGTAACTTACTGGCTTGCCTCCCCTGGCTTGCTCAGCTTGCTTTCTTATAGAACCCAGGACTACTAGTCCAAGGATGACACCACCTACAATGGGCCCTCCCACCCTTGATCACTAATTGAGAAAATGCCTTACAGCTGGATCTCATGGAGACATTTTCTCAAGGGAGGCTCCTTTCTCTGTGATAACTCTAGCTTGTGTCAAGCTGACACAGAAAAACAGCCATATAGCATGTTTAAGTATAGTACAGTTTTGAAGGAAAGTTCCCTGTTAACAGTCATCTCAGTCCCATATGCACAACACTGCTTACTTACTGCACCGAAACTCTTGTAAAGTGTGTATGAGCTCTACCATGAAGAAGGGTTCTGTAGCTTAAGGGTACAGGAGAAGATCTGCTGTGTTCTCAGTCATACAGAGAGAGGTCACCAAGAGACAAAGCACATGTGACTTCTCCCCTAAGGAAGGGTTCATTTGACTGAGAAATAATGCTCAAAGGTCTAGGGAAGAAGAGTCTGGGATAAACGTAATTGTCTGGGGGATTCAGGTGAGGCTTGGCTCTACAGATCACACAGGTGGCCAAGCTATTAGCAATATCCACTTCCAGCCTTCGGTGAGGAAGACAGACAAACATCCCTTCCACTGAAGAGAAAAGCCAGTATGTACATCATTCCTGGTTTCTCTGATGCTTATCTGTGAGTACAAAGGCTCCTTGCCCTCTACATCACCTTATGCCAATCAGAACAGCTAAGATCAGTAACAAATATCAGTTCGTGTCAGTGAGGATGTAGAGGAAGATAAAAACTCACTTATTGCTGGTGGTACTGGAAACTTCCATAGCCACTATGGACATCAGTATGTTGGTTCCTCAGAGAGATAGGAATTGATCTATCTCAAGACCTAGCTACACCACTTGTCTTAGAGTTTATATTACTGTGAAGAGACACCATCACCATAGCAACACTTATAAAGAAAAATATCTAATTGGGGCTGGCTTACAGGTTCAGAGGCTTTGTCTGTTATTATCATGGGAGGAAGCATGTCAGTGTGCAGGCAGACATGGAGCTGGCAGAGGAGTAGAGTTCTATATCTGGACTAGCAGGAAGCAGGAAGAGAGAGGACCTGGCTTGAGCATTTGAAACTCCAAGCCCCACCCCCAGTGACATACTTCCTCCAACAAGGCCACACCTACTCCAGAAAGGGCATATCTCCTAATGCTATTCTCTAAGCATTCAAATATAAGTCTATGAGGGTCATTCTTACTCAGACCAGTATGTCTTGACATATACCCAAAGGGCACATCATTCCATGCCAGGAATACTTGACCCTTCATTGCTGCTCTATTCATAAAGCCAGAAACTGGAAACAACTTAGATGTCTATTAACAGGTTAATTGATAAGGAAAATGTAGTACTTTTATACAATGGAACATTACTTAGCTGTTAAAAAATAAAATTATAAATATTGTAGGTATATGGGTAGAGCTATAAAAAATCATCCTGAGTGAGGTAACTGAGTGAGCTATAAAAAATCATCCTGAGTGAGAAAAAGAAATATGGTATGTATTTGCTTATAAGTGGATATTAGTTGTTAAGTCATTGATAAGTAAACCACTATCCATATAAGCACCAAAGTTAAGAGAGAGTAAGGGACTACCAGGGAGGAAAAGGAAAACAGCATAGATAGTTATGGATAGACAGGGAGGGAGCTGGAACAGGAAGATCAAATAGGGAGGGGGAGGGGAGGGGATAGGGAGAGAATATGGGGAGGGACAGCTAAAACTAAAGGCCATTTGCAAGGTTGTATGGAAACATAATATAGTAGAAGCTTCCTATATTATACACTTATATGAAGGCAATCTGAATAAAATTACCAAGTAATGAGTGACACAGAGCCCTAGCTGGATGTCTTTCATCACCAAATGAAGCTTCTAGTTCTGGAAATGGGTAACACCTAATGGAGTTGGTGGCCAAAGGGGCCTCATGGGGAAGCCCCCAAGCTACATAGTCTATTAACAAGGCTATTAATGACTCTTTATAAATTGACAGTAAGGCCATGTTGTTGAAGATAATACTTTATACAATTTATTGAACTTATTGAAGTTAAGCTGGTGCCTACCTAGAACGTACATACTAGAATTCATGGTACTAGAAAGCACTCTGCCCATTATCAAAGGAGATATGGAAACACCCACCCAGCTACAAACCCTATGATTTACAAGGGTGACCTACCTGCAAGATAGCTGGTGCACGGGTGGCACAAAGCTTGTGGAAGTAACCAACCACTATCTGATTTGAATTAAGATCCACTCCATGAGTTGGCACCCATCCCCAACACTGCTTAGATGGCCAGGAACCTGAGACTAAATAGTTGAGGGATCTAGGTGAAAATCTAGTAGTAATGTTCTGCTAAAGGAAGATGGTAAAAAAATGACTTCCAATGACATTCCTTTGCTATCCTCATAGACCAGTGCATTGCTCAGCTACCATCAGAGAAGCTTCATCCTGATGGGAACAAGTATAGATACCCACAGCCAGGCAGTATGCAGGGAATAAGAGACCTTGGAATACTCAGCCCTAAATGGGATGTTTCCACCAGGACTCAGAAAAGGACTCGCAGGAGGAGGAGGAGGAAGAGGAGGAGGAGGAGGAGGAGGAGGAGGAAGAGGAGGCACAAAATATGATGGAATCACACAGGAGTTTCTGAATCCAGGATCCGACTTAAATGAATCCTTCAGCCAAGGACAGAATTACTACTTTTTTGAGAATTATAACAAGATAATAATTTTGTTTTAAAAAAAGATGCATTCTATTTTTTAAATTCTCCTTTTTGTTGTCTGTGTTGTTTAAATACAAGCTGGTTTGTAAAAATTTTTACAACTAGCTCATCTAAGCTGTTTATTTGGAGGCATTTCATATATGAATATTGAATGATGTCACAGCTCCCTTTCTATCTCCATAAATTAACATAAATTTAAAAAGTGTACAGTGAGCAAGAAAGAAAGAAAAGGAAGGAAGGGAGAGAGGAAAAGAGGGGGGAGAGGGAGAAGAAGAGAGGGAGGAAAAAAGAGAAGGAAGGGGGACATGCAATCTAGGAATCAATACCTATAAATATCAATACCTATAAATATAGATGTCGGAGAATAAAAATGGCGCATACATTTTCTTAATTCTGTAAAAATTATGCCAGAAAATCTAAAACTTTGCGAAGTTACTTCACAATTCTAAGGGCAATTGATACTCTACTAAGTAATGTTTGTATGGTATCTTGATCACTGCTGAATATGTTGATACATTGTGACATGATACCAGTATGGTGTCATCCTAGAAGGTGTCAGGCAGAAATAGCTGCTTCCACAGTCTCCATCGTAAAGACTGATTTAAAAAAGAGAGAAATTCACGAAGCAAGCAATAAAATTAGATCCTAAGTAAGGTGAGGAATCTGATTTTCAGGGTTATCACATAATAATATCCAAATATCCAGTTTCATCAAACAACTGTGAAACATGTAAAGAGATAACTAGAACAGCCTGCTTATAGAAGAAACCAGTATTTCTGAAGAAGTACAAGCATCGGCTTTACTAGACAAAGGTTGTAAGTGGTCTGTATTAAATACACTCAACAAGAATGAAGCATGAACGAATAGGGAATATCAATAAGGAGTCTGAACTTATGGAAAAGGACTAAGCAGAAACTCTGGAGCTGAAAAATGCATACACGGTATTAAGTTGTTACCATCCCCAGGCTACTCTACAGATTCAATGCAAACTTAGTCAGAAGCCCATTGGCTTTGTAAGACTTGGCAAAGACTTGTATGATGTGTTACATGGGATTTCTTTGGGTGTTTCCTACTTTGCCACACATAGCCAAACCCTGAAAAGAACAAAGCTGAAGGACTCGCATGCTCGGATTTACAGCTTACTAGAGGTATAGCAAACACTGATGCTAGTATAAAGAGAGGCATGAGGATCCGTGGAATGGAGGTTTTAGAGATTAAAAACTCGTGTGTACAGGGCTAGAGAGAGCTCTGTTGGTGAGGTTCTTCCTTTGCAAGCACTAGACCCTGAGTTAAATCCCCAGAACCCCTGTGAGAAAGCTGAGCATCGTGAGGTTTGCTTGGGATCCTAGTTCTGGGGAGGTGGAGACGGTGAGATCTCTCAGGCTCGCTGGGCAGCCAGCCTCATCCAGTCAGACAAGTTCAAGGCCAGTGAGGGAGAGCGTGGCTCAAAAAACAAAGTGTATGGAACCCAAAGAATAACACCGATGGTTAACCTCTGTCCTCCATATGCACACACACTGCATGCATCACACACACACACACACACACACACACACACACACACACACACGCACACACACACACGCACACACATGCACACACATGAACGCACACACATCCACAGACACACAGACACACACTATGCATGTATGGCCAACAGATATTCAACAGCAGTCCCTGTAATCCATTTGAATGCATTAATAATAAATTCAGAATCACCCATAATGTGCCAATATCTTATTAAGGAAAGAAATTAACACTTTTCCTTGGTGTTAATTGTTAATAAGAACAAACCCAGACCCAGACTGAGTTCTTCGTTCTCCCTGTGTCTTCCTATGTCTTTCATGAGCCTGAACTTGTGCCTGCCTAAAAGCTGTCTTGTGAATCTGTCTGTCTTTGTTTCTGTGTGTGTCTGTCTCTAACAATGTGCTTTGCTTTCTCACCTGGAGAAGGAATGAAGGATATTATCATAACACATGTACAAACACACATTACTTTTAGATCAGGAGCATGAGGGAATGCCTAAGTTAAGATCACAGATACGCATACATTTAGGCTGTAAAAGCTGATTAAATGAGAAATCCAAGGCAAACATGAGTTGTAACGTTGTTCTCAAGTTAAACAAAGAGGCCGAGTACACAGTGGAATAACAGTCTTATGTTTTTATTTTATTTTAAAATATGTTTACATGAAACATTTTTTTAACCCAGCAGAAATTTTGGTATACAGAAGCTTGGGCGAGGTTGGCTGAAGTGGACACTCAAGACAGAGTCTATTCTATATTATTTATTAAAAAATATTTTTATACAATATATTCTGATCATGGTTTCCCGGCTTCCAACTCTTCCCAGATCCTCCCACCCCACCACCCATCCAACCTCACCTCTTTTCTCTTTTTAGAAAGTCTTAATTTTTAAGAGACCTCAAGGTGTATTATTAACTCTGACTGTGAGGGCCAGCAAAAGGTCCTTCGTGTCTCTTAGAATGTAAGAGATATTTATATCATAATGCATTCCCACAGGTCCTAAAACTTTAACTTTGGAGGGGGCATAATAAGTCTCTTTACTAAATGGTGAAAGAAGACTGGATATTTTCAAGAAGTAGAATAAAGCTGGGCACCATTTTGCACTACACACAAAAACCAACTAAGAATCGAATCAACAATATAAATATAATTTGTAAAACTAAGAGTTGAGTACAAGACTCAGCTCAGGTGGCAGCGTGCTTGCCTTGCCTGGCATATATAAAGTCCTGCTGTGTTCTAGCTCTGGCAGCACATAAACCATATAATGTAGTATAGTATTTAAGAGGCAGAGGTAAGGGAATCAGCAGGTTAAGGTTATCTTCTGCTACATAGTAAGGCCAGGGCCAGACAGGGACATATGAGACCCTGTCTCAAAAATAAAATAAAATCGTTCATAGACTATAAGAGTCTTAGAAGAAATACAATTAAATGTTCATAAAGAACCACAAATTTGGTCCTTAGGCAAAACAACAAAAGGGTAAGTCCCAAGAGAAAGAAATAGATAAACTAGACATAATCAAAATTAAAACTTCTGTGCACAGAAAACAAATCAAGACAGTGGGGGATAAAACCCCTACAGGAATAAAAATATTTACAAGATCATGTATTTGAAAAGGGATCTGTGAAAACACATAAAGAAGAACTAAATATAAAAAGCCTTCAGTTTAAAAATGGGCAAGGAACATTTCTCTACGAAAATACACAGATGGTCAAAAAGTCCACCGGGAGATACTTAGCATCAAGCATCAGTCACTGGGGAAATGTGAATCAGAGACACAGTGAGATGTAGCAGGATGCCAGGAACCACAAAGAGGGGAAACAGAAAGTGTCGATGACTCTTGATTTCAATTTGGGTGACAAGAAATCACTCTGGGTGAGGAGTCACTCCAGCCACGCAGTTATTTCTATGAGGCCTGTCTCAAACACAACAGATAATGGAGAAATTAAGGGTCCTCATACATTGCTCGGGATAAAAAGTGGTACAGGCACTGTGAGACACAGTGTGGTGATTCCTCAAAAAGAAGCATAGAGTTATCACATGGTCCAGCAAGTCCACTTCTAGGTATATACTCAATGAATTAAAAGCAGGTTCTCCGACAAACACATGTGCACAGATGTGTGTTACCGCACTCTTTATGATAGCCAAGATGTAGGGACAGCCACCACATCCATGGATCAGTGAATGGATAAATTGTGGTATATCCATATAGTAGAAAATACATTAAGATTGTGAGTGAGGACAGACTTTGAGAGAAACTGGGAAGCATCTTCTAATTTTCCATGCAGTCCCTCTCCTCAGTTCTCAGTGCTAAGTGACAGCATGTATTAGTGCATTGTCTTGGACAATTTAAGAGAGGAAAGATACAAAAAATTTACTTTAGATCATAGTTTGCAAGAACTGCCATCTGCCACAGTGGAGACATTCTGGAGAAGGGCTCTGTCAGTGGCAGTGGAAGTTTGAAGTGGCGTGTCCACTTCATGGCGGACCAGGGACAGAACCTAGATCTGATCTTTCACCTTCACAGGCCCACCCTTTGTGAAGTAGGTCTAGGCAGGCAGCACCCTCCAGAGGCCCCAAAGGCCCCAAGAACAGTGCCACCAGCTGAGGAACAAGCATCTGAAATGCAAGTCTGTAGGGGACATTTCAGACTCAAGCCATAATACAATGAGATCTAATCTGGTCTCAACTCTGTTTCTTTGTAACTTGACTGGCAGGGAAAAAAAAAAAAGAATGGTGTAGGTTAAACCATTCCGATGAACAAATTTATGCTAAGATATGCATGGCTGAGAGTTACGGAATGTTGTATTTGAAGAGACGTCTATTATCTAAATGGACAGTTTAATGAGCCCGTATCTCACTGCGGTAAGATTTTTGTTTTAGGTGGGCAGACAATCTGGATGCTTCTTAACTGACATCACTTGACACTGCTGTCTCTTGAGTATTAATGTGTGCATGAGTAACCGAGGGATCTTGTTAAACTTGCTTTAGAATCAGTAGATCTGGGGTGATCTGAGATTTTGTATTTCCAGCAAGATCCCATGGGGTGCTAACACTTCAAGGGGCTTCCCTTAGTGTGGAGGGTCTGGATGACCCCCTGGCTCAGTGTTGGCAACGCAGGTGTTCTAGGGTGAGTTACTATTTCTCGGAGCACCTTCATTGTTCTGTCATATCTCCTCAAAAGGTAGAGCTTTCTTTTCTTTTTTCTTTCTGTTTTCGTTTTGTTTCTCTGTATAGCTCTGGCTGTCCTGGAACTCACTCTGTAGACCAGGCTGGCCTCGAACTCAGAAATCCACCTGCCTCTGCTTCCCAAGTGCTGAGATTAAAGGCGTGTGCCACCACTGCACTGAGCAAGTTAGAGTTTTCAAGTTACACAGTAGTTCCATTCCTAGTGTACACCCTCGAGATCCAAAACCACACCCCATACAAACTCAGGCACATTCGAAGGAGCACTACTTACAGTAGCCAAAAGATAGAAACAACAGAAGTCTATCACCTGATGGATACAGAAATAAAAGGTGTTATACACATACGGTAGAATATTACTCAGCAATGAAAGAAATGAAGTGGAATTTTAGGGAACTGTCCCAGGTAGGAGGCTGACTAGTCCTCAGAGCTTCTTTCCCAGGCTCTGTGACAGCCTCCAGCCCTGCCTACAGCTGTCTGTGGCAAGGCCTGGTAGCTCCTTCCTTGGGCACGACCGGGCTGCAGAGCTGGTAGGTGGAAGTGGAGGAATTTCCCATCAGCCTCTGGAATCCCTCCTGGCCCCATCCTCTGTGAGACGGGCAGCAATTAACATAATTGGAGCAGATCCTCTTTGTCTCCTTTCCAGACTGTAGGATTTTGGCCTCCCTGACCCAGAGACATGCTAATTACGCAGACGGAATCCTCAGTGCCTGTCAACAGGGATCCTTCTCCAAAGGCTGCGCCTGCCTCCATTGATAAATCTGGTTTAGGTGGAGCCCTGACCTTTCTCATCTGGGGAACTTGATATTCCAACTACCAGCAGCCTCCCTAATATGCCTGCCATGGCTTTCTCCTCCAAATTTCAACCACTCCTTATAGCCGAGGCAGCATGCTTGGTCTTGCCATTGATTATTATTAATTATCATCTCACTTGGGATTGCTTCTTTCCCACCGGGACCAATGGTCCTGCAAAAGTTTTGTGTTTTACTTAACTGCTCAACACCAATCTTCCAGGCACTGTACCTCGCCCCAGAGACACAAATATTTAGAAGACATCAACTAAAATGAAATGCATGGAGATTTTAGGGTGTAAGACCACCACCCAGGGGACAGATATCTACCTACTGAGAGGACAGAGCAGCCTGCTCTCTCCAGAAGAGTATGAGTTGTGCCTGGGAAGCCATGAGGGAGGGAGAGAGGAGCTTAGAAGGCTTCCTGGAGGTGAGATCTGAGCAATGTGGAGCATGAGAAGTAGCATGTCCCACAGATGTCATGGGCAGAGTTGGAGAGGCCTGAACAGAGGAACACAAACGGGAATCGGGGAGTTGGGGGCTCCCCTGGGATTGTGTGTGGCTGAGACAGTGGTCAGAACAACTGCCTTTGAGATGGACAGAAACAAAATGGAGAGCAGCTGGGTTTGTAAAAGGCTTTGTCTTTCAAACTAAAAAGTTTGGCAGTTGACCTGAAGGTCCTGGGCAACAAGCAAAGGATTAAAAAAATATATATTTATTTTTGTGTATGTGTATGTGTGAACACACACACACACACACACACACACACACACACACACACACACGAGCAAGCTGAGAAGGACCCAAGACTGCACCATATCTCCCAGAAGGGAAGTTACAGGTGTTTTAAACCACTCCTGGTCTGGAGAGATGGCTTAGTGGTTAAGAGCAGTGACTGACTTTCCAGAGGTCCTGAGTTCAATTCCCAGCAACCACACAGTGGCTCACAACCATCTGTAATGGGTTCTGATGCCCTTTTCTGGTATGTCTGAAGACAGCTACAGTGTACTCATATACATTAAATAAATAAATAAATAAATAAATAAATAAATAAATAAATGATTCTTTTAAAAAAGCAAACAAAACAAAACACTCCCAAACACTCCCAGTGGGTGCTGGGATGGAAACTCACAAAGAGCAACAGATGCTCTTAACCACTGAACCACCTCCCTAGTAGCCCTGCCTTATATGCAAGGACTTTGGAGGGCAGCAAAGCCAGAGCTGGTTTGGAAATGGGCTACAGCGTGGAGAATAGACTGGAAGGGTGAGCTGGGAATGGGGACACCAAGAGGGGACTGAAGCTGCTGAAGGAGACCAAGCAGAGAGAGAAAGCCCTGAAGGAGCAGAGCTGAGGGTTGACAGCAGTCCAAGGTCTGGAGTAGGACTAGCCTAGTCCTTGGGAGGCTGGGAGGAGAGGAGACAGGGGACAGTACCCGGCTGTGGCTTGTTCGTGAGGGTATGAGGAGAGAGCGTGTGGGTCTGACATGTGTGGAGAGGAGGAGCAGAACCAAAGGGTGTGGGAGCAGTCTCCA
>JANHMN010000013.1:14095701-14135162 GCA_030674055.1 Rhabdomys pumilio
TTATGAAGAGTCTTAAGAGGGAAGCACAGGTTGCTAGCATTGATTTCATAAATGGGTGCTGCTCACCACACCCAAACCCTTCCTCATCGATGCCAGAAGGTTCCAGTGCTTTCTAAGTGAGTTGTGATAGAAGATGCACCTCCACTGCTGCAAAAATGTTTGCCCAGTCACCTAGAGATGCAAAATTCTCTAGCTCTCATGGGTACTGACTGCTCAGATCATCCAGGGACGGAGCAGACTCTGTCCTACATTGGAAGCATCGAAAGACCTTCTGTCTATTCCAGGAACTGTTGAGATGCTGAACTGCTAAGCTCAGGTTTGAGTCTCTCTCAGCCTGACTCTATCTTAAAGATAAACTAGGTTCATTCCTGTATCTCAAGGCCTGGGCTATGCCCTACCTGCAACCTCAACCACAAACCATTCAGGACTGCCCATTCCAGGAATGGCAATCAATTCTTTGTCTCAAAATATTGTTTATAGCCATCTCGCAACCCTCCGTTGGTTTCCAAAGGTTGTATGGCCACCTATAGCTATCTTGTTATGCCTACCTTGCATCCTTGTCTTTGTTTCCAAAGATCCTGAGGACTAAGTTGGTCTGCTTATGAGATTCCGTTCCCACAGCTCTGCCTATTTTGCCTGCCAACTCCCCATTTGGAAATCCCTACCCATGAGCTATAAAAACCTTGTTCTCGTCACACCCAATGCTGACCTCTTGAACCCCACCCTGGTGACTTGGGGTGGGGGCAGTTCGTGTACATGAATAAAAAGGTTCCCTTTAATTTAATTAATCACTTGCTTTAATTAATTTGGCTACAATGATTTGGGTCAGTGGTTTTTTTTCTCCTCCCATCTTTGGTATTAATAATTTCAGGCAGGAAAGCAAGAAAGGAAGATGTATCTCAGGGCCTTGCCAAGGGCCTGGGTTTCTTTGGCATTTGCGTCTTTATCTGTGTCTGATGCAGGTCTGGGTCAACAGGAGTCACCACTGAAACACTTGCTGCCTGACTGCAATCTGTAAATAAAAAATGCTTTCCACAGTTCTCCATTTTGTGTGTGATAGTGAATAGCTTGTTTAAAATCTGAACACTGCTGTACTTAAAGAAGCCATGAGAAAATTGCTTTAGCTTTCGTCAACTGCTTGTTTATGAAATTTACCCTTCCAGTAATGAAATTGCCCAAGATAGAAGATTTTCTCAGAATAGTTGAGCTAATCTTAAGAAACTGCCGATTATGGAAAACTTTACTGCCTCTGTTGTCCTTGCAGGACAGTGGGTCCTGGGCACTAACCGCTGGTCTTGCTTCTGTAAAACCTGCTTGCTGGAGATAACTGACACTCCTGCAGGATGTCTGTTGTAAAAGTTAGGCATGCAGGATGTGAGGAGCTAATTCCACCTCCAAAAGCAGTTAACTTTATAACTTTGTGGCTTTTCCTTTATAAACCTTGTACTTAAAATATGTCTGTCCTATGGCTAATATAGTCCTGGCAAGAATCCATGGTCCTGGCCAGTATTTAATAAAGCCTCTTATTTGTTAAAGTTTATTCATGGTCATGGTGAACCTCTCAGCATCCCTAAACCCACACCACACACATTGACCCTTGGAAGTACTAAGAACTTGTTTTCTCTTCTATAATATGGTCACTGCATAGCTTGCTTTCAGGATGAGAAGAGATAAAACGTCATGGGGCTTGATTACAAATCATCTCCTTTCTGTACTCTCAATCTCTGACGTATCAGACCACGTGGGCCTGCTGGGTGTAAGGGTCTCCCATGTCAGTTTTGGGGTCCTCTCACCAACATCACAGACTGATGCCCATGTGTCTTCACTACACTTCTCATGATAGAGTCAGTTTGTGCTCCTAAGCGTTTAGAAGCCTTGCCAGAGTTTCTGCTCAGTGAGTAAGCCGAGCGTTCCCAGGATGTACTCTGGGGCCCTGCAGAAAGCCATTGCTGGAGAAGGGTCAGGCTGCCTTTCTCTCTGCCATAGTGTATTGTTTCCCCAGTGATGACATGACTGGAATGTGGCTCATCTCTTTGCAGTACTCCCTTGAATTAATGAAGGGGGAGGCATAACAAGCCCTGTAGGACAATGAGAAGCCAACCAGGAGGCTTACAAACTCCCTGAAACTCTCTGTGGTGAGGAGGCCCTTAGCTGGGAAGAGCTGAGGGCTGCAATTCTCCTTTCTGAGGCAGCTTCAGAGAGGAGAGTACATAGGGTGGGTTATAAGCTGAAGTCATCATTTTCTTAAAATATGGCAGGCCAAAGGAGAGGTGGTGGCTTTCTGAGGACATCTCTGAGGGGTGACTGAGTCAAAACATTGGCAAAATTTAGTAAAATACAATCAGTTTCAGACAGAGAACAATTTCGGAGAGGGGGAAAAGAAAATCATAGTTCCTGACCCAGCTGTACTGACACAAGCTGATAGCCCCAGCACTGGAGGCTGGGGCAGGAAGATCCTGAATTTGGGGCCAGCCTGGGCTCACATTATGTCACACTTCCCCCAGACACTCCAAGGGGAAAAAATAATTCAGAATTCTCACTTTTAAGGTAGCCACACCAAAGGACACAGAGTAGAGCCACACGTGAGGCCTGGTGGCTCCGATGACTGCTGTTTAGGAGCCAGACTGGTATGATGGGGTTTAGGGATTTCTGGGTGAGTCCCAGAAGTCTGTGATGGAGACCAAAGGCCTTGAGGTCTTCTAGAACCATGCTATGAAATGAATCTAGCAGAGTAATCTGTCCCCACCAGCTGGTAGCCCGAGGACATAATGTCCTGAGCTTTGGCTTGGGTCGTGACAAGAATTTTTCTTCCTAGGGTCGATGCCAATCCCTTTTGAAATAATGCAACTGTTGTTTCAGAACAGCCTATACCCAGCGGCAGAATCTCCCTGTACTTGGAAGAGAGGAAGGAAGGAATTAAATAAAAACAAAGACCAAGAAAACAGCAGAAGCTCCTCTAACCTTCCTGGTCACCGACCTTCTCTGGAGGTGCCACTCTCTGTTCCTTCTCTGTGTCACAATGTAAGTTACGTCCCTCAGCACCTTAGTCCTGGAGTTCACAATCCACCGATCCTATAGAGTAACTTTTCTCCATCGATCTTTCTCCTTCTCCAGCCTAGCCTCTTCTACATACACTTAAAGCACGGGTACCACTCATCTCTTTCATTCACTACAGAACATACAAACCGCCATCAGCTCCGCTTCTCAGTAGACAGCCTTCTTGAGCTGATATAGCTATTTTCAGATGCCGTAGGTGAACAGATAAAAGACTCCTGTCCTCCCCTCCCTCCCCTCCCACTTTTGAGGTAGGGGCTTACTGTGTAGCTCAGCTGGTCTCAGATCTATACTCCCCTTGCCTCAGCCTCCCATGTGGTGAGATTATACAGGTTTGCACACTCAGTTCCTTCCTTGTTTAAGCTTCAGCAAGTGGTGTCCGTTCCTTTCAACCACTTGGGTTTTCAACTGCCTGCGGGATGCTTCTGTGGGATGGCTATAGCATGAGTGTTTTGTTGGTGTTTGTGTTGTTGCCCGTCATCCCGAGTATCACTGAGGAGAGAGAGAAGCAGGGGAGGTGGGGAGGGAAAGGAAGAAGGGAACAAGAGTCCTGTGATTAGAATTGTTCCCCTCTACTCCGAGAATAAGCATTGAGTATGTGCTTTGCCCAGATTTGTCTCAGTTTCATAATGACATGCTGTTGGGGTTGAGTTATGGCTAGTTCCTCTCAAGGATGCCCTGAAAGCAAACTCAATTTAGGAAATAATCTTGGTCTTTACAAGAAATCTGGCTGAGGCGAATCACCTTTAGCAGAGCATTGATCCAAAAGTCAGAGTCAGTCTTGACAAGAAGTGATGGCCAAGGAGAGGCTGGGCAGGGGGGGAGGTGCCCTAAGAGGGGTTGTAGGAGCAAATGCACCCGTGCTAGCTCCAGTTCTCCAAAGAGAAGAAGTCAAGTCCACTTGCTCCTAGGAACTATTCCATAAGTATTAGACCACGAAGTGCATGGAGTGGTGGGAGGAGGGGCAAGGGAATCACCAGGGACCTCGTGGTCTAAATAGTTTTCACTCTGGAGAAACAGAGGGTGCTGAGTGACTGTAAATTGTCCCCATTGACAAAGCATGACCTGGGCCTATGGAGTAATTTCTTACTTTCCTCTCACTTTTGAGCAGCTGGGATAACTCCTTGGAAAGTCAGCTGTAGGCTGCTCTCCTCTAGCAGCCCCCTCCCCAACCCCATTTTCATCCTGGCATCAAAGGTGTTTAGATTGGGTGTATCCACTCTAACTTCTCCCCGGGGTGTATACTATTCTGGACAGACACGTCCCTGTACCTTCCCTGCAGACATGGCTTCCTGCTCCAGCCTACCACCTAAGAAGGTGTGTATGTGTGTGTCTTTAGTGTGCATGTCTAACACAATCAAGCACACACTCACTCTTCTTGTGTGGTGTTTGTGCGGGGGGGGGGGGGGGGGGGGGGGGCTCTAGACCTGATCTGTCCACTCTCAACCTCTCCTCTCAGAGTTTCACATCCCATATTACATCAGACGGGCTGGACCACATGCCCTTCACCAGGCCCCTGCCCAGCACTGAGACCTTCTAACTTTGTTCCTAGGCCCTGTCTCTTGGGCTGTACACTAGCCAAGGTTCTCTATAGAAACAGAACCAACTGGGTGTGTATGAAGAGGGGTTTATTTTAATGAGGAAGTGGCTCACATAATTGAAGAGGCTGGTAGTCCAAAATCTGCAGAGTGGGCCGGTGTGTGCAGACCCGCAAGACCTGATAAGATGATATTTGAAAAAGCTGTTAGGTGGTAGTAGCTGTCTCTCTGGTGGTGGTGGTGGTGGTGGTGGTGGTGGTGGTGGTGGTGTGTGTGTGTGTGTGTATGTGTATGTGTTGTCTCTGTATATCTTTTTTTTCTCAATCATTCTTCTCTCTATATATCTTTTTTTTGTTTGTTTGTTTTTTTGTTTTTTTGTTTTTTTGAGACAGGGTTTCTCTGTGTAGCCCTGGCTGTCCTGGAACTCACTCTGTAGACCAGGCTGGCCTCAAACTCAGAAATCTGCCTGCCTCTGCCTCCCAAGTGCTGGTATTAAAGGCGTGCACTACCACCGTCAAGCCATTCTTCTCTTTTATGCTTTTTTCCCTCCCCTTCTTCTTCCACTTCCTCCTCTATCTTTAAAAAAAATCCTCCTGGCTGGACATGGTGGTGCACTCCTTTAATTCCAGCAGAGGCAGGCAGATCTCTCAGTTTGTGGCTAGCTTAGTTTACAAAGAAGGTTCCAGGACAGCCAGAGCTATTACACTGAGAAACCCTGTCTCAGATAGATAGATAGATAGATAGATAGATAGATAGATAGATAGACAAGTAAAATAAAAAGTCCCCCTGCCTCAGCTTCCAGAGCAGCAGAGATTACTGGTTCAGTACCAACAGCCCCCCACTTTTTTCAGTTAATGCCATTGTTACAGTTTGAATATGTCTATGTGTTGGCAATTTAATCCCAAATTAATCTGTTAACATATTCAGAGGTGAGATTAGGGTTAGACAAAGCCATCAGTGCAGGATCCTGTGACCTTAGAGGCCCATCTGCTCTGTGGGTGGGTTTGCCTGAGGCCTTTTTTTTTGAAACCTGTAGAATACTATTAGATCAAATTATCTGTGGCCGAGCCAAGTTGGCAAACAAAAGTAACCATCACAATCTGATCATCTTCTTCTGTGAAATTGTTCCCCACGGCCCAGTTACTGTCCGTTCTTAACCCTGAAGGATGATCTGCCAATATCTTCGCACTGAGTGCAGAGGGTGCCTCAGAGGGGTGGAAGGAAGCCTCATTCTGAAAGACACACGAAGGCCAGTCAGAAAAAATCCACTCCTGAGCCTCACAACAAAGCCCAAGATGATGCCAGGGACCATGGAACTTATCTATTTATCCATCTGCTTGTTTATTTATTTATTTTTTTTGTGGTGCTTTATGGAGTACTACAAAGAGAACATGAATTAAATCAGCTTCCCGATACTAAAAACAAAACGTTAACTATAGGAACGACGCCTGGGGAACTCTTCATAGTTACTCCAATAACAAGAGAAACGTGGATGCATTGTAGCTGACGTTACAAGTGGAATTCTTGAAGATGGACTAGTATGAGCTTCAGAAGAGAAGCAAATTATATGTAATTTGATTAATGGAAAAGTAACTTCTCCTCTTTCTTAGATAGTCAAGAGATTTGTTGAAAATACAGATTCTAAATTTCCCACGCTTTCTTCCCCTAATGTGTACCATTTTCCACTCTCCTTTTAAAATATATTTTTAGATAAATATATTTTTGTTGAGAATTTTATATATATGTGTATATATGTATGTATGTATGCAATATATATATTGTATATATATATATATATATAGTATATACTATATATATAGTATATACAATATATATGTGTGTATATATATATGTATATTCCACCCCTTCCATGGATCTCTCAGACTCCCCACACCATGTCTTCCTCCCAACTTTAGCTATTCATAACCCACGATACAATTAGTGCTGTGTGTGTGTGTGTGTGTGCATGGGTGTAGGGACAGTCACTGGAGCATGGGGAACCTACCAAGGCCACACCTCTAAAGAAATATACTTTCCCTTTTCCAAAGGTCATTAACTGCCAATAGCTCCTCTGCTGCAGGTGGGGCCCTCAAGAGATGGCAGGCTTTATAATCTCATGTCATAACTTTCAACTTCCTTATCTACACATCCTCTTCTATAAAACTGGAAATAACTCGTGGGATTCGATATGATAGTGGGCTGTGAGTGCCTGCCATGCAGAAGAGGTTGAGTAAGGGACTCAGGAAGGTACCGGCTCCCTGGGTTCCTTCCTACCTCCCCATA
The DNA here is from genome assembly GCA_030674055.1 of Rhabdomys pumilio. Classification (NCBI taxonomy): domain Eukaryota; kingdom Metazoa; phylum Chordata; class Mammalia; order Rodentia; family Muridae; genus Rhabdomys; species Rhabdomys pumilio. The sequence continues at coordinate 14,102,577 of JANHMN010000013.1, forward strand.
CATTCTCAGGGTCAAGTTTGCAACGAGTAGTCGGTCTTGCTTCATGGTGTAGTTTTCTGTCTCTCCTTTTTATTTGCGTTTGACTCATTGACCAGACTCAAGCATACAGTCTCCTACCTGACTACTCACGCTGGGATGACCTTTGATTTTATTTCCTGTTCTCTGGTTCTACAACCTCCCTACCAGCTTCCACTCCCTGTCAGTCCTGTTAGTGTGGGCGGGGCTTAGTCTTTCTCCTTCATTTCCACAGTTATTTTTCTCTCCCATGTGTGGCTGAGACCCAGGTTGGTTCCCGATTAAGATAGTGGGAACTGCAAGACTTAGCCTGAGCCCACACATCCGTGGTGCCCTTTCTCCTGTGGCCACACGCCTATCTTGAGAATAAATCAGGAGAGGCCATGACATTCGTTTGCTTCACCCAGCTGTGCTCTAAGACTTATTACAGGTCACTTCACAGCAGGACACAGGATAGTTTTGGCAAACAGCAGCCTCAATAAAAACAAGGCCATGCTTCCCAGGCCTCTCTAGGAGGAGCTGTGGGTGACGATTTTTCTCATAATCTATGGCAAGGGAACTTGATGGGATCAAACGTCAAACAGAAAGGAGAAGGGAATTCAGGTCTCCATCACCACATATTTTGAATTCTTGATAATTTCGGGAAATAAATAATGAGATGTGACTGAGGAGGCCCTGTGTAGTGATGGTTGTCGGCTTAGGCTAAGGTTGGCCCACTGCTGGGGCCAACTTCAGCAGGAAGTACTAGTTGGGTGACACTTCTCTGTGAGTAGTTCTGATTTGCTCCTTCCATCCCTGGGGATGGGGCTGCTCATGGCCTCCAGTAAGAATGATTCATTTTCCTAGAACCGACTTGTAGTTATTAATACCTTATTCAGAGTAGGGGAACCTGCCATCAAAATCTCAAGTAAGTGGCTCCTCTCTCTCTCTCTCTCTCTCTCTTTCTCTCTGTCTGTCTGTTTCTGTCTCTCTCCCTCTCTCTCTCTCTCCATCTCTCTCTCTCTGTCTCTGTCTGTCTATCTGTCTGTCTGTCTGTCTGTCTCTGTCTCTCCCCCCCTCTTTCTCTCTCTCTCTCCTGCCTTTGTGCTTCTGACTTAGAGGGACTACAGTAGGGTCCAAGAAAAAGATTTGTGTTTCTTGAGCTTACCAAATGATTCTGGACTCATGGGCTTGGGAGACAAGAGATGCAGTGCCAACCCAGAACGGCATGACAGCATGACGTGAAATAAATACTTTAGGGCTAATACTGGGCCTCAACATTACACTGAATGTATGTTCAAGTGTGTGTGATTCCAGAATAGATGGTATAGATGATCTCAGACCAGCCGCATACTGAGGAGCTAATGGCAGAGAATAGTCATAGGGTCTGAGACTCAGTCTTTATTGGGGATGTGATTGCCAGTAGGTTTCCCACACCCGTGTCTATATGAGTAGCATTGTCTGGGCATAGTGGGTAACCCTCCCCCCCAAAAATGAGTTCGGAGGGAGTCTATTGGGAAAGACATGGAGTAAGTTTGGAAGGGAAATGAAGAATAGCTATATAATCATATTTCATTGTATACATGTATCAAAATGTCAAAAAAAAGAGAAAATTGTGTGTGTGATTTTTTTCAGACCCTCATAATGGATGAGATCCTCACACATTCTCCCTACACAGGTTTGAAAACCTTTCTAAACTCTTATCTTAATAAAAGGAACGATTTGCCCAGCAGATCTAACAAGTGTACATATCTGTGCAGCAAATGTGAATGCTCCAAGTCTCATAACACAAACACTAATGGACGTAAGGGGACAGGTGGGTCCCGATACAATCAGCACGGGACACTTTAGTCCCTCACACTTATCACTGAGTAGGTCACAGAATGTAAAACTCAATGAAGAAACATTGTCATTGTCATTAAACTATACCATGAACTTAAGAGACATTTAACAAACATTCTATCCAATAGCTACAGAATAGTTTCTTCTCAGTAATTCAGGGACTTTTTTCCAAAAAATACAACCATATTTTAGGACATAGAGCAAATCTTAAGAAATACAAGCAGATTATAATAATGTCTTGTATCCTGTAAGATCATAACTAAATACAACTAAAAACAAATGGCAAGAGCAAATATACAAATACATTATATCACTTATGTATCTCAGGCTTGCTTCAAATTTACTGTGTAGCCCAGGCTGGACTTTAGCTTTTGATACTCAGCTGTTTCAGCCTTCTGAGTGTTGGAATTACAGTTTTAATAATAGTTACTCAATCATTAGTATATCATACTAATTGTTGGAGAAACCAGGGAGTCTTAAAATTGCTATGCTGACATGAAACTGAAAGCAATAGTCAACATAACTTTTACTATACAGAGAAGTCAGGATAGGAGCTCATGGTAGCTATGAGTGCTTACACTAAAGAAAACTCTGACAGACTTCAAATAAATAACTTTATGATGTACCCCAAGGCCTTAGAAAAGTACAAATAAGCCTAACCCCAGAGCAGTAGACGGAAGGATAACAAGGATCAGGGCAGAAATCTCTGAAATGGAGGCTAAAAGGACAATAGGCGGAATGGGAATGGGTGAGACAAACTTTGGAGAGAAGGAAGAAAGAGAAACTCTTAGCGAATCTAATTCTTCCATGCTGGCTGCTTTGGAAAAGATGCTTCGCAGGTGTTTCTGTTTTTTGTCTTTGGATTCTGGTCTCTTTTTTTTGGCTCCCTCCCTCCCTCCCTCCTCCCTCCCTCCCTCCCTCCCTCCCTCCCTCCCTCCCTCCCTCCCTGAGGAGGTTGAGTAGAGAGAGAGCAGTTGAGCGAGGCTCTCTCAGGACTCCAGGACATGGAGCCAAGAGGAAGCACGCCCGTTGGTGGGGTCTTCTTTGGCCTGTACACCTACCTGCTCTGTGGAGTTGTTGGTGGCTCTCTAGCGGTTTGTGTAAAAAAATCCCTCTGGAGCGAAAGTAGCTGAATTAGCTGTGAGGAACGCCAACAAGGGCTGGCACGGTAGCTGCCTTCTGTTTTGGGTCCTGGCTTCCCCTGGGAAACAGGCGTGTAATGAAAGGCACAGAATTGACAAACTGTTCAGTGCGGCCGCTGATGCTGGCATCGGCCGGCGAGGGCTCCGAGCCAGACTACAGGGGCAGACGCTGGGCCCGGGCTGCTCTTGCAGAAAGGCTACTGTTGGCAGAGTGTGGGCATTTCTCAGGGAGTCCTGGGGTGGTGGCTCCCAACTCCATTTTACTCACCCACCTGCGGGTCAGGTGTTGCTATGGCCCTTGCCCCTTGGCTCTCTGGGGTCCTTCTCCTTGCCCTGGAAGAAAAACATCACTTTGGGTTCTTGTAGTCTGAAGCTTTCTATCCTCACAATAGAGGTGTGGAGAGCAAGATGGGACAAAGAGGCCTTTTGGAGCTTATCACGTTGCACAGGTAGCTCCCTGCCTGGACTTGGGTCCTGACTTGTTCCTGTGTCCAAACAGAGCTCATGGGGACAGATTATTTATAAATTCTTATACTGGCCTCTGACTTCCTTCGAGAAAGCTTCACACTTCACCTTACTTTTCAAATTTTCTATCTTGTCTGCCTGGTCTCCTGTTGGTCTCCTTGGCCTTTTGAGTCTTCTTAACTTCTCCTCCCCTTTGGTCAGTCTGAAGATAAGACCTTTCCTATTAAGGCCCTCGTGGACCATCTATGGTCAGTTTGTTCCTCTTCCACCCCATCTTTCGTCTCTTTTGACTGGGGGTTGGATGGAGTCTAGAAGTAAGACGCTCCATTCTCAACTTCCCTTAGATATACCCAGCCTCCTTCATCTTTATTTAGTAGCTCCATTGTCTGTGTTCTACAAGTGGTCTGTGATGGAGACACCCTTCCGCCGCTGCCTCTTGAGCCCCATTGCTCCCAGCTTCTATCTACTACTTTGCACATTGTCAGGAAACAGAAGCTCCCTGTGGGCAGAGTCCGTCATCCCAGTTGGGTCAAAGACGACAAGGGAAGGAGTGCCCTGGGCACTCAGTAGTACCCCCAAACTGGTACCCCACACTGGTGCAGGCTAGCTTCCTGGGACTCCCTGGTTGCTCCAGGTTTCTCTGTGATCGTGATATGCTAGAGAGAATGTCCACAAAGAAGATCACTGCTGGTAGGCATCTAAAGAAAATTCCTAGACCAATATGACCCATGTACTCATTCTTTTGTCCCATCAGCCCTTCCTTCCTGGTAAATCCACAGAGTGCCAGCGTTAATACATGGTCCCTGGGAGCCTGCCAGCTTTCTGGAGAGATGAGACACTAAGCAGTGAGGCCATGAGCCGAATCAGGATGTAATCACATGGCTCTGACTGAACTTGGTATGAACCCTTAACTGATGTGGCAGGAGAAGGATTATGGGAGTGTGTGGGGGTCCGTGTTCCTGGTCCTTGATGGAAGGACAGAGTTTAGACACGTGGAAGGACTTCTACACTGAAAACTTGAGCAAGCCTTCGTCTCCACAGTGAGCAAAGCATGGTTTGGGGCAGCGGGACAAGGGGCTGGCCCATGGAAATGCTGGCTTCATGTTGCTGCTCTGGAGGTATCAGGGCCTCCAGGCCAACACTGGCCATTCCAGACCTTGTCTGGGGATTGCTTTGGTAACCAAGAAAGTGCTCAGAGGCCTGCTGGGGCTCGCCTGCCACTTCCCATGCCCTACAATCAGGCCCACCCCCCTGGGCCCTAAGCCCCATCCAACTCACTCTTGTCTTGCTCCAGGCCTGGAGGTGGCAAGAGAAGCAAGAAAGGCCAAGAAAACTGTTTGATTTTTGAGGCTTACTGGGCCAGCCAGGTGGAAGGCGGCCAGGGAGGCAGCAGCTGGTGACAGCCCTGCCTGCATTAGCTAGCAGGCAGCTACTTCAGGGGACAATTGGGGGAAAAGCAGGGGTGGCCGGTCAGGGAACACGGGCCATTGGAATTCTGAACAAGGTCAAAGTCCAATTTGGTACAGTGCTTTATTTCCAATTTAAATCTCATCTTTTCTCCCAGAGGGTCTGCCGCCCCTGCAGAAGAGGCCGGGAGTGCCACAGGGAAATTTGCATTTAAAGACTACAGGCTGGGAGCACCCTGGCTGGGCTGTGGTCTGCCCACTGCCTAGCCTGCACAACTTTGCAGCAAACTCAGAAAGTGCTGTTTGGCTGAGAATGGGTTTGTTGTTTGCTTAGGGCTGGGAAAGTCATAAATGAAAACTTTCAGTCTGGAGGAGGATCCCAAGGCCTCCAGGGCCTGCAGGCGGTAGGTGGGGAGTCAAGAAGGTGCAGATGGTGCACTATGCATTTGTTTGTCTGTTTGTTTATGTATTTATTTATTTTTGAGCCGGGCTTCACGTTGTAGCTCTAGCTGGCCTAGAACTCACGGAGATGTGGCTGCTGCCTTTGCTTTCTGAGTACTGGGATTAAGGGTGTGCATTATCAACAAGCCCTGCTTTACTTTTTTAAAAAAATCTTCGGCTGAAAGAAATTATCAAGAGAAAGGCAGTCACATGGTGGAAGGTGAACAGAAAATTTCCAGGGGCCCGGCTGGAGTCTAGGGGTGGTACAGCATAGAATGAAGCAACAGAGAAGGCTGATTTTTGGGGTAAACCAGGGGTCTGACGAATTGCAGGTGTGTGATTAGGTTTAAAGTAGATTCTTGTTACCTGATCCCTGGAAGTCTTGATGTAAGGAAAGTAGCACTTCATTTCTGGTCAATACCAGCATCTCTGTTACACCAGGTCAAGGTAAAGGTCAAAGGTCAAAAGTCAAAGGTAAGAAGGGACAACTCCCCTCACTGCCAAACACCATGAAATCCCTTGTCTTGGTCTGTTCTGACTCCTTTTACACTTTTACTAGATACCCAGGCATTGGTGCAAAGGTGGGCTTCAAGTCTAGGTGCTTTCTGCTGTTTAGTTAGTTGTACTGGTTTGTCTGTGAGAAGAGGGAGCGTTTGGTAGTATCATTTATAATACAGTGCCAGGGGTCATTGGGTTAATGACCTTCCTCCAAGAAGACTGGCTCACTGGTACTCTCAAAGGTAAGGCCTGTTGCAATCCCCTGCCTGTTTGTTGGGTCGGGACATCAGGACTGGGTTATGTAATACCCTTTACCCAGAAGCCCTGAAGGGGTATCTTCTTCCCTCTCTGTCTCTTTCTTCCCTTCTCCCTCCTCTTCCCTCTCTCTTTTCTCCTGCAGGCACTGGGAGATGCCTTCTGTGCATTGTGCATCTAATTCAAAGGTCCATCCAGCTTGGCTGGCCTGAGTCCCCTCGTGTCCTCCCACGACGCAAGGAGCTCACTTGAGTTTCGATGTGCCCTCAGCAGCTCACGGCTCTGCTGTTGAAGTGACAGAGGGGGAAGCTGTGGCATTGTCTCTTCTCTCCTGTGAGGAAGTAAGAAATGCCCCAAACTGAGTATTGCAAAAAGACACCCTGAGAGGGTTATTGAAGATGCACCGAGTTTCCCTCAGGGGTTTTTGTTAGTGTCTGTTGCTGCCAGGTGGTCAGGAAGAACAGTTACTCAGAGAGAGGCGCTAGATGACTGGGTTCACATTCCACTTGGGAAATGCCAGCCTTCCTCAGGCCTGCTTGCCATTTGATTTGGAAGTGGCAGGAATTTTGATGGGGCACATTTAGGGCCTTCTTTTGAAAACAGTAATACTAGTTGCTCCAGGGACTCAGGACTTAATGGAGAAAAGCCACTAATTGTCTTACTAATAGCCTTGTCTAGCCTCACCTGCCTCTGCTATGAATCAGGCTTTCCTGAACTGGCCCATTGTCACCCACACCCCCACTTCATATCATCTGGGATGTTTCATGGGCCATGGGTCCCACGTACCCTCTACAACTTATGCCTGCTTCCTAGGTACCAATCAAATGCTGTCGTCCTGTCCCTTCTGGATCCAATTCCTAGGAACATCCTCATCTGAAAAGAATCTCTCTGCATCCTTCCAGGTGGCTGTTGAGAGAGATAAATCAAGAGCCAGGCGAGGCAGTATAGACCTGTAAGCCTAGCACTCTAGAGGCTGAGGCAGGAGGATCAAAAGCTCAGGGCCAAGTCTGGGTAACAGACTGAGTTCAATGTTAGCTTTTGCTACAGTGTGTGAGAGTATAAATTAGTGATTCGTCTACATCCTGAGTGTTATGCTGGCATGAAGAGGGAGCCCAGGAAGATGCTTGCTGACATCCTCCATTGTGAATGTGTCTCTTTGCTTTCTCCTGTACATAGGATTCCAACTCTGTACATATGTATGTATGTATGTATGTATGTATGTATGTATGTATGAGTGTATGAGTGTATGTGTGTGTGTATGTATGTATGTATGTATGTATGTATGTATGTATGAGTGTATGTATGATTTAAGACAGGATCTTATTATGTAGCCAAGGCTAGACCAGAACTTGCTATCTCCATGCCTCAGCTGAGACCTGATTTATCACAAACCTTTGAGCTCATTAGAAGGGGCATCTGGCACATGTCATATCTCTCTATCAGTCACAGATGGTCCAGGGACAAGTCCATGTAGGCGTTCAGTGACATGACAGATACGTTTTGGTAATGAGGAGAGACTTGAAAGTGTGTTTCTTTCTGCTTCAGCCTCACCCATCTCTTCCACGTTCCCTGCTTTCTTGGATGGCCACACCCACACATTCTGCTCTGTTCCTTCCTTTGCCTCACCTGGCATTGTCTGTCATTGCTGAGGCAAGACTGAACTCAGCTTGTCAGCCACACTCTGGTCTGGACCACTCAGGACTGGAAGATGAGTCTTAATTTATCATCTTGTTTCTCAAGAAATACCATTCCTGTATGCTAGTACTGATCTTCAGGAATGAAACCAACGCTTTTCCTTCTCCCTCAGCATGGCTGGGTAAAGCCTCTCATGCCTTGTATCACTGGCTCACACAAGTCACAGTAAAGCGATCCCTGCCTAGCAGCTGTGGTCTCTACAGCTGTGGTGCTCTGCACCTTGCTGGTCCTCTGTGAACAATGGTGAGACTGGAGCCCATCTGGGTGTACGAAGTCATGGCTTCTGAGGACCCCTGAGTGCTGACAGGGATCTTGTTACAATTTCCTGATGATCTGGGGAGGGGATGCATGGTTCACTCTCTAATCCCCGTTTGTTTGTTTGCTTGTTTTCTGAGAGGATCTCACCAAGGAACTCAGGTTGGTCTCAAACTCTAAGTAATCCTCCTGCTTCTGTTTCCGGAGTGATGGGATTATGGGTATGTACCACCACAGCTGGCCTAACCTCTAATTTTAGTTTAGAAAAGCCTCTCTCCTAAAGCGTTCTTGTCTTTAATTACTCTTCAGCCCTGGAAAGCCAGCAAGCGTTACACAAATATTCCTCAGCGCTGATAGCAGCCTGTCACTCACAAGAAAGAGTTTGGCAGAGGGCAGGGGGAAGGATCCCAGAAACCATCCTTTTCATTTTCTCCTGTTTCCTCTCTTCTCTCTGTCAAGCTGTAAACCAAACTCAGTGCCTCCCCCATGCTAGGCAAGGGTCTGCGCCTACAGCCCACTAACCCTTCTCTGAGCCCCTTTCATGTTATTTAAACATTACTCAAGTGCTCTTTGTGGGTGCAATACACCTGTTTTATTAGTGAAATCATAAACATGTGAGGTCTGCTCCCTGCTGTATAACATACATGTCCTCCTCATTCCTCTGGAGCAGCCTGTGCCTTGCTAAGCATTCTGCAGGCTAGCCTCCAGGCTCGTTGACTAATGCTTTGGTTTCCAAGTTAGTTCATCCGCAAATGATGTTGGCTCTCCTCCAGCTTCTTGGAAAACTGGTCTTTTTGCCTTGGCAGCTTTGTTGCTTTCCGTGCCCAAGAAGACAGCGGCTCTACTCACAGCCTACTTCTTCTCTCTGGCCCACACGCTGCTTGCCTTGGCCTAAAACCAGGAAGACAGCCCACAGTAAAGGGCAAGCCACTTTTCCATCCCGCCTGGGAATTGGCTAGAACAGAAGGGAGCTATCTAGTCCCAGCCCCTGTGTGGGGCAGACTGAGGGACTTCTGAGGAATGTGGAGATTCCCCTTCTCCTCCTCTCATGGATGAACTGACGTGAATGAGGAGGCCCAGCTGCAAGGAGGAGAGAGAACTGTGCAGAGTGGTGTCATAGCCATAGCTCATCCGGGGCTTGTTCTGGGAGCCCCCTTTCCTCCCATCATACCTCTGTTCCTCATCCTTTGTCCTTCGTTTCCTTTCCTCTTCCTCCCCTCCATCAAACTCTTCACTTCTAACTTACCTCAAGTTTTTCTGTCCCTTGGCCTCCATTTATGTTTCTATGGTAACAGACTCATATGACCATCCACAGCTGCTAACTCTCTCTCTCTGTGTTTCTGTCTCTCTCTGTCTCTCTCTGTCTCTCTCTGTCTCTGTCTCTGTCTCTCTCTGTCTCTGTCTCTGTCTCTCTCTCTCTCTCTCTCTCTCTCTCTCTCTCTCTCTCACACACACACACACACACACACACACATCTCTGGATGGCTTGAAACTCACTGTGTAAACCAGGCTAGCCTCAAGGTTACAGAGACCTGCCTGTTGCTGTCTCTTGAGTGCTGGGACTAAAGGAGTGTACCACCACACCCAGGAAGCACAGTTTTCTTTATATGCAGTTACATAGTTGGGCAGCATAATGGCCTAAAAGTTTGAGACCAACCTGGGTTCCTTGGTGAGATCCTCTCATAAATAAATAAATAAATAAATAAATGAATAAATAAATAAATAAATAAATAAAACAAAGCAGGGATTGGGGAGTGAACCATGCATCCCCTCCCCAGATCAGCAGGAAATTGTAACAAGATCCCTGTCACCACTCAAGGGTCCTCAGGAGCCATGACCTCGCACACCCAGACGGGCTGGACCTAGGACTCCAGTCTTACCACTGTTCACAGGAGGCCAGCAAGGTTCTATTTAATGACCAGCCATATACGTGATAGTGATCTGTGAAACTGTAATCCTGTTGAAAAATTCATATGTCAAGTGATGTTATAGTCTAACCTATGTAGTACAGTGCACAACTGACGTTGATACAAGCAGAACTGCTGTATAACAATGTAACACACACAATCGTGAACAACTCAGAATAAATCGTGATACTAAAGACTGGTATTACCGACTGTGTACTTACTATCCTGTAGTTTTTATTGTTATTTTAGAATTTTTTTTCCTTTAACTTATAAAATAAATAGTTTTCCATAAAAAGTCTCCCTTGCTGGGCCAACGGTGGCCTCCTGCATCTTGGCTCTGCGGCTCTTGTTTACCTAATGCTTTGTATGCTCGACTTCATTGTTGTTTTGGTTGATGTGGTCCTTGAGTATACAAGACCCACTGTTCATGTTGTTATTAAGAATTCACACTGAGCAATTCGTCTGGATGTGAGATTAAAAATAAGGGAAGGTGGCTAATCAGTGAAGGTCATTGCTCATGAGGCAGGCATGGATGCTTCCACCATAGCCAGCATCGGGAAGAACACGCCAGAGCGGCCGAAGGTACCAAAGGGCCTGCTTCATTGAGCCAGCATTTAGAAGGATCCACATTAGAGGTGAAAGAGTCTCTAATGACCTGTACTGAAGACCAAACACTAATGCCTGCCCCAGCACCATCGTTAGTGAGGCTACAACAGAAACTTTGTGGTGTTAAAACAGTAAAATAAGATGTCTCAGTGGATAAAGACACCGTGGCTAAGCCTGATGGCCTGAGTTCCATGCCTGGGACCCACGTAATGGATCGGAGGAAACGATAACTTCCCTGCGACTGGTTCTCTGACCTCCACGTGACTAACGTGGCATGCATGCCTTTTCCACCAAATAAATAAAATTAACTTTTAAAAAAGTCTCAACCTAACTGCACTGTTGAACTTACACCCAGCTCTGTTCTTTTGAAACACAGAGGTGAAGTGGTAAGCCTGCCAGGGCTGATGTCAGGGCAGCGGGGCTTGAAAAACTCCAGAAAAAATGATGGTGAAGAAAAAGGCTTTGCCAAAATGAATCTTCAATAGGGATGAGGACTCTTTGTCCAATGGGTGAGAACATCTGAGGACTCTGTGCCAGGACATGTCCTTGTCACTAATGCATTTGGTGACTCACAGTTGTTGTTTTTAATTTAATTAATTAATTTATTTATTTTTAGAAGGTCTCCCTACACAGCTATGACTGACCTAGGATTTGCTGTGTAGACCAGACTGGCTTCCAGTTCTTAGATATTAGCCAGTCCTTGCCTCTCCGGTGCTAGGTTCAAAGGTGTGTACTACCATGCCTAGTCCCCTCTTGAATTTTTTTTTTTTGGTAGTTATCTTTTCTCCCATTCTTACAACCACCCATCTGTTTAGCAGATTCGTTTTTTCCTTAATTGTCTAGAAATGAAGTCATCAACATCTTGAATCTGACGCCTCTCATTTAGCACAAGCTTCAACTTGGCGACAAGCACCATCTCTTGGTTCCTCTTCATGGTTGAGTGATACGATTTATTCAGCATGTTTGTACTGACAGGCCATCGGCTATTTTGTTCAATATGAATAATCTGTGGTTATCTGCTAACTCCTCTGCTGAAGGATAGCAACTTCTAGAAGTAGGATTGCTGCTTTTTGTGGTAAGGCTGTATTTTTAGAAATGCCCAAGAAAGCATTTAAAATGCCACAACGTGATGTGACAGCGTTTGCTAAGTTTCAGAGGAAGTGTGAGGCATGAGACTACCGTCTTCTCTTCTAAGCCTCCTGGCCTAGCACTTTGTGCTTCTACTGGCTCCTATCCATGCAGACAAGACACAACCCTAACACAGTCTTTTTCTGGCTATGTTAGTTATTATTTGGAATTTATAACATAAGCATCTAATTTCCAGTCAATGTAATGCCCCACTCTTGCTAAACAAAGCCACTGCCACAGCTGGATTGCCTCACCCACCCCCAGTCCGTTCCTCCCCCAGGCTCTTTGGATGTAATTTCAGAGGTGCTTCCAGGTAGCTAGAATGGGATTTTCCTCAGGATGCTTCAACTTGCTTTTTTTTTAAAATTTCCTTTGGCTTAGGCATCCTGGGCTCCTGGAGGATGACAAGGGTAAGGTAAGGAAGCAGCTTTCTGTCCCTCTTCACACCTTTTCTATAAGCAGGGTGGGTGGTCCAAGCTCTGTCTCACTAGCTGAAGGCAACTCGGAACTTAGCCAGCTGAGGAGGTAACGAAGGTATCTTCTGAAGCCCTAGGCCTCTTGGCTCCTCTTACAGACTTCAGGAAACCACCTGGGAGAACCTCACCTTTGTATACACACAGCTTAAGAAGTTTTACCTGTTTGTCAGGTTACAGGATGGTTACGGGACCATCTTGAAGAAGCCAGAAAACCAACCACCTTGGACCTTGGACCTGGCCATGTGGTGGCCAGTGATCTGGGTACAGCCTGATCGAGTGTGGTTTTGAGTCTTCTACCCTAGAGATTTGTTTTTCTTCTTTCTTTCTTCATAAGACTCTGAGCCAGGCGAGGTCAGGGAAGCCCCTGGGAAGAGAATCCGAGGATGCCAAGGCTGAGGACATGAGCTCTATTGTGACCAGAGAGCTTTGAACCACCCGGTCACATGTGTGGATAACACCAGCCAAGCCTCTTCACCGTGTGTCTGTCATTTATGTCTCTTCCTACATCTCTTTAGCACAGAGTTAGTGTAACCATCGTCCCTCAGCTCCCTGCTGGACCAGAGCCTGGAAAACACCAGGCTACCACAGACTGTATGGAAGAACAGAACTGAGCCCAAGTTGAGAATGGTTTTCCACTCAACCTTAGTCCAGGTTTCCAGAGCTAGTGTCTGTGTTTATGTCTTAGCCCTGAGAGCTGAGTCTCCTTCCTGAGGAGCCTGTCCTTGGGAGCCCTGGGTCTCTGCTTACCTGCATTCCACAAGAAGAGAGGGAGCAGAGGGGAGACCGAGTGCCTTAGGAGATCCTGAATCAAGGAGGTAGGCTTCTGGACCAGAGCAGACCGGGAAGAGGCAATGGCGTGAGCCCCGTTACTCCCCTGTGGTGGTGTTCAGCTGGGGAAAAGGACCCTGCCTAAGTTCATATGCTCTTCTGTCAGTGATGCTCAAAATTTTAGGTGAGGTTCAGAGCAAAAGTTTCAGTAACAGTGATGCCACTGTGATTTTTTTCTAAATTCATCGTACAAAGCAGTTTTAATAGATTGTTCTGTCTCCATGACCAACTCAAGGATGGTGGGATTATTTCTCCTGCGTTGTATACATGAGGGCTACTCAGATGAAAGATATCAGCTGCCTTTTTTCCAGTCCTCTAATTGCTGAAGCAAGAAACAGACTTTTCTGAGCTTGGTTTCTTGACTTGAATATAACTTTAGAATTCATGAGATGCTTTTCATTTACACATTACACTGCCAGTTAAAGGCACTCCTTCATGTACCGATACGAAAGGGTTTCCTCAGCAGACCCTTAGGAATGTAGAATGTGGACTAATCTGTCCGTATTTGAGGTTTTTTTTTCTTTAAGGCTGTGTAACCTTGCACACGCATGATCATCGTGTGTCTCTACTGTCACTGAGAGGACATGAGGGATAAGTCATGTCATGATAAGTCATGAGGGATAAGGCATGGATAACCATTGCCTGTGGTGGGGTGAGAAGGGGTAACGTGATTTCTTCCTCTTTCTCATCCTTCAAACCCTTCAGTTTTCTACCTTGTATTGTGTTAGATACCACAATTAAATTAAACCAATTAATAAAACTCTAATTCAATCACCGAGGTTTTCTTTAGAGTCATCGGGAAATGTAACTGTTATGAGATTGTCATCTGAGAGGGATATTGAAGACCATTGGATTTGCTGATGTCATGTGCTGGGAAAATTATAGACTTTGGAATTAAATACACACACATGTTAAAATTTTATCTCTGTTTTTTAATACTTGAAAATTTGTCAAAAAAAAAAAAAAAGAAAAGAAAAAAAATAATGCCAGGCAGTGGTGGCACACGCCTTTAATCCCAGCACTTGGAAGGCAGAGGCAGGCAGATTTCTGAGTTCAAAACCAGCCTGGCCTACAGAGTGAGTTCCAGGACAGCCAGGGCTATACAGAGAAGAAACCCTGTCTTGAAAAACTAAAAAAAAAAAAAAAAAAAAAAGAAAGAAAGAAAAAAAAAGAAAAGAAAGAAAAAAGAAAAGAAAAATTGTCAGCGGTTGGGGGAGAACAAAGGCTGGTAAAATTTAGTGGAAATAAAATAACAACACAGCAAGTGGGGTGGGCTTTTGTCACCCCTTCCAAAGCCTAGAGCCCTAAGGTTCAGAAGTGAAGACTGTCCTCTGTCTCTGGAAGCAAGCACATTTTTAAAAATAGTGCTGAGGTTTGAACCTACGACCTCACATGTGGTTGGCCTGGAACTCACTATATTGATCAGGAACTTTGAACTCACAGAGACCTGCCTGCCTCTGCCTCCTGAGTGCTGGGACTAAGCATCCTCTGAGTCACTATTCTATTTTACTAGAACCAGACTCTTCCATGGAATCACTCTCCTGTGATGGTCTGTATATGCTTGGCCCAGGGTGTGGCACTATTTGGAGGTGTGGCCTTGTTGGAGTGGGTGTGTCACTGTGGGTGTGGGCTTTAAGACCCTCATCCTAGCTTCCTGGAAGTCAGTGTTTTGCTAGCAGCCTTCAGATGAAGATGTGGAACTCTCAGCTCCTCCTGTACCATGCCTGCCTGGATGCTGCCATGTTCCTGCCTTGATGATAATGGACTGAACTTCTGAACCTCTAAGCCAGCCCCAATTAAATGTTGTTCTTGTAAGACTTGCCTTGGTCATGGTGTCTGTTCATAGCAGTAAAACCCTAACTAAGACACTCTCCCCATCCAAGACTCCCCTGTTGCAGACCGATATTCTGTCTGGTTTGGCTTCAAAATGTTGTGTCCTGTGCTGTTGTTCTGGTCCACGGGTCAGGGTTGTGAAGAATGGAGACAAGGCAGAGGTTCTGAAGTCAAGTCTCAAGTCTCCTTTATTGTTTCTCTTCTATTGGCACATATTCACTCTTGTTCATTCCTTTTAACCCTATTTACTCATATACCTCTTAACTCTATTGACTGTATATATCTTCTTAACTCTATTGACTGTATATATTCTTACAAGGAAATCCTGGGTATTTATAAGCACACGCAGGAGAACACAGGTGAAAACATTTTACCATGTGCACTATGCAGCTGGGGTCACTAAACAGCAAAACAAGCTATGTGGGATAAACAAGATATTTGTTAGAGTGTGCTCAGCTGTTGTAGGCTGCTGAAAAACCAAGTCTCTATCAGGGTATATGGTTCCAGATGGCTGCAAAGATGATAGCTGCTTTCTAGCCGCTTTCTGCTTAAAGTCGGCTCCCTACACTCCCCCTCATTGGATTCAGTCCTAATGTATGCAGTTCAGAGCGTTCTCCAAGTCTCCGTTTGGGTCCCCACTTTCTTCCTCCTCATACTTGCCCACCTTCCTGGGTTTGCTTGCTATTGCTCAAGTCAGTCAGAATGAGGCCCTGCTCCTGTCTTCTCATTTCCAAGTTAACACCGAAGCTTGCCAATTCTGTCCTAAACATCGCCAACCTGTTGCCACGACAACAGCCTATGTTGATCCACTTCCTAGTTTGTCCCTGATTTGCAGCAAGCAGCAGGAGGCAGGACTCCACACCTGCTCTATTCTGTGATCAGTAGAGCTTTCTGAAGCTCAAATTCTATCCTGTAACTTTCTGTCCCAAATACTTTCAGATTTCATCACCATCCTTGAACAAAGGCCAGAGGCCAGATGTGTCCCTACAACTGTTAAAGTCTCATCACTCTTCACTTTCACCCTAATCAGTCCTGGGTGGAATGATACCCCACTCCCAATTCATGCCTACCATCAATCTCAGACTATAACCTTAACGGGCCACTGGGTCTTTGCAGATAGAATAGTCAAAGACTGAGATGAGCTAAAAGTAGCCTCTAAGTTCAATGATTGGTGTCCTTGAAAAGACACCCAGAGAGAGACTATGTGAAGATGGAGCTGGGTGTGGTGGTTCACATTCGTAATCCCAGCCCTTGGAAGCAAGATAGTTATAGGTTTGACGCTGTCTGAGCTTTTCCATGGGTTTTAGGCTAGACTGGGATGCATAGTGAGAGCTGGTCTTAGAAAGAGGGGGAGGAGAGAGAAAGAGAGAAAGAGAGAGAGAGAGACAGACAGAGACAGACACACAGAGAGAGACAGACAGAGACAGACAGAGAGACAGACAGAGACAGACACAGAGAGAGAATATGAATAGGCAAGGTTGGAATGATGGAACATCACTGAAGAACAAACAGCTGGGCTGTAATGCCAGTACTCAAGAGGCTCAGGGAGGAGGGTCCTGAGTTTGAGGACAGTTTAGGCTACATAACAAACTCAAGATTGGTGGGGATTACACGGTGTAACCTAATCTCAACTGGAAAAAGAAAAGATAAGAAAAGAAAAACATGAAGAAAAAAGGACACTAAAGATCGTTGGACCCAAAGATTCAAACCAGGGAACGCACTCCCCAAGAAACACTCATGGACAACAGATTCTATGCAATAACATAAGGTGTATTGATGATAAGATGATAACCAGTGCACTGGGGCTCCCCTACGTGCAGGTAAGAGGAACCCTGAGCCGAAGCTAAAAGCAGCTTATATACCATTTTTACAGAGTTCACAAGGACAGTTAATTACTTCTTAAACAATAACCATAAAGACTTTCAAACAACTGTTCCCAGGCCCGGTTTCTAGGTAACTCAAATTTGCACCTTATCTTTACAGCAATGAGGGTTAGCTTAAGTGGCTTCTGTTTACCCAGGTGTACTGTGTTAAGGGCTCATCTCCCTGATACTCTTATCTTGGGCCCTTCTTCCTGGAATGTGTTTGAGTCTTTGGAATGTGGTCCTCCCCAGACATGTGGGGGGGGGGGGGGGGGGGGGGGGGGGGGGCAGCTAATGTTTGAGTGCAAACCGAAACTCAAACTTAAGGATCTTTTTAATTTTAAGTTCAAGCTGAGACCTGAAATTCTTACATTCTTACATTCTTACAGGATCATTGGAGCCACCAGGAAGCATTGTCCCCTAAGAGCTTCAGGGAGAGGACAGTTTCCAAAACCTTGATTTTGAACTTCTAGTCTCCGTAAGAGTGAGCGAGGAGATGCTTACAGGTGGCGAAGACTGAGAGGTAGAGATCTACCTCTACCTGGGGGGGCTGAGATAGGAGGGAAACCTTGCAAGGGTCCAGGGGGTGAATGGAGGATGATCAAGATGAACCAGGTTCAGTTGGATTGTGCCTCAGGTAGGAGCTTGTGGGGTATTAGTTTCTAGAAGGGAAAACATTTGTAGAGACTTGCCAAGTCCTCTGCAACCTGCTATATCCCTCCATTCCCTCACCCCTCGAGTTTCCTCTTCCCACTCCTTAACTGCACCCATATCTCCCCTGGGCCTCAGGAGGCTTCTGCCTCCTGGTGTCTGTCTCTGCCAGCTCAGGAGAAGCCAGAGCAGGTCTTACCTCCTGATTTCTTGAGGCTGAGCTGTCCCTGTGTGAGTAGGTTCTATTCGGGGTATTCCAAGTGTTCCTACCATATGCATCTAAATCTCATGTATTTTTTTCTGCCCTAAATGGTAGGGACAGTCTCTCAGTGTGAAGAACATGGGCTGAGAGGCCGCCAGGATGTGAATCACCGTTGCAGCAATGGACCTTTGGGCAAATGGTTAACCAAAACCTCTTCATCCTCAACATGGGAATAATGACATTGTCCTTGGAGGCTGTTGTATATAATCTCTGGCATACAGTACGTGATCAATAGTTCATGCTGATTAACCAAGTGATTGGATAATCATTGCCATAATTATTACCAAGATCAGGGAGCTTCATTTTTCTTTTATTTGTTTCATTTTGCAGACTGGAAAGGGGGAGACATATTAGACCACCCAAGGTTGATTGACAGCTGGCCTTAGTTGTCACTGGAGTTCTCTGCTTTCTTTAGGGTGACCTCTTGGGAGCATATAGGGGTGCAGGATGGTTGGGGTTGTACGGCTGTGCTGAGACGCAGCTTAGGCCTTCGGCTGAGGGCAGATGGGGAAGGACCTGCAGGGTTTGCTGCAGGAGTTGATTGTTGGCAAAGGCTGGGTCCTCCTCCTGTGCTTTTGCACACGTGACATTCATGCTTGTGGCTTATGCTCCGTCTTCCTTCCCGGTCTGGTTTGTGCTGACCCTGCAGCTGCCCTTGTGCTCTGGAATATCATGTTTTTTGTTTTCTTTTTAAAAATAATAGTACGGTTTAAAGGACAGAGGTGAAGGTGAAGAGCCACAGGCCTATGGGTAGAGGAGGAGCTGAATAATGAGCTTGGGATATCTCTGGAAAGAAACAGAAAAGGCAGGAACCTTCTGTGGTTCTGCTTGGCCTGGAGCAAGGCCACATAGGTGAGAGTCCATCAGAGCATCTTATTGTGGAAAAGGTCTCTGTGGAGCCTGGCTAGAGGAAGCCAGACTTGCTGTGGCAACCCTGACCCCTTCCTGTAGACCCTGATGAGAGCATGCAGGTTTGCCAAGTCATGGTCCTCCTGGCCTGGCTTCCTGAGCCAGAGGTGAAGAGCCGAAGAACTGTGGGACACTTCTGCTGGATAGTTTGCATGATTCCTCAGCTTTGGGTTAGCGCTGCAGAAGCCCTTGATCTTGTGTGTACTATCTCTTAACCCTTCCTCAGATTCTACCCAGCAAATAAAAGAATGATCTAGGCTGGGTGGTACACAGCTGTAATCCCAGCCCTTGGAATGTAAGGGCAGGAGGAGTAATAATTTAAGGTCACTTCTCAAATGTATGGCAGGACCAGCTTGGGCTATTGAAACCCTGTCTCAAAAAGCAAATATATATATTTGCTGGTGCAAAGGAGGTTGTCTCAGCTTGGGTGAGGGCCTCTCCATAGCCTGTCTCCTACAGAACTCAGTCCCAGCCCACAGAAGTGGAAAGAGACTCCTAGGTGTTCGGGGCTTCTTTCTACAACAACAGCCTAAGACTGTAGCCCTTTTGGGGTGTGTGTGTGTGGGGGGGGTGTACTGATTGGAAGGTGTGGATGGTGGAAGCTGAACAGGGAGAAAAGATTGAGAAGAAGCAAAGGGCTGAACGAGGAGTGGATGGTACAGAGGTGTGAACATGTGAGGGAGGCTGAGGGATGAGCAGGCGGTGTGACTGAGGTGAGCAGGTGAGTGTGGCTGAGGTGAGCAGGTGAGTGTGGCAGAGGTGAGCAGGTGGTGTGGCAGAGGTGAGCAGGTGGTGTGGCAGAGGTGAGCAGGTGAGCAAGGCTGAGGGATGAGCAGGTGAGTGAAGTTAATCAGCCCTTCCCCCTCCCTCCATGGGTGTCAAGTCTCTTTCTTCTTGGAAGATATCACATAAATGTTACCACCTTAGTCATTTTGAGTGTCCAGTTCAGGGGCATTAAGTACATTTCCATCTGCCTAACCACCCCACTTCTCTTTCCAGGATACCTTCATCATTTGAAATTGAAACTAGCATGCCCAGCCCTCTTTCCCGGGGACTGGTGACCACAGATTGGGGACTGGTAACCACAGCTTGCATTAAGGACATTTACATACTGCCTAACCACAAGCCCTTCTCTTTCCAGGATGCCTTTATCTGAAAGGACATGTGAAACTGAAACTCCGCACTCATCACACATGCCACATCCTCTTCCCCGTAGTCCTGGCAACCCCTGCCTCCTACAGCTGTAACTTTCACTGGGGACCTCATATGCTGGAATCACTATTTTGGGTCATCTCTTTTTATGGTTGAATTTGAGTCATCTCCTCTTATGGTTGATTTTAAATTACATTTGTGCAACCCTGCTTCTCTGACACATGTTTCTAAGACCTCTCTAGTAAGTGCCTCCTGCTAATGTTTGGTGTACAATGCCCTGTGCTGTCTGTGCCCCACACAGGCACCACTACACCTTGTCCTCTAATCCTTACAGCTATCTGTAGGGAGCCGACTTTAAGCAGAAAGCGGCTAGAAAGCAGTTATCATCTTTGCAGCCATCTGGAACCACTTACCCTGATAGAGACTTGGTTTTTTAGCAGCCTACAACAGCTGAGCGCACTCTAACAAATATCTTGTTTATCCCACATAGCTTGTTTTGCTGTTTAGTGACCCCAGCTGCATAGTGCACATGGTAAAATGTTTTCACCTGTGTTCTCCTGCGTGTGCTTATAAATACCCAGGATTTCCTTGTAAGAATATATACAGTCAATAGAGTTAAGAGGAATATGAGTCAATACGGTTAAGAGGAATATGAGTGAAGAGGACAATATGCGTTAGTAGAGGAGTCAAAGAGAAACAATAAAAGAGACTTGAGACTTGACTCCAGAACCTCTGCCTTGTCTCCAATTCTTCGAGATTCTAGCCCCGTGGACCTGAGCAGCAGCGCAAGCCAAGCCAGCCAGAGTACCGGTCAGCAACAGCTATCCTGGTTGCTAGGTTCTGGTGTCACTGTCCTTTCAGATAATCAGGAACATGGGACACAGAGAGGTGGTGTTGGACTTAATGATCTAAAACCAGGTGACACGCTCCCCCAGAGACACTCATGGATATGGGACTCACTGCAATAACATGAGGTTAATTGATAAATTGATAAAAACCAGTGCACTGGGGTTCCCTTGTATGCCAGCAAGAAGAACCCCGAATTACAGCTGAGGGCAGCTTATATACTATTTTTACAGAATTTATGAGGGCAGTTATACAATTACCTCTTAAACATTAACCATAAAGGCCAAACTCCAACAGCCGTTCTCAGGCTCGGTTTCTGTTCCCAAGCCCAGTTGCTAAGTAACTCAAATTTGCACCTTATCTTTAAAAGAAGGTAGCTTCTGTTTACCCAGGTTTTACTGTGCTAAGGGCTCATAAACTATTATCTTGGGCCTTTCTTCCTGGAATGTTTGTTTGAGTCTTTGAAATGTGCTTATTTTACATTATTTGAGTGTAATCGAATTGAGTGTAATATTTGAGTGTGAATCGAAACTCCAAGCCTAAAAATCTTTTAATTCTGAAATTACATTCTTACAGTGGCATAGCCTGGGGATGGTGGGCTGCAGGGCAGGACTTGAGGGCTGACAGTCGCATCTGAGAGTCTGTTGCTTTCTCCAGTCCTCTGGCCACAGCCTGGACTTTAGAGATAGATCTGAGTAGAACTCATATCCAGTTTCTGCTTATGGTGTCTTCCCTGTCCACTGGGATTTTGAAGTTAACATGATCTGGACTGACTTACCCAGTTTTCATAAATATGTTCTTCCTATGGCTTTTTGTAGGGAAGAAAGACTCCTAGGCCCTTTTCCCTTGTGTGTGTGTGTGTGTGTGTGTGTGTGTGTGTGTGTGTGTGTATACACATGTCCATTCCTATGCCAGAAGCTGATGTCAGGCAAATTCTTCTCTTCTATCACTCTCTACATTATTATTATTTGAGACAGATTCTCTCAGGGGACTTAGAGTTCACTGATTGGTTGGACTGGCCAGTCAGTCAGTCTCCAAGATCCTCCTGTCTCCATTTTCCAGTGCTCAGATTATAGGTGTGTGCTGCCACAACCAGCTTGGGTTTTAGGAATCGCATGCTTGTGTTGTAAACATTTTACCCATGGAGCTGTATCCCCAGTCCCTCCCACCTCTTGTCAGGGAAGGAGATCTGGATGCTTCTATTCCTGCTGGTCCCTTTGTTCCTGAACCTTGTCTCTTTCATTACTTGCAAGCTTGCCCCACCAAGGCTTTCTCTTCCTTTTGCCTGACTTATTGCAGCAGCCCTTGAACTGGGCTCTAATCTCCTTTCAGCCTTGTCTGCCATGGAAACCAGAGGCCGCCAACTGGAGCATCGCAGGGATTCAGGCACACGGGTGCAGGAGGCATGGTCTGCTTCTGCTTGGTTGATAGTCCTGGCCCAATGGTCTCTTCAGTGGATGCATCTCCACTGAAAGAACAATCTCTTTTGTTCTTTCATGATCACTCTGATCGTGGGTCTCAGAGCAGCATAAGCCTCCCCCTGTCAAATCCTCTTTACCTATCTTTCCAGCCCCATCTTCAGAGCTCCCCACTCGCTCCTACCTGCAGAAAACTCAACTGTTGTAGCTTCCAGAGGCCACTTACATTGCAGTCACCATGGCTAAGCTGAGGACCCCATGCAGTGTAGCAGCTGAACCTCTTCCCTGTCTCAGGGCCCTGGTCTCCTTCCCACCTGCACTCCATTAAGCTGGTTGAATGATGGTGAACGATTGTGGGAAAAAGAACTTCCAGTGAGGACTGGAGCCCACAGAGTCAAAACTCAGAACATCGTGATGTAAGATGACAATGCCAGTCCTGATCCAAGCTTCTTCCCAGAAGTGACAGCAATGCCAACATTGAACACATCCAAGCAGATGAGAATATTTCACTGTATGTCGGTAGAGACCAAGTCCCAAAGAGGCCCAGATGGTTAGCTCTAGACACCAAGAAAAGAGTTGACCAAGGCTGGGCACACACTCAGTGAGAGGGCTTGCCTAGCACACTCAGAGTCCTGGATTCAGTATCCAGCACCAGAAAGTCAGAGTTGGCTGTAAAACATAATAGGATACTGATTTATTAGTTGGCTGGTTGCTTTCCTTGTTGTAGACTTGCTCAACAGACTAGGCATGTAGAGATGCCGTTTCTCTGCTTTTTATCCACATCATGATGTCTCTCTTCTATCTTCATCTCTCGATGTGTCAGGAAGTGCTTTGAATGTAGGGGAATTAGGTCAGGAGCTCTGAATGTGAGGCTCTGGCTGGGTGGAGAATGGAGAAGGATATCCCTTCCACGGAGAATGTCACACTTAGGAATGGCTGTGTCTAGCCACCACACTACTTCCAGTATAGAGGCTTGAGAACAGATGGTGGGCTGTTGGGAGCCAACTTCTAGCAGAAAGCGGCTAGAAAGCAGCTATCATCTTTGTAGCCATCTCGAGCCATATACCCTGATAGAGACTTGTTTTTTAACAGCCTACAACAGCTGAAGCACACTCTGATAAATATCTTGTTTATCCCACATAGCTTGTTTTGCTGTTTAGTGACCCCAGCTGCATGGTGCATGTGGTAAAATGTCTTCACCTGTGTTCTCCTGCTTGTGCTTATAAATACCCAGGATTTCCTTGTAATAGAGTCAATAGGAGTCAATAGGAGACAATATGAGTCAATAGGGGGCAATAAAGGAGTAACCAGACTTGACTACACACACTGGTTTGTCTCCATTCTTCTTGCCCCTCCATCTCTACTCTCTCTCTTGACCAGAGCACTTAGCCCCAAGCGTGGGGCAGAGTGGTCCGCAACATAGTAGCCCCCAAGTGGGGGGCAGAATGGAACGGAGCGGGCCGTTACAGTGGACCAGGGTCCTATGCAGCCAGAGAGATGGCACCTGGTCCCTATCTTAAGAAAGACAGAGGATCCTGAAGGTGTGGGCATCCTTTATCTGAACCATGTGGGATTTTCACTGTGGATGAATTATTAGTTACATGAGGCTGGAAAGAAAGAGATGGATGTGCTTGCTCAGGCTGACTGACCCTGGCGACAGCAGACAGACTCTGAAGTATAAATTACACAGGACCCTTTTTTTTTTTTTTTGAGGCAGGGTCTCTCTACATAGCTCAGTCTGGCTCTGAATTCATCATTCTCCTGCCTCAGCATTCCCAGTGCTAGCAACACCTGATGCAAATCATGATTTTTTAAAAATATAATAAATATTCCCCTGTACACAAGTACTCCAGCTACTCAAAGCTAGGGGCTTCTGAGAGTCTCCCCAGCCTGGACCATGGGCAGCAGCCAGACTATGTCCCTCTTAGATTAATCTAGACAACTTTCCTCCATAGACTCCATTTTAGTTTCCTCTCTCAAATTCTGCCATCTGGAAGCCCCACACAAGCGACACTTGAAGTTTCAGAACTTCTTGTCCCAGGGGCTTCTGGCCTCCATTTGCAGTAGCTCTGCTCAGCACCCTATGGCTGCAGCAATCCAATGTGTCTGTAGCCATTGTCAGATGTACTGGGGTGAAGGGGACACAATATTGGCAGCCATTGGGACCCTCTGATCTACCACACAGATACTTAAAGCCTTTCTTACCACGTGCCATGCTTTCAGAGTTCGAACCGGTGGCCTCTGGTTATAATTATAGCTAAAGATCAGGTTCAGAATGAGGAAGTGGGCGTGGACTGTACAAGTTGCTGGGGTATCATGGGACCCACTTTGCTCTGAAATGGTTTCAAGACCTTGGGCAAGCAGATTGTACTTAAAATTCACATTTGCTGGCCAATCAGTGAGCAGAGTTAACAGTCTTCAAACTGCAGGTGTCCTCTGATGTTGGGAGCTGACTTTAAGCAGAAAGCGGCTAGAAAGCAGCTATCAGCTTTGCAGCCATCTTGAGTCATATACCCTGACATGAGACTTGGTTTTCAACAGCCTACAACAGCTGAAGCACACTCTGATATCCCACATAGCTTGTTTTGCTGTTTAATGCCCACAGCTGCAAGGAGCATCCACGCCTACAAAGCACGTGGTACACGTGTTATCCATGTGCTATCCACACCATACATGCCTGTAAGGCGCACGAGCTGTCCACTCCTGTGAGGCTTACATCATCTCCACACCTACAAGGCATGTGGTATCCACGTGCCTACAAGGCACGTGGCAAAAGCCTATAAATACCCCAGATTTCCCTTCAATAAAGGAGATGTGAGAGACGTGAGACTTGACTACAAATCCTCTGGCTTGTCTCTATTCTTTGCGTCTTCCCCCTACTCTCTCTCTTGTTAAACCCTGACCCTTGGACAGGAGCAGCAGCACAGGCCGGGATGTTTTTGGCCCCCAAGCCAGGCAGAGTACGGGTCTTTACACTCTGAAGCTGGGACAAAACCAGTCCCCCCACTGGGGCTTGCTGGCTGGGGGCCATGAGTCATATGGCAGGGCCAGTGCTGTGTGACTACTATTCTCTTCGTGGAAGCTGCATTAAATCAAGCTATCAAGCTGTTGGCTTAGCAATTTATGGAGACTTTATAGTCTCCATAAAAAAAACAGATTTGAAAAATTCTAGCTCCTTGTCCCCAGATACCTCTGAAACTGGTTAAGAAGGTCTTAGGGTTTAAACCAAGGTTTGTCAGGTTTGGTGGCACATGCTTTGGCTGGTTAAGCCATCTCTATCACCTCTGTTGTCCTTATTTTTCTGTGTCTCCTTTCTAGACATTGTGCCATGCATGATGGACAACTTCTAAGTCCACTTCGTACCGCCTGTAGTTCTGATTAAACCCTCGCTTCTGAAAGGCTTTGCTGACTATGCATGGGAAGTGTTCCAGGGGGCTAGCAAATTGAGTCCCCCATGAACTCAGTCTCAGCTTGTAAACTATGTTTCGGGAGCCAGATTTCAGAAATCTGAGTCCTTATGATTTTATGAAATCCTTGTGATTTCTTTTTTTAGTTAAAAGAAGTTTACTTCTTGTTATCTATGTGTCTCTGGGTGTCTGTGTGTACTTGTGCCTTAGGTCAGAAGAGGGAGTCCATCTCCTGGAGCTGGAGGTATAGGAGGTGAGCCTCCTGGGAACAGAACTTTGTCTTCTGTGAGAGCAGAATGTGCTTCTAACTGTCTCTCCAGCCACTCTGTGATTTCTCTAAAGCTGTCTAGGTTTTCTCTCACCTACAAAATGGCCATAAACACAGGACTTCACCATAGAATGATAAATGCTCTGGGGAAAATGTCTAGCCATTTGAAAAATTCTCAACCTATGTAAGCTATTCTCGTCTAATTTGATGTAGTCATCACTGGCTCAGAACTGTAAACAGCATGTTGGGGAAGCCAAAGAGATTAAGTACCCAAGGCAAAGAGGTTGGGAAAACAGAAACATCTATATACATACAGCACCCAGTAGTCCATGTGGCATGGACTGAGCCAGTGTGTTGGTTGTAGAAGTGGGATTCATGCCACCCCAGTGTGCTGAGTCCTGCAGATAAGAACAGCTGCTTTAAGGGAATGAGAAGTTGTGTGTTGAAACATGGGATCTCTTAGCATTTTAATTGTTTCCAGAAAACAAACAGGCCTTGATTTAGAGAAAGGGCAGTTGGCAACTGTTGGTGCTGAAAACCAGCAGAAGTTTCTGCATTCACTTCAGTCGCAGCTCAGAAATAACCAAACCTGAAGCACTGTTTGGAATGGCAGCGCTCAGGGTAGAGATGCCACCAATCACGTTAGTCCCAGCAAAGAGACATCGGTATCCTGAGAATGGTTGTTAATGAGTCCTTTATTTCCCTAGGCTTCTTGGATCCCGTAGCTGTTAGAACCAATGTAACTATCAAGTGCGAGGAGTATTCAATGAGAAACTTGAATATTTTTCCATTAATTTATTTAGTTATTCACTTTATATCCCTATCACAGCCACTTCCTTGTCTCCCAGCCCCCCTCCTATATGTCCCCTCCTCCCACTACCCCTCCCCTTTGCCCCTGAGAAAAAGGAGGACCTCCCCCCCCACCCTCTTGAACCAACCCACCCTGGCACCTCAAGTCACTGCAGGACTAGGGACATCCTTTCCCACTGAGGCCAGACAAGGCAGCCCAGTTAGGGAACAGGATCCACAGGCAGGCAACAGAGTCAGGTCAGCTCCCACTCCAGTTGTTGGGGGACCTGCATGAAGACCAAGCTGCACATCTGCTACGTATGTTGGGGGAGGGGTTAGGTCCAGCCTGTGTATGCTCTTTGATTGGTGGTTCAGTTTCTGGGAGCCTCCAGGGGTCCAGGTTATTGACTCTGTTGGTCTTCTTGTGGAGTCCCTGTCCCCTCCAAGGGAACTTGTCTTATTAACAAATGGTGCTGGGGTGGCTGGTAACCACAAATAAAAGAAAGAGGGCAGTGTAGCCAGACACAGTGGCTCATCCTGGCTACTGGGAGGCTGGGGCAAGAAGACAACCCGTGACATTGAGGCCAGCCTGGTCCGACAAATGGGTTTCAGGCCGACTGAGTCACAGAGTAAGACCCTGTATCAATAAACACAAGTGGGAGCCTTTTCTACACACTCTACACAGATTACCTCAGAGGGAATGGATGGAAGGGCTTAGTGCTTGGGAGACTGAGGCAAGAAGATCGTGAATTTGAGACCAGCTGAGTCAAATGTCGAGAGCTGATCTCAACAGGGTAAAGCAAAAAGGAACAACCAGCAAAACGAACACAAATAAGTCCCACACCTCCAAATACTTTAGGAGTATGTCGTCATGACCTCGGAGTAACCAATGGTTTCTTAAGTACGACACTAAAAGCACAAATGACCCTGACCCCTGTCCCCGAAAGGTGAATTGTGTTAAAAGGGAACCATCAGGAAATGACAAGATGGACCACTGAAGAAGAAGATTCAGCGCAGAAAAACACTAGTTTCGTGCAAGCCTGAGGCCCACCATACCTCTCCACAACCCTAAGGAGCCGTAAGTGGTAGTACGCATGCGTGTGGTAGTACGCATGCGTATGCCGCCTACAAAAGTTAAGACAAGGAGACTAGCCCAGGAACCTGTGAGCCAGCTAGCCTGGAGCGCACAACACGGCAGTGAATTGAGAGATGCTCGGCCTCAACAAGGTGAAGAGTAGCAACAGCACGTGTCTGAGCCTGTGTGCACACACAAGGAAGCACACTGTAGTAATTTTTTATTTTTATCGTTTATATATGTTACGTCCTGACCACAGTTTCCACTACCTCCACTCCTTCCAGTCCTCCCATAACCTCCTTTCTCCCCTAGACCCACTCTTCCTCAGTTTCACCCCCCACCCCTAGAAAAAAAGAGCAGGCCTCCCAGTGAGGCATAACAAATTAGAGTAAAGGTCAGACACAAACCCGAGTATCAAGGCTGGATGATGAAACCCAGTAGGAAGAAAAGGGTCCCAAGCACAGGCGAAAGTGTCTGAGATACCCCACCCTCCCACTGTTAGAGCCCACAGAAACATCAAGCTATACAGCCATAACATACATGCAGAGGACCTAGCCTGGACCCATATAGGACCTGTGGTTGTCTCTCCAGTCTCTGTGAACTCCTATGAGCCCTGTGTAGGTGATCCTGTGGGTTGTATTCTCATGGTGTCCTTCACTCCTCTGAATCCTAGAATCCTTCCTCCCCCTCTTCTATGTGGTTCCCCTGCCTTTACCTAGTGTTTGGTTGTGGGTTCCTGTATCTGCTCCCATAAGTTGACAACTGGGCTAGGCACTGATCTACAAAAATAGCAGACTATCGTTAGGAATCATTTCATTGACTCCCCTCCCCACCTGGTTGTATTTGGTTATATTCTGGGTCTCTGGGCTGCCCAGCATCTGATTCCTGGCTATTCATGATAAATATTTCAAACATTTATTTTTATCATTACCCCTCTCCTCTCTCTCTCTCTCTCTCTCTCTCTCTCTCTCTCTCTCTCTCTCTCTCTCTCTGTGTGTGTGTGTGTGTGTGTGGCAGTGCAGCTACCTCTGAGGTCAAAGGTATCAGATCTCCCTAGAGATGGAATTACAGGGGATTGTGAACTGCCTTACTGCCCAGAGTGGGTGCTGGAAAGTCAAATCTGGGTCCTCTGCAAAAGCTGCACCTGTTCTCATCCATGGAGTTGTTAGAAATAACAGCTCTGTCAATATTTTGACAAAATACAGAGTGAGAAAAACTATTTGCACATACAAACTTGTACACAAGCATTCACAATTGCCTTATTTATCACAGACAAAAAAAGTAGAAATAAGCAAATGCCTATCGGCTGATAAATGGATAAAAATGTGGTATATTTATACAACAGGGTACTACTAGCCTATAAAAGTGGATTGTAGGGAGCCGACTTTAAGCAGAAAGCGGCTAGAAAGCAGTTATCATCTTTGCAGCCATCTGGAACCATTTACCCTGATAAAGACTTGGTTTTTCAGCAGCCTACAACAGCTGAGCACACTCTAACAAATATCTTGTTTATCCCACATAGCTTGTTTTGCTGTTTAGTGACCCCAGCTGCATAGTGCACGTCGTAAAATGTTTTCACCTGTGTTCTCCTGCGTGTGCTTATAAATACCCAGGATTTCCTTGTAAGAATATATATACAGTCAATAGAGTTAAGAGGTATATGAGTCAATACAGTTAAGAGGAGTGAACAAGAGTGAATATGCGCCAATAGAAGAGAAACAATAAAGGAGACTTGAGACTTGACTCCAGAACCTCTGCCTTGTCTCCATTCTTTGAGACCCTGACCCAGAACAGCAGCTCGGTCCTCAACAGTGGATAACTATAGATATATATAGTACACTCCCTGAATGTTGAACATCAGAACCAAACGTAAAGGCTACATGTCTTCATATGTGCACACATACATGTTTATGTGTGTGTACCTGTGTGAATATGTCTGAGATTCTCTCCTAGGCCTGGAGTTCAGCAATTAGGCTGAACTGACTGGCCCATGAGCCCCAAGGATCCTTTTGTCTTTTCCTCTCCAGAGCTAGCCTGGAGCTAGCTTGGAATGACAGGTATGCACCACCACACCTGGTATCTCCAAAGCTCTCCTCTTACAAGCCTGTGCCAATGCCCCTGGAATAAAGGACTTTACTCTTTTTTTTTTTTTAAATCTTATTTTATCTTTACTAGTGTGTCTGTGTGCAGGTCTGTATCTGTGAGTCCAGTTGCCCTCAGAGGTCTAGGAGGGTGTTAAGAGGGTTTCAGGTACCTTGGAGTTGGACTGACAGGCAGCTGCTGGCCACCTGATGTGGATCCTGAGGGCTGATCTCAGATTCTCGATATTGCCTGAAACTGCTGAGCCATCATCTCTCCAGCTCTCGAAGCTGCGATTTTAATCGTTCTCTGTGCCTAAAATAAGCAAGTTCACAAGCCAGAAAGTTTTCCAGAAACTAGGGGAAGAGGAAGAGGAAGAGGAAGCAGCTGCTACTGGGTGAAGGGCTTCTTTGGGGGATTTGAAAATATCCTGAAACCTAGGAAAGGGTGGAGTACAATCATGTGACTATCTGAAAATTCAATTTACATTAATGGTTGCAAAATATATCTCAATAAAAAATAGCTACTAGTGATATTTCTCTGTGTGTACCTGCTATGTCTCTCTACTCTGTCCTCCGTTTTCTTCCTTCTAAGTTACTATAAGCCAAGTATTTTATAATTATTTGTGATATAGAACAAACTAATTGTGTCCCTGTTACTTTTGATCTTGTTAGTTTAGCTCATTTTAATTTTCCTTTCCTTTATCTTTCTTTCTTAGACTGGACCTTGTGTATCCCAGGCTGGCCTTGAACATGTTACACAGCTAAGGATGGCCTTGAACTTCCGATTCTCTCACTATCTTCTGAGTACTGGGATCACAGGCATGCACCACCACACTTGATATCTGGGAGTCTAGGATTTGGGACTGTAAGGCAAGCCCTCTACCAACTGTTTAGTTCACCTCTCTAGTCTCCTAAATATTGCTGAACAGACACTATCAGCACGTGAAAGACTTGTGGTCTCTTAAGTTACACAGCTTTCTTTAATTTGACAATATCAGAGACACTGATTAAACATTTCAAACAATCTCATGATGTGCCCTTGATAATTCTGTTACCTGAAATGTAGTGCTCATGTGTTGAAGGCTTACTTTTCAGCCACTGAGAGTGATCAGCTCACAAGGACTCTGACCTAATTGATTGATTAGTCTGATGATCGATTCATGATGTGATGGCTTTGTTGAGAGGTGGTAGAAACCTTTGGAGGTGGGACCAAGTTAGAAGAAGTAGATGACAGGAGCAAAGCCTTCAGGCCTCTCCTGTCCTGGACCTTGCTTTCTCTCTGGTTTTCTTCCTCTGTTTCCTGGTTGCCACTAGGAGAGCAGCTGGGTTCTATCAAACCCTTCCCACCAATTTTTTCCCTTGCTCAACTCCAAAGCAATGGAGCCAGGCCTTCCTGGACTGAAATCTATGAATCATAGGAAGCAATAAATCTTTCAGTCTTTAAGCTGTTTATCTTCGGTTGTAATCACAGCAACAAAAATCTCACCGAGGAATCTGTCTGTCTTGGTGGTTTCTGCTGATTCTTGCTCATGGCTCTAGTTTAATTCCTAGTATATCTTGAAATTTTACTATAAATCTGTGTTCTCTCTCTCTTTCTCTCTCTCTCCCTTTGTCTCTCTATCTTTCTCCTTCTGTCTCCCTGTTTGCCTCTGTGTCTGTCTCTTTTGCTGTCTCTCTGCCTCACTGTCTGTCTGTCTGTCTGTCTGTCTTCCCCCCCCCCTCTCTCACTCTCACTCTGTGTGTGTGTGTGTCTGTCTGTCTGTCTCCCCCCTCCCTCTGTGTGTGTGTGTGTGTGTGTGTGTCTGTCTGTCTGTCTGTCTGTCTGTCTGTCTTCCTCTCTGTCTCTGGCTTTCTCTGTGCCCATGTTGGTATTGAGGCACACGTGTGGAAACCAGAGGACAAATTGCAGATGTCCGTTCTCTCCTTCCACCTTGTGGGAAACAATTATCAGTTATCAGGATTGGTGGCAGTCGCCTTCATCCACTAAACCTTCATATCCCCAGCGCTATCATCCACCCCTTACTCTCCTGTCTAGAGTGGAAAGTCTTGGGTCTGTGTAAGATCAGCTGTTCCAATGATGCTTGTCGTCTGCTCACTCCTTAGTTTCCTTTCCTGATGGGGGCCAATGTGTCTGCAGCTCTCTCACCCCACCCAGCTCTCTCTCAGCCCCAGCTCTTGGGCTTCGGTTTCCTTCTTGGCTGTAGGATTTTCTCTCTTTAGTAAGCAGCCAATGTGTCTGCAATGACACTCATCGTTTTGAACGTGTTGTCTCAGGTGCTTCTGGGAGGAATCTGAGGTTTTGGTTGGCCATTCTACACAAACTGCCCATTGCTGGAACGAGAGTTCGCTCTGTAAAGTGTAGTAAGGGTCCATGTGAGGGCGAGGGAAGGATCCTTCTGTGTTACTTTGGATAGGAATCCAACTGGTGCATCCATTCCTGAGGAAATTTTACGGTCAAAGGTGTGAAATTTTTTTGTATGTTTTTGTTTCTGTAATTTTCATCTCTATAGAGATATATTCTACCCAAACCACCATGGGTGTGTGCAAAGTTTCAGAAGCCAGGGTGTGTGTCACAATGTAGTGTTTCCTTAAGTTATGGGCCATTCAAGTTATTTTGAGCACGGGTGGTGGGAAGACAAGATGAAAGAGGAAGTAGTATTAACTTGAGAAATAATAGGCTTGAGAATTCTTCAGAAAATTAATAATGGAATCTGGAGGCCAGAGCACAACTCCTGGCTGTCCCTAGCTACAAAGGAATTTGGGTTTCAAAACGAGGTGTGGTTCATAAAACAGGGTAAATAAATACCATGGGCTTTGTCCCTCCATCTGTCCAGCCAGCCAATCACATATAGAAAGGACAGACACTGGTGGTCATTCCTAGTTGGTAGAATTGGTAAGATGACTTTTATTTTTGTATACATAATGCATACTTAGAGTTCTAAGTTTAATTTCAGCAAAGCTGAATCGTGTTTCTAGGAAAAAATAAAAATAAAAAGCAACAGCTGTTCAGGAAAGGCTACAGGAATGAGATAGTACAAAGTAGGGTAGGAGCCAGGCCAGGTGTGGTGAGAGCCAGGCCAGGTGTGGTGAGAGCC
>JANHMN010000013.1:14150873-14196897 GCA_030674055.1 Rhabdomys pumilio
TCTCTCTCTCTCTCTCTCTCTCTCTCTCTCTCTCTCTCTCTCTCTCTTTCTCTCTCTCTTTCTCTTTCCACCCCTTCCTCTGTCCCTACTATCCCCTCAACTCCCCTCCCCCTGCCCTAAATAAACCCTATTCTGTGCTATAACTTCATGTGGCTGGTACCTCAGGGGGAGGGATGCCTCAGCATGGGCCCGCAGAGGCAGCCCTGCCTCTCCACACCATAGGTACCTCTACCAAACATATCTCTGACTTCTTTTTCTTTTTATAAAACACAACATCTATT
The DNA here is from genome assembly GCA_030674055.1 of Rhabdomys pumilio. Lineage (NCBI taxonomy): Eukaryota > Metazoa > Chordata > Mammalia > Rodentia > Muridae > Rhabdomys > Rhabdomys pumilio. Next base: position 14,151,155 of record JANHMN010000013.1, read on the forward strand.
AACTGATGAATGAAGAGTTAAAATATGATATGTATAGACAATGGAATTTTATTCAGCTGTAACAGTGAAAGTATCTCATTTTCAGGAGTATGGGTACAGTTGGAAGATATTATATTACACTAAGTAACTCAGCTAAGGAACACACCTTATGTTCTCTCTCATGTGTGCATCTTGGCTTCTAGCTTCTCTGTATGTACATTTATGTGGGAGTGAGTGTATATGGACCTCAGAAAAATAGAAACGGGCCCATCAGAAGGGATAAAATATCCGTGAAGGAGGGGAAGTACTGGTGTGTGGTCTAAGTGGGGAGTGAGATGGGGAGATGGGGGCGGGGAAAGTCAGACAAAATTAATAATGTATGAGAGAGCCATAAAGAAGTCTGACACCTAATAATCTGATCAGAAAAAAGTAAATAATTTAAGCAGATCTAATTTATATAAACAGATAGAGCTTCCCCCAGAAGCCTGAGGTTATTAAATGAAAATTCCTCCCTCTGAATTATTTGCTGGTCAGTAAGGCCCCCAAACAGCACAGGCACGGTTGCTGAGGGCCACCAGAACTAGGTGAAACCATGTTGCTGAGGATGCTACTCACAGAGCAAGTGCAGGAACATGTTGTCATCAATAGTCTTACTCAGCTATGGACCTTCATGTGACAATACTGACCAGGTAGACAAGACAGGCAGGCACACTGATGCAATCAGTAGTGGCTAGTCTGTCATGCAAGTAACAGGTGCTCTCTGACTGGATTCCATGCCCTTCCCATATTGAGGAATTCACTGTTGGTACTGTGAACCTCCCCAGAGGCCCATGGCTGGAGAGAATGCAGGCCCTAGCGAGGAAGCTACTATTGTTTCACAAAGTAAAATGATGTGACTATCAACTAGCCCTCTAAATAGCTATGTTTATGCCCACACATTAGTGCTGCCACTGGCTTTGGTGAGAGAAGATGCTTTGTAAGATGTTCAGTAGTGACAGCAGACACCGGTGACTGGTCAGAGTGGGAATCAATAACTGACTGAATGCCCAGTCAGAAATGAGACATCTCTATTACCTTCTCCAAGGCTGAGGGAAGACCGCTGAGGAAAGGACGAAGTGAATGTAGGAGCTGGAGGGAGCAGGGGATGCTGGGTAGACCACTGACCTCCAAGCATGGCTTGGCCTCTACAGTCATGACGTAACAGCATCTGTGGTCACTTACACAAGATTTGGCCTGCTAACACATCGTTGGAGAAGGAGGAGGGACTCATGTCCAGTCCCTGAGGACTTCTGAGGCTGGTTGTAGAGAGGGAACTGACATCCCCAGGGTAAAATACCGGTGCTCCAGCAAATGGGCCTTCACCTATGTTCTTGTAAACATCTCTTCCTTTCTTTGTTTTTGTTTTGTTTTTCAAGACAGTTTCTCTGTGTAGCCCTGGCTGCCTGAGAAGTCACTCTGTAGACCAGGCTAGCCTCAAACTTAGAGACCCAATTGCCTCTGCCTCTTGAGTGCTGGGATGAAAGGCCTGTGTTACCATGGTCCAGCTTCCTGTAAGCATTCATTCTTAATGAAACTCACTGGATGGGGTAGTGGGGGAGGGGACATGAAGAGAGTAGAAAAGGGAAATTGGGAAGAGGAAGGAGTTAGTGAGAGGGGGAGAGAGGATAACAGAAATTGAAACACATTATGTACATATATGAAATCATCATAGTGAACCCCACAAATGTGTACAATACACAATTACAACTGTAATACACACTTGTAATACACACTAATAAAACCTCAATTGTTCCTCATGGAAAAAAAAAAGCCAGCCATTTCTACTGACTTACCCTTCAAAGTCCTCATCAAAGACCTAACCACTCACTCCTTGTTCTAAGAAGTATGGCCTGGGCAAGAAGTCAACCTGTGGACATCCAACAGAAAGTCTCAGCTTTCCATGTGTCCTTGGGTAAGTTACCCAGCTTTCTGTGCCCCGATTTCCTCCTCTGAAACTGGGGTCAAAAAGTGTCTTCCTCTTGAAGTTTTTCCTATGAGAAATTGAGGCAGAAAGGCATTAATGGGCTGTGTGACATGGCTATGCATACAGTAGGCTCTGGCTAAGAGTTGCTGTGGCTGACAGTGTTCACATTGTAGAGTCTGAGGAGAAGCTGGAGAATTGGCTGTGGCTCACACAAGGCCACAGAGACCGGTGATCCAACGGGGCTAGAAAGCCAGAGGAGAAATTGAGAGTAAACATTCTGAATTCTTTCCTGCTTCTGTTTTTCTTCACATTGTTTGTGGCTCTAACGTCTTCTTTTGAAGTTTGGATGGTGGTGCCTCCGGGTGAGTGTAGAAATGAGGGTTTGGTTTTCTTCTTGATTCTGTAAGATTTCCTGGTTCAGTGGCCTTCATAGTCACTTCCCTGCTAGAGGCATCAGCAAATTCAGGGACTCTTGAAAATCAGAAATGTCACCGGGCCTTTTTTGCTGCCTCTCTAGCTGTTTTTAGGGTAGCCAACAGAGACTGCTCTCCCCCTCTTGCTCTCCCCTCCCTCTGCTCTGCCCCCCTCTTTCTCTTCCCCCTCCTGCATGAGGGAGGAAGAGAGCAGAATCCAACTAGAGAAGGTGCCCATCTTTTCTCTGGGCTGCTTTGGGATGGAACTTGAAACTTGTTCATGTGGTAAATGAGGCAGTGGAGGCAGCAGGAACAAAGGTTTTCACCTGGGGAGAAGGAGGAAGGAGAACAGGAGGAAGGAGAGTGGGAGGGGGAGAGAGCAGGAAGGGGGAGAAGAGGAGGGAGAGAGAATAAGGGGGAAAAGAGGAGGTGAGAGAGCAGGAGCAGGGAGGGCTGGAGGTGGACTTCTGTCTGGTTCCCTCAAGCAAAGAATTTGCCTGATATAGCTCCTGGTAAGTTTCTCTGAGTCCCTAAGGATTCATCCAGAGCGCTACGTCTTTCCTGATGCATTGTAACCACCCTCCCCCCAACACACACACACACACACACACACACACACACACACACACACACACACACTCCGTTCCTTCACAATCCTCAGCTAGAATGCTTGGGTGGGAGCTAGTTATGAAGACTCTCATTTCTGAGTGTTGATAAAGCAGCTCAGGTGAAGAAGGGAGGGGGTAGTCCTGCTTCTCTGTGCTACTGGCTGGACTATCAGGGACCAGGACCCCCATGAGGAACAGCACTGTGAGTTATCTCAGAGAGCTGAGAGACAAAGACAATCCAGAGTCCAGAAATCCCACCTGTCAATGCCAGCAGGCCAAGTAACAACCAGGAAGAGGAGGGACATTTCCTGGAAGGGAGCCTAGCTTAGGGCAGCATGCCTAAGGATCCGGAGCTTCCTAAGGTCACGAAGTAGCTTACACCATCTCTTCCACTTTAAACTGTCTGTCACTTTTTCAAGACGTGGAAGCAGGAAAACCAGAGTTTCTTTTTCCTAGAGAAGTGAATATTTTCTGCAGAAACATCTTTTTTAACTAGGCGCATTAGTTAGAGTTCTAGAGAAACAGGACCAAAGATAATATATGAAGTACAAGCATAATATTGAAGTGTATACACACACACACACACACACACACACACACACACACTTGACTTGCATGCATATGGTGGCTGAGAAGTCCCTGACTTGTAATCTGTAGACTGAAGACCCACAGCAGCCCACAGTGTGATTTGGAATGATTTGAAAGATGGAGAGCTTGGGTGTTATGAAGTCAGTTCCAACCCCAGGAGAGGGGAGGATGAGGTGAGGTGACCCAGTTCAAAGAGTGAAACAGGAAGAGGTCTCTTGTTCTGTGTGACTTGGGCTCTCAGTGTGTGGGACTATAACCACTTACACTCAGAGAGAGGTCAGTTGTTCTGAGTCTCAAGACAGTCTCATTCCAAAACATCCTCACAGCACCCGCAGACTAATGTTTAATCTGAGGGTCCTCTGGCTGGCTCACTTAGCTGGTATGTGTGATCAGGGGGCTCGAGAGATGGCTCAGCAGGTAAGAGCTGTCTGGTCTTCCACAAGACCCAGGTTTGATCCCCAGTACCCACATGGTAGCTCATAATTGTCTGTAACTCCAGTTCAAGGAGATATGATGCCCTCTCCTGGTCTCCACAGACACTGCATGCATACGGAACACAGACTTGCAGACACTAGTACCTTAAAAACAATTAACAAACTGAAAAGATTACCTGCCATACTGGGCTGTAAATAGAATATTCAAGTTCCTCCCATTACACACACTTCAGACAATATGAGCTCATAAAGAGGGCCGGGTCAGTCGCACAGTGAAGGGTTAAATAGTATCAATTGTATCTTTTCAGAAATCACACATCAAAGTCCAAACAGGGTGTGACCTTATTTACAGACAACTCTCATTGCAGCTACAGTGAAAGTAGGATGAAGTCGTTAGAAAAGGACCAGCCTTCCTAGCAATTTTTTTTTTTTTTTAATACTGTAGCCATTTTCAGGGACCTTAAAAACTTCAGCTGTCCTTAAGGCCTGTAACATGGCAACATTATTGCCAACCTTTTCTATATTTCTGCAGAAATGCTGACCTTTGTAGCAATGTATTTCTTTATAAAGAGGGAAATGTGTGTGTGTGGGGGGGGTGCACATGCTAGGCAAGTTGATCTACCCACCCACCCCCAGCTACATTTGAGCTGAATAGGAAACACCTGGGAAGAGATATGTGCCCAGTGAGGACACCGTGTGAAGGATAAAGACACAGATATGGTGACCTCCCTACAGGCCAAGGGAGTCCAAAGATTGCCCACAAAATATTAGAAGCTCCTGAGAGCATCAGGGAAGTTCTCTCTCCTTCAGCCCAACTAATACCTTGACGTTGCATTTCTAGTCCCCAGGACCGTGAAACATATATCTCTGCTTCTGAACCATTCACTTTATAGTTCTGCCCCGAACAAACGAGTGGGAGCAGAAGCAGAAAGACTACATCCCCACATTCTATGACCAGCAAATCCTAATCAGAACCAAAATGGCCTAACCCAGCCCTGTTATGATAAAGTCACAGTGAAGTTGCCAGCAGGTTGACTGTAGTGTGACAGGGACATCGTGGGCCCTGTCACTGCTGCTCCACAGGGGTCAGAGGCACCAGAGGATCCTGTTATCTTGCCTCAGAGCCCTTTGCCTCTGTTCTGTGGGCCCAGCATGGTCTTTTACTGCCTAAATTCCTGTTGGAATGTCAGTACCTCAGCCAGTGCTCAGGGCTGTGATAACTGAGGTAGAACAGGAATGGACTTCAGTGTATCAGTGACAGGTAGACAACTGCAATTCCATTCTTCTAGACCTTTGAGGTCTAGAGGAAGTGAGATCTGACTTTGTGAAGGCCTGGGGAAAACCCACTTTAAACAACCCTTTTCCAAAAGTCCACCCCCTGTGAACCCCATAAATGCCAATTCATTCTTTCCTTTAGCTCTCTGAAGCATGTGTAGTGTTTGTTAAAACTTCTCGGGAAAGGTAGCCAACCACCAAGGCTCCTGAGTAGAGGGAAAAGAAGGCACTGAGTCGGACCAGCCTAGGCTGGGACTGGTTGACTGCAGATAGCAGCAGAGGATGCTGGGTAGGTTGGTCATCAAAGGCTAGTCTTCTCTTAACAAAAGTTAAGGAGTGAAGGCTGAACCACAAGACAGAAGATGAGGCAGTGCATAACACTGAGGGACAGGAACGCCCAGTCAAGGGCAGCCATGGCCGACAGTGTAAAGGCGCATTTGGTGGGTGAAATAGGAACTACAAAGACTACAGAGCACAGAGGAGAAGGGAAACAGGTGTCATGCTACCCCTCACCTGAGGAAGGAAGAAATAATGTCAGTGTTAGAATTACATAGGAGAATGATGGGAAGTGGATTTCGGGGTAGGAGTGGAGGGCTGGGGGGAGGGTGGGTTCCATTTTCTGGAACTTTCCTTCTGTCTGCTTAGTCACTGCAGATACTGTACACTTACTAATGACTGCTCCATTCCAAGTGTATGGAGGTCCTCGTCTGCATCAAGCATGACCCCCTGTAAAGCCCACAGGCATTCCTTACCACATCTTCTGGTATTTGCTTCATCTGGGGTTGGGGGGAGGGAGTCCTCTTTACTTCCTATTTCTCAGAGCCCTTAGGGAACTCTAGGGAGTCTTTTCCTGAGGTTTTCCTGTGACTGGTCATATTTAACGTAAGAGATGTCATTACTAAGAAGAGAAGGTTAGTACCCAAGGTGAAAGTAGGTCAGTGGGGGAACTTGTGGTGTGTCTCACCTGCATTCCTGAGTGTGTCAGAGTGTCCGGGATGCCCCAGAGCATTGAGTTACAGCGGAAATTCTGCATGAGCCAGGATGAAATGTGGACGCTATCAACTCCAGTTTGTTACTTCCTTACTGGGGAAGTAGCTTCAGTGGGCGTAAGGCCTTCCCAGAGCTTCGGTGGGAGGTTTGGGATGGCATCAGGCAAGGCTGTCTCCTTTCACAAACTCAACCATCTCTCTGCCCTTTTTCCTTCCTTAAATTTTGAGGAGAAAGCACTGCCATCCAGGAGCCTCCAGATGGAAAGAGAAGGGATGGACAAGGCTATACTTCTACATCAGCCAAGCTGTCTACAGCTGGCCTCGAACTTTATTGAACGCTCAGTGCTGTATTCTCTGAGGCCAGAGAAGAATCACCACCTGAAATCCAAAGTCAAGCATAGCGGAGTGCCCCACACTGGCTGCAGTCTTGCCAACTGTTCATGTCTCAGCTGTGTAAGCTTGTGTCAGACTCTCCAAGGTCCATGCAAAGGAAACCTTCATGAGCCAGCCGGCAGAGTCAGTTCTTAGGCTACCGAGTTGGTCAGATTTTTCTTGATGCATTGATGTGCCTCTCAATTGAGATTGACTCACAGAATGGACCATCTGCCGAGTGGGTAATCTGAGACTGGCTCAGATTTCCTGTTAGCACACACAGTGGTTGGACTGTGACCAGCATTAGTTAGGTGACTGGGCCACAGTATTTGCCTCGACATGGGCTTATAATGTTTATCATATATACTGTAAGTATATATGTATGTGTGTGTGTGTGTGTGTATACATACACATGCATATACATGTGTGTGTGTATATATATATATACACACATGTATGTGTATGTATATATATATATGTGGCTGAGCAAGAAGATGGTGGGGACTGATGCCAACAGTCTGGACAAGCAGATTGTCCTCTCCCATCTCTGTGGCAGAGAGTACCAGCTGATTTTCCAGAGAATAGGAATTGGGTTCTCAGAATCCACATGTAACTCACAACCATTAGCACTAGGCATACAATCGGTACACAGACATACATGCAGGCAAAATACATACACAAAATTAAAAGGAAAAGAAAAGACTTAGGGCCAGTGGGACAGCTCAGTGGTTGAAGGTGCCCCTGCCAAGCCTGGATGGCTTCTTGAGTTGAATTCCTGGAATCCACAGGGCGGGAGGAGAGAACCGACTCCTGAAAGTTGTCTTTTGATCTCCGCACTCCAGCTGTGGCATTTGGTCACTCCAGTGGTTCTCAACTTCCTACTAATGCTGTGATCCTTTAATGAAGTTCCTTATGGTGTAGTGACCTCCAACCAATAGAATTATTTTTGTTGATACTTCATAATTATAATTTTGCTACTGTCGTGGACCATACTGTAAATATTTGATATGTGAGATATCTGGTATGTGAGCCCTGTGGAAGGGTCATTCGACCCCACAAAGGGATCGTGATCTACAAGTTAAGAATCACTGACTTGGGGATGGGGAGGGGAGACTGGGAAGGGGGATAACATTTGAAATGTAAAGAAATAAAATGACTAACTAAAAAAAAAGTACCACTGGCTTACACATACAGCTCACACTAAATAAATAAATAGCTATATATGTACATTTCTTTATAAACAAACATAATTTTAAAAATATAACTTACTTAATGGTTACCAACTATTTCCTGTCTAGAGACCAGCTCACATCTGGTTACTCCATCTCCTTCCCCAGGTGGTTATCCGTTGGCTTTCTCCAGCCAGCCTGCCAGCAGAGGTCTGTCTTGGAGGTTGGAGTCATGCCTGTCAGAAGCACATTCTGGATGCCAGCCAGAGGACTGTGCAAGAAATGAACTAAATTCCATGTGAAGAGGGAGTGAGTTATCCTTTGATTCTTCAAGTGCATTTAGCTCATGGATGAGAAACTGTCTGCCCAATGGTTGACTGGATTCTGCTATGAGGATAGAGACCATGTTTTTTTTTATATATATATACTTTTCAAATGCCAAATACTTCCAAGTTAATTCATTTCTTAGAAGGCTTTCATGAGTTGGGCAGTGATGGTATACACCTTTAATCCCAGTACTTGGGAGGCAGAGGCAGGCAGATTTCTGAGTTCGAGGCCAGCCTGGTCTACAGAGTGAGTTCCAGGACAGCCAGGGCTATACAGAGAAACCCTGTCTCAAAAAAACCAAAAAAAAAAAAAAAAACAAAACAAAACAAAAAAAAAAAGAGAAGGTTTTCATGAGCCAATGACAGCCTCAGGATTCATCATCTGGGCCATTGAGAACTTCAGTATATATCTTTTGCTTTTAAATGCTTTAATATTCCTCTTGTTGCCATGGTTTCTTCAGCTAAGTGACAGAAGCCATTTTCCAGAATATGTTTTTAAAATAATAATAATAATAATAATAATAATAATAATAATAATAATAATAATAGACTTAGCTGTGATCAGAGATAAAACCTGTCTTGTCCTGCCAAGAGTCACCCTGAAAGTCAAAGGTTTGTTGTCATTTTTGAAAGTTTAACAACATGGACAAGGATGGCTCCTCTGGAATCTGGACCCCCAGTGTTGAGGGCCGTGGGCAAAGGTTCTGCTCAGGGCAGTGGTCCTCACCCTGTCGATCACAACCCCTGGGGGAGGTCACATATTAGATACTTGCATTACGATTCATAACAGAAGCAAAAGCTACAGTAGTGAAGCAGCAACAACAGTAATTTTATAGTGAGGTCACCATAACATGAGGAACTATATTAAAGGGTCACAGCGTTGGGAAGGTTGAGAACCACTGGCCTAGGGCCGCTTGGACACTAAGGCAAGATGCCTTTTGCTCTGGCTACTTTTGTTCTTGCTAGGTGGTTGGTGACCATCTGATTGCAGGGACATAGGGAAAAGGACACTTCTAATGTAGATCTCCTGTGGGAAGCGGTCTCTTAGAAACATGGCTTTTGCTTGGTGCGCCCCTGTCATCTTAGCTCTCAGGAGGTGGGGGATCACAGGTTTCAGGCAATCTGGGGTACACAGAGAGACACTATCTCAAAAGAAAAAAAAACCAGAGAATCAAAGGAAAGGAAGGAGGGAGGGAGGGAGGGAGGGAGGGAAGAAGCCAAGCATGTTTCTCACATTTTGTAAAGCTTAATCACCTTTGGATATGGTCGCACTCATATAAATCACATGCACTTCAGTACTAATGAGTTTGCTAGATCCTTCTTGGTCAAGGGTTTTATTAAAAACCAGGGGAGAGAAAAGAGCAAGAAATGGGGAAGCAGAGAGGAGGTATGCTATTCACACCAAGACAACTTTCTGAGGTTGTCCCAGGCTGGAAAGCTTTGATTGCCACTCTCTTGAAAACGGCAACATCTCCTGTGTCTTTTGCATCTGGCCATCTGGAGCTGACTGAGTTTGTCTGTATGGATTAACTAATATAGCAAAATGCTTGTGGCTGTCTAATAGGCTGGCTAGTGGTTCCTGTCAGTATCTGTGAGACCCTGAGAAGACTGCCTGTGAATGGCCAACTAATACCTTCCAGTCCTCAATCCCTTGCCACCACCAGGACCTGATCCTTGTTTCTCATATTTTCTGTCTCTGTCACTGTTTCTTCCTTGTAGAATCTAAAACTCACCTTAATATTTTTTCATTTTTAAGTGTTTGGCAGCATTAAGGGTTATTTTGGCTTCCACAGAAGCCTTCTCAAAGCACAGATACTCTTTTTGAACAATGCTGTCAGAATGATGTGGGAGATTCTGGCTCCTATCCTAGTCTAGTGATGAAGGTTCAGGCATTGTATAGTCCACGGAGACGGTTAAAGGCTCCATGCCTGGTAGGGTATGAGAGTTGCTGAAGGAATTTAAGGCCCCAAAGTTCTGGTCAAAAAGACCAGAGGTTCTCAACCTGTGGGTTCCAACCATCAGAAAATACATATTTCAGATGGTCTTAGGAACCCCAGGCCATAAATTTTTTTTTTTTGCTACTACTTCATAACTGTAATGATTTGCTATGGAACAGTGTCTCAGTTCTTAAGACCATTGGAAATATGATGTTTTCTGATGGTCACAACTCACAGGTTGAGAACCACTGATTTAGACACTATATAGGAATCACTCACAGATCCATGTATGGACCCATGTACCATCTATCTATCCATCCATCTATCCATCCATCCACCATCCACCATCCACCATCTGCCTCCCACCATCCATCCATTTATCCATCCATCACTTTGTCAATGTATCCATCTGTCTTAGTTAGGGTTACTAGTGCTGTAATCAAACATCATGACCAAAGGTAAATTCAGGAGGAAAGGGTTTATCACTGATGGAAGTTAGGACAGGAACTCAAACCGGGCAGGAACCTGGAAGCAGGACCTAATTCAGAAGCCATGGAGGAGTGCTACTTTTTGGCTTGCTTCACATGGCTTGCACAGTCTGCTTTTTTTTTTTATTGGATATTTTATTTACATTTCAGATGCCAATCCCTTTCCCCGTTTCCCTTCCCCAGAAAACCCCTATCCTGTGCACCCCCTTTTCCATTTGGCTTTTATACAAGTTTTTAAATGTTAATCAAGGGCTTTGTAAGTATGGTAATGCTCAATCAGAAGTGTAACCTACTACCCAACCTAGCTATGTAAACTATCTTTGACTGGTGGGGACACGTGAACTTCTGCCTCCATGCCCCCTCTCTCTTTCTCTCTCTTTTTCTCTCTCATTACCTAGCTTCTCATCTACTTTATCTTCTCCTCTCCTTACTCCATCTTTTCCTCTCGGTGCTCCTTTCCCCTTAGCTCCTCCTACATGTTACCCTTCCTGTTAAAATAAAGCTTTTCTCTCAGAATACAATTAGAGCACAATTATTCCTATTTGTACCAGTGAGGTACAAGATAGTCTTAATACCCAGTCCATCCTTTTGTTGACTAGCCAGAACCTCTGCCGTCTCTCTTGACTAGAACACTTAGTTTTGAACCTGGCTTTTTCTTGGCTTTAGAATGAATGTCAGCTGAGAACCCTCCACTCAGATCTTTTCTCTCAAGGTAAATAGCCTGGATTGGCTATGAGTCTATAGGTCTTCAATGCCATCAGAAATCCAGAATGACTAAATTAACTGAATTTATGGGAAGCAATAAGCATAGCTTCTAAAACTTAGCCAATTTATAGAGACTGCTGAACACCTGGACAGTCCCTATACTACAGAACGTTGGAGCATCAAATCTTCACCCTTCTGGCCCAAACTCACCTGACAGACTTTAGTGCTGCAAAATTATTAAGCGCTGGTTACTCTGTCTAGGCAGATATAATCAGTCGACTATTCTGCAAGTGTGTCCTTTTCTGTAGATGGAGAGAGGCAATTCTTGCCTGGTGGCTGTCTCACCACAACAGGAGTAACTCCAATGATGATCAATTTCTTCTTAGAATCAATTTCTTCTTAGACAGGAAGCTGTCAGGAGCAGACAGGTCTCTAATCAAAATGAACATTAATATAGAAATATTTGTGACGTCAATTCTATGGATTTCTGACATTTTGAAATCCAACTATCCATGTAAGGTAACCTGGACTGCTGTCTGTTATCTTCTCTCAGCTATTCCTAAATGAAATATAGAAAACACCCTAACAATAAACTCAAAGTCATGAATTTGCTATAGTCCCTTAACTCACAGGCTAGTCATCTCAAGTCAGTTAAAAAAGTTAAAGAAGGACTGGGTCTAAGTCTTGTATTTCTAAATGTGTTATACAGGCACAATGCCCATGAGAGTATCTATATTCATTTCACTTTCATATCAATGAATAGCTTATACTAACGAAAACCTTAAATTTGAAATCCAGGTGAATTTTGTACCATTTAAGAAATTATAACTTCATCTTGATACTAAATTATACAGATTTCTACCAATAGGTTATGGCTATGGCATAAATCCTAGCTAATCCTCCCTGTTCCAACAAAATCACTGCTGTATTAACCACCTTAGTCCCCAAGCCCAGGGAATAGGGGCGCTGACTCTTCTTTAACTTCTTCAAGCTGATTATGGGCGTCGAGACATCAGAAGAGGGGTGGGGGAAGAGCAAATTGATAAGCCTCCGACGCTGTGTCCTCACTGCATCCAGATGGAACTCCCAGACACCGGAGGTTTGAATAGGTCTGCTCGTTTTGCTTGATGAGTAGATACACCAAGACTGTGCATTCTGCAATATACAATTCTCTACTGCTCTGGGTTCCTTGCACCCTCTAGGGTGGGTCAGGAGGAATCCTGTGCCCCCAGAAGCAGACCGGGCGGGTGTCTGCTTCGGGCCTCCCACAGTCTGCTTTTTAAATAGAACCCTGGACCACCTGCCCAGGGGTGGCCCCTCCTACAATGGGCTGGGCCCTTTCCTATCAATCACTAGTTAAACAAGTGCCCTACAGCTGGATCTTATGGAGGCATTTTCTCAACTGAGGTTCCCTCCTTTCAGATGACTGTAGTTTGTATCAAGTTGACATAAAACTAGCCAGGAGCTCATCTGCTTGCCACTGGCAGATGCTAGTTAAATGTCCAATAGGCACAAGGACCATGACATCCGCAACAGGGAGAGGAAGTTTGTAGTGTGTAGTTTTGTCAACACCACTTGGTGTTCCTGGCTGGTTGCACGCACGTACCCGCCCAGGAGCTATCTCAGATTTTCGGATAAAAGACACACATACTCATTTTAAAACTGGCGTATTAGCTCCGTGTCTGGGTTCTTCTAAGCCTTTCATGGTTAATGTGCCCTTCCCTTCAATCCTAGCTCAACGCCTCTAGATCTTCTCTCAACTTAGTTACCTGGTTACCTTCTGTGAAACCTATTGGTCTTGCTGCCCAAGATGCTTTCGGCCCACTTTCCGTTTCTGTGACATTTTGGAAGATGTCCCCTGTAGCTCTGAGTCTGTTCCATCTCTCTCTCCCAAGTCTCTTCATCTCTTCCTCTCTCCTAGTCTGCAGGAACCTGGAAGTCCCATCTCTTTCTTTCTGCACAGCCACTAGGTACTGGCATCTTTATTGATAGATTAAAAATCAATTGAGGACGAGGACCTTCAGTGTCAGAAAACATAGATTCCTGATCAAAGCATCAGAACCACCCTCGTCCCCCACAGAAGTTCATGCCTGGCTGTTCTCAGCAATTAAGGTGCTGTCTTTGACGCCCATTTATCAACAGGCATTGACTCTGTTTCCTGTCAACACTGATGTATTCTAGCTCTTTGACTCAATTCCAGGATGAGATTCACATATGGGAGAAAGACAGAACCAGTAACCAATAGTCAAGAGGAAAGTCTGTTCATGATGGGTAGAAAGAAAGCTGTCTCCAACCCCACCCCCATTATCTAGAAATCACCTCAGGGCAAGACCCCACTCAGCTAAGCTTCCAACTTATGGAAAGGGACTAAAGAAGAGCTTAGGTAGTGAAGGAACCAACAACAGAAGGCTGGTGCGCATGGAATCGAACGGGTCAGACTCATCAAGCAGCAGAACTTGGCAGCGTCAGCGTGTGGTTCTGCCTTTAGAGTCAAGGATACTAGAAAGGGGTTATACTTAGGCCAGTCATGTGACAGGGGTGTTCCTGCAACAGAGGCCCAGAAAGGACACTGTGTGAAGCTGTGAAGGGAAACTTGGATTTTATTGTCAACTCCAGGGTGTTGGAGATGCTGGTGTCATGGGATACCTGCCAAGGAGAGATGCCAAGAGGGAGTGGAACCAGCCCAAGAGAGAGAATTCAACAAAGCTGAAAGGAGATGGAGAGCTGAAGAGCACTTTGACATCAGACATGGAGAAGCAGAGTTTAGAGTTTGCCCTGCTGGTTTTCGGTCTTGCTTTGGTCCAGTATTTCCTGCTATGTTCCGTCTCCTCCCTTTGGAAATGTAATGTGCATCCTGTGACATTGTATGTTAGTAAATATGTGATCTACGTTTTTATTCTGATTTACAGAGGTTACCATTAAGAGACTGTATGAATCTCAGAAGAGACTTTGAACTTGGTCGAGACTGTTATAGACTATGGGGACTTTTGAAGTTAGGCTGAATGTATTTCTGTGTTATGACTACAGGCCTGGGGGGGGCAGGGAGTGGAATGTGGTAGTTTGAGTAAGAAGGGCTCCCAAGGGCTGGAGAGATGTCTCAGAGGTTAAGAGCACTGATTGCTCTTGCAGAGGTCCTGAGTTTAATTCCCAGCAACCAGGTGGTGGCTCACAACCATCTGTAATGGGATCTGATGCCCTCTTCTGGTGTGTCTGAAGGCAACTACAGTGTACTCATATACATTAAATAAGTAAATCTTAAAAAAAAAAAAGAAAGAAAGAAAGAAAGAAAGGCTCCCAAAAGTTCGAGAATTTAGTTGCTTAGGGAGTGGCACTATTTAGAAGGATTAGGGGGTGTGGCCTTGCTGAAGGAAATATGTCTCTAGGAGTTGGCTTTGGGGTTTCAAAAGATGAAGTGTGAGGGGAGGTTCAGATGCTAAAGTCCTGTCCTGTTCCCCAATTGGTTCTTGTATTTCAGTAAAGAAAGCCTTGGGCCAATTGTTGGGCAGAAGGCAGAGGTGGGACTTCCGGGGCCCTGGTGGCAGGAGAGAGGCATGGGAGTTTTTACCTTGCTTTGAAATGAGTGAAATGCAGCAGCCATGTGATGTCTTGGGAGGAGGGGGCCTGGGGTCACTACCACAGGTAGTCATAGATGTTTGGATTAGCCACGAAGTTTAGGGCAGGTGGAAGAGACTGAGTTCAGAAATTGATACAGGCATGCTTTTCCAGGTGGGAGATAGCAGCGCCCAGCAATTGTGCCAAGAAGGCAAATTGTAGAAGAACAAACTCTGTGTGTGTGTTTTATCCATGGATTCAAGGGTCTCGGGTGGGAGTTGGTATCACGGTCACCTCCCTGAGCAAAGGTGGGTAGAGCAGAAGGGAAGCAGGGAGGGGCTGGTAGTGTGGCGAGTCCTGGAGCAAAGGTGGTAGCGATGAAAACTACATGCAACAGAAGTGTGTCTCTAGACAGGGCTTTGGGGTTTCATGGGGTTTCAAGTGCTCAAGCCAAGCCTAACGCTGACGCCAAGCCCAGCGCGTTTCACTTCTTGCGGCCTGCTGATTCAGGTGGAGATCTGAGCTCCAACCCTTAACAGCAGTCAGCCTGCACGCTGCCATGCTTCCCGACATGACATGATGATAATGGACTGAACCTCTAAAACTGTAAGCTGGCCCCAGTCAAATGCTTTCCTTCATAAGGGTTTCTGTGCTCATGGTGTCTCTTAACTGGCTAAGACAGTTCACTTGTTTTTGATTCTCTCTTTCCAACTCTTTTGGATGAGTTTGGCTAGCCCAGGTGTCTTGGCTAAAGCATGTAACTGAATTTCAAGGTTTTTTGGTTGTTGTTTACTTGTTTTTGCTCAGTCTGTTATTTATGTCTTTAAATAGGTGAGTAGGTGTAGTGCATTTATTATAAACCACTTTGGGGTTTTTTTTTTTATTTTACTGAGATTTTTATACAGTATATTATGATCACATTCTTTCCCCTCCCTCAGCTCCTCACAGATCCTCTCTAGCTCCCTGTCCACACAGTTTCATGTCTTCTCTTTCTCTCTCTAAGAAACTAAAATGAAATTTAAAAACAAAAATTAAAACAAACAAAAATACAGTAAGAAAAAAAATACCTGAACAAAATTAAACAAAAAGATTCCCCCACCACACACACCCCTACACACACACACACACACACACACACACACCTACACACTTAACACCTGTTCGGTGTTGGACAACGACTTCTGAGAATGGGACTGCCCTGCAGTGTGGTGGACAGACCCAGTGACACTCACTCCACTGGTAAAAACTGATTGTACTGGCTGGTTTTGTGTCAACTTGACACAAGCTGGAGTTATCACAGAGAAAAGAGCCGCCCTTGAGGAAATGCCTTCATGAGATCCAGCTGTAAGGCATTTTCTCAATTAGTGAACAAGGGGGGAGGTCCCATTGTGGGTGGTGCCATCCCTGGGCTGGTAGTCCTGGGTTCTATAAGAAAGCAAGCTGAGCAAGCCAGGGGAAGCAAGCCAGTAAGTAGCATCCCTCCATGCCTCTGCATCAGCTCCTGCTTCCTGACCTGCTTGAGTTCCAGTCCTGACTTCCTTTGGTGATGAACAGCAATGTAGAAGTGTAAGCTGATTGTGATGGCTGGAATAAGAATGGCTTCATGGGCTCATATACTTAAATGCTGGAGCCCCAGTTGGTGAAACTGTTTGAGAAGGATCAGGAAGTGTGACCTTGTTGGAGGAGGAGTGTCACTGGGGGGGGGGGGGGTAGAGATTTCAAAAGCCTGTGCCATCCTCAGCTCTCTCTGCCTCCTACTGTGGCATAAAGATATAAACTCTCAGCTATTGTTCAAGTGCCAGGCTTGCCTGACTGCTGCCCTGACTCCCACCGTGGTGATCATGGATTCACCTCCTAAACTGTAAACTCCCAATACTTTTTCTCTAAGTTGCCTTGGTCATGGTGTCTTGTCACAGCAATGGAAAAGTGACTGAAACTGTTGGGAGTCGACTTTAAGCAGAAAGTGGCTAGAAAGCAGCTATCAGCTTTGCAGCCACCTGGAGCCATTTACCTTGATAGAGACTTGATTTTCAACAGCCTACAACAGCTGAGCACACTCTAACAAATATCTTGTTTATCCCACATAGCTTGTTTTGCTGTTTAGTGACCCCAGCTGCATGGTGCACATGGTAAAATGTTTTTTCCTGTGTTCTCCTGCTTGTGCTTATAAATACCCAGGATTTCCTTGTAATAGGGTTAAGAGGAGTGAACAAGAGTGAATATGTGTTAGTAGAGAGTCAAGAGGAGTCAAAGAGAGGAATAAAGGAGTAACCAGACTCGCCTATGGACCCTCTGGCTTGTCTATATTCGAGTCTTCCCCCTACTCTCTCTCTCTTGCTAAACCCTGACCTGCAGAACAGAGTGGGCCGCAATAGTTTGGCCCCCAAACGTGGCCCAGAGTGGTCCTTTACATGAAACCCTATGATAACTGGGATTACAGATGTGAGCCACTATTCTTGATTCTGGTCCATGTTTTATGGTATATATTTTAAACTACATCAGTCTTTTTTTTTTTTTCTTGTCTTTTGAGGTAGAGTCTTAATGTATATAGTTCTGGCTGGGCCAGAACTTGATATGTAGACCAGGCTGGCCTACAGCCTACACCTCATGAGCACTAGGGTAACAAGTGTATACCACCACGCTTGCCTTATATAGGTCTTCATATTTAAAAAGGTTTCTCATAGAAAGCATGTACTTAGGTTTTGCCTTTCCAGTGTTTTTCCAGTTAGGCATTCTCCTTAATTTTCTTTATTTACTGCTATTGTGTGTAGTGTGAGAGTGGTGTGTGTGTGTGTGTTTCTGTGTTGGTGTAGAAGTGTGTATGCCATGATACATGTGTGGAACTCAGAGGGCAGCTTTTGAGAGTCAGTCATCTCCCTCTACTATGGGTGCGAGTGACCGATCTCAGGTCATCAGACCTTCACACAGGAAGGCTTTTCCCTTCCTGCCATCTTGCTGGCCTTGGCATTCTCTTAATGAACATAACAATCAAGACAGTAGGGTCCCTGATACACTAGGTTTAAAGTTACCAACTTGCTAAACATTCTTCACTTGTTCTCCTTGTTCTGTTGTCGGGACTTTAAGAAAAAGGTATGCATGTGTGTTCCTGCAGGTGGGTATGTGTGCGAGAGCCGGTGTCCACAGGAGCTAGAGACGCTGTTTCCCTGGAGCTGGAGCCTCTGCCGTCTGTGAGCTGCCTCACATCAGTGCTGGGAACCAAATCCAGGTCCTCTGCAAGAGCATCCGACATACGTCACCACTGAGCTAGCTCTCCAGCTCCTCCACTTACTGCTTCTCTTCCACTATCTGCCTTCTCGTGGATTAATCCAGCAATTTTTAGGATTCCATTTTATCTCCAATACTTACTTACTTATGCCTTTAAAATGCTTTCTTGGCTGCTGTACTCTTCACAATGTACAACTCTAATCAAGCCATATCCCCAAGCGATTGGACACCACCTCATTGTAGTGTAAGGTCCTTGCAAGAATGTTTCCAATTTCTTCTCCCACCCTTTCTGCTACCATTATTGTACCTTCTGCTAAATTACATACTGTAATCAGAATATAGTCTGTCTGCCCTTGGAAATTCATATTTTAGAGTATCAGTATTTTACATTTTTTGCTTTCATTTTTTTAAAGCTCATGGGCCTGAAGACATAGCCCAGCTGTTAAGAGCACTTGCCAGCTCTTGCAGAGGACCCAGGTTCAGTTCCCAGCACCTGCATGACAGATCACAACCACCTGTAACTCCAGTCCCGGGAGCTCTGACTTTTCACACCTGCAGGTGCCACACACACACACACACACACACATACACACACACACACACACGGTGCACACACACACACACACACATATTTTATGGCAAAACCATAAAATAGAAATAACCAATCTTTTCAAAGAAAGAATTTTATGTTATTATTGTTATTCTATTACCATTACTCTGAATCTCTTTGTGTAGTTAAGATGTTCAATTTGGTATCACATCCCTGTGTCTGGAAAATCCTCTAAACTTTCTTTCTGCTCAGAGCTGCTGACAGTGTGGTCTCTCTGCTTCACCCAAAGAATTTTTTGTTCTTTTTTTTACTCTTGGAAAATATTTTTTTCACTGCATATAGAACTTTGAACTTATAGTGTGTGTGTGTCAGTGTGTATGTGTGTGTGTGTGTACCATGGCACACACTCAGAAGTTAGAAGACAACTCTGTGAAGTCAATTATCGTTTTCAATCCTTATGTAGACCCACAGTGGGGAACAGATTTAACTCTTGGGTGGGCCAACATATCTTCAGCAATTTTCACATCTTCCAACAGCTTTTGAAACTGTCACTCCAGTTGAGGTCTGGTCTGTTGCTGTGTATTGTAATGGTAAATACTGGCCCCCAAGATCTGGTTGCCCCCAAAGAGGAGATTCTCACATACACCAATTGATGCTATGTAACCTTGCCCCTTAATTTAAAACTATTGGTTAAATAAAGGTGCCTACACCTTATGACTGGGCAGAAAAGAGGTAGGTGGAGTTTTGGGGTCTGGGGCAGATGAGGAGAGCAGAGAAAGAGGTGAAGAGAGAAAATGCCATGGGGTAGGTGGACCATGAGAACATGGCCATGAGGACTGGCCTCTTGGAGTAGGAGCAGCCCAGTCAGAACATGACAAGTTACATCTCAGGGTTATAGGACAGGGAAGTAGACAAAATAGCATAGAGGATTGATATCTGCCCAGCTCCAGTGCTTTTAAAGCTTACTATAAATATAAAGGCTTTATGCCTTTTATTGGGAACTAAATGATGTATCATGGGGTTTAGGGTTTCCATCGCTGTGAACAGACACCATGATCAAGGCGAGTTTTATAAAGAACATTTAATGGGGGCTGGCTTACAGATTCTGAGGTTCAGTCCATTATCATCAAGGCAGGAAGCATAGCAGCGTCCAGGCAGGCTGAGAGTTCTACATCTTCATCCAAAGGAATTCAAGCCCACCTGACAGTTACATACTTCCTTCAACAAGGCCACACCTATGCCAAAAGGCCACACATAATAGTGGCACTCCCTGGACCAAGCATATTCAAACCACTGTAGGTGGAAACCCCTGATTCATATTTACCACAGCACACTCCATCATTTATTTTTTGATGTGCACAGTTTGACTTCTAGCAAGAGATCTGCTAAAGTTTTCCTTTGTTCCTTCATACATAATGTGGCTTTTAAAAAAAATCTCTCTGTTTGCCTTCTCCATGCCCCCTTTTCTGCTTTAAGTGTTTTCATATGCTATTCCTGGACATGTACTTCTTTTTAGTTTTCCTGTTCATCTTGGCTTCAGTGAGCTGTTGTGACCTACAGTCTGGTGTCTGCTGTAATTTTGGAAAATTCTGTCATTATTTATTCAAATATTTCTTGTACATTCTTCTCTTCGTTTCTTGCCATCAGGACTCACACTGGTGAGTGACATTTGGCACTGGTGTTCAGCTTGTGGGTGTTTTGTTCTTCTATTTGTGTCACAGATTGGGAAACTCCTACCAAAGTTCACCAGTTCTTTCCTTGACCTTGCCAAGTCTGCTCTTGAGTATCCCTAAACAGACTTCCTGTCTTGTCCACTCTCTCACTTCCTGTTTGCTCGTCTACCATACTGTTCATCTTTTCTATTTCACCTTTAACCCAGTGGCCTCAGTTATTCAAGCCCTGTGGCAAGCAGTTCCAGCATCAGCACTGTACCTGTGTCTGATGACTCCACTATGTTCTGTTGTCTGCCAGGGTCGGAACTTCCCATATGACTCAGGGACATGTTCCTGCCTTCCTCCAGGCACAGAAGTCTTCCCCTCTTCCTCCAGCTCCAAAGAACTTTCTGCAGCAGTGTCTTGTGGTATTGTTCTTTCTGATGCAGATAAGTGGATTTGTTCTCTCGGGGAGGATGGAGTGGATCTGGATGGAGTTTTGTGTCGGTCCCTATATTAGTTGCTTTTGAGCTGAAGAGACGGAGTACCTGACAGAACAACTTAAGGACTGAGAGACTTAGTTTTGCTCATGGTTTCAGAGAGTCTTAGTCCATCATGGTGGGAAAAGCATGACAGAGTTCATGGCAGGGGGACTGTGTGGGTGCAGTTTTTACATAGCAGGAAACCAGGAAGCAGAGACTGGGACCAGAGCCAGGGGTTAAATATAACCTTCAAAGGCCGACATTAGTGATGTGCTACTAGCCATGCCCACACCTCCTAAAAGTCTGAAGACTTTCCAAAATGGTGTCTCTGGATGGGAAAAAGTACTAAAAGTGTGAGCCTGTGGAAGATGGCTCACATTCGAACCGTAACATTCCCACGATGGTTGCTATTTCTTTCCCTCCAGCTTGAATCATGAGGGATACTTTCCTTGTATTCTCCTTTACCTTGGAGTCTTCAGAGAAGGCTAGCTGAGTCCTTACTGTATGCAGCCTCCTCATAAGCCACTGTGAGTGCTCCATCTCTCAGTGCTCCTTAGGTCTCAATCTAGCTGCCTGCCTACACCCTGGGCTTTCTTATGGCCAAAATGACACATCATAAAAGTGTGTGTGTGTTTTTTTTTGTTGTTGAGGTGGTGGCATTATTCTTTCTAAGTATGGGCATCGGAGTGAACACTAGGAGTCAGAGTCGAATTCATTAAAGAAAAAAAGGGCCGGGCGGTGGTGGCACACGCCTTTAATCTCAGCACTTGGGAGGCAGAGGCAGGCGGATTTCTGAGTTCGAGGCCAGCTTGGTCTACAGAGTGAGTTCCAGGACAGCCAGCCAGGACTACACAGAGAAACCCTGTCTCAAAAAACCAAAAAAAAAGAAAAAAAAAAAAAAAAAGAAAGAAAAAAAGGGGCAGAGCAAGGCTTTTGCTGACCTGGGTCTTGATTACTTTTCTTTTCTTTCTTTCTTTTTTTTTTTTTTTTTGAGACATGGTTTCTCTGTGTAGCCTTGGCTGTCCTGGAACTCACTCTGTAGACCAGGCTGACCTCGAACTCAGAAATCCGCCTGCCTCTGCCTCCCAAGTGCTGAGATTAAAGGCATGCACCACCACTGCCCGGCCTTAATTACTTTTCTATTGCTGTGACAAAATACCTAGGCAACTTATAAAAGAAAGTGTGTAATTGAACTTATAATTTCAGAGGGTTGAGAGTCCGTCATGGAGAGGGGCAATGTAGCAGCAAGTAGCAGATGTGTTGGCTGGGGCAGCAACTGTGAACTCACATCTCAACCCACAAACAGGAAGCAAAGAGGCACACTGGAAATGGTGAGAATCTTTTGAAACCTGGAAGCCCATTCCAGTGACACACTTTCCCCAACAAGGCCACACCTCCTAATCCTTCCCAAATGGGTCCACCGGATGGAGACCAAGTACTCAGCTCAGATGAGCCTGTGAAGGTCATTGTTACCCAAGTCACCACAACTGGCTTTTTTGTGTGTGTATTTTCCAGACAGGGTTTCTCTGTGTATTCCTGGCTATCCTGTAACTCACTCTGTAGACCAGGCTGGCCTTGAACTCAGAAATCTGCCTGCCTCTGTCTCTCGAGTGCTGGGATTAAAGGCGTGCGCCACCACTGCCCAGCAACACAGCTGGCTTGAAGATTGATTTGGAAAGTACTTTTCTCAGTATGTTGTCATTTGGTCCTTGTATTACTGTGACACAGATGATTAGGAATTCTATTTACAGATGAGGTCCCGAGCCAGAGGCTGCAAAAAGACTTCATGGGGACAAGGATGTCTCACCTACTTGGATGTGAGGTGTGAGATTAGAAGAGACCTATAGGAGAAGACAATATGGTTGTCTGTTCTCAGCCTGCTCTGGAGGAATGAGTTGGAGAAACTGAGGAGAAAAGGGAGATGGGATGGCCCTGGCATGGCTGGGGGTAGACTGAGGAATTAGTTGGCAAGTCCCCCCCAAGCCTTGGCAGGAAGTAGAACTTAGGAAGAATACTGGTGTCAAGGGGCCTAGAACACTTTCTGTGGCTCCCTCAAAGGGACAAGGCAGAGCCTGCAACTCTGGGAGTATAGCTCAGGGTTTTCCTAATGCTGGAGCATCCAGGGCTTGGCCCTGTGGGGACCTAGCAGGGGAGGGTGTGCTGTAGGAAAAGCAGTGTTGGAGGAAGAAGTGCTGGGTAAAACCTTGAAGTCTCTGCTTACTCTGTGCCCTGCCTACTTTCTTTAAGGATGGATGCATGCATACATGTGTACACACACACACACACATACACACACAGAAAGAGACAGACTGAGAGAGACTCTCACATGTTTATTTTGTGACTTTACCCTTGAAGTTTTCAATATTATTTATTCAAATAATTTTTCAATTAATACATTTCTTATTCACGTATTTATTTATTTAATCAATTCATTATCGCCAGGCTCTGGTCTTGTACTCTCTAGCCTGGTCTTCCTGAGTAATAGGTACGGGTGTGGAGAAGCATGCACCTTCAGGGCCCGGGTGTTCTTGTCTTCTCAGAGATAGTCTAGGTGAGGCCCTGGTGTAGGGAGGGGTGAGCATCTGTCTGGAATCTCCCATGTGGACAATGCCCTGATATGTCCTGTGTGCTTGCAACAGGTCTCTCTGGGTGACATAAACAAGGCTCACCTTACAAAAAAGACCACAGATTCCTAACGTGCCATTTAACAAGCCATCTGGCCCCACCTTTGCTTACTACTTCACCTCATGGGCCTGTCTGCTGGGCCACTTGTTTCCACAGCTAGCGTTTCTAGTCTGAATCTTGAAGCTTCCCTTCTCCCCACGGTCTAGCTGAATTCTCATTCCCATCAAAGCCAACTTAAGTGGCACCTTCTCCAAAACGTTGTCTGAGTTCCCCAGTTAAAAGGACTGATGCTAATCTCTTGGCTCTCTCTTCTAGTTGCTTGCATTTCTATTTATACTTAATTTTGCTTGGTCTTGCTTCACCAAAGCAGCTCCTGAGGGCTGTTTTCACAATCCTCTGGGACTCCAAACCGAATGTTTCCTGTTTGAACCTTTCTGCTGCCCCTCATTGCTCCCAAGATCAAGCTGAGCTTGCAATGCTCTGTGTGATCTGATGCCCCTCCCCCGTCATCTGCAGAATCCTTGAAGTGGGGTCAGGGCATATCTGTGTTTTTATCTTTTGGAAGGTCCCAGCATCTATCTGGAACTGAGTAAGTACTCCATAAATGCACGTCAAAATGCAATGCAATGGAATTCCAGCTGAATCATGATTGGAAGGACTCAGCAATGATGGGTTTGCTAGCCAGTGCGAGACTCCGACTTCCTCATTCTGTGTTCCTCTAGTGGGACTTGGGATTGGGGGAGGCAGAGGGATTGAGTTATAATCATTTTATAAAACATGCAGGTAGAACTCTCAATCTTGAGAGTGCCATGGGCCAGTGAGGTATGGGGGCACTTACTGTAACCCCAGCCCTTCGGGATTACAATTTAGGTCACAGGAAGCAAGAGGATCACAAGTTTGAGGGCGTCCGGGGATACACACAGCTGAGTCAGTCTTTGATCCATAACCTGCCCATCTCAGGAATGGGGGTGTGGGATCCATAGCCTGCCCCTGTCTCTGGGTAAGGGTGGGATAGTCCTATGACCAGCAAACCCACATGACAGTAAACTGACTGTTTCTAGTTCTTCTGGAATGACAACAGAAACAGAAATCTCTGCCAGCCTTTGTCTTCATCTCGTAAGACACTGAGTGAAAAGTCCCTACATTGTTTTTCACATTTCCTGGGAAGAAGAGACCCAGACATGCCAGAAAAATGTTGAGGTGATTCAGAGGTTACCTTCTGCAGTAGCAGAATCTAAACGCCAGCCTACAGACCAGGTCCCCTAACAAGGGACATTGGAACAGGTCCTCTCCTCTCAGAGAGTTTTGCCTCTCCGTGTCTTTGTTTCCATGTCTGTCATGTGAGCTGAGACCTTGTTCATGGGAGACAGAATGAATTATGAATGGTGCTGAAAGCATTATAATAACACTTGGAAGTCCATGTTATTGGACTTCAGGAGAAAGAAGAAGTGTTGTGGCCCCCTAGGACACGGTTTCTCAGAAATTCCACAATGTTGAGAAGCAGAGTAACAGCCTGGGGCTTTGGGGCTTTTTGTTCGTTTATTTGTTTTGTTGGGTTTATTTAATTTTACTTTATGTGCACAAGTGTTTTGTTTGCATGTATGTATGTGCACCATGTACACACATTGCCCATGGAGGCCAGAAGAGCATGGAAGATCTCTGGAACTGGAGTTATAAGTCATGTGGGTTATGGGAACTGAACACAGGTCCTCTGGAGGAGCAGCCAGTGCTCATAGCTGCTGAGCCATCTCTGCAGCTTCTGGGGCAGCTGACTCTTACATCTACTTAGAAGAAGGCTGGTTGAGGTTCTCCTGAGAGAGTTTCTGAGAAGTGGAACCTTTTTTCCTGGGGTCCTCATGAAACCGTTGATGCTTGCTAGAGACATGCAACCACAATTGCTTAGGGATTTTGTTAACAGGGTGAATTTAGGGGCTTCTGAAAATTTGTAATTTCAACTTTGAGCTCACGGCAGTAGTGAGAACATCCTGATGCCGTGGTACAATGGTGGAGAACTGTGGAGAATTAAGCAAGGTTTCCTGAAGTGCGGGATATGACACTCTAGCAAGGAGGTGCTTGCACAGGGTTAGGACAAGTAATGCCAGGGTCAAGGTAGGGGGTGCTCTGAAGGTCAAATCTGGAAACTGCAACATATATAACTTGTCTTGAGTTGAACAAGCCAATGTGAACTACCACAGGCTTCTATGTCCACGAGGTCTACACAGCCGATGCAACCAGTGGGGAAAGTTCTTCATTTCCCTTGGAGAAGGCAAGGAAAATATGCAGACAGCCCTTCCGCCCCTTTTTCCTTGGACAGTGAAAAACTGTGGCAATCCCTTACCTTCTAACAAAATTTGGCTCAAACCTGTGCTGGAGGAAGGCTTCCATGTGATACCATGGACACCCGAACTGCATCTGTGGAAACCCCCAAACAACACCCCACCCACTCCCAATCGCTCAGTCTCAACCAACTGCTGTGTCCAAGCTTCATGGGTGCTTTAAGAGCATTTTGAGATATGATTCTGTTGGACACCGGGATTTATTATATTGCCTTCTGCTTCCGTGCTCCCAGAAGGTGGAGCCAGTGAGCACGAAGTGTCCATAGTCACGGCCCGTGCGTAGCCTAGGCAAGTGCAGGCCCAGCATCTAGATCACCAACCTTAAACAGGAGCTTGGGGCAACCTTGGTTTTCTTTGTCTCTAAACAGTGGGGTGTTGGGGCGTGTGGAAATTTGGAAGGAGAGTTCCATTCCTATAACCCTCCCCCTCGTGGAAACCTTTCTTTGAAGAAAGGCTGGCATAGGAAGCAATTCTGTGAGCCTATGCTGGAAGCTGCAGCAGTGTTTGAAAGGGGAATCAGACGGTTGAACCCACGCTTCTTCCTGGGTCTAGGCGGGTAAATAAAAACATGACAATAAACACTGGCATGTAAATGACTATAGCCTTTTTGGTAATAGTTCCAAACTGGAAGCAACCCAATGTCCATTGGCAGGTGAGTGGATTAACAAGTTGTGGTGTGTGTGTGTGTGTGTGTGATAATACTTGACAGTAAAAGAACTGAGTGAATTATTGACACATGAGGGACACGTGGGTGACCCTCACAGCTATGCCACTGAGATGAAAGAAGCCAGCCGTCATGGTTTGTATATGCTTGGCCCAGGGAGTGGCACTATTAGAAGGTGTGGCCTTGTTGGAGGTGTGTCACTGTGAGTGTGGGCTTTAAGACCCTCATCCTAACTGTCTGGAAGTCAGTCTTCTGCTAGCAGCCTTCAGATGAAGATGTAGAACTCTCAGCTCCTCCTGCACCATGCCCGCCTGGATGCTGCCATGCTCCCTCCTTGAGGATAATGGACTGAACCTCTGAACCTGTAAACCAGCCCCTATTAAATGTTGTCCTCATAAGAGTTGCCTTGGTCATGGTGTCTGTTCAGAGCAGTAAAACCCTAACTAAGACACCAGCTCAGAATAAGCATGTGCTTGTTATTATATACCATGTAATTCTATTTACATAGAGTCCTGGAAATACAAGGTAGCCTACAGTGACCAACAGACAAACAAAAAGGTTAAGCTTTAGGGGTGCTGGGCACTGCTCCGTGCTTTGACCATGATGCCGGCTTTACGGGTGTACACATATACCACAACATACTGAATTACTAAGTTGTACACATTAAAACATGTTCTTTGTTATGTTGATTGTACCCAGAAGACATTTATAACAACAAAACAGTACCACTATGTTTTTTACTTAGATTACTAATTTTAAATAATTTTATGTCCATTGGTGTTTTGCTGCATATGAGGATATCAGATCCCCTGGAACAGGGGTTACAGACAGTTGTGAGCTGCCATGTAGGTGCTGGGTATTGAACCCAGGTCCTCTGGTAGAGCAGCCAGTGCTCTAAACCTCTGAGCCATCTCTCTAGGCTCTGGATTACTAACTTTAAAAGCATAGAAATGTTTTCCACAATCTCTTCAAACCTTGGAGAGTAGGAAGGGGTTTTTCGGGGAATGTTCATTGACTGAGACTTAAGGTCTGGGAGGAATTCCAGGTGCTTGTTAAACAGGTTCTTATCCTGAGAAAGGGAGTTGAACCTGTGATTTTGCCAAGAACTACGTGTCATTCCTCAGGTAGAGGATGTAGGAATCAGGCTCCCCAGATAAGGTCAGGCAGAGAAGAGTAAGCCCCATGGAAGAGAGCACAGTGTGCTTTGTGTTGGCTTATCTCACTGGTCAGGATGCTGTCGAGTTCCATCCTTGCTCGAATGCATAGGCAAACATTTCTCTCTTAAATGTGGACTATCACCCTTCTCCTGACTGTTCCACATTCTCTTTGACCATTTATCTGTTGCTGGACACTTGGATTGTCTGTGTCTTGAGACTGTGAACAATGCTGCTATTCTAGTGGGGCACGCAGAGGTGGGCATGCATTCCTATTGTGTATTCTTTGGGTCTGTGCTCAGAGCTTAGCTTGCTGGATGACAGGGGTGTGATTTGTGCTTTGTTTCTGAGGAATCACAACACCGCTGCCCGATTTCAGCTTACAGCCTACAGCCAAGCTCAAGGGTCCTACTTTCTCTGAGTCCTTATGAGCACTTCTTTCTTCCGGTTTACAATGTTTCAGTCATCGTAATGACCACAGTGTCATCTCACTGTGGTTTTAAAGATTTATTTATTTTATGTATACTAGTATACTGTCACTGTCTTCAGACACACCAGAAGAGGGCATCCGATCCCCTTACAGGTGGTTGTGAGCCACCATGTGGTTGCTGAGAATTGAACTCAGGACCTCTAGAAGAGCAGTTGGTGCTCTTAACCACTGAGCCATCTCTCCAGCCTCTCACTGTGGTTTTGACTTGCCATTTCTCTCATGACTGGTGAGGTGACCATATTTTTACATGTCTATGAACTTTGATTTTTTTTCCCCCAATAATAAAGTATTTTAAAGCTTCTGATAAAATCAAACTGAATATAATGTGTTATACTAGCAATAAAGGCCCATTAAGAAAACTTCCTTCTGGTCAAGAATCTCTGGCCTGGGTAAAGAACTATCGTTCTGGTTGGGCTGAGCCAATCCCTTGGCCAAGAGACTACCCCCAGGGAGACTCCCTCTGAAGCCCTCTAAAGAGCTGGGTGGAATAACTAGTCCTTTAATGAGATACTGTACTTTTCTTTCCCAGAATCCCTAGCACAGTAGTTCATTAGGCTGCAGTGCTGCTTTGTAAGTCTGTCTACTTTTGTTAATTACTCAGAAAGACATAACTTCTTTTTTTCTTCTGTCTTTCTCTTTCCTAAGCATGGTTTCCTTAACACTTCAGGATTCTCCAACACTTCGGGCTTCTTTACTGTTCCTCTAAAGCTCCCCTCCCTGGCGTGCGGTTTCTAGTCAGGGTTGTACCAGGCTTCAACGCTGTGTTCAACAGCATGGCTTTTCCCCTTTCTCCTGCACTCTCCTTCTCAAGGGAGCTGCTAGGGTATGGAGTTTGCTTGTTCTGGAGATTTTTCTTTTAAATTAATAATAGAATCATTCTTGAGCTTCTGTTTGAGTCCATTCTTAAATTCTTTTAGTAATGAAACTAAGAATCTCAAGAGAGACCAGGACAGCTGTGCTTTTCTGAGTTGGTGGTCAAGCAGGAGGTGTAGAAATGGGAACAGGAGAGGGGAGGAGAGGAGAGGAGAGGAGAGGAGAGGGAAGACTGAGGAGAGGAGAGGGAAGACTGAGGAGAGGAGAGGGAAGAGGGAGGAGAGGAGAGGAGAGGGAAGAGGGAGGAGGGAGGGGAGGGAAGAGAGGAGAGATGAAGAAAAAGAAAGCAATATCAACCAGCAAATAAAGAAAGTGGTGCACATCTTTAATCCCAGCACTTGGGAGGCAGAGGCAGGCAGATTTCTGAGTTGGAGGCCAGCCTGGTCTACAGAGTGAGTTCCAGGACAGCCAGGGCTATACAGAGAAACCCTGTCACAGGAAAGAAAGAAAGAAAGAAAGAAAGAAAGAAAGAAAGAAAGAAAGAGAGAAAGAAAGAAAGAAAGAGAGAGAAAGAAAAGAAAGTAGTTACAGGCCACTGAGCAAGTCACACACATTTCCCTACTACATGGCTGGGGCATGGATTGGGGAGGGGGAAGCCACAGATCTAATGGCTGACTGGAGGACAAACAGTCCTTACCCAAGTCAAGGTCAGTTAGTGTCTCCTCTTTCCAATAAGTGGTAAAGGCAGAGTTCTAGGTCTGAGTCTTGCTTGACCTTGGTTGGGCCATCTCTGGAAATACCCCCACAGAGATGTTTATTAATTTGTACAGGTTAGACCTTCCTAAAGCAAAGCGTGCCGGCGGTCTGGGTCTGCCTCTGCTTTACTGAACTTTCCATTTGTGGAGTGAGAGCAGTGGTTTTTCTCCCAAACCCCCAACCCAACCCTGCCCGACCTTTGCCCCTGTGATAGGAGAATCTGGTCCAGGATTAGAGATGTAAATAAGCCTTGTATCCTTTCCATCAAAAGTTTGGCCTCCTCTGAGCCTAGAAGGCTGCAGTCATTTCAGGGATGTGACTCACTGCTGATAACTCTGTTTCCTCAGATGAGATGCAGAGCTGAAGCCCTGCACCTTTTCTGTCCACAGCCTCTAAAGCCTAACACAGCCTCTGAGGCAGCATGGAGTCTATTAGTTTACAAATGAACTAGAGGCTGGGGAGATGCCCAGCAGTGAAGAGCACTGGTTGGTTGCTCTTGCACATGATGGTGGTTGGGTTCCCAGCACCACACTGTGGCTCACAACCATCTGTAACTCAGTTCCAGGGAACTGGACGCCCTCTTCTGGCCTCTGCGGGTACAAGGCCCACATATGATACACACACATACATGCAGGCAAAACATTCAAGTATATAAAATAAATGACTCTAACCCGGTTTGATTTTTTTTTTTTTTAATAAACTACATTGCTCTTAAATTCCTAGAAGGAAATGTGTCATTGCACTGGGAAATTTCTAATTGGGAAATGCAACCTTGGGGTATAACTTAGCCAAAGCCTTGCAATCCAACTAAAGCAGCTTTGAAAGTCTATGCTAGGGCTGCCTGGAGAGATGGCTCAGTGGTTAAGAGTGCCAACTTCCAGAGGTCCTGAGTTCAATTCCCAGCAACCACATGGTGGCTCACAACCATTTGTAATGGGGTCTAATGTCCTCTTCTGGTGTGTCTGAAGAGAGCAATGGTGTACATAAAATAAATAAATAAATCTTTTAAAAAGAAAGAAAGTCCATGCTAAAGCACTTTGCTCTGATACCTTTTTTTTTGCTTAGATTGTCATCTGAACATTATCATCTGTTTGTCAAGGCCCTGCTGAACCCTGAGTCCTTTGTAAAGCCTTTCTTGGCTCTACAAGCACTTGAAAATGCCGAACCCTGGGTTTCCCTAGCACCTTGAGGCTACTATGTACATTGCAAGTCAGGTCCCATGTCGACACTTGTGAAGTGTGGCACGCACGGGCCTTTGGTCATCTGTTTGGGAGTGACCTTCAGTTGGTACCAGGATATCTGATGAGGCGAGAGCAGGCTGTAGTTGTTTCTCTGGAGGATGAGAGCCTGCAGCCACCAGCCACACACTGAGGGGATATGTGGTATCTCTGTGCCTGCTGCTCCATTAGAGGCTCATGGTATACTCCTTCTCCTAGAGTGGGAGAGAGAGGTGTGAGAGTCATACTGAAAACAGCGCTATGGTCCTTGACATTTCCCCAGAAACTTGAGCCTAACCCCAGCACTGTGCTCTGCTAATCTCCTCTGGTTCATGGCCAGCCACTGCATCTCCTAGAGGCTTCCTGACTCTTTGGAAACATGGGCTCCTTTGTGTCAAGGCCAAAGAAAGGCTGGGGACGCAAGGAGACTTCCAGGGGCATCTCAGGGGCTGGGGGCCAGCAGAATGTGGACTCCTTCTCCCTGAAGGCTGTAGAGAGGTCAGAGCTAAGAAGGCAGGGGCTATGGAGTCCTGATGTGCCCAACCAACTTCAGTTTTCTGTGTCTTTCCCAAGAGCCACAGGCTAAGTTTGGTCTGGGATATACAACAATTACAGGCCTGGGCCCTTTTCACTTGTTTGGTTTGTTCAGGAGACAGGGTCTCTCTTTGTAGGCCTGGCTGTTCTGGAACGTGCTCTGTTGACCAGGCTGGCCTTGAACTCACAGAGATCTACCTGCCTCTGCCTCCTACTGCTGGGATTAAAGGCTCTGACTTTTTTTGTTTTTTGTTTTTTCTTTTTGAGTAGATCTGACTTCACTTAAAGTACTTGATCTTATCCTGATCACATCTCATTTCTCCTCTCCACTTTATCTTCTCCTCTTTCCCCACTTCAAAGAGTCAGAAAGCCTTTGAACAAATATCCTCTGGTGGCTCTGAGTCACTTGGGATTAGCTATTTCTATTAGATATTATTTAAATTTAAGTGTTTTAAGTTCTTTGTAGACCTCTCCAAAAGTTACCCAAAATAGTGTGACTCTGTCAGAGAAAGATGGGAAAACAGAAAGGGAAAAAGTCTGCATCTCACAGTCCCTTTACTGCACGAGCCAGCTACTGGGCATGCTCCCTCCTAGTTAGCGCCTCTGCAGGACAGCATCTGAGTGTCTGTGTGTTCAGCTTTGTTTTTCCTCTTTAGCACTGGGCTGAAGCATTTTCCACCTTGGAACTGTATGGTCTCCATAAATCATTTTAAAGTCTGTAGAATAATAAAGAATGGAATTTCTTTGAAAATTGTCCCTTATTTGCTGTTTTTCAAAGCTACTGTTCCTAGGTGGGTGGAGGGGGGAAACCAAACTACTTTTAAAAAGTGCTGTCTCTCTCTCCCCAGGCTCACCTCTAAATTCCCATCCAGGTTGATCTCTGACCTGCACATGCATGCGCACGCACCCCCCAAACACATACTCCCCGACATGTAGTCACGTATACACAGTCTTAAAAAATCAAGCCATTTTAACTACACACCCATTACAGTCATAAACGTAATAGAGTTCATAAATATTATCAGGAAACACACTCACAACCTTGAGCACCCACTACCATCTCTAGAGCGTCACCATCCCACAGAAAGATGCTTTCCTCATTAAATAATAGTTCTCCACCTCCCCGGTCCCAGCCATGGATGGATATGATTATTCTACTGTCTCCGTTAATTTGACTTCTCTAGATATATCATATATGAGAAACAACACAGTGTTTGTCCCTTTGTTTCTGCCTTAGTTTACTTAGTATAAATAAGACCTGGAAGTTTCATGCCTGTGAGAGCAGGTCGGAGTTCACTGTTCCTTTTTAGGGCTGAATTCTATTCCCTTACATGGATATACCACGGCTTATTCATTCATTCTTTGATGAACACAGGTTATTTCACCTTTCATGCATCGTGGAGAATGCTGCTATAAACACCAGAACACAAGTTGTGGTTAGTTCTTAGTTTATTGAAGAAGGAAGATGGGGATGGAAGACAGAGGAGGAGGACCGGGGAGATGGCTGTCTTGCAAATTTGGCACCCTGAGTGTGATCCTTGAGGCACACAGCGAAGGAGGAAACCTGCTCCTCAGAGTTGTCCTCATGTGGACTTCAACACACACACACACACACACACACACACACACACACACACACTAAAAACAGCTGCAAAAATAAAATAATTTTTAAAGTGGACATTGACAGATGAAATTTGGCAGAAAAAAAAAAGCACCTTCAAACATGCAGGACAGTGAGATGAAAATTGCAAAAAGGTTCTGTGGGTGTTGAAAACATTGGCAATTTCTGTTCCAGGCACAGTTATTTCCTGGTTGATTTTTTTTTTCCTGGTTTGTTTGATCCAATGTGTTTACCCATGACCAACCGTCAGATTCCTCATTGACTTAGCACTGGAGCTGGGAATGGGAAAGAGGCAGCAACCACGTGAAGGTAACAAATTCCTACCACACGGGCAGTTCCCACTTTCAGAAATGCTAAATGTGCCTCTGGTTGTGACTAATTACTGAGGATGAGTAAAGGGTACATGGATTCTCCTTCATTTTGATATAGTCTCCATTTTAATAAGAAAACAAAAACTAATTTGAGGAATATTAAATAAACAGTGTATCTTGGATAGAAGGAAGAAGGGCTGGTCTAACCCCGGACTGAACCAGTCTTTCCTGGCTTAGTCTCCATCCACAGGAGCTGGCAGTCTGGAACCTGGTACAATTTGTTTGCTGCTCCCAACTGGCTTTGGGTTCCAGGGCCAAGATTAGGCAACATAGAGTCATTTCTCATCTCTGCACTCCACCATGCACATCAATGTCCTGATGGGAATTCCAGGAAATGAATGTCCTAAAGGAAGACAGGGGGGAGCTCTTAAACTTGTTCCTAGGCAACACCTCTAAAGGCCACCCCCAGATGGCCAGCCCTGGCTGAGCCCCAGGTTCGGGGTGGGTAGGTTGTAAACTGATGCTGCCTTCAAGCCAAAGCCCCCACTTCCTTGTAATAAATTAGGAATCTGAGCCTTGGACTTGATAGCGATCCTGAGCCAGGCTTTCAAGTGATCCTCAAACATCTGCTGAGAGACCATGAGCTGAGGGGGCTCGGGGTGAAGGTGTGAGTCACTGGGGTCCAGCCTCCTATTGGCTGGGAGAATCTCCTGATCTGATGAGGGTGGGGTAGGAAAACCGGTCTGGCAGCCCTTGGAAGGCAGCGGGTAGCAACTGCTTGGCTGGGCTTTGCTGGAGCACACACCCGCCACCGCGGGGCGCCACTCCCCCACGCCCTCCCCCAGCCTCTCTTGTCCCTGGAGATGTACGTGGCTTCCCAAAACTGTCTGTGAAGTTTGGAAGACAGTCCAGGATAGACAGACGAAAGGGAGACAGTCCACTGTGGCAGCCAACACAGTCTGTGCGAGTGTCTGCTTCATAAAGACCAGGCGACCCGAGCTGCACCTGGTTTCAGTGCAGCACAAATCAGAACCCATGATGACAACTAAGGCGACTCTGAGGTAGCTGCGAGCCTGTGAGGGCATCTTAATCCCACAGAAAAGACATGCTTTACATAGCAGCAGCCCCTGGTGCTTTGGCTCCTTAGAAACTGGCCTGGTAGACAGCTCTTAAAATAAACCCATCTAGGACAAAGTCCTGAGTGCAAATGAGAACCAGTCCTTCTGTTTCACTGGTTCGCAACTTCCTAAGGCTGAGACCAATAATTCCTCAGTGGAATTATTATTCCAAGATCTCCTTGTGGAGATCCCCAAGCATAAAATTACTTCATTGTTACTTCATAACTACAATGTTGCTAGTTAGGAGTCATAATTTACACATCAGTCTTTTCCAATGGTCTAAGGCACCCCAGTGACAAAGTCGTTGACACTCCCAGGGGCTGTGATCCTATAGGTTGAGAACCTCTGCTCTATTGGAAGCAAGTACTCTATGTTGGAGCTCCACCCTCCAATCGCAGTTCTCCAAATTCCTGAAGGCCGTTTCTCCTGAGCCAAGCTTCTGGAAGGAGGTGGTCACAGGTTCCCAGCTGCTCTGCTCTTCCTGGCATGACTGCTGCTCCTCCCTGTGTGTGTGCCATAAACAGATTTTTTTTTCTTTTCTGGACATTACACCAAATATAGTACATTTGGGACCATAAGGTGCGGTGGGTCCTGAGGATGCCATGGAAAGGGGAAGGGGTGGGGGATCCTGCCAAGTGTAAAAACTAATGTATAGTAAATGGCTTTAAAAAGCCTTTTGATTTGTTTGCACGTTTGTTTTTAAGAGGATCTAGATGTGTGGCCTCAAACTCATGACCCCTCTATAGGATAAAGAGGCAAAGGGGGCGGGGGGGGGGTACCTTTGGCTAGCTCGTGCCAAGGTATGCTGCTAAGAAATTATGACATTCAATAGATCTAGTAAAATAGGTTTATTGTGGGAAGTAGGGGAGCAAAAAGCTGTCTTGGAGTGGGGACATGAGAGAGAGATGGAGACAGACAAGCAGACAGAGGGAATGGGAGAGAGAGAGAGGGAAAGGGAGAGGGAGAGGAGGAGAGGGAGGGGGAGGGAGAGGGAGACAGAGGGAACAAGGAGGAGGAAGAGCAGGAAGAGGAGAGAGAGAGAGAGATCTGGTATCTGGGGTGGGTGGCTTTTATGCTCCACACATGGTGCACCTGGTACACCTAGGTGGCAGTAGGTGACATATGTTGCTGCCCTCCCTGAGGGCAGGTTGGTGGAGATGCCTAATTGCTAGCATTTCCCCCTCTTTAATTTATTATAAAAAATGAGGAACTAGGAAGGGGTGATGGCGAGGCGGGGATGAGGGTGCCATGCTCTTTAGACTGTGTCCTGCTGTCTCGGGGCAATGATGACATCTTTGAGGACCCAAGAAAGCTGGAATGCTGGTCAAATCCTGGGAGAGATGGCTCTTTCACTGGCTTTCCAGACTTTGTGGGATCATCTGGGGTTAGAAAAGTACAGGCCTAGTTCAAGCTGTCTGTGAGGCTGGACCATCTAGGGCTAGCCACTTGAACCTTTCCAGGATGTGCTCACCTATCATCTATCTATCTATCTATCTATCTATCTATCTATCATCTATCTATTCTTTTTTTCTCAGTTATATACTTGAAACTCGTAGGCCCATGATCCTGGTAATTGGGGAAGGGGGGGTTGTAAAATCCAGGGAAACAGGGAGAGATTCCAACCCCAGAATGGGCAGTAGGTGGTGTTGCAGGATATTTGACCACACCGTGAACTCCAAGATTGTGTTGTTTACTGAAAATACCTGTTTCTACTTGTGGTGTGGCTCAGCCCTTAGCACAAGATTTCATTCCCTCTGGCTGGAATACAGACACAGCCTTAGTATACTCCTTTAATTCAAAACAAGGAAGATAA
The DNA here is from genome assembly GCA_030674055.1 of Rhabdomys pumilio. Lineage (NCBI taxonomy): Eukaryota > Metazoa > Chordata > Mammalia > Rodentia > Muridae > Rhabdomys > Rhabdomys pumilio. The sequence continues at coordinate 14,187,314 of JANHMN010000013.1, forward strand.
AGTTAGTCTGTAGAAGGAAGCACCCATGTTTGAAAGTGATTTCTAATTGAGAGGCAGACAAAGTGTCAAATCAGAGAAAAATTTGACAAAATTGGATATGCCCACCTCTCATGAGAAGAGAGAGAAAAGGGAAGCTACTTAAGGGAGCAGTGCAGAGAGGAGGGGGGAGAAGGGGGGAGAGGGAAAAGGGAAGAGGGAGGGGGAGGAGGAGAGGGAGGAAGAGAGGAAGCAAGCATTTTTACTGGGAGAGTTGTACAGAGACAGGTTGCAGAGAGAACAAGCTAGACACCGGTGAAGACAGGACAAGCCAGAGAATGAGAGGGAGCCTGAAGATTAGAACAGATTGCTAGAGTTAGAGGCCAAGCAGAGCAAAAAGTCAGAGGCTAAGAGAGAAGCCAGATTGAATCAGTCAGCTTGTGGAGGCGTTTGAGCCAGAACAGTTGAACCAGATCGAGCCAGGGATCAGAAAGAAGGAGGAAAGGAAAGGTCAAGTTTAGTAAGTCTCAGAGGCTGAAAACATTCTAGGCCTAGATTAGATTGTACAGAGGTTACAGGCTCCCGGGACTAGGCCTAGATTAGCTGACTGAGGCAGTAAGCCTCAGAGGTGACAATTATATCAGATGAATACATTTCTATAACAAGGTGGAGAACCTGAGGCTGTTGATTGGCAAGGGTACTTGTCTGGGGTCCAGTTGACCCATGAGAGGTAGATTCATGTAGACTCCCTGAAGCTTATAAGGATTTTTTTGTTTGTTTACAAAAAGAGATATGTTTTAGATATATTAGCATTACCATCATTTGTATTAGAAGTTGGGGAATGATTTGGGGTTTTAAAGCATGAATATTGTTTAAGGTAAGCTCAAGGAAGACAGAGACCTTCCATGGAGCAGAAGGGCAAAAGCTCACTTGGTCTTGATTTTCAGTATGAATACAGACTGTGGAAGGGGGGGTTCTTCCCTCCATCCAGAAGACTAGATGTATACAGATTACCCAGATTAGTACAATGAAAGGCACTTTTATTAATGATTTGTGAGAATTTGGAAATCAGGTATGCCAATTTTTGGCCATTGATTTGTACTGAGGCCAAATCTGAGTCTGTACTCTGGGGATGGGATGTTCCTGTAAGCTTCAAGAGTGAGCTAACTGGGTCTGTGGGCTGCCTGCAGAAAGCTGGGAGAGAGAAGGGAAGGGAGTCGTCCATGTGGGCAGGCTATTAGATCCAGAGCCATGTGGGGAAAGCAGCAGATTAGGGAGAAGCAGCTGAATTTGATTTGGATCAAATTGGCAGACAAATACCTATCTTAGGAGGGTTGGATTTTGGACTTGCAGCTTGGAAATCACCTAGGAGAACAGGTGTGGTGATTTGAATATGCTTGGCCCAAGGAGTGGCACTATTTGGAGGTGTGGCCTTGCTGGAGGAAGTGTGTCACTAGGGGGGTGGGCTTTGAGAGGCATTCCTCCTAGCTGCCTGGAGGTCAGTCCTCTCCTGTTTGCCTTAGGAACAAGATGTAGAATTCTCAGCTCCTCCAGTGCCATGCCTGCCTGGATTCTGCCCTGCTTCCTAGCGTGATGATAATGGACAACCTCAGAACCTGTAAGCCAGCCCCAATTGAATGTTGTCCTTTATAAAATGTTCTTTATAAAGTCATGGTGTCTCTTCACGGCAATGGAAACTCAAACTAAGACAACAGTGTGTGTGTGTGTGTGTGTGTGTACCCTGCAGTGTCTGCTCCTGTCTGGTTCCCACTCCCACTTTGCAACAAAGTCACAGACAGAACATGGACGCAGTATGAGTGAGAGACAGACACAAATAGGGCTTGAAGCAAGGAAAAAAGAAACAAGGAAAGGGGAATTTTTTTCACTACCCCCTCCCCCAAATCACTTGGTTGGCACATTAAGGCCAGATTCTACTGCACAGGTGGATGAGTTTAGAAGCCCTTAAGTCCGGCACTAGGTGTAGCGGTCTGAGGTTCTCCAAGGCATCCCAAGGGGAGCAAAAAGGTGAATAACGCAGTTACCATAGGTGAGGTATAGAGGGATCCATGACCCGAGTTGGAGGCATTCCAGGGACCAAGGGGGTACTGAACAAAGAAGGCACAGGCTTCCCGGTGGGTTGTCACCTTCACTGAGAAGGGGCCAAGGGCTAAGAGCCCAGAGACATTCAGAAGAAGTCAGAGGGCGAAAACCATGCTTGGAAAACAAAGCCTCACTCAGGTCAGAATCGGGGAAGTATTTAAGCTGACCGGGAGGGAGAACTCAACAGCTGCTGGTGGTGGACGGAATGCAAAGCCATAGGTGAACCAGAAAGTGGATTGTCATGGTGGCCGGTGGAGTGGGCAGGTAGGGTCCTGGTATAGTCAGAGACTATGAGAGTCCCACCTCTTCTTCCACACTCCCTGTGTCAGAGCTCCAGTGATAGGAGAAAGCAGTGAAGGAGGCGAGTACCCTTCGCAGCTCATGCCAAGGCCTGCTCCTAAGAAATTTTGCCACATGACAGATCTAGCGTAAGGTTTATTGTAGGAGGGGAGAACAAAAGGCCATCTCAGAGTGGAGACATCTTAACAGGTCCAGGTGTTCCCTCAAAATCTGCATCCCTGACAGGTTCAAAGGGGCTAGCCCCAGGTGGTCCAGCCTCACAGACTGCTTCAACTAGGCCTGTATTTTCCTGGCCCCACATGGACCCACAGAGCCTGGACAGCCAGTGAAAGAGTCAGCTCTCCCAGGACTTGGCCAGCATTCCAGCTTTCTTGGGTCCCTAAAGATGACATTGTGGGAAGCAGTCTAAAGAGTGTGGTGCCCTCATCCTTGCCTCTCCATCACCCCTTCCTGGTTCCTCATCTTGTAAAATAAACAAAAAGGGAGTCGTGTTAGCAATCATTACCACCTGCCCCAGGGAGCTTGCAGCAGCTTATGTCAGGAACTGCTGCCAGGTAAGCCAGGTGTGGTGCATAAAAGGGTGCCCACCACCCCGGATCTCATGTCCCCACTCCAAGACAGCCTTTCATCTCCCCCCCCACCCCCTACCAATAATCCTCTTATACTAGATCTGATACACAGTGTAATTTCTCAGCATCACATCTTGGCACAGGTCCCCCTGCCTCAGCTTCCCCGATGCTGGGATTGCAGACTGGCAACCACGACAACTTTAAGATGTCTTAACATTCACCAGCTTTGATGTCAAATGTTCACACCTGTTTCCTTTCATCTTTACTACAGGCCTCTCCAGGTAGTATCTTGATCCTAGAGGCAGAGGCAGATAACTGTGGTTCAAGGTCGCAGGTTACTGAGTTGCTGTCCCCACTTAGCTCTGTCCAATTCCTTAGCCCATTCCTGATCAGTGAGTTACATCCTTACAGGCTCTCAGAGAGTGCCCTTCGTGGCCCTCTCGTGACTCAGTGAGGACTGAGGAGGCTTCAGGGTTCTAAGAATTTGCTCATGTCTTGAAATCGATTCATGCAAAAACCAGGGCTTGGGAGTCAGATAGCCCTTAGAGGAGGCCAGGGAAAGGTGGGTGCAAGAGCTTGTGTTGATGGGGGAACGTAAGGTGAGTTAATTACTATGACCTGTGCCTCCCTGTGTGTGGATAGCACAAGGGAAATAAATCCCATACCTCAGAAAGCCCAGGCCGTGGGGACCGCACCTGGTTTCAATGAAGCACCAGTTAGAACTCACAGTGGTGAGCGCTGTTGCTGTGCTCACACAAACATCCTAGCTGACTCCCTGTTTTCTTCAGTGCTGAGCAAGCCTGCCCTTGACTGGGCAGAGCAGAGCTGGACCCAGGGAAGCCTCTGTGGGGCCTGGCTGGCAGGCATATGGAGCCTCCCATTTGGCTTGCTGTCAGATAATCAAAACTGAAGCTTGGTCCAGAGGCTTTTTCGAAGATGCCCAGAGCTAACTTGTTAGGATGTAAAAGATGGCAGTACAGTGAGTGATACATGTCTTGGTGTGTCAGGACAGAGGGTATTCTGTCCTCCAAATGGGACAAGTGCAGCGGTTTCTATCCTTCCCAACGCTGCAACCCTTTAATGCAGTTCCTGTGTTGTGGTGACCCCCGACCATAACATTATTTTGTTGCTGCTTCATAACTGTAATTTTGCTACTGTTAAAAAATCATCGTGTAAATCTGACCTTTGACCCATAAAGGGGTTGGGCTCTACAAGCTGAGAGCCATTGACTTAGGGGCAGTTGGTCACAGGATGGCCACAGGTTCTAGGTCAAGGTCTATGACTTTGGGGGATCTCTTGGTATACATGGGGTTCCAGGGTTAGAAGTGAGCTCTGTATGGTAAGAGAATTTCTCACTGGACTAAGCTGGAAGCAGGAATCAGTGGAGCCTATTGAGGGAAGCTAGAAACCTAATCAGGACTTCTCCATGAATTTGTTCCTGAAGGCACTGAGGAAAGAGTTAAAGGACCCCACCTCATTAGTGCCCTGGACTACTTGAGGGAGATACCCAGGGCAAGCTTATCAGTGTCAAGGGTCCTTCCAGCAGCTCCCAGAAGCTCAGGGACATTCAATATATATTATTTTCCCTAAAGGAGACTCTCCCATCTCATAATATCGATGGTTCCTCAACTCAGTCCATGTCAGGGCTAACCTTGTATCTCTACAGAACAAGGAGTCCTTCCAGAAGAGGCACTGAGAGAGTAGCTAATATGAAGCCAATCCCAGAGAAGGTTCATGACCTTTGAACTCTGGGGCAGGTGGGTCAGACCTCATGAAGCCCCTAGAATACTTGGTGTTATTTTTTTCATTTTGCATTATTTGAGTCAGGGTCTCAAGTAGCCCTTACTGGCTTGGAACTCACTGTGTAGAACAGGCTGCTCTCAGACTTGTGTCCAGATTCCTGGTTTTGGGATTACAGATATGAGCCACAGTGTCTGCTGAGCACTGGGCTCTGATATTGAGGGACCCAGGATCTGAGGAATAGGGATGATCGTGAGACAGCCCTGGGGAAGGGGGCCAGTGGCTGAAGGAACTCATTGATTCTTGGCTCTTGCTCACTGCATTTCAAGGCTGCTATTGTTCTTAATGCTGGAGCATGGGAAAGGCAAGGCTATCTGGTGCCCCCTAGGGATCAAAGGCTGGACTGCAGCTGAGGTAAAAAAAAAAAAGGTATGGACCCGGAGCTCTGAGGCTTGCAGTAAGGCATCCCCTCTAGGTGCCTGAATTCCCTCAGTCGTATAATGCCTAAATAACTGTTAGGAACAGATCCGATATGGTTGACATGAGAAAGCAAATGTATCGAACTCTGTAAAAATGGTCTGGAACTACCTCTCCCAACCTCGATAAACAAAACATCCCTCAGCTTCCACAGCAGTGTGGCAAAACAGGAGACTGGAACTTAGGGAATCAGGAGTCAGATCCAAGTCATCACCGATTCAGTCCTGGTGTGTGTGTGTGTGTGTGTGTGTGTGTGTGTGTGTGTGTGTGGTGAAGACATCAGCTCCAGCAGTAGGGTGTCTCTGCCCTGTGGTTTGCTCTCTTGGGACAGGTAGCAGCTCTCAGGAAGCTTGAGGGTCTAACACCCAATCCTGTACAAGGTTCACAATGATGCCTGTGGCCGGACAGGACTATCTAGAGATGGGAATGGCTGAAGGGACTATGGCAGCCGGGTTTTGTAGGGTGTAGGGTATCAGAGGGAGGGTTGGAACTGGTGGGGTATGCGGAGACCCACGAGTCTAGCTGCACCGTGTGGATGGGAGGGATGTGGTGCGCAGTGACTTGGCAGGTTCCCACGCTCCTCGCTGGCTGAGCTCGGATGTCCACTCCATAAATCTTGAGCTGCACACCCGGCTCAGCCTTGCACAGGCTCTTTACGCGTTTCACCGTGGCAAAGTAGCTGCAGACTGGCTAGAATCCTTATCTTAAAGCTGCGATATCAGAACATCTCATCCCCCTGGTTTGGTGACTGACTTGGGGTAGGAAGTATTTTGGAGGAACTGGTGATAATGGTTAGCAATTCTGCTGGACTTGCTGGGAGCAAGACGCATGCTCTTCTTCTGTATGCACCGACCTGCAGTTTAGACTTAGCGCTCCCATGGAGTGTTTCCCTCATGTAGAAACTGGGGCAGCGGCAGACAGTACACTCAGTCTTGGTACATTTCTCCAGTTCTTGGATTAAGCCTCAACGGAGATTCTTCCAGGTCTTTTTACTCATAGAAAACCGGAACATCTCTTTTTAACATCACGAATTTGAGTCTGATCTCCATGGATTCTCAGTGTAGATGGTGGACCCCTGTCACTTCTACCATTGTTCCCTAACCTCTGGTCCTCATACTCAAGCTGATACGGCTGTACCGGCACACTCCAATAATGTCCCCAGAGCTGAGCAGAGCTGGAAGACTGTTTATATACTGCACAGGAATACTGCCGTTCTCAAGCACTGTGGTGTGCTGCAGGGGAGAAGCAAGAGCAGCAAGACACAGTTTTTGCTTTCAAGGAATTTGTAGACTTGGGGCATGTTATTAAATTAGCCACAGCGTACAGTGGGATGCAATGTGCACTTATGCAAGTCTGTGCAAAATCCAGAATGCACCTACGGGAAGGAGTTCTGCCTGGCCAGGGGAGGGAGCAGAGCTACCAAGGACATGATTTGGATGACAAAATGAGAGTGGGGTTGAAGGCAGGTTATGCTCCAGGGTACCAACTTCCTTGCTTAGGTGGCAGTGGTTTTTTGGTTGTCCGCCCCTCCCACCTACCCCTCCACCCCCGCTCCCCATAGATTAACTGTTTCGAACTCCGAATGTTTCCTATAGAAAAGCTGAACCTCGCCTCTCTGGTGATAAACTAAAGTCATTTGGCCACTACCTACCCTGCAGTCTCTAGCCCAAGGAACGATGAGTATTTCATTTTTTAAAAATTGTTTACTGGGATGGGTCACACCCAGAGGCTCTCCCGAGGTCACACGGTGCAGGCAGGTACTGCTATAATGAGCAGGTATGTGGTGGAGAGATGGGAGAGAACGAGAAGAGAAATGCAAAGCACTCTGAAGACAGGCAGAGCTGGAGACCCGAGGGTGGTGAAAAACAGCCTGACGTGAACAGCCACCTGAGCCCACAGTGAGGGCCCGGCCTGTTCTGCTGCTGAAGGCCATGACTTGGCCCATGGACGTGCAGCAGTGGGGGTCTGTGTTGATGTCCATGGCCCATGTTACCACCAATGGCCATGTGGAAGTCCCTGGTCTAGGCTGCTGCCTGGGGCCATGTCTGAGGGCTGAGCAGAGCTGGCCCTGCCCCTCACCTGGGCAAGTCAGGAGAGCTTTACTACCCAGAGCTTTAAGCTGGCCCACTCCAACATCTACCCCATGTATAAATTGCTGGAGCACATGAAAGGGCCCAGCCCTGTAGATCCAAAGCTTCAAGATCTCCACAGTAGCGGGCAACAAAAGAATATCCAAGAGGAGCCCCAGTCAGGATCTGGTCCGGATGATGTAGCAAAAGGCAGAGGCCTCAAGCAGAATCAGGACTCATTGCAGTGAACATTCTCAAGTAAAGCTGTTGGGGTAAAAGGGTATCCTGTGTGACTCACCGAAGCTTCTGTGGTCAGATTTTTTTGTTTTGTTTTCCTTTGGGGCGGAGACAGGGTTGCAATGGACAGAAGGTAAAGATGGAGGGAGGGGGAGATGAGTGGGATTGGGGTGCATGATGTGAAAGTCACAAAGAATCAGTAAAAAAATTTTTTAAAAATTATTAAAAATTGTTTACTGGAACCGGGGATGTGGCTCAGTTGTTAGAGAGCATGCTTAGCATGCATAAAGCCTTAGGCTTGATCCCAACAACACATAGAGCCAGTGTGGTGACTCATGCCTGTATTCCCAGCAGTCAGGAGCATCAGATGTACAAGGCAAGCCTTGGCTACTTAGCAAGATCAAGGCCAGTCTGGGTTACTTGAGACCCTGTCTCAACAACAACATTAAAATAACAGTAATAATAATAATGATAATAATAATAATAATAATAATAATAATAATAATAATAATATTTTTAAAATAATAAAGGGGCTGGGGCTCAGCAGATAAAGCACTTGTAACCTGTAGTTTCAGCACAAAGGCCTGAACTCACATCCCCAAGACTCATGTAAAATGCTGGTCATGGCGTGTGTGTGTGTGTGTGTGTGTGTGTGTGTGTGTGTGTGTGTGTTTGTAACAACACTGGCTGACTAGTTTATCGAATCAGTAGCTTCAGGTTCAGTGAAGGGACCTTGTCTCAAAAACTAAGGTAGAGAGGACTGAGAAAGATACCCGACTTTGATCTCTGGCCTCCATATATACGTATGCACTTCTGTGTATGCATGCACACATGAACACATACCACACACTTGATTTACATGTTTTTTTTTCTTTTGAGATTGTAAGTTTGACATAAGCAAGCCTGCCAAACCACAGTGAGTTTATCTACCAGATGGTGTCTTCCCTCTCTGCCACCCTGAACCGCTGCAGGATCCAGACAAGTGAGGGGTTTGATGCTTGTAAAACCACATGAGTGTTTCAGGCAGGCATGGGTGGAAGAGGTCTTCTAGCTTCTCTCCCATTTCCTTGCAAACCACTGTGCTTATTCAAACCATTCAGAAGGCAGGATGCTGACCAAGCCAGCTCAGTCAGTCAACAGGGTCTCCAGCGCAGGAGTGAGGATTAAAAGAATAGTCATGAATGTATGTGTTTGGGTGCTCATGCATGTGTTTAAATGCCTATGCATGTGTGTATTTGAGTATACATGTTTGTGTACATGAGTGCGTGTATGTGTGTATATGAGTGTGCACGCATGTGTATATTTTGGTATTCTGTATGTGTGTGTATGAGTGTGCATGCATGCGTTTGAGTGCACATGTGCGTGTATGGGCATGGAGACTAGAAGACAACCTGGTTGTCCTCCCTCAGCTCTCTACCTTTTTTGTCTGTTTGGTGAGGTCTCTGATCCTGGAGCTCACTGCACAGGGTAACTTGACCACCAGCACATCCATAGACCCCTCTTTCCCTCCAAGGAGGGTCATGAGTGCACACCACCAGGCCTGGATGTTCCCTGTGGGTTCTAAGGCTCAACCTCAGGCAAGTGCCTTATGAGCAGAGCTGCCCCAAGCCTGCTGCCTGTGTATTCAAAGTGTTTTCCCAGGGACAGCATGGGTTGTTATATCTAGAGGTGACAAGGAACTGGCCCTTACATATACTCATCTTGCTTTCTTCTTCTGTCAGCATTTCCTTGTCCATTCTCAAGCCACTAGTCTCTTGGGTGTCTAATGCCTCCTGTGTGGAAACCATTCTCCCAGCCATCGGAGTAAGAGGACTCTTTTGATTAATCCTTGAGATCAAAGGGCTCCATCACCAAGTTCATTTTCCAGAAGGCCTCTTAGAGGTGAGCCTTTTTATGCCTGGAAATATAATCTCTGGTCTTTTAACTCTCTCCCCAGCTCAGCTGGGTGGGCTTCACTTAAATCACACATACTTTCCTCCTGGACAGTTTGTCTTTGTTATGGCACTGATTGCTGCTGGGAGGGCATCTGGAAGCTGCCTTATTATTCCTGTGAATTTTTTTGTCTTGAAACACACACACACACACACACACACACACACACACACACACACACACA